>CM048744.1:674500675-675700675 GCA_026315105.1 Locusta migratoria
TAACACACTCATTTACACAGGGCTTAGATTAATATTCATATATCTGATGGTCCATGTTACGGTATTATAGGAATTTTTTTGTTAGATAGTGTATATTTCAAGAAAAGGATAATCGTTTAGATTTAGGGTACTTGAATGCTTTATTCTGGAACACTCATCTGAAAGGGGGGGGGGGGGGGGGGGTGGTAAAGGATAGGAAATAATTATGGAATGAAGTTAAATGAGTGCACACAAATAAAGCATTTCATAAGGGAGATAACTACATAATTAAAAATGTAGAGATGAGGGACAGAAGGAATTTAAGGAAGAGAATATAGGAGGTAGTCGGATATTGTTCGTCCTTTGTGGGAGTGGAGAGTAGTGTGAGGAGTAGGTAGACCTACATAATAGGCTACTACTCGTGGTCAGGTGCCGTAAAGAAAGGGCCTAATCAGATTGATGTGCCCAAAGAGAGGACCTAACCAAATGGAGGCGGAGAAGTAGGCAGTCAAGGAGAAACTTGCTGTCTCAAGTAGGGATTTTTTTTAACCCACATGTGGATAAATTGATAAAAGTCTACCTTCCTTTTTTATGTAAGTATTTGCTTGAGTTCCTTGTACCCAGTTGACTTATTCATGTAGAAGGTGTAACGTTTCTGCTATGTTGGGCATTCTCTACAAAATCTGTTACCAACATTACAAACACCCAAAATAAAATTTCGCTACCGGACATGTAAAATATCAGATTTTCATGTTCAGTTTGAAATATGATTAACACTATTAGTAGATCATCTTTATGAAGTAGTACGTTGATTTAAGCATAACTTTGGCTGTCCTTTTATGTAATTTTCAATTTTTATACTTTCGTAAAAAACAGCTGCAAACACTAAAAATGCTTTACACATAGTTTAGGAAATTGCTGAACCTATAAAGATACTTGTTTGTATAAAAACAACACTACTACATGTTATAACTATTGCACAACATGATTACATATGTACCTTTTGTTTAAATAAATTATGGCAGACGATGTTTTATATATCACTGGCTCCTAAATCAAATACTGATCATTTTTCATGCACTAAAATTAATAATCCGTTTGGTACTAAGAAGCTATCTTCAAAATAAACGAAACTACTACTAACTTATACAAATCCGTATTTATAAAAAATTAGACTGCAAATTGAAATACATGAAAATTACGTGCCTCAGTAATAGTACACCTTCATAATATTGCCAAAACAGATAAATGTACACTTCAAAAACACAGATAATGTAAATAACTTGAGTAAGAGAAAGAGTTATGTGAATTAGGAGGTTATAAAGGCTTTAAGTGATATTTTGGTAAAGGTATATAAATATCATTTGGCATCTTGTCTTTAATGAGGGAGGTATGTAGTGTACCAAGCATTACATGCTCATCCTGGCTAGACAAGATGGCCAAATGGATTAGTTTTGGATATTTGTGGAGGTCTTTTTGGACTATTAATGTCCTGGGTTATTTCTTTCACAGGTGAATGCCCAGACAGAAACCTCCTACCTGTCATGTAAGATATATAAAAGTGTTCTCTGATATGGAATAGTCTCTGAGAATGCTCAGACAGAAGTTGTTGGTGATGTTCTTTTGGTTTTTAATTAGTTACAAGTGTTGACTGTTAGAGTTAACATTATTCTGAGTCCAGTTATGAAGTGTGACCATTTCTGGTTGTAAAAAATGTATACCAGATCATTGAATTTGAAGAAAATGTATTAAAAGTTCAATAAAGCACTTTTGATATTTAAATTTCAGATGAACTGTTTTCTCATCTAATTAATGAGATTGATTTGGTTGAAACTCTTCGTCTCTTTGAACCTTTATTTTCAAATAGAAGAATTATGATTCCCTTCTAAACTTGAAAAGATCTCAAATAGAGGCACTGGTTTCCAGGACCTCTACTAAAATATAATATACCAAATGTACATGAAGAATTTTAATAACTGTGTGATGTTATTCTTATTACAAAGAATTACACAGCCACATCACATAATATGGTGATCATTACACCCACCCTATGAGAGATAGAGAGAGAAGAGGTAAAATTTTGAATCTCAAAACCAGAAGAAAAATTATGAAATTTATTTATGAAAATATTGTATTCCTTCTGTGGAAGTGTAAGATTTCCTTTGCAACCAGAATAAATCCTATCAACAGAAAGTAACATCTGTCAAATGAAGAAACTGATAAAAGATGAAGAATTATAAATCGTTAATACAAATTTCTTCAAAAACGCCAAATAATATCTTTGAACTCTTTGGTGAGTTCCATCACTTCAACTATTAAATGTATGGGTGCTCAAGAGATTTTCTGCCTGTAAAAGATCAAGATAAACTGACATCTACTCCACGGGTTTGGGACCACGACTTCAACGCAGACCTGACAACCAGCGCATGACGTCATGAGGAAACAACGAGTGACTGCAGAGACGCGGATGCTTCAATTCCATCACATCACTACATTGGGGCAACGTAACCTGTTAGTGAGCATAAAAGGTTCAATTTACTTTATTAGTGTGAACTAGTGATTTCACATAGTGTGGAAAAAAATGAGTTGTAAATGATGCCTATTACTCATAAAATAACCCAAGAAATGGAACAACCACTGGTCTGATTTCTCAAATTTAGTGAAAAACTAAGTGACAATATGAGGTCTTTGAGTAAATCATTTAAAAATGATGTAAAGTCTTTAACTGAAAAAATGTCTTCCCAGTCTGAAAAGTTAGAATCCAATTCTAGAGACATAAAATCTTAAAAAAAGTTAGAATCTAATTCTGATGATATTAAAACTTTACAGAAAAATTTAGAGACTAATTTGGAAAATGTAAAGTCCTTAGCTTCAAACATTGATGGTTAAGTTAAAATTAGCGTCTGACCAATTAAATTATCAGTTTTATTCACAAAATGAAAGGTTAGATACTTAAAATAATCAACTGGTTACCCATGTTCAGGAGAGTAAGGAGAGTGTGGCGATACAGAATTTTTGGAGTACGTCATGACTTCTGGATGACAGGAAAATGACAATATCTTGCATACAACTTAGGTTGACGAAATTGTTTTGTGGTATTTTAAGCCAGCATCAGACCTATTAAAATCTCTGGATATTTATATATTTCTGTTATTTCATCAAAAACTGGAATGTGTGCACTGTTTGGATGATACACTGTCTTGTTCTGGATTCTTTTTTTCTATTTTTATCTATGTATTTATTCAAATTGATGAAACAAAAATAATAGAAGGAAACTTTCCAGGTGGGATAAACAAATATAAAAAATAGAAAACGGATGACTTGCCCAAAGGGCAGGCTCGTTGAGAGACACAAATAAAATCACACACAAACACACATACAAGTTTTTGCAACCGTTGGTCGCTTCTTCAGGAAAAGAGGAAGAAAGGAGTGTGTTTGCGTTTGGATATGTGTGAGTGTGTATGTATTTGTTTACCTTCCTTTTTTCCCATAATGTAATTCCTTCCACTCCTGGGATTGGAATGACTCCTTTTCCACTTTCTTAAAACCCATACCTTCCCTTCCTCCTCTCCTTTCTTCCTCTTTTCCTGAAGAAGCAACAAACGGTTGCGAAAACTTGTATGTGTGTTTGTGTGTGATGTTATTTGTGTCTGTTGATGAGCCTGTCCTTTGGGTAAGTCATCCGTTTTCTATTTTTTATATTTATGTATTTATTTATTTATTTTTAGTTTAGAAAATTACTGTAACTTTATACTGTCACTGTTCTGTCAAAGAGAGTCTATTATAAGTGGAGAGGTGAGTGGAGAGCTATGAGTATCAGATTACAGCTGTTCTATAATACTTAAATCATCAAGGCTTTCAGAGTCTTGGTGGGTAATGCTGATGCACACCATCCCAGTGTCTCATTGAGATATCACGTTTTTACATTGTTATTCATTGCATAAGAAGAAGAAATAAGAATCAAGAATTCAACAGGAGCAGCATCATGTTACATTTAGAGTTACTCTACATTGCTGACTATTGGTTTGGGTCACATGATTATCATGGGGATATCTAATTATTATATGAGAGTCATACCCTCAAGCTTTCTGAATATGCAGCCCCTTTCCAAATCAAAATATTTTGGCAATTCCTCCTGAACAATTATAATTTGAACAAATGAAAAATAAATAAATAAAGTATTTAAATGCAGCATTTAGTGGTAGTAGTAAATTGAATGATAAATAACTAATTAAAATTCCTACAATATTCATTCAAGATTTTTTTTTATCTATAAGTTCATTAATGGAGTAATTGTTTTTTTTATAGTTACGAAGTTCAGTCACTATTGTTCTTGTTTTATGTATATTTTTTCAGCTCCGGCTTGCTTCTTTAACAGATTATGTAAAAGAGTCATTAATAAAGTGTTAATACTTTTAAAGAAATCATTTTTATACATTTTCTACAGACATTGTATTGTTGATGCTGTAGTAGACATAGAAAATCCCAGGTGTAAGTCCATATTTAAGGCCAACATTCCAAAATACGTAGGTTAGTTCCTCTTCATTAAGAAATAAATTGGCAAAATTCCGTTTGGAACTTGAGATATATTTTTAAGAAAGAAAATTATACATTTTTTATACACTTGCACTTGACTATGAAAAAAACATACTACTCTTGGCAAGTACAAAAAAACAGACTGTCTCTACTTAAGCTTCCTTCGCTTGTTATATTCATTAACATCTGAGAGTGGTTCTTACAGTGTTTCATTTATAAATGAAACTCCTTTGAAGAAAATACATTAACATTTGCTTTTTCATCGTGAATTAATTAATATATACATGAATATACAGAAAATATACTCATTACATCAATTGTGAAGAAAAGAAATATATTGTAAGAAGACATTAATTCTTCTACCGCTCTTAATGTATACTTCTTTCCTCCTACCCCTATGGTAATGCTACACTCCCGCCTACCATCATCATAAGCCATATTACAAACATTTCTTGTAAAAAAGAATATCATACATTACAGAATAATCTAACAATGGAAAATCCAGGTTGGAATGTTGTCCCTACAATACATTATATGCTCCCACCAACAACTGGGCCATGAACTTAGATAACTTATGAACCTTATTCAATTCAATTCAGTTCAATTTTTATTATCACATTACATGTCTTAAACAATCAAAGATTGTGAGATAGGTGACTTGTCAATGTTACACCATGTACAATATTATTACACATAGGCAATAAACCAATAACACATGTGGTGTTACATTACAAGGAGTTATTTTAGAGGACCTACAATTATAATGAATTGTTGTCTTTCAAGAAATCTTCTACATTATAGTAACATTTATCTTTCAGATATTTTTCCAGGACTCTTTTGCTACTTTTGACATCTGAGTCTTCCATACCTTTTCATATTTTATTTATAATTTCATGCCCATATAGTGTGTTTTTTTTTCATACAATTTTAAACTATGGGTTGGTAACATGTAATTCACTCTATGCCTAGTTTGATATTGGTGTAAGAAGCAGTTGCCCTCAAAAAGTTGTGGGTTTCTTTTTGTGAAAGTGCCTTCGAGTTCCCCTTCCCCCACTCACTATCATGTTTTTCCCTTCAATTCATGTCTTTCTTCAATTGTGAGTTGGCCACTTTGCACTTTATTTTACTTGATTTATTTATTTTTATGTAATGTTTCAATATCTCTTCAATTAATTATTTTATTTTATTTAATATTTTTGACTCCCCCACACACACACACCTCTGCTCCTCCAGTTTTTCGCTCTCCTGCCTCTTCCCTTTACTGCGTTCCATGTGACACTTCACATTCCTACCTATCAGAGCCTTTGGAACCCATCATGCATTACAGAACATTCCACCCCCACCCTTACCCAACATCCATCATCTCCATCCACTCCCCTCCTCAATCACTGTTATTCATGTTTCATTTCTTGTGTTTTGGAGAACCCATTTACTCTGTCTAGTGAGCCGTCTTCAATGACAAAGCAGATCTAATTAGTGGCCTCCTTCTGCAACTGTCTGTGCTAAGAAATAACACACTACTGCAAGCCAAGATTAATTGAACACCTCACTTGTCATCCCTCTGAATTCATCCACCTCATCATTCATGAGGTGCATCAGGATTCACACTTTCCTTCGCAACTCTGCCACTATCTACAAACTGCGGCAGATTTAGAGATCATATTCACTGACTTTTCTGTCGATTCATGACAGAATATTTGATACATTATGAATGAAATACACAAGATAACTGTGAGATATTCTGCAAATTTATTGTTTTATGAACCGGTTTTCGGCTGTTACGCCAAGAGATCCTCCTGGACATCGCCCTGTGAATGCAGCATATTGCATACACAGCAAGTCCTGAAACCTCAATCTCTATTGAGCTCAGCTGAACCAGTCACCGAGCACACCACTGCAGTTCATTAATGCATTGGAGGTGCCTGCTTTACCCCCCCCCCCTCTACCCACCCAGACTACCCATTCTGATGGTTGCACGTAACTCTCAGTGACACCATGTGGAACTGCCAGGTTCACTGTGTGTACTCAGACATGAACTGCTCATCTCCAATGCATAATGCTTGAATCATTATTACCTGCCTCCCAACAAAATATGGATATGACTGTATGTTACCAATGTGAACAGTTTTATGAATCTGTTATTGAAGCCTAGTGGATCTTACCCATCTCTCATAATTTTACTTGACATGCATTGTACAATGCTCCTGAGCATCGTCTACTGATGTTCAGCTCTGTTAGTGCTAGAGGTGAAATTGTCATAGTGCATATATGCAGTCAATCATGACCCATATAATTGCAAGTGGTTACATTGTGTGTGAATCATAGTAAGTACCACCGCCACATAGGATAGAAAAGTGGCAACCAGGACTTCCTGAGTGTGCAAGTCTGTTTCATGAGCATGAATCACAAATTTCTCAAGTTATGGCAGCAACAGTTGCTTCATGAAGGCAGGTGGAAGCTATTGCAGCAACAGCAGACACAGCAGCAGAAACAGCAGGCTTTACGATTACAAAAGTCAGCATCTTCTGTGTCATCACCTCTCCCTCCATACTTCGCTTCTTTTGACGAAGCCAACGAAAGTTGGGAGATTTATTTACAGCACTTTGAACTCTACTGTAAGGCAAGTCAAATTGAGGATCCTACTCACCAGTGTGCACTTTTATTGTCTTCCAATAGTACCCTATATGAAGTGATGCAAAAATTATGTCTACTCTCGGACGCTAGTAGTTTGCAGCCTAAATATTATGGTCACTAAACATGAGGCGTTGCAGCTAGGCTCCAATTTAGTCAGTGTGTTAAGTGATTTAACCAATCTTATGCAGCATGGGCTGCAGATTTACAAGGCTTAGCTCAGAAGTGTGATTTTTCCTGTCAAAAGTGGTGTGTCTTATGTAGATTCATTAATTAAGGATGTGATGATTTGTCTCGCTCCTGATCAGGAAGTTAGTGCAAAATAATTAGAAACCTCAGACCCTACTTTTAGTGATGTGTAAAAAATTGCCAATGCATATGAAGTAAGTGTCTCTGCACAAGCTTAGTTTAATTTTTCTGAGCACAATGTCGTCAGTAGTATTAGTCACCGTTGTGTTCTTTGATCAACTAATGACACCCAGTTGAGGTCATCATCTACTTCACTGAGCTCATATGTGTCTGGTAGCCAGACATCATGGGCTTCAGTAGTTAGTGATTCCTCACTACCATCGTTGGTAAAAGCACACAGACAACAGCGCTTAGTTCGCTATCGACGTGGCCCAAAGCAAGTGCTGTCTCAAAATGTGTTTTCATCCTTGGTGTTGTCATAAGATCCCTGTCCATGTCTTACTGTTCAGTCTTGCCTGGAGTGCGGCCCATGCCATCAGCGGCATGACTGACCTTATTGTGACGTCATCTGCTTCACATGCCACAAGCTGGGACACTCAGTGGGCATCTGCTGTAGGCGGTGTGTGTCAACATCGGCCGCCAGCATGCCACTGCCAGGGACAGTGGACGGCAGTAGGTACCACATCATGTTGCAACTGGACATCGAAGGGGTGATGGTGGAATTCCAGTAGGACACTGGTGCAGCCGTGTCTCTGATCAACAATGAAATGTACTGGCGTATTGGATCCCCGCCCACAGGTGGACCACAGCGCAAAGTGGTGATGTACAATGGTCAAACAATTACACTGGGGGTCAAACTGTGATGGAAGCTAATTACAAAAATGTAGCTCGGAACCTAACTTTACTTGTAGTTAATAGACGCTTTCGCACTGTTTGGTTTTTGCAATACAGGACCAGATCAACCTTGTTTCCCTGGCTATATCATTCACAGAATTAAATGAATTGTGTGAAAAATTTAAAAGTATCTTTTAACCTACCCTAGGTTGCATTAAGGAATTTCAGGCACACATTTCTCTAAAGCCATCAGCGGTGCCAAAGTTTTGTAGTGCTTGTCCAGTTGCATTCGCCATGTGTGACCCGGTCAAGGCAGAACTCGACAGATTGCAGGTTATGGGTGTTCTGTCCCCAATATCCTTTAATCAGTGGGCAACTCCGATGGTTATTATAGTGAAGCCTAATGAGGCACTTTGGGTATGTGGAAATTTTAAGTCCACCGCAAGGAAATGTTGATGTGTATCCACTCCCTCGACAGGAGGAATTGTTGGCTAAGCTGGCGGCTGGGAAATATTTTTCGAAGGTTGATCTGGCTGAAGCATATTTTCAGTTACTGGTTGATGAGGAAAAGAAAATGGCTTCTGGTTCTTAATACACCGTTTGGTATGTACCAGTATAATAGATTGCTGTTTGGTGTCGCGAGTGCTCCATCGATTTTTCAGCGGTACTTCTTCAGGATATTCCTAATTGTGTCAATTATTTGGATGGAGCCACACAGGAGCAGCATTTGCACAATTTACACCTTTTGTTTGAGCGGCTGCAATCTCATGGCCTCTATTGTCGTCTAGAAAAGTGTAGTTTTTTCTAACCATAGGTACTGTATCTGGGTAATATTTTAAGCAAACATGGGCTCACACCCACACAAAAGAAGTGACTGCCATTAAAAATTTGGTGGCCCCTATTAATCTCAAGGAATTACAATCCTTTCTCGGCAAAGTGACGTATTATTCTAAGTTTATCCCCAATGCATCCCACATTTCTCAACCACTTAACCAATTGTGTAAAAAGGGCATAAGTTTGGGAGGTCAAAGGTGTGTCAGAAGGCTTTTGTACAACTTAAGAAATGACTTAGGTAGTTGCCTTGTTTGGTGATGTTTCAGCCTGGGTTCCATTTAACTCTTACCACGGACAAATCAAATTGTGGAGTGGGTGCTGCTTTGTCCTACAAATTTCCAGATGGCACGGAACAACCTATTGCATTCATGTCAAAGATGTTAAACACGGTGCAGCAAAATTATTCACAATTTGAGAAAGAGGCGATGGCCTTCATATATTGTGTCTGGAAGTTTCATGTTTATCTATATGGTGTTAAGTTTCATCTACTTACAGACCACAAGCTCTAGTGTCCTTGTTTGGTCATCGTGCAAAACTTCCAGACAAAACGGCGCAGCGGCTTCAGTAATGGGCATTGTAATTACACCTCTGAGATCCATTACCAACCCAAAGC
Organism: Locusta migratoria; assembly: GCA_026315105.1. NCBI lineage: Eukaryota > Metazoa > Arthropoda > Insecta > Orthoptera > Acrididae > Locusta > Locusta migratoria. Next base: position 674,510,292 of record CM048744.1, read on the forward strand.
GCAACACGCTAATGCCAATTGCCGTGTACCATTTACCGTGTGGCTCATATGAGGATTTCAATAGACATTAAACCCTGTGGTTCGCTTTGGACATAAACCAGTGTCACACTTTGGATGAATTCCCCTTTACAGCGCATGACATCGCAGCTGCGACAGGTCTCAACCCCTTACTTTCCAAGGTGTTAGCCGCCATGTCCAATGTGGCTGACTGGAAAATGTACCAAAAGATGCAGACCCTGAGTGGTGTACTTATTTTTCACTCAAGGGTTAATGTTCTTGATGGGTTCTCATATTATCCAGAGAGGATGCAGAATGTAGGGTGGTAGACACTACCACACTCCATCCTCACAGATTGCATCTGCTGCATACGGCACACTGGGGGATATACTGGATGAAGGCAATAGCCCGACGCCACGTATGGGCCTGGTGTGGACCCTGGTGTGGACACCACCACAGAACGCACAGTGCAGAACTGTTCTGCCTGCACACATAACCAATCGGCCCCAGCACACTTTTTAACCATCAGCGATGCACTCACCGCCCCTGGCAACGGGTACATGTTGATTTAACCAGTCCCTTTCAGGGAACTAAGTAGTTAATGGTCATTGATGCCCTTTCTAATTTTACCTATGCTGTGCGGATGTCCACAAACACCTCGGAGGCTACAGTCAGGGCTATGTCTACAATTTTTGCAATTGAGAGGGCTCCGGCTACTTTGGTTTCAGATAATAGCCTGCAGTTTATGGCGTTGACATTTCAGATGGCATGGATGAGGATCCTCTTCCTTCTATCACGACACCAGATTCGTCTCTTGTTCCTCCCGCCAGTGCCAGAGTCCAAACACATCAGGAAACGAGTGTGGATCCTGTGTTGGATGTGCCACTGGAGGAGACAATGTGTCCAGTAGTCCACAAGCACCATTCTTCGCAGGCTGGCCCTAGTACCACCTCAGCAATTGTTACCTCCTCACATATTGGGCAGGCCATGTGGGACTTTGACGGGGAGTCCAGTTTTGTCTCCACCTATTTCACATCGAGTTCGGCATTGGTGGGCCATTTCTGGCCTTATGTGCCGATTAAATGGGGTAGGATTTAGTATCCGATAGTGATTCAGATTCCCTGCCTTCTGCTGATGTAGAGATGTCAGAGATGCACAGGCTACGAGTGGCTGCCGCCGACCACTGTACTGCATGGTGCCACTGACGGAGACGCAGTCTTAGGTGGCGGCATCCTGTGGCAACCACCTGCGACTAGGCCCGGAGACCAAGGCATGGTGATCAGTATTGATAGCACTGTCTTAGTGCATATATGCAGTCTATCACAACCCATATAATTGTGAGTGGTTACATTGTGTGTGAACCATAGTAGTACCAGTGCCGCACAGAATAGAAAATTGAGTCTCCTAGTCCATATCCGGCAAGTTAAAATAGCCACCAAAAACTATAAAATGACAAGAAAATCTATAGGAAATACTGTACTTTTGAAGTTTCCTATCAGATGATCTGCAAATACTACTGCCGAGCCAGGGGATCGATAATAACATCCTGTGACCTTGTTCAAGTCAATTTAAATCATCATCTGTAATAGTTTTACTTGATATTATCATATATTTATTGCTATAAATACACCTCCCCATTTTGTGTTCACCCTGTCTCTACCTGCCTGAACTGTTTATTGTCCAAGTTTCACTCCCATACAAGGCAACACTAAAACAGAAATGACTTTAGAAAGGACTTAATATTTGATGTGAGCAACTATCTCTTTTTCAAACATGCTTTTCTTCCCATTGCCATCCTGCACTTTATATCCTCTGTACTGTGGTCATCAAATGTTTTTTTTTACTAGCCAAGCAACAAAATTCTTCTTCCACCTTTATTATTTTGTTACTTAATCTAATTCTTTCAGCAATGCCTGATTTTTTAAGACTGCATTTCATTATCCTTGATTTGCCCTTGTTCATGTACATCTTATATACTCCTTTCAACACACTGTCCATTCCCTTCAACTGCTCTTCCAGGTCCTTTGTTGTCTCTGACAGAATTACAATGTCATCAGCAAAATGCAATGTTTTTTATTTCTTTGCCATAAACTCTAATTCCTCCTCCAAATTTCTCTTTGCTTTCCTTCTCAGCTTGCACAATGTACAAATTAAATAACACTGGAGGAAGACGATGACGCTCTCTTACTTCCTTCCCAACCACTGCATCTCTTTCATGCCCTTCAACACTAATAACAGCTGTATGATTAATGTAAAAGTTGTAAATAACCTTCCATTCCCTACATTTTAGCCAGTGACTTCAGAATTTGAAAGAGTGTAATCCAATCAACTTTATCAAAAGCTTTCTCCAAATCTACAAAAGCTAGAAATGAAGATTTCCCTTTCCTTAATCTAAGATAAGTCATAAGATGAGTATTGTCTTCTGTGTTCCTACATTTCTCCTCAATTCGAACTGATCTTCCTTGAGGTGTGTTTCTACCAGCTTTTCCATCCTTCTGTAAATAATTTGTGTTAAAATTTTGCAACTATGATTTATTAAACCAGTGTTCTGTAACTTTCACACCTGTCTATCCCTACATCTACATCTACATGGGACACTCTGCAAATCAAACTTAAGTGCCTGGCAGAGTGCCTGTGTTCTTTTGAATGGGGATTAGTATATTTTTCTTAAAGTCTGAGGATTTATTACCTGTCTTATACATCTAATTCACCAGGAGATATAGTTTTGTTATGGCTGGTTCTCCTAGAGACTTCAGTACCTCTGAGGTAATGTCATCTACACCAGAGGCCTTGTTTTGACTTAGGTTTTTCAGTACTCTGTCAAATTCATCTCTCAGTATAGTATCCCCTATTTCATCTTCCTCTACTTCCTCTTCCCTACCTACAATATTGTCTTGGAGTTAATTTCCTTTGTAGAGGCCTCTCCGCCTTTCAGTTTTCCCTTCTTTACTCAGAACTGGTTTTCCACCTGAGTTCTTGATATTCATACAGCTATTATCTTGTCTCCAAATGTCTCTTATTAACCTGTATGCGGTTATTTCCTTAGTTATACATTTTTCTACAGACTTGCATTTGCCTTCTAGCCACTACTGCTTAGCCCGTCCTCTGTTGCCTTCACTATTTCATCTCTAAATGCTTCCCATTCTTCTTCTACTGTTTTATTTCCCCCACGTTTCTGTCCATTGTTGCCTAAAGCACCCTCACAAATTCTCAAGAAGTTCAGCTTCCTTCAATTTATCCAGGTCCCATATCCTTTCAGTTTCAGTCCACAATTCATAACCAATAAGATGTGGCCAGAGTCTTTATCTGCCCCTGGGTATGTCTTACTGTTTAAAACCTGGTTCCGAAATCTATGTCCTACCATTATAAAATCTATCTGGTACCTTCCAGTGTCTCCTAGTTTCTTCCATGTATACAACCTTCTGTCATGATTCTTGAACTGGGTGTTTGTTATGATTAAATTATGTTCAGTACAAAATTCTAACAGACAGTTTCTTCTTTTGTTCCTTCTTCCCAGCCCATATACACCAACTATTTTTCCTTCCCACCCTTTTCCTACTACCGAATTCCAGTCCCCATCACAATTAAGTTTTCCTCTTCCTTAACTGTGTGAATAATTTCCTTTACCTCCTCATACATTTGTTCGACTTCCCCATCATTGGCAGAGCTAGTTGGCATATAAACCTGTACTATTGTGGTCAGTGTTGGCTTCGTATCTATCTTGACAGTCCTGTAATAACCTCAACTGAGTTTGTATTTCCAATCCTTTACACATCTGACCAGAAATTCTGTTGCTCTTCCACCGAACTTCACTAATCCCTAAGATATTTAACTTCAACCTATCCATTTCCCTTTTTCAATTTTCTAACCTCCCACCTGATTAAGGGATCTAACATTGACATCCTCCTGAGTAGTCCCCGCCCAGAGATCCGAATGAGGGACTATTTTACTCAAGAGGATGCCATCATTATATTCATACAGCAGGGCTGCATGTCCTCAGAAAAAGTAACAGCTGTAGTTTCCCCTTGCTTTCAGCCGTTCGCAGTAACTGTGAGGCAAATCCACATTAGTTGATGTTACCAGGCCAGATCAGGAACCACACATTTGTCTGACCTCTCCACAGATACCATTCTGCTGTGGTTGCACCTACAGGATGGCTATCTATATCATTGCGGCACGAAAGCCACCCAAGACCGTGGTTCATAGGGGGTGAGATAAACAACTATTATTCTTATGATAAAAAAGGATATCAACATTTTGTAATTATAGCTTTCATGTATAATAGTGGTGTCTCTTTGATATCATATGTGAATGTTAAACAGCGACGACAAATTAAAGCTACACAGGATTTATTGACAAAAAAGTGCCAACATTTAAATGATATTCATTATAGAAGCAACCATAGGTAAGATGTTGATATCACTTAAACCCATGTCCAAGAAATTAACTTGCAAATAACAAAAATGGGAAAAGTGAATGATTTCAAATGAAAACTATATTCTTCAAATTTAATCTTAGCAGGCATGTATTGGGGGGGGGGGGGGGGGGGAATGTAAATTCGTTTTTATCTCTGTTGTTAAAACCTACCAATACAGCAAAGAGTAACTTACAATTTTTATGGATATTGAATTAGTTGCAAAGATAACAATAGTGAAGACCTGAAGTAAATTATGAGCTGAGTGCCATTTTTTCCATTTCTGAGTTATAACCAGAATTATGGTCTATGGGCCATCCAGCTGTGATATATTCTAATCTAAGAGCCAAACCTGTCTGTAATAGTTCAGTTCATTGGCAACAGAATGTGTGAGCTGTATGTGCATGGCAACAAATTGTGAATTATGGTCTAAGTGCCATGTGCATGCAAACTTCATTGTCATGTTCTTAGCTTTATTCTTGTTCTGTTTTGAGTTTATGTTTACCTGATGGTATTACGTGAAGTAACAGTGTGTCAAATATTGTTTTAATGTAACTTGTTTACTGTTTCATAATCAGTGAAAGTGTTAACAGATGTCGGAAGAAGGAAGAATTTCTGAAGAACGAAAGAAACTAAGGAACAGTGGGCAGGAATATACTACTAAAAAGAATGTTGTGGTTCCATCCAAGACACATGTACCTTAAAATGTGAAATGTAAGTGTAAATACAAGTTCAAAAGTATCTTACATACTCAAATGTTACCACTATTTGAAAATTTTTACAAAGCTGATTTTTGCAAGCAACAAAACTACCTCTTAGGCCTAATTACTGTTAAGCCAGTAAAAAGATAATCATAATGAAAAGAAAGACAAGAGGCTACTGTTATTTATGTGATTCCTAATGGGGAAAGTGAAATCATCTAGATCTGCCAGTCAACATTTCAAGAGATATTTTCTTTAGTTTCTTTATTTTTTTATTTTATTTAGTGGCAGATCTAAAAAAGATTAGTAATCCTATGTACATTGAGAGAAGGGGTAACAAGACTGGCCCCCATAAATACACTGTTGAAGATGAGAAAGTAGTGTGTAATCATGTAAACTCAATTCCACAAGAGGTAGGCCACTATGGGCAAGACTATAAACGAGTACCTATCAAAAGGCCTTAACATTAGCAGGAATGAAGGCATTTAAGGTCAAGTATCCAGATACCCACATCACAGAACAATTCTACCATGAAATTTTCAAACAAAAGTTTCCTAAACTCTGATTTCATACGCCTAGAACTAATACTTCTGCAATCTGTGATACGTCAATGTCAAAAGCTGCATCCTCTTTAGGAGATGAGAAGAAAAAAAATCAAAGCCAACTAATGTGCACCATGCAGAAGCAGAGCCTACACAACAAACATTGTAAAGGCCTAAAGCTACACCATACTTTTAAGCCTCCTTTATTATAAAAGCATTTTGGCACATAAACTACTATGTTAACCACTTGGCACTTAGATCACCGTTTGCATTTGATTCTGTGTACATTGATTTGTTGCCATTTTAAGATTGAAAAAATAAAAATCTACAAAATCGAATGAACACAGCACTTATACTGAAAGCAAGTTTATTGCAAACTGAAACGTACACGCAGCACTGACTGCCTCTTGGGCAGAGCACTCTGCTATTTATACACAGACAGAATGTACCATAAATTAGGATAGTTAACATAAGAAACTTGTAGAAATTACAAGTGAACATAAGAAACATGTAGAACATTCTGGAAATGTTAATTACAAAGATATAAATTTTTGTCGGTGGACGAGATTGAACCAACGACCTTCGGCACTGCAACTGGTGATGTTATCCCTTGGGCCACACCGGTAGTCGGTTAACGTGGAGTCTCGCGGCATTGCTCCCTCTCCTGAAACTACAGCGATCCACTGTTAGGTTCCCTTTGGAGCCAGCTGCCTGGATCTTGATCTTGTCATGGAACCTCTGTATGGCAGTTCTGGACAATCCTTCCCTTCCGTACAATTATTGACGACAGACGTTCCTCTCATGGCTTCATCAGTATCATTACCGTCCTTAGAGTCATTGAACAAGAATCCATTTTTGACTAGCTGCTCTTCAGGATCATAGTAAGACTTCATGCGGAAGACGTGAACAATGTCACTTCATTTTTGTCGTTTTGACAACGGATCTTAATCCTCAACTTCGTATGTGACATCTGACAGGCGGCATATGACACGATAGAGACCAAAGTATCGCTTCAATAACTTTTCTGATAGTCCAACTTTCCGTACAGAGATAAATATCCATACCACATCTTTTGGGCTGTACACAACAGGTCGGTGCTTGTCGTTACACCACTGATGGTCTTTCTCCTGGGCGTTCAGTGTCCGTACGTAAGCCAGCTGTCTTGTTTCTTTGACCCTGGTGATTAGCTGTTTCACATAGTCATCCTAAATGTCGTCTGGATGGAACGGGGAGAGGGTATCCATTGTAGTCTCAGCTTCACAGCCATGGAGCAGGAAAAATGGCGTGAAGCCTGTGGTGTTGTCTTGTGGTATTATAAGCAAATGTCATGACTGGCAGTATTGTATCCCAATCCATCAGCTCAACATCAACAGCATATCTGCTAATATCTTGTTAATACATTCTGTAAGATCATTTGTCTGAGGATGGTATACAATTGTCATTCTGTGGACAATGTCGCAATGTGACATTACCTCTGATACAAGTTTTGTATGGAATATTTTTCCACGATCAGATATCATCACAGATGGTGCTCCACGCTTCAAAATAATGTCTTCTACAAGGAATTTTGTGATCTCTGGAGCTTCTGCTGTCAGCACAGGTTTGGTGACAGTGTAGCGTGTGAGGTAGTCAGTGCAGACTATTATCCATTAGTTACCAGCTGTCAACTTTGGGAAGCTCCGTAAAAGATTGATCCCAACTCGGTGGAATGAACCTGCTGCAGGTGGAATTGGTACAAGACGCCCTGGAGGTAATTGTGACACATGCTTCCATCACCGGCACTCTTTACAGTGACTCACATGATGTATGACAGATCAGTAGAGACCTTTCCAGTAATACCTGCGTCTGATTCTGTCTAGGGTCTTCAGGAATCCCAGATGACCAGATCTTGGAGCATCATGGAAATACTTGAGAATAGCTGGCTGGAGATGGACTGGAACAACCAGTAGCCATTTGGGGCGCAGTGGGTCGTAGTTGCTCTTGTACAATGTCCCGTTTATAAGTTGGAACTCTATATTGGTCGGCTCTCCTTTGTCCAAGGCCTCTGTTCACCTGTAACGTCACCTAATTCAGTGATGGCTGAAATTTCATTCATGCTGTTGTGTTCCTCTAATGGATTCCTCAAAAGACAGTCGGCATACTTGTGTTTGCGCCCTTTCTTGAATACCACTGTGATGTTGTACTCTTGGAGTCACGACAGTGAATGGTTTGCCAAATAAATATGACCAGAACTTGTTGATAGCCCAGATAACTGCGAGACATTCTTTCTCAGTTGTACAGTAGTTTATATTGGGCTTTGGAGTACTCTTGATGGATAGGCTATCACCTTTTCAGCACCTTCCTGAACTTTTACAAGCACTGCACCAATCCCATAACCACTACTGTCTGTGTGAAGTTCAGTTTCTGCATTTTCATCATACAAGGCTAGAGAACTGGTGCGGAAGTTAGAGACTCCTTAACTGCCAGGAAAACTCTTTCTTTTGTGTCATCCAAGTAAAACATAGACATCTCCCTGCAGAAGTTCTTGCAATGGACGTGCCTTGTTACAAAATCCTTTTATGAAACATCGGTAGTATGAGCACAGCCCGAGAAAATTTCACACTTCACAAATGTGCTGAAGAGTTGGAAATTCTGTGACTGCCCTTACTTTATCTGGATCAGGACGGACACCATCTCCCTTGACTAGGTGCCCCAGGATTTTTATCTCTTTGGCGACGAAGAGGCATTTCTTTGGACTGAGGCGGAGACCTGCAGTCTGAACACACTTCACTACAGTTGACAGGTGACTTAAGATGTTTTTCAAATGTTTTCAAGAAAATGACAATGTCACCTAAATAGCAATTACATGTCGTCCATTTAAGGTGTCGAAGCAAGTTATCCATCATGCGTTCGAATGTGGCCAGAGCATTACATAATCCAAATGGCATTACTTTAGTTCATAGAGGCTGTCAGGTGTAATAAAAGCTGTCTTCTCCCTGTCAGCTTCATCAACCTTGATTTGCCAGTAACCTGTCTGCATGTCCATAGTTGAGAAGTATGTTGCTCTTTTCAAGCAGTCTAAGGTGTTGTCAATGCATGGCAATGGGTATACATCTTTCTTTGTGATTTTGTTCAGCCGTCAATAATTGACACAGAATCGCCACCTGCCATCCCTCTTCTTTACGAGGACCACCGGAGACGACCAAGAACTCTCCAAAGGTTGAATAATGTCATCATGCAATTGGCGTAGTATAGCTAACACCCGCTGGCATGGTTCATGGGTCAGTCTGGGCCCTATTGGTAGTTTCACGGTTGTTTCCTCCAGTGTGTATATACTAACAGCAGACCATGGGTCTTCACTGATGACATTGAGCTCACTGTCCTGGACTGGTTCAGCTGTCCCGATACACATTTCTTTGGGGATAAGTTGCAACTGCTCGTAACAATTAGTGATCCAAATCTCTCCTTGACCACCGGTAATGCTTATGATAGCTGCTGGTATGTAAATTTCTTTGGTGAGCCTGGTAAAGTTGTTATTATCAACAAAAACTTCACAGTTTAACCGGTCATCTGTGTTTGTGACTGCAACTCTTCTCATTGTCATCGGTATGATCATCACATTGTCAACGGCAAATAACTTCCCAGAAAATTCTGTATTACGTATACCCGTCAGAACAACTTCCTCATTTTGCAGATCAGATCTTCCACAGTCAATGATAGCTTGGGATGCCTGAAGGAAGTCACATCCGAGGATCACATTATGACTACATTCTGTTAAAACGACAAATTCAAATGGCTGAGTCCTGTTGTTGATGGTTATTCTTGCAACACAAGTACCTGCTGGCTGGAAGTACTTTCCATTCGCGGCCTTCAGCACAGTTGCCCCCGTATCATAGAACATTGTCTTCTTTAGTGTGCGTTGGTAATTATCCGACAATACAGAGAAAGAAGCTCCTAAATCAACCAGTACCCGGAGAGGTTGGCTGTCTATGAGATTTCCCAACATATTAGCGACTGTCGTCGATGGAGGATTTTCATCTGCGGCGGCCTCACCTCTGTAGATGGACGCCTTGCTTAGTTTTACTGGGTGCGGCGGCTAGGGGAGGGGCTGGTGCCTCTGTGCAGCGAAGGGGGAATGGCAGCGGCGCATCAGGGAGTGACCTCATCCAGGGTACGGGGAAGAGCTTCTTTCCATAGGTCGACTGTACTCATCAGCAGGTGACTGCCTGGGATAGAACTGCTACAATGGCTGACATCTTGCGGCAAAATAATTGTTGATAACTCACCTTCTCTCTCTGCAGTAGCATATGATATGTCCAGGGTGCCCACAGTGGAAACACAAGTGTGGTGTTGTCTTCTGTCCTCCAGACGTCTGTTCTTCTGTGAGACATCATAGTTGCTGGGGGAGTTGGTTGTGGCCATGTCAGTCGGTTCATAGGCTGCCGTTTGGTGGCTGCAGCATAAGTCATTGTAGGGCGACACCATTTTTCACATCGATTCGACTAGCGGGGCAGACAGGAGCTAATGTCTGAAATACCTAGACCTCAGCGGTGTCGGCTCCCTTGTGACTTACATGGGCATAATCTGATGCTCGCTTGGTCTAATAGTCCTGGCTGCCATAAATTGTTGTAATTATTCTCTCACAATTTATTGTATGAGACAAGCGAAGTCATGCTTGTCTTCCACAACAGGTATATGGACTACATTCGGGAGTCTGTCATACTTCTTTAGTCCTATCCTCCTTTGTTGCATCTCTTCAATACACTAGCACCACTTGAACTCTTCTGTCGTAGCGACATATTTTATCAGAAGAGCTTGGTACATGTATTCTGCAATACCCTTCATCAGATGCATGATTTTGTCAGCCTCAGTCATTATTTGGATTGCCTTTGTTACACAGGGCCAAAACATTCTTTATGTACGACTGTGTCGGCTCACCATGTCACTGGCCCTGGTTTTTCAGTTGTTCTTCTGAGGAGTAGACTTGTCACTGGCGGTCTCCAAACATCTTCTTAAGTTCCGTTTGGAACGTTTTCCAGTCATTCAGCCTGTCTTCGCTGATTTCAAAACATTACAGGGCAGTTCCGTCCAGGTAGAAATAAACATTGGCTAAGCACATTGTATGATCCCACCTGTTGTGGTCCAACCGTTTTAGCCATTTGTTGGGGTCCTGTTCAGCATCATGGGTGTATGATGTGCAGCTGGCTTACTGCTGTTTTCGTGTCCATGGTTCTTCTGATGATATGGACTATTGGAAGGATGTACTCGGTATATCCCTTGTATTCTAGTTCTAGCCCGTGTAAGCGACGGCTTTTACTTTGGCTAATCGGAGCCACGGTGATGCAGCTGTTGCACAGGATCCCCGGCGCCTCCACCAAACACTGTCGCATTGAAATGGAAGCAGGCTTGACTTTGAAGGCAGTGTAGTCAACTGAACACAGCACTTATACTGAAAGTAAGTTTATTGCGAATGAAACATACACGCAGCACTGACTGCTTCTTGGGCAGAGTGCTCTGCTATTTATACACAGACAGAATGTACCAGAAATTTAAAAAATAATTAACATAAGAAACAAATATAAATTACAAGTGAACATAAGAAACATGTAGAACATTCTGGAAATGTTAATTACAAAGATAAAATTTTTGCCGGTGGACGGGATTGAACAGGCGACCTTCAGTACCGCAATCAGTGACGCTATCCCTTGCACCACACCGGCATTCCATTAACATGGGGTCTCGTGGAAATATCACTTGTACTATGTGTATTTAGGCATAATTTACATGATTTTCTTTAATATGGAGTATTTATCATTCAAAATGTTGGTCCTGTGAAGAAAATATCTTTATCTCAAAACTTTGAAAAAGGCACTTAGATCACGATTTACTTCAGGTATTACTGTGTAAAATAGTGACAGAGAAACTAAAAATAGAGCTCAGCTTTATAAATTGCAGTCAGATGTGACATATTTCCTGTTTTTGCATATGTGAAGACTGTATATCTGCCTAGTTCTACATATGTAGTTACTTCAGCACTAGTAATGATGTACATCTCAATCACTACTTGTAATTATGAATTTTTGCAATTTTCAACAACTGTTTAAAAACATGTGCAGTGTCTCTTAGCAACTACAATGTTGCCATTGCAATTATTTTGCAATTATTTACAAAATTTGGAGGCAATTTTCTGGATGTCAAAAGATTGCATGTGAGACTGGCAACCATTTTGTAATAGTATCAATAGATTCCGGCCTACACATAGCCATTAAAGTAATTATTTCTTTGTTGAGTACATTGAGAATTCATGATAAAATCAGATTACAACAATTTGATGAACTTCTTGTGCTGTTGTCATTTCATACAAGTCCTGGTGCTGTGCATTAGCATCACAATGGACATATGAATGTGTGTTAATATGTAATAGTAAAAATTACGAAACACAAAAATTAATTCATAAAATATTACTGAGAGAGTTGCTGTAGTAAATTTGTTCTTCTAGATAAACAGTTTACATGCAATAAAATCTAATTTAAATAGTCCTAGAACAGACAAAACAAACTGAAGTATTATTAGACACAGCCTAAAATGATACTATTATCTTTAAGTCCTCAGTACTTGATAGAAAAAAAAAAGTTTTATTTAGAGGATACAAATCAGATTGTGAAAGAGAAGTGGAAAATCACATCAGTACCACTGTTTAAAATGAGAGAAATGGATAGTACATGCTGGACGGGTTAACAACTCAGCAATATGATTACTGAAAGACACACAATCAGAATGAATTAGATTTTAATTAGTTACCTCTTACAAATAAACACTGCAAATATCAAAATTTTCAATATTAAATGATATTGAAATGAAATTTAAAATGAGAGAAATGAATAGTATGTGGTGGATGGGTTAACCACTCAGCAATATGATTACTGAAAGACACACAATCAGAATGAATTAGATTTGAATTGGTTTCCTCTTACAAATAAACACTGCAAATATAAACATTTTCAATATTTTGTTATTATTCATCTCTTTACAAAAATAGGCATAGGTAGCAAGTACAGTAAACAATAATGCAGGCTCATACTTCTGCACATGTGAATAGGAGTATAGGTAATACAGCATACCTCATCTGGATGTGCAAGCATCATAAGTGACTTGTATGGATTTCCATCAACTGGCAATATCTGTATACCAATGTGTTTTTCAGTTAATATTAAAGCATAAATTTGCTTTGGTCGTGATTTACTTGCAGGCAGAAGCTGAAAAAAAAAGTCTCCAATTTACTGATACTGTTCCTGTGTATATGTCATTGCAAAATGAATACATTCATTTAAATTTATTGGACTGAGTGTGAGGTCCATGCTGATTCTCACAGACAAGGAACATTAGTGGTTCCAGAATAAATTAATATACTACACAAAGTATTACAAAGATAATGATAAATAAGCAAAACTATTTCCTATGATTTATATATTAAGCATTGCCTCATACTCAAAGTAAGGACAAATGAGATGCAATGAACAATTATGTGAACTCCGTGTTTCAAATTTCCCAATCTATTACTCAATAATTATTCCAACAACCTTAATTTCAGTTTTATATAAACTTGCTGTGCCTTAACTCAGAGATATCATCCCCTTTCTCCTATTAAAGTACAGGTTCTCACTAAATGATCATAAGGAACTGCAAACAATGGAAAGTCCAGATTGGCATAGTAACAAGATTGTGAAAAGGATCAACTGCTACTCACAATAAAGCTGGAACACAAAGTAGCAGAGAGATGCAATGAAATGAAATGAGCTTTTAAGATTGTTGATACAGTGCTGCTTGTGTGTTGGAGTGTGTGAGACCATCAATACAATGTGATTTTTATGTTGCGTCAATACAGAACATGCAACTGAACATAATGAGCTTGATTTCAATGGCTACTTTACAATCAGGACCATAAATGGATTCTCCCCTGCACCACCAGAATTTCTGAAATGTGCTTATCGGAATTATCTTTAGACCTAATTCTCTAGTCCTGAAATCATTCAGGCCTCAGCCTACAGTGACTCATTATCCCTTACGCTCCACCCAACAGTTTCATCCGCCCGACCCAACATACCAGCTCCTCCCAGTTCACATTTCCTCATTTTGCTCCATTTTCTGCCAAAATTCTCACCAGTACCTCCTCATCTCTACTCCTCTCCTTTCGACTTCTTGTCCCTCCCCCTACTCCATCCAATACCCTTCAACTGCTACACCTAAAAGACTTACCACAAAATTTTTGTCCATACGTATGCTACTAGACAAAACTCTTTACCAAATCCCTCACACCTATTTCTCAGGCAAGATACATATGCACGCGCGTGCACACACATACACACACACACACACACACACACACACACACACACACACACACAGCTTTGCAGGCTTAGACAAAATTTATATATGATGTAATGAATGATAGCTCTCTTTAATTAAGTATGACAAAGAGAAAGAATTATACACCTATAGTACCTGATTACAGAAATGGTGGTGATTGTCTTAAGCCCATTATATCACATAAACAATGGAAAGTACATGTTGGTATTCAACAATGTAATGAAGAAAGCTTGCATTTCACAACAAAGATGAACATCTAGCCACAGACAAACACACACACACACACACACACACACACATACACACACACACAAACTTTGTTTTTTACCATAGCATTTTTCAGTACTGAATGCACAATGTCATTCATACAATCACACAGCCACAACTCACTAACACACAACTGTCATCTCCTACAGCTGTATTCCCATTAATGCTCTACAGTGAGAGCAACTTAGGGTGTCACTGGGATGTCAGAGGCGATGCTTGATAATTTTCTGATCATATATGAAGCACACCTGATCTGTGAGCAAGCTAAGGTAATATTTCATATATTTGTGACAAATATTGATGGTACCCGTTGTAATGGAACTGCCCAATTGTGCCCATTATAATTTTTTGTATGATTTGTTTATTTTTGCCAATATCATGAATATGTATTTTTAATGTAATTTTTTAAAATATTTTAATGTGATTTAATATTTCTTAATTTCTTTCAAATTTGTTAATACTGTATGTAGTGTGAAAAAGTGTAATGTAATAGTATCTTTGAGTCGGCACTTGACACATATTCTTTGCATCTTATGATCATCTTTGGTTTTCCATGTGGTCTCAGCCACTTTCGTTCCCGCCATGTACGAGTGAGGATGTGTTTTGTATATATGTGTACAGTTAAAGTTTTGTGTTTTTAATATTTGTGAACGGCGATGCTCAAGGGGCAATAAATTCAAATAATTTTACGAAAACTACAAAATGTTTGTGACCACATTTTTTGTCAGTGTAGATGACCGATAAAACCCGCATCTTTTTCTGCAACCAAACTGTAAAGTTGGAATCATCTACATCTACATACATACTCCGCAATTCACAGTAAGGTGCATGGCGGAGGGTACACTGTACCACTACTAGGCATTTCCTTTCCTATTCCACTCTCAAATTGAACGAAGAAAAAAAGAATGCCTATATGCCTCCGTACGAGACCTAATTTCTCTTATCTTGTCTTTGTGATCTTTACGCGAAATGTAAGTAGGTGGCAGGAAGATCATACTACACTCAGCCTGAAATTCTGGCCCTCTAAATTTACTGAACAGAAATTCACGAAAAGAACGACGTCTTTCTTCCAGCGATCCCCAATTGAGTTGCTGGAGCATTTCCGTGACACTCGCGGATTGGTCAAACCTATCGGTAACAAATCTAGCTGCTCGTCTCTGAACCACCTCTATGTCTTCCTTTAAACTGATCTGCTGTGGGTCCCAAACACTTGAGCAATACTCAAGACATGGTCAAACCCTGACAACGATGCAAAATTTACGAATAGCACCGAGCAGCAGCGAGAACACAAAGATAAGTGACTCAATTTTTCACTTGCTACTACATCCGTTACATTTGTGTTTTCCATTGGCCATACCGTAACGGTATCTCTATGGAACATTTAAATAACTTTCAAGAAGGATGAGGGCTATGAAAACTGGGGGCCTGTCCGGGATTAAGTGCTTTATATCTGCACATATTAACAAAATCTGTGTGTTGCAGGAATCTGGTAAATGATATATGTAATTGTGTACAATGACCACAGGCAAAACAAAGAAGGAACACTGAAATTGTTGATGAAGACAAAGTAGTGCAATAAATCCAACCACTTGTGTGAAGATAGACTGAAAAGATAAGTACTTATGTGCATTTCTTTCTTTATTTTTTATTATTATTTCGTATGCAAAACGTTTTTACGGAAATGTCTGTGGTAAAACCAGAATTTGCTGCTGAATCCGAGCAGGATTGTGAAAATACCTCGCAGTCAGACAAGTTAAACATGACAATAAAACAGGAAGGCCACTTGTTAGGACCTAGTCAGTTTCCTAGTGCACCTGAGGGGGGAATGTCGGATATAGAGATGATGTTAGCGATGATGAGAGAGTCATTCCAGAATGAAACTTCACTCTGCAGCGGAGTGTGCGCTGATATGAAACTTCCTGGCAGATTAAAATTGTGTGCCGGAACCGGGACTCGAACCTGGGACCTTTGCCTTTCGCGGGCAAGCGCACTACCGACTGTGCTATCCCGACACGACTCACGATGCCGCCTCACAACTTTACTTCCGCCAGTACCTCGTCTCCTACTTTCCAAACTTCACAGAAGCTCTCCTGCAAACACGCAAGACTAGCACTCCTGGAAGAAAGGATATGGTGGAGACATGGCTTAGCCACAGCCTAAGGGATGTTTCCAGAATGAAACTTCACTCTGCAGCGGAGTGTGCGCTGATATGAAACTTCCTGGCAGATTAAAATTGTGTGCCGGAACCGGGACTCGAACCTGGGACCTTTGCCTTTCGCGGGCAAGCGCACTACCGACTGTGCTATCCCGACACGACTCACGATGCCGCCTCACAACTTTACTTCCGCCAGTACCTCGTCTCCTACTTTCCAAACTTCACAGAAGCTCTCCTGCAAACACGCAAGACTAGCACTCCTGGAAGAAAGGATATGGTGGAGACATGGCTTAGCCACAGCCTAAGGGATGTTTCCAGAATGTAACTTCACTCTGCAGCGGAGTGTGCGCTGATATGAAACTTCCTGGCAGATTAAAATTGTGTGCCGGAACCGGGACTCGAAACTGGGACCTTTGCCTTTCGCGGGCAAGCGCACTACCGACTGTGCTATCCCGACACGACTCACGATGCCGCCTCACAACTTTACTTCCGCCAGTACCTCGTCATTGTCTCTAAATCAAACCGTTGCAACTCGCTTACAAACGACTGAGCAGGCAGTTGCAGACAGTTTTCGAGTTCTGGACGGAAAAATAGACATAAAGTTAAAAGCTGTAACTGAGAAATTAGAGCAGTCCATAGACCTGAAAGTTTCGCGTCTTGAAGGCATGATCAACAATAAAATTGACAATATTTTACGCTGGGATAGTAAACTTCGGTCAGATATATCGAAAATTGACAAGAAATTAGGTAGGGCTGAATCAAAGATTGACATCAAAGTGGGAGAAGTAAAATATAGTCTGAGTAATAAAATTCAGTCTGTAAAAAATGAGCTGGTCGCGGATAGAGAGAAAAACGAAAAACGTTTTGATAGTATACATAAACAAATAGATACTGCTGGGGAAAAGTAAAAACAGTATTCATAAACAAATAGATACTGTTTATGCAAACGTAAAAACAATGGCTGTTGATCTTGAAAGTGGGGTAGAGACAAAACTCTATGTTGTAGATGATCAAGTTAAAACAGTAAGCGAGTCTGTAAGAATCCAAAATGTTGAAACTAAGTCAACTGTAAATAAACTAGAAACATCCATTTCTGACTTAAACAATAGGTTTGAAACACTTAGCAATGATGTAGCTAACAAAAACTTTTCCAGTAATATGTGTACAGTGTTTTCAAATATTCCAGTAAAAAACTTTTCTGATGTAGCTTGCATTCTGTTGACTTTCTTCAAAACTGTAGAGATAACTTTGGACCCAAAATGAGTGAAGACATGAAAATTAAGTTTATTAAGAAATTTTTGGAGGGGGAAGCTTTGTCGTGGGCCAACCAAAATTGTTCGAGGGATATTTCATATTCAGAATTTGAAAAAAATGTTTTTGAATAGGTTTTGGTCAGAAAAAGAACAAGCCAGAATAAAGAGTGAGTTCCTGAATGGACCAAATTATAGGGAAACACAGGGTACAATGAAACAATTCTGTAAAAATCAACTTAAAAAACTTGTACATTTGAGTAAACCATTTGATGAGCTAACACAAATTGATGCCTTGAAAAAAAGACTGCCAACTGATGTGCAGTGGGATCTCATGTATGGGCCAGATGACAATATCGAACAGTTTCTTAATTATGTTAATTATATAATAGAAAAAGTAATTGACTTAGTTAAATTTTATGAGTGGGCAGAAACATGTAACTTGTCAGAGGATCAACAGGTAATGAATATATATGGTGATTTTGGAATTAAAGCACTTTTCACAGAACCAGGTAAAGAAGTTGTACACACTGATACAATGAATGATTTCGATGCTTTGGGGGTATGAGAGCAATGTGGTGAATGTTCAGGAGAAAGAGGTTGATGTTAATGGTGATATGGAAAATGAGGAGTTACTGTGTAATGATGGTGCTGAAGGAAAGTATTTTGTGTATTTTAGAGATGAATTGGAGGTTTTAACATTGCAGAAATACCCAAGAGCATGGATAATGATTTAAATGGTGTTAGTGTCACAATGAATAATATAAATTCTTGTGGAAGAGCATGTATAGATACTTTGAATTGTAACTCTGATGATGAAGGTAGGGCTCCACTTATAATGAACAAAGGTCAGTCATTTCTGTAGAATATGTGGGTAAATAGTGATAAATTAAGAATGATCATAATTTTAGGAGAATGATTATTGATGTGTGCCAAACTTTGTATCCTGCTTAGTGGCAAAATGCCAAGTATATTATTGCTGAACATTTAAAGGCTAAGTATCTTACGAGTGATTTATGTTCTGCTAGTCAATGTACTTGGATTAATGAAATTGTGAAAATGTTTAAAATGTATTTTTTAAGGCTCTTATGATAAATTTTGCAGCATGGAGTAGTTGATGTTTTTGGATGTGTATTGTGCTTATGCTATTTCTATTCTAATAATTAGTGTTATCACACAGTGTGTATCTTTAATATTTTGTTAATCTTCAAACCAGGTGTCTGAATTACTATCAGGTTCATTAGTTGCCAAAGTGTCCATTTGTCAGTGGAACAGAATCTTTGAAGTAAACTATTTCAATTACTTATGTTTTACAATTGTACTGAAATAGTCACAGTAATATTCTTCTGGTTCATGTTGTACATATTGTCATACTGCCTTTTTTTAAAGAACTTTTAGCTTACCCTTTGAATACTTATGAAACCCTCATTTTTCTGTAGAAATTATTTCCACTGTGCTTGAACCTATGACACTGACTTACCTCAACTCTTGAAATAATTCAGTTTTTTGTTTCTTTGCTATAGACCATAGACTTGATAGTTATTGTGTCCTTGCTGACCAACCCATTTTCTTATATCGTTACTCAGACAACCTGTAAACTTCTCCCACTCGCCAAACATTTCCAGAAGGTCAATCAGCCTACCCATGATTTTATCTATAAACTCCATGTTACAAAAAGGTGACCTGTGTATTTATGTTTCTAGATGAAAATGGCATAACAATAAAAAATGCACAGCTACATGCAAAGTGGTGAAATGGACTTGTGACACTGCAAGCAGTGTTTCTGCCAAACCAGGGAGGACACCAAAGTGTAGTTTCTGTGTGAGGCACTGTGAATAGTGAGTGAAAGAAAGCAGAGCAAATAGGTCGTTCAGTTATGACCTTTATTTAGAATCTAAGAATCTAAAGTGTAGTGCTACGACACTATCCTCTTACCAGCGATCATCTTAGTGCTTTGTATTTTATGTGAAGGCTAACCATTGTATGGTGGGTGTAATGTAATAATTACTGAGAACTTGAGCTTTTTTTGTGTTTAGTGCATTTTTTGTTCCATTTACCTGAAGGTTAACGGTTGTTTGAGTATTTAGTGTAATTCATTTTAATCTTGAATCAAATGTTACGCTATTGCCGAGCATGAATCTAATACTTTTAAAATCATATTTTTGCAGTTCCATTACCTTGGTATCAGAATTTTGTCCCCATGTTCATGCTTACAAAATTCTTGCAGGGGTTATTATAATGCAACTGCACAGTTGTGCCCATTTTAATTTTTTGTATGATTTGTTTATTTTTGCCAATATCATGAATATGTATTTTTAATGTAATTTTTTAAAATATTTTAATGTAATTTAATATTTTTTAATTTCTTTCAAGTTTGTTAATACTGTATGTAGTGTGAAAATGTGTAATGTAATAGTATCTTTTTTGAGTCGGCACTTGACACATATTCTTTGCATCGTATGATCATATTTGGTCTTGGCCACTTTCGTTCCCACCATGTGCGAGTGAGGATGTGTTTTGTATATATGTGTACAGTTAAAGTTTTGTGTTTCTAATATTTGTGAACGGCGATGCTCAAGGGGCAATAAATTCAAATAATTTTACGAAAACTACGAAATGTTTGCGACCACATTTTTTTTCAGTGTAGATGACCAATAAAACCCGCACCTTTCTGCAACCAAACTGTAAAGTTGGAATCAAACCATGACAACGATGCCAAAATTTACGACTAGCACCGAACAGCAGCGAGAACACAAAGATAAGTGACTCAATTTTTCACTTGCTACTACATCCGTTCCATTTGTGTTTTCCATTGGCCATAGCGTAACGGTATCTCTATGGAACATTTAAATAACTGTCAAGAAGGATGAGGGCTGTGAAACCGTGTATTCTGAATTCATAATCCACTTACTGCTGTGTATTCATTAATATGTAATTACTGGAACTGTCATAACACCTTGTAATTATCTAATGACAAACATACATCAAAATCTATAACTATAAATGAATTGTTTTCTGTACAAAAGACTGTTGTAAATACCAGTGTAATTTTCTTAGCATCTTTACTTATTCATTTCAACATCTGCAATTATTATTATTAATTATGTGATGTCTTACAAATACCAAAGAATGAGAAGAAAAATAAAAAATTGTTATCATACGTTTATTATCTACAAACTAAGATCTTTGTAAATACTTATGTTGGCTATCATAATTTGTATAGTTTTAATTGTAACTTAAAATTTATGTTAA
This sequence comes from Locusta migratoria, assembly GCA_026315105.1. Classification (NCBI taxonomy): domain Eukaryota; kingdom Metazoa; phylum Arthropoda; class Insecta; order Orthoptera; family Acrididae; genus Locusta; species Locusta migratoria. Next base: position 674,531,216 of record CM048744.1, read on the forward strand.
AACAATAACATATTTCAAAGCACTGATTGTTAAACTATATATATATATATATATAGAGGAAAAATTCCTAGCAGGAAAAATATATATAAAAGTAGATGAAGTTTACTTACCAGGTGAAGGAGCACAGGTAGTGATAGTAACATAAATAAAGCACACACACACACACACATACTTAAACACTAGCTTTCACAACCCAGTTGCTTCTTCAGGCTGAAGGGAAGGAGAGGGAAAACGAAATGATGAGGGTTTTAAGGGAGTGGGTAAGGAGAAATTACAATCCCGGGAGAGGAAAGACTTACCTTGGGGGAAAAAAAAGGAAGGTAAACAAATACACACACACACACACACACACACACACACACACACACACATATACACAAACACACCTAGGCAGACATACTGTAGAACAGCTTAGGTCTTCGTGGCAAACGAGGCTGCTCCAGTCCTGAATCCATGAACCAGTACTCCAATAACCTGATTACAGCTTTCAGATCCCACAACTACTGCCCTGATCTGGTCCAAAAGCAAAGAGCCAGGGCCACTTCCTCCCCCCCCCCTTCCACTACAAAAACCCAGAACCTTCCACAGAGGGACCCCAAAAGTGTCCCTCTTGTCACCGGTTACTTTCCAGGACTGGAGCGGACTCTAAATGTGGCTCTCCAGCAAGGATACGACTTCCTTAAATCCTGTCCTGAAATGAGATACATTCTTCATGACATCCTTCCCACTCCACTGAGAGTGTCTTTCCGCCATCCACCTGACCTCCATAACCTCCTAGTCCATCCCTATGAAATCCCCAAACCACCTTCCCCACCCTCTGGCTCCTACCCATGTAACTACCCCCCCCTCCCCCGGTGTAAAACCTGCCCTATGCATCCTCCCAGCACCACTTATTCCAGTCCTGTAACCCGGAAAGTGTATACAATTAAGGGCAGAGCCACTTATGACAGCACCAAAGTGATTTACCAAATTACATGCCTGCACAGTGAAGTGTTCTATGTGGGAATGTCCAGCAACAGACTGGCCATTCGCATGAACGGTCACAGACAGACAGTGTTTATTGGTAATGAGGATCACCCTGTGACTAAGCTTGCCTTGGTGCATGGCCAGCAAATCTTGGCACAGTGTTACATCATCCGGGTTATATGGATACTTCCCACTGATACCAACCTTTCAGAACTCCGGAGATGGGAACTTGTCCTTCAACATAGCACGCGCGTGCTTGTATATGTATGTGTTTTTGTTTACTTATCCTGTTTCCTCAAAGGGTAAATCTTTCCTCTCCCAGAATTGGAATGACTCCTAACCTGCTCCGTTAAACCCAAATCCTTTCCTTTTTCCTCTCCTTCCTCAATCTGCCTGAAGAAGCAACAAGGTTGCGAAAGCTTGCTTTTGTGTGTGTGTGTGTGTGTGTGTGTGTGTGTGTGTGTGTGTGTGTGTGTTTAATTGTTACTAGCACTGCCTGTGCTCCTTCGCCTGGTAAGTAGACATCATCTATTTTATATATGAAGTCCACTTACCAGGCGAAGGAGCACAGGCAGTGATAGCAAAAAATAAATAAACACACAGACACACACACACAAATGCAAGCTTTCGCAGCCTAGCTGCTTCGTCAGGCAGAAGGGAAGGAGAGGGAAAAGGAAATGACGAGGGTTTTAAGGGATTGGGTAAGGAGTCATTCCAATCCCGGGACAGGAAAGACTTACCTTGGGGGGAAAAAAGGAGGGTAAACAAATACACACACACCCACACATTTACACATACGCAAGTACACTTAGGCAGACATACAGTAGAACTGTAGAAAACAAAGAAGTTAGAAGTTAGACAGAGATGCCACTTGAGGCAGAGGCTCTGTCCAGAGAATCGAGGCAAAGATGTTATGATGGTGGGTGGGAATTCGAATTTAGTGGAGGTTGAGACCACGTGGGCAACGGGAAGAGACAATATGCTGAAGGGCTAGTTCCCATCTCCGGAGTTCTGAAGGATTGGTGTCGGTGGGAAGTATCCAGATAACCCGGACGGTGTAACACTGTGCCAAGATGTGCTGGTCGTGCCCAAGTCGTGTTTAGCCACAGGGTGATCCTCATTACTAACAAACACTGTCTGCCTGTGACCATTCATGCGAATGGACAGTTTGTTGCTGGTCATTCCCACATAGAACGCTTCACAGTGCAGGCATGTCAGTCGGTAAATAACGTGGGTGCTATCACAAGTGGCTCTGCCCTTGATCGTGTACACCTTCCAGGTTACGGGACTGGAGTAAGTGGTGGTGGAAGGGTGCATAGGGCCGGATTTACAGTGTGGGTGGTTATATGGATATGAGCCAGCGGGTAGGGAAGGTGGTTTGGGGATTTCATAGGGATGGACTAGGAGGTTACGAAGTTTAGGTGGACGGTGGAAAGACACTCTCGGTGGAGTGGGAAGGATGTCATGAAGGATGGATCTCATTTCGGGGCAGGATTTAAGGAAATCTTATCCTTGCTGGAGAGCCACATTCAGAGTCCGCTCCAGTCCCTGAAAGTATCCGGTGACAAGAGGGGCTCTTCTGGGGTTCTGTTGAAGGTTCTGAATTTGGGGAGATGAGGAAGTGGCTCTGGCAATTTGCTTCTGTACCAGATCAGGAGGATAGCTGCGAGATGTGAAGGCTGTTATCAGGTTACTGGTGTATCGGTTCAGGGATTCAGGACTGGAGCAGACTCGTTTGCCACGAAGACCTAAGCTGTAGGGAAGGGAATGTTTGAAGTGGAAAGGATGGCAGCTGTCATAATGCAGGTACTGTTGTTTATTGGTAGGTTTGATGTGGTCGGATGTGTGTAGTTGGCCGTTGGATAGATGGAGGTCGACATCGAGGAAAGTGGCATGGGATTTGGAATAGGACCAGGTGAATTTGATGGGACCAAAGGAGTTGAGGTTGGAGAGGAAATTCTGGAGTTCTTCTTCACTGTGAGTCCAGATCATGAAGATGTCGTCAATGAATCTATACCAAACTTTGGGTTGACAGGCTTGGGTGTCCAGGAAGGCTTCCTCTAAGCGTCCCATAAATATCTCTCTTTTCTTCGTGATTCTATTTTGATGAAACTGTGCCTAGATCATGAACTTATCTTCGCATATGTTACCTGTGAAAACCGCATGAAAATTCGTGCCGTGATTGAAGTGAACAGTGACAGGCCTACATTTACAGATTTATTATTCATACAGATGTGTTGTACAATTGTATAATTGTATTTTGCAGAAATATTCTGATTTGTATATGTACTGTATATCCGTAAAATCTGTTGTGAATACAGTTAGTAGTAAAGAAGTAATAGATTAAAACATGATGCTTGATGGGACAGTTATCCATGAATGTTACTCTTTACATCCTCATATCTCATGAACTACTTGTCACACTGTGATGCAATTTCGAATGTACATTTAACTTTAAGAGTATATACTGTCTGCAAAATTTCCTGTGAGTACAATTTGTATAACAATTATAAATTGTAACGTCTTATTGAATGCCATAGTTTTGCTCCATGTACAGCAGAAAAGTAGGAAGTGATAAACTTTTTTCCTTTCATCATTCTGTTGGGGTTGTCAGCGAGAGAAGGTTCATAAAGATTTGAATTTATGTTTACAATTTTTGCAAGCCGTTGAGTGCTCTCATTCTCAAATAGTTGACCAATAAAATCATGCTATCACACACTGCAAGATGGAACAGATATCATTGTTTATGGCGTGATATTGTCTGAACTATGTAATAACACTGAAGGTCCAGTAAGGAATGTTAATAATAATATGCGGATAGAGTACAACTCACTGAAAGGACGAATGTTGAGCCGCCAAGAGACACAAATAAAAGACACAGATACAATTCTAAATGTTCGGCTGCGGCCTTCCTCAGAAATAGAACACTCATCTACACACGTCAGCTGTCTCTGGCCACCCAACACAGTCTGACTCATGGCAAGAGGAAGAGATGGGACAGGGCAGGAGTGAAGGATTGGTGGGGGTGGGGGGGGGGAGTGGAGAGGAAAAAAAGAATATATATAGGTGTGACAGCAGCACAAATAAATAGAACACACACACAAACGCTAGCCTTCGCAGCAACCAATGGCCGCTTCTTCAGGAAAAAAAGAGGAAAGAAGGAGGGGAAAAAGGGAAGGATGTGGGTTTTAAGGGAGTGGAAGAGGAGTCATTCCAATCCCGGGAGTGGAACGACTTACCTTAGGGGGAAAAAAAGGAAAGGTAAACAAGCACACACAAACCCACACTCATACACATGCAAACACACCAAGGTAAACATTTGTTGACAAATGTCTACCTTGGTGTGTGTTTGTGTGTGTATATGTGTAGGTGTGTGTGTATTTGTTTACCTTCCTTTTTTTGCCCCCAATGTAAGTCTTTTCTCTCCTGGGATTGGAATAATTCCTTATCCACTCCCTTAAAACCCTCATCCTTTCCTTTTCCGTCTCCTTCCCTACTCTGCCTGAAGAAGCAACTAGGTTGCGATAGGTTGAATGTTTGTTTGTGTAAGTTTTCATTTGTGTTTTTTGCGTTTATCGGCAAGTCTCTGCTTGGGTAAGTCAATCAATCTTTATTTTTATACATATTTTTCCCACCAGGAAAGCCTCCTTCTATAATATTTGTTATATAGACCCCATTCCTGATGTCCAGGCAGAGATTCAGGGAATTCTCAGATCCTTAGGCCCCCTACAAAACCTTTCACCCGAGTCCATCAAACTCATGACCCCACTGACACCCCGCACCCCTACCTTCTACCTACTTCCTAAGATTCACAAACCTAATCATCCAGGCCGGCCAATTGTGGCCGGTTACCAAGCCCCCACAGAACGAATCTCTGCCTACATAGACCAACACCTTCAACCCATCATGTGCAGTCTCCCATCCTTCATCAAAGACACCAACCACTTCCTCGATCGCCTGAAATCCTTACCCAGCCTGTTACCTCCTGAAACCATCCTTGTAACCATTGATGCCACCTCCTTATACACAAATATCCCACATGCCCAGGGCCTCGCTGCGATGGAGTATTTCCTTTCACGCCGACCACCCACTTCCCTACCTAAAACCTCTTTCCTTAATACCCTAGCCAGCTTCATCCTAACCCACAACTTCTTCACCTTTGAGGGCCGGACATACCAACAACTAAAGGGAACAGCCATGGGAACCAGGATGGCCCCCTCGTATGCAAACTTATTTATGGGACGCTTAGAGGAAGCCTTCCTGGAAACCCAAGCCTGTCAACCCAAAGTTTGGTACAGATTCATTGACGACATCTTCATGATCTGGACCAACAGTGAAGAAGAACTCCAGAATTTTCTCTCCAACCTCAACTCCTTTGGTCCCATCAAATTCACCTGGTCCTACTCCAAATCCCATGCCACTTTCCTTGATGTCGACCTCCATCTGTCCAACGGCCAACTTCACACATCCGTCCACATCAAACCTACCAACAAACAACAGTACCTCCATTATGACAGCTGCCATCCATTCCATATCAAACAGCTTAGGTCTTCGTGGCAAAAGAGTCTGCTCCAGTCCCGAATCCCTGAACCAGTACACCAATAACCTAATAACAGCTTTCACATCCCGCAGCTATCCTCCTGATCTGGTTCAGAAGCAAATTACCAGAGCCACCTCCTCATTCCTCCAAATCCAGAACCTTCCACCGAAGAATCCCAGAAGTGCCCGTTTTGTCACCGGATACTTTCCGGGACTGGAGCGGACTCTGAATGTGGCTCTCCAGCAGGGATACGACTTCCTTAAATCCTGCCCCGAAATGAGATCCATCCTTAATGACATCCTCCCCACTCCTCCGAGAGTGCCTTTCCGCCGCCCACCTAACCTTCGTAACCTCCTAGTCCATCCCTATGAAACCCCCAAACCACCTTCCCTACCCTCTGGTTCCTACCCATGCAACCGCCCCCATTGTAAAACCTGCCCTATGCACCCTTCCACCACCACTTACTCCAGTCCAGTAACCCGGAAGGTGTACACGATCAAGGGCAGAGCCACTTGCGATAGCACCCACGTGATTTACCAACTAACATGCCTGCACTGTGAAGCGTTCTATGTGGGAATGACCAGCAACAAACTGTCCATTCGCATGAATGGTCACAGGCAGACAGTGTTTGTTGGTAATGAGGATCACCCTGTGGCTAAACATGCCTTGGTGCATGACCAGCACATCTTGGCGCAGTGTTACACCGTCCGGGTTATCTAGATACTTCCCACCGACACCAACCTTTCAGAACTCCGGAGATGGGAACTTGCCCTTCAGTTTATTCTCTCCTCCCGTTGCCCACCTGGTCTCAATCTCCGCTAACTCAAATTCCCGCCCACTATCTTTAGCATCTTTGCCTTGGTTCTGTGGACAGAGCCTCTGCCTCAATTGGTATCTCTGTCCAACTTCTTTGCTTTTCACAAATGTCTGTCTAGGTGTGTTTGCGTTTCGATATGTCTGAGTGTGTGTGTATTTGTTTACCTTCCTTTTTTTTCCCCTAACGTAAGTCCTTCCACTCCTGGGATTGGAATGACTCCTTTTCCACTTCCTTAAAACCCATATCCTTCCCTTTTCCTCCCCTTTTTTCCTCTTTTTCCTGAAGAAGCTGCCAGTGGTGGCGAAAGCTTGTATGTGTGTTTGTGTGTGATTTTATTTGTTTCTCTCGACGAGCCGGTCCTTTTGGTAAGTCATCTCTTTTCTATTTTTATTTTTGTTTATCCCACTGGGAAAGTTCCCCCCCCCCCCCTCTCTCTCTCTCTCTCTCTCTCTCTCTCTCTCTATATATATATATATATATATATATATATATATATATAGAGAGAGAGAGAGAGAGAGAGAGAGAGAAAGTCATAGCAGTAAAAATGCATATATACAAAGTAGATGGGGTTTACTTACCAGGCAAAGGAGCACAGGTAGCGAAAGTAACAAAAAAAACACGCACACACATACACATAAACGCAAGCTTTCACAACCCAGTTGCTTCTTCAGGCAGAAGGGAAGGAGAGGGAAAAGGAAATGATGAGGGTTATAGGGAGTGGGTAAGGAGCCATTCCAATCCTGGGAGAGGAAATACTTGCATAGTTTGGCTTACCCAAAGCACAGGCTCACTGATAGACGAAAATAACACAAATAAAAACACACAAACATTCAAGCTTTCGCAACCGTTGGTCGCTTCTTCTAGAAAAGAGGAAGGAAAGACGGGAGAAACAGAAGGATACGGGTTTTAAGGAAGTGGAAAAACAGACATTCCAATCTCAGGAGTGGAAGGACTGACCTTAAGGGGAAAAAAGGAAAGGTAAAAAAGTGCAAACACACCCACACATATGCAAACACAAACACAACAAGGTAGACATTTGTAGAAAGCAAAAAGGTTGGACAGAGATAACAGTTGAGGCAGAGGCTCTGTCCCGAGAACCAAGGCAAAGACGTAAAAGATGGTGGGCAGGAATTTGAATTTAGTGGAGATTGAGACCAGGTGGGTAACAGGAAGCGAGAATATTCTAAAGTGTAAGTTTCCATTTCCGGAGTTCTGAAAGACTGGTGTTCGTGGAAAGTATCCAGATAAACCAGACAGTGTAACATTGTGCCAAGAGGTGCTGTCCGTGCACCAAGGCATGTTTAGCCACAGGGTGATCCTCATTACCAACAAACACTGTCTGCCTGTGACCGTTCATGCGAATGGACAGTTTGTTGCTGGTCATTCCCACATAGAACGCTTGACAGTGCAGGCATGTCAGTTGGTAAATCATGTGGGTGCTATAGCAAGTGGATCTGCCCCTGATTGTGTACACTTTCCGGGTTACGTGACTGGAGTAAGTGGTGGTGGAAGGGTACATAGGGCAGGTTTTACAACTATTGATGATATTTCTGTATACACAAACATCTTGCATTCCCAGGGCCTCACTGCGATGGAGTACTTCCTTTCATGCCTAACACCTGCAATCCTACCTAAATCCTCTTTCCTTATTACCCCAGCCAGCTTCATCCTAACCCACAAATTCTTCACCTTTGAGGGCCATACATACCAACAACTAAAGGGAACAGCCATGGGAACCAGGATGGCCCCCTTGTACACAAACATATTTATGGGACACTTAGAGGAAGCCTTCCTGGATACCCAAGCCTGTCAACCCAAAGTTTGGTACAGATTCATTGATGGCATTTTCATGATCTGTACTTACAGTGAAAAAGAACTCCAGAATTTCCTCTCCAACCTCAACTCCTTTGGTCCCATCAAATTCACCTGGTCCTATTCCAAATCCCATGCCACTTTCCTCGATGTCGACCACCATCTGTCCAATGGCCAACTTCACACATCCGTCCACATCAAACCAACCAATAAACAACAGTACCTCCATTATGATAGCTGCCATCCATTCCACATAAAATGTTCCCTTCCCTGCAGCTTAGGTCTTCGTGGCAAATGAGTCTGCTCCAGACCCGAATCCCTGAACCAGTACACCAATAACCTAATAACAGATTTCACATCCCTTAGCTATCCTCCTGATCTGTTACAGAAGCAAATTGCCAGAGCCACTTTCTCATCCCCCCAAATTCAGAACCTTCCACAGGAGAAACCCAGAAGTGCCCCTCTTGTCACCGGATACTTTCCAGGAGTGGAGCAGAATCTGAATGTGGCTCTCCAGCAAGGATAAGATTTCCATAAACCTGCCCCAAAATGAGATCCATCCTTCATAACATCCTTCCCACTCCACCGAGAGTGTCTTTCCACCGTCCACCTAAATTTCGTAACCTCCTAGTCCATCCCTATGAAATTACCAAACCACCTTCCCTACCCGCTGGCTCCTATCCATATAACCACCCAGATTGTAAAACCTGCCTTATGTACCCTTCCACCACCACTTACTCCAGTCCTGTAACCTGGAAGGTGTACACGATCAAGGGCAGAGCCACTTGTGATAGCACCCACGTGATTTGCCAACTGACATGCCTGCACTGTGAAGCGTTCTATGTGGGAATGACCAGCAACAAATTGTCCATTCACATGAATGGACACATGCAGACAGTGTTTGTTGGTAATGAGGATCACGATGTGGCTAAATATGCCTTGGTGCGTGGCCCGCAAATTTTAGGAAAGTGTTACACCATCTGGGTTATCTGGATACTTCCCACCGAACCAATCTTTCAGAACTCCGGAGATGGGAACTTACCCTTCAGCATAATCTGTCTTCCCATTGCCCACCTGGTCTCAACCTCTGCTAAATTCAAATTTCCACCCACCATCTTTAACATCTTTGCCTTGGTTCTCTGGTCAGAGCCTCTGCCTCAACTGTTATCTCTGTCCGACCTCTTTGCTTTTTACAAATGTCTACCTTGTTCAGTGGATTTCTTTTAGTGATCATGTGTATTACTTTATACTTTTCTTTATGTAGTGTCAATTGCCAATTTTTTCACCATGTAGAAATTTGTCTAAATCGCTTTGCAGTTGCTGTTGATCCTCTGTTGAATTCACTAACTGATAAACAACAGCATCATCTGCCAACAGTCTAAGGGAACTATACAGATTGTCTCCTAAACCGCTTATAAACACAAGGAAGAGTAGCGGACCTATAACGCTTCACTGGGGAATGCCAGATATCACTTCTGTTTTACTCGATGACTTACCATCAATTACTACTAACTGTGTCCTTTCTGATAGGAAATCATGAATCCAATCGCACAATTGGGGCGATATTCCATAAACAAGCAATTTCATTACAAGCCGCTTGTGAGGTACAGTGTCAAAAGCCTTCCGGAAATCCAGAAATATGGAATCGATTTGTAATCCCTTGTCAATGGCACTTATCACTTCATTTGAATAAAGGGCAAGCTATGTTTCACAAGAGTGATACTTTCTAAATCTGTGTTGACTATTGGTTAATAGGCCGTTCTCTTTGAGGTCGTTCATAATGTTCGAATGAAGTATATGTTCCAGATACATATCATTGACCTTTAAATTCATTTGCACTGACTTCTCTTTGTTTCTGAACACTGTAAACATAGTCTTTTTTAGGTTTATAACTAGCTCATTTTCTGTAAGCCACTGAGCTGTCGTGTTTGCTGAAATAAATGCGCTTTTCTCAAGTTGTTGCATATTTTACCCATGGTTCAATACTGTCATGTCATCAGCGTATTTTTTTCTCTTTCTCTTCACCACCTATATCATTTACATAGAGATTAAACAGCAGGGGCCCAATTATGGAACCCTGTGGAACTCCATATTTGATGGTTTTGGTTTCTAATCTAAATGAGATCCCTATTGAAACATATTGTTTCCTGTTGCACAGGTATGATTCAATCCATTCACCTGATAGCCCACGAATGCCATAATTTTCCAGCTTTTTTTTATCAGTATGTCATGTGCAATAGTGTCGAATGCTTTGGAGAGGTCCAGAAACATCGCAGCTACAACTCTCTTTTCATCTAAACACTCTATAGCATATTCTGTCAGACTAGCAATGGCAGATTCTGTAGATTTACCCATTCTGAAACCATGCTGTGATGGTACAAATAGTGCAGACAATGTTGAACAAAACAAGAATTGGTAGAAGGTGTAGGATAGAGGGTGCAATAGGTTACTGTAGATTAAGGCCTGGATTATTTCAGGACTGGAGAATGTAGTACAAGGATAATTCCATATATGTAGCTCAGAAAACCTCAAAAGGCAGAGGGTGAGATTTGAATGACCCAAGTTGCAAAACAGTCATTGAAATCAAGCACATGGTTGTCTGCCTTCATTTTGGCCACAATTAGGTGGTCACCATTTGTTTCAATGAACAGCTAGTTAGTTTAATGCCAATATAAAAAGCTGTGAAAGTAATCCAGCTGCACTGGTAAATCAAAAGTCTGCTTTCAAAGATGGTCTGGAGTTTGATGGGGGTAGGATAATCCTATGACAGGACTGGAATAAGAAATTCTGGGTGGGTAGTCTGGGCAGGCCACACAACAGGGTCTTCCATATTGTCGTGTTGAAATGGAAACAGGCTTGACTTCGAAGGCAACTAAACACAGCACTTATACTGAAAGCACGTTTATTACGAACTCAACATACACGCAGCTCTGTCTGCCTCTCAGGCAGAGTGCTCTGCTATTTATACACAGACAGAATTTACCAGAAATTAGAAGAACAGTTAACATAAGAAACAAGTAGAATTTACAAGTGAACATAAGAGAGATGTAGAACCTTCTGGAATTGTTGATTACAAAGAAATAAACTTTTTTGCCGGTGGGCGGGATTGAACCGGCGACCTTCTGCACTGCAGTCCATGACACTATCCCCTGCGCCACGCCGGCAGTCGTTATTCGATGTCTCTCGCGGCAATATGGTTACGAACTCTGTGGCACGGAGATGGGTTTGAGGTAGGATAGGGATGGACTGTGATATTGTGGTTGTTGAGTGTGTAACAGAACATCATTTTTGGAGGTGTGCAAAATATATTGGGCAGAATTTCAGAAAAATACAATGAAGGTCTTGACAAATGATGTGGTGTAGTTAATTCAGTCCAGGGTGATATTTGGTTGATATGAGAGAGGGGCTTTTATGTAGCTAGTTATTGTGGGTGGAGGTAGGATTGCGGAAGTGTGGTGATATGGCATGAAAAATTTGTTTATGGGCTAGGTCTAGTGGAGGCATTTTTGGGTGTAGAAGTGAGGGAAACTGTTGGTGGCAGGTGGGTGTTTTGGCCCTCAGCTCAAATCATAAAAATATCATCAATGAACCTGAACCAGACCAGAAGTTTGGGGTTTTGGGTGGCTAGGAATGTGTCCTCCAGATAGCCCATAAACAGATTTGCATAGGAAGGTGCCATACTAGTGCCACTGTCTAACCACAGATTTGATTGCATACCTTCTCCTCAAAGGAAACAGTTGTCTGTTAGAATAAAAGTACTAAGGATTATGAGGAATGAGATATTGTGTCTGGATTCTTAAGGACATTGGGAGACGTAGTCTTTGAAAGTAGCAAGACAGAGGATATGAGTGATATTGGAGTTCAGCAGGGGTGTCCACAGAATTGGCTCACAGCTGACTCATTGGCAGGCTGTCCATTCTTTCTCATCTGACCACACAATTGCCCCACAAGGCTGCTACACGGCAGAATGGTCATGCTTGGAACATAAGACGGGTTTGCATACAGCTGTGTTTCATACTATAACATATTAAGAAATTCAAAAATTGAAACTGTTGTTGTTGTTGTGGTCTTCAGTCCGGAGACTGGTTTGATGCAGCTCTCCACAATACCCTATCCTGAGCAAGCCTCTTCATCTCCACATAAGAATGGCAACCTACATCTGTCTGAATCTGCTTACTGTATCCGTCTCTTGGTCTTCCTCTGCGATTTTTACCCCACACACTTCCCTCTAATGCTAAATTCACAATTCCTTGTTGTCTAAGAATGTGTCCCACCAATCTATCCCTTCTTTTAGTCAAGGTATGCCAGAAATTTCTTTTCTCCCCAATTCTGTTCAGTACCTCCTCATTAGTTACGCGATCCACCCACCTAATCTTCAGCATTCTTCTGTAGCACCATATTTCAAAAGCCTCAATCCTCTTCCTGTCCGCACTATTTATCGTCCATGTCTCACTCCCATACAAGGCAACACTCCATACAAATGCCCTCAGAAAGGACTTCCTTAGGCTTAAATCAATATTCGATGTTAACAAATTTCTCTTTTTCAAAAATGCTTTTCTACCCATTGCCATTCTGCATTTTATATCCTCTGTACTGCGACCATCATTTGTTATTTTACTGCTCAAGTAACAAAACTCATCTACCTCCTTTATTGCTTCGTTACCTTATCTAATTCCTTCAGCATCACCTGACTTTCTTACACTGCACTCCATTACCCTAGTTTTGCTCTTGTTAATCTTCATCTTATATGCACCTTTCAGCACACTGTCCATTCTGTTCAATTGCTCTTCCAGGTCCTTTGCTGTATCTGACATAATTACTATGTCGTCGGCAAAACGCAATGTTTTTAATTTTTCCCCCTGAACTTTTATTCCTTCTCCAAAATTCTCCTTGCCTTCCTTTATAGCTTGTTCAATGTACAAATTGAATAACATTGGAGAAAGGCTACAACCCTGTCTCACTCCCTTCCCAACCACTGCATCACTTTCATGCCCTTCAACTCTGACAACCGCTGTCTGGTTTTTGTACAAGTTGTAAATAACCTTACGCTCCCTATATTTTACTCCTGCTTGCTTCAGAACTTGAAAGAGTTTATTCCAGTCAACATTGTCAAAAGCCTTCTCCAAATCTACAAAAGCTAGAAATGTAGGTTTGCCTTTTCTTAATCTATCTTCTAGGATAAGCCGTAAAGTGAGTATTGCCTCCCGTGTTCCTACATTTCTCCTGAACCTAAACTGATCTTCCCCGAGGTCAGCTTCTACCAGTTTTTCCATCCTTCTGTATATAATTCATGTTAATATTTTGCAACCATGACTTATTAAACTGATGGTTCTGTAGTTTTCACACCTGTCTGCACCTGCTTTCTTTGGAATGGGGATTATAACATTTTTCTTAAAGTCTGAGGGTACTTCACCTGTCATGCCTGGTTCTCCCAGAGACTTCAGTAGCTCTGAGGGAATATCATCTACTCCAGGGGCCTTGTTACGACTTAGGTCTTTCAGGGCTCTGTCAAATTCTTCTCTCAGTACAGTATCTCCTATTTCATCTTCATCTACATCCTCTTCCCTTCCTACAATATTGTCTCGAAGTTCATTTCCTTTGTAGAGCCCCCTTCTTTGCCCCCTTCTTTGCTGAGAACTGGTTTTCCATCTGTGTTCTTGATATTCATAGAGATGTTTTTCTTATCTCCAAATGTTTCTTTTATTTTCCTGTAGGCTCTATCTATTTTTTCCCTATTTATACATTCTTCTACATCCTTGCATTTGCCTTCTAGCCACTCCTGCTTAGCCATTTTGCACTTCCTGTCAATCTCATTTCTTAGTCGTCTGTACTCCATTTTGCCTGTTTCATTTACTGCATTTTTATATTTTCTCCTTTCATCGATTAAATTTAGTATCTCCTGTGATATCCAAGGATTTTTTGTAGGTCTTGCCTTCCTACTTATTTTGTCCTCTGCTACTTTCACTATTTCATCTCTCAATTTTACCCATTCCTCCTCTACTGTTTTATTTCCCCCCGTTTCTGTCAATTGTTTGATAATTGAAACTATATATGATAAAGAGCAGCATTTTACACATTTTGATTATTAAGTTTGCAACTGAATTTCACTAGTAATATTGAAACAATTAAATAATATCATTCACCAAGGCTTTGATTATGCCCTGAAATGAGAATCATCATACCCAAGATCCTTCTGGCCAATCATTTAGTGGTTTTCTGTCACCCAACTAACCTCCACAACATCCAAGTCCATCCCTATGTAATTCCCAATCCCAATCTCTTACCACAGGGATCATAATGTGGAAGACCCTGATGCAAAACCTGTCCAGTCCATCTACCCAGCACTTCTTATTACAGGCTTATCCTGTGCCATTAGAAGTTGGGGCACCTGTGAAAGCAGCCATGTGATTTACCATGCATTTCATATTGGCGTGTCAACAAATCAGCTGTCCATCAGAATGAATGGCCATGTCAAACTGTGGCAAAACGCAAGATGGACCACACTGTGGCACAGCATGCAGCTGAACACAACACACTAGACTTCAATGGCCGTGTTATTACCTGACCCATCTGGATCCTCCCCACCATCACCAGCTCTTTTGAATTGCTTAGATGGGAGTTGCCCCTTCAACACATTCTACAGTTTCGCAACAATCCTGGCTTCAACTAAAATAGCTTGCCATCCCTACATCCTATGCCTAACATTACTCAACCCCTTCCTCACTCTTTATCCTGTATTCCTCTTACTCATGTCATCCTTCCAACTATATACCACCACTTTCAATATTCCTCAAATTAATTACTTTTTTACTTTGTATATTTTCTTCCTTGTTATTTTTATCATTTCCAATCCTCTCCCCTCCACACACACACACACACACACACACACACACACACACATACACACCTCCTTTTTCTTGTATCCTCTCCCAGCCCATCCCTTCACTGCATTCAGTTCTGCATTGCACATCCCCAGCTATCAGAACCTTTACAATACATCATGCAATTCAGAACTTTCCACCCCACTTTTACCCAGCATCCTTCCCTCTCCATTCCCCTCTGCACCCCACCTCATTCAATACAACATGCTTGTAATGTTGGAGCAGTCTGAGGTGGAAGTCATGTGTGGAAGTTACATTTGAGTGATTGAGTGTATGTGGTGTTTCTTTTCTGATGAAGGCCACAGCCAAAAATTTAAGTTGTGTAAATGCGATTATCTATTTTATGTGCCTAATAACAGCTCAGTGAGTGTCTTTACTCTCAGTTGTTTCATATGCTCTATTATTGACATTCCAATCGGATTTTCCACAGTTAAATTTTGAAACCATCTAATTCATAACCCTGTCAACTATGGCAGCAATTAACTATGACAGAAAAATGTTGCAAACCAGAATGAAAAATGCTCGTAACATAAAAATGTCAAATATGTCAAAGCCAGAGTTAATGATGTAAAAGAGAAGTAGCTACCTGACTCATTCAATTACTTCAAAAACATTTAAATACAGACATCTTAACATAGTCACAGTGAGCTCTGAAGAGTGGGCCATCTGTGACAGAAAGTATCTCTGAGTGGGAGTACATGGTTCCTAGAACTCAATGGAATATTGGGAACTGTGATGATGGATGACATTATGCAATGTGCCCTCTTAATCAACACGGCAATATGAGTCATGTTACTTCACATAAGCATGAATACATCAATATGTTATGTAATTTGTGATTTACTTTGTTGTATTCTCTATTTAATGTATTTTGGCAATTTTAATGTGAAAGCTTCTAGCTATGTCCAAATTGCGAATGTCAAACAAATCTGTATTTCAAATTTTTATGCAGTTGTATATAGTTGTAATTAAAAACAAACTTTTTCATTGCAGTTTATGAATGCATAGTTTTGTTGTGAGTTTTACTGATAGAATATTTAATTGTAAATCACTGAATGATATACGTAACAACAGTCCTGATTATTGAGAATGTATAACAGGAAAAAAATGTAAGGGGTGGGGGGTGTAGTCTAGTATGAGGTACGTCTGTACACAATCTACAATGTTCAACCTCAAGATGTAGTAATCAAGTCTTAAATTTAACATCAGGGTGTATCTGTACTACTCATTACTATTAGCAAGAAACATGGCACTAATCTAATCTGTGCTCCTTAAACTATTTTAAGAAAAGAATCACTGCAGCCAAACAAGAAAGTGAATAGAGTTACATTACCCACTTCTAAAGAAGTCAACTATATTTTTAATGTTTGTTAATATCATCAGAGTACTGTCTGTAACATGGTTTACTTAAGTTTCACATTAATCTGAAGTGAATCACTGCAGAGGTCATAATTCCACAATGCACTTCTGTGATACAAGAAGAATGAAATAAATAAAACACTTTCGGTGATAAGTGTTCATAAGACAAACATTAATTTAAATAATTACATGAAATATTATACCTGAATTGAACAAACTGGTGATCCACATGTAGGTCCAAGAACTGTTTTGCGACACATCTTTGTTTTATCACTGAGTAACTTGTATTTGTACTGAAAAATGATAAGTTTGCACTTAATTGTAAATTTGAATGAATTAAGATAACATGTAGTGCGTAGCTATAACAATTCAGACAGAATATACTAAAGTTAATTAATAACTAATTTATTTGTATTTTCCATTAATCATACCTGTTATGTGGGATGACTCTGTTTAAATTGTAATACATTTTAAAGTGAAACATATGGAAGTGTGGTAAACAGTCACATGCTTGTCTTTCATTTTACTAGCCACATCATCTTACTTAACAAGGATCACACACACACTTTCGAAATTTCATTTGTGAAGTACAAGTTGTGATGCAGACAGGACTTTAATTAGTGGAGTATGATAATATTCCTAGGTGGCAGATGAACACTGGTTTTTGAAACTTAGAAGTAGAGTATTTTGGAATAAATAA
Organism: Locusta migratoria; assembly: GCA_026315105.1. Taxonomy (NCBI): domain Eukaryota; kingdom Metazoa; phylum Arthropoda; class Insecta; order Orthoptera; family Acrididae; genus Locusta; species Locusta migratoria. The sequence goes on from CM048744.1 coordinate 674,548,291, forward strand.
GGTCTATTTTCAAGAGCATGCCAATTCAGATTTTTCATATCTGTAATCCTTTTCCATGAGTTTCAGAAATGTATGACCATTTGGACTCACCTTGTAATGTAACATGATATTTTAGATGCCAGTGTATTTTTACATAAGTGCAAACCCATCTCAAGATGATCATGCAAAAATGAAGAAATTTTGTGAAGTATTAAATACAGAGAAAACATGCTGAGTATGTATATCTCTTCAACATATGATGGTGGATTGAGCCTACAAGGGGATACAATTTGAAAAAAAAAAATATTGTCACAGTTGTCACTTGGGATCCCAAAACATTTCCTCCAAGACAATGCAAGCAGAAGGTGTTATTGATAGTCCAGAGAAGCTGAGGTACCAAAAATGTCATTGTCTTAGGAAACTGAATATAGCTCTGTAAAGTAATAGATGTTTTACAAGCTTGAGTTGTAGAGATTTACTGATGGTACTATCTTTCTAAGTTTTGTACAAAAGTTATATTGATAGTTACTGTATTGGGAACTGTGTGAGTCATTTAGTGACTTGGAGTAGATAACGACAAGTACTCCACACATTGGAAGTTTGCATTCAGACAACGTCTGATTGGACACACCTTGTACGAGGACCACCAAAACCAGCTCTTGAGTTATATGAACTGTTCAAAGAAGAAATAATAGGAAATATTAGACTTGACAGAAGCACAATAATAAAGCAAAATATTAGAATATTACTTAAAAAGCTTTTAGGGGTTACAGCCCTCATCAGTCGGAAAACACACACACACACACACACACACACACACACACACGACCCTACACAGCATATTTCATATGGATCCTCCCCCCCCCCCCCAACACCAGCTTTTCTGAATTGAGTAGGTGGGAACGCTAACTCCAATATATCCTATGCTCCCATAGTCTCCCAGGCCTAAATCTTTGCTAGTTCCTGCTCCCACCACCCCTACCCACACTCTATCATTACGTACGTCTCCCATACCGCAACACATTCCAGTCCCTTCTCTTCTTTCCGCCTAGTCAGTCAGACAGCACTGGCATATTCCGCCAACCCTGCTATGCATCTCTCCCCTCCTCTTCTGCTTCCCTCTCCTCTCCATGACACTTCCCCACCCCCACCACTGGTTGCTCTCACCTTGGCCATGCTGAGACCTGCAGACTGGCCGCAGCGGTCACAGATGGCAGTTGTCTCTGTGTGAGTATGTGTGTGTATATGTTTCCAATGGCTGAAGGTCATTCTCCTATCCCACAACCCAGTGCTGTTTTCCTTTGTAGCTATTCTCTGACAACCCTATTAAAATACGTACTCTCTGACATCTGAGCATTTTATCAACAATCCCATCCGCTCATAACAAACACCTACATGAAACGTGGCTCCCACGCACATATTATCTATTTCCAAATTTCCTCCCAATCATATTAGTTCCGTTACCAGCCCCACTTTCTAGATTCCATCCATTAAATTCTGATTTTTATTCTCCCTGCATGATGTTTTATGCAAATTTCCTGCTCTGTAAGATGTAATTCATGAGTTCTTGACTGTTTCCACACATTCCATGAGTTTTCCATACATTCCTGATGTTTTCCAGATTTCTACGAGTTCCTTACAGGTTCCTACAAGTTTTACACGTTTCCAACACCTTTTCACGATTTTCCACAGGATTCTCATGTGTTCCTACATGTTGTCACGCATTTCTTATGCGATTTTTGCATTTTATTTGTGTATCTCTATACCCTTGTAGAGAGTTATTTATGATCTTGCATTTATGAGCATGATTTTCACCCGTTTTTAATGCCCTAGCATGCATCCTTGCCCCTTCTATATGCACAAATAGAGAATAGTTTCCCTACTGTTAGCCAGTAGCCAGTCCCACATGCTATTTCTACATTGCTGCCTAGCTCATGCTATCTCCCCAAATGGATTAACTATCAAATTACTCATCTCCAGCTGCAATCAATCCCTCCACAATGACCTCCACCTGTTGAGATTCCATCAGTCCATAGCACTCACCAACATAATCCAACAAAACCATTAAAACCATGCCCAAATGGCCTTGAAGCACCTCATATCCATCCAAAAAATTCTCATCCACTGCAACACAAGACACCTGCATCATCCCAGACTGATACCATTGCCCTCTAAGTACTAGAGCAGCATGCACAATGCCACCTCAAAAAACTCTCTAACCTTTTCACCTCCTACTCCTATCCAACCACCCAACAAGAGCCTTTAAACACACCTCACAGCTCCTCATAGCACCCAAACCTCGCCTAGCACTCCTTTTGCATTTACCCCACCCTCAGGAAAGGGAAGGGAAAACTGTCTGGGTTGATTTGCAAGTAACTTACGGGGGGGGGGGGGGGGGGGGCACGGCACAGTGACAAATGGTAAAATACCAGTGGTTACAGGTGTCAGAGGGATGCCTTTTTTATGATAGGAAGGGGGGAAAGAAAACCAGTTTTGAGAGAGCTTGGAAGACACCCTCAGTTTGGAAAAGCAGATAAACAGGAGATGGATTTTAGCAAACAATGTTTAACAGAAAGTACTCAGAAACTTCCAGTAAATCTTAGTCAAGCCGTTAGCATGCAATATCAGTTATCTTTATTACATCAAAATATTCCAGGAGTCAGAAATAAACTTGACGAACTACTCATTTGTATTGATGAAATAGATTCCCCTAACCCAATTGACATAATTGTGGCTACTGGTACAGATATGTTAAACATTCCAGGATTTAATTAGCTTCACACTTCTGTAGAGTAGATACGGAGGGAGGAGGAGTTGCCACTTTCATTAAGAACTGCTATAGATTCAATATTGATATAAATAAGTTTGTGCAACAGAAGTAGAATTCCATAAAATATGCTACATTATAGTAACTATTTACCGAGCACCTGCAGGAAATTATAATCTATTCCTAAATCATCTAGAAGCTCTATTGGGTTATTTAACAGGAAGAAATAAAGAAATCCTGGTTGCTGGTGACTTTAATACAGATTTTCTTATGCAGTCCTCCAGTAAAAATTTATTGCAGTCAGTAACTTTGTCTTTCAACCTAACACATACTGTAAACTTTCCAACTAAAACCTCTAGGACAGCAATTGATAATATTTTTATAGACAAATCAAAGGAACAAAATCATATCATAAAACCAATAATAAATGGCCTATCAGATCATGATATGCAGCTCCTTATTTTAGGTATAGATTCTAAACAGATTATGGAGACTGCAAAATGTACATACAGAAGAGTAGTAAACCCACCAAAAATTGAAAATTTTAGAAAATTCCTCAAAGATATGAGCTGTAAAGATGTATCTAGTGCTCATGGCACAAATGAAAAATATAATGTATTCATTAATAATGTTAGTATCATGTTTGAAAACTGTTTTCCTCTAAAAGTAACTCGAATTGAACACAAGTCTATAAAAAAAACCATGGATTACCCAAGGAATAAAGATTTCATGTAAGACAAAAAGGAAAATGTATCTATCAGCCAAGAGTAGTTGCAATGATGATGATTTTACTAAATATAAGGAATACTGTAAAATATTAAAAAAAAAAAAGTTATTCATGCATCTAAACAAATGCACATTGAAAAAACAATAGCAGCATCAGGAAACCAAATAAAAACAATATGGGATATAGTGAAAGTGGAGACTGGTAGAACCAGAAAGGAACAAGAGCAGGTAACATTAAGAGTAGATGAGACATTAGTAACTGATGGGCATAGTGTGGCAAATCTATTTAACAAGTACTTTACATCTGTTACTGATAGTATGGGATTGTCTGGGCCAGTAAATAATGCCCTTGAATATTTGAAACTAGCATTTACAAATAACTTCACGTACATGAATATGTCACTCACTTCACCACAAGAAATAACTTCTATAATAAAATCTTTAAAAACAAAGCATTCTAGTGGTTACGATGATATATCAACAAAGTTAATTAAAGCGTGTTCTTGTGAACTTAGCACAATTCACAATTTTAAGTTATTTGTCTAACCAGTCCCTGATTGGCTAAAAAAAGTGGATATTAAACTTCTATTCAAGAAGGGGATAAAGAGATACCATGAAACTACAGTCCCATTTCACTTTTGCCAGCATTCTCAAAAGTTCTAGAAAATGTAATGTACAAGCAACTTCTCAACCACTTAACCTCAAATGGCATATTGTCTAGAACACAGTTTGGATTTCTGAAAGGTTCCAATATCGAGAAGGCTATTTACACTTACAGTGAGAATGTACTTAATTCATTAGATAATAAATTGCAAGCAGCAGGTATTTTCTGTGATTTGTCAAAGGCATTTGATTGTGTGAAACATAACATCCTGTTAAGTAAATTAAAATTCTATGGGGTCACGGGAAATGCTGCAAAATGGTTCAAGTTGTACCTCACTAACAGGAAACAAAGGGTGTCAGTGCAAGTGACTAGTGAACTAAGACAACAGTCATCATCGGATTGGGAAGAAATTACATGTGGTGTCCCACAAGAATCCATCTTAGGGTCAGTTGCTTTTTCTTGTGTACATTAATGATCTCTCATCAGTTACACTACCAGAAGCAGAGTTTGTTTTGTTTGCAGATGATATAAGTATTGATATAAAAAGTACGTCAAGCATAGTTATAGAAAGGACTGCTAATGATATTTTCATGAACATTAAAAAATAGTTTAAAGCCAACTCATTGTCATTAAACTTTGAAAAGACTCACTACATGCAGTTCAGAACATGTAAGAGATTTCCCATCAGCACACGCATTAAGTATGAAGAAGAGCAGATAGAAGAGGTTGACAGTATTAAATTCCTGGGATTACAGCTTGATAATAAATTTAGTTGGGAGGAGCACACCACAGAACTGCAGAAACGACTCAACAAAATTGGTATTTTCAATACGAGTGTTATCAGAAATAGGAGTCATAAAAATAACAAAGCTTGCATACTTTGCTTACTTTCATTCCCTAATGTCATATGGTATAATATTTTGGGGTAACTCTTCAAGTCAGTCAAAAGTCTCCAGAGTCCAAAAACGTGTAATACATATTATTTGTGGAGTAAATTCATGGACGTCCTGTAGAAGCGTATTCAAAGAACTGGGTATATTGACTACTGCCTCTCAGTATATTTATTCCTTAATGAAATTTGTCATAAATAATGTATCTCTTTTCCCAAGAAACAGCTCAGTTCATACGTACAAAACTAGGAATAAAAATGATCTACACAAGGACTTAAAACCACTTACTTTAGTTCAAAAAGGGGTCCACTACTCAGGAACAGACATTTTCAATAATTTACCCCAAAACTAAATCAGATTAGACCAAAATCTATAAAGAAACCATGGAAAACTCAAGGAATAAAGGTCTCCTGTCAGAGAAAAAGGAAACTAAATATACCTATCAATTAGAAACATTACAGATGTAAATGCTTTAGATCATTACAAAACATACTGCAAAATATTGAAGATGGGTTTGGACATCAAAGCAAACGCATTATCAGAATACGATAGTCACATCACACAACAAAATATAGACAATATGGGATATAGCAAAGGAAGAAACTGGTAGAACCCAAGATGAAGAGAAGCAGATAGCATTAAGAGCAGATGACACACAGGTAACAGAAGTGTGCAGTGTTGCTACAATTTTTAATACACATTTCTTAACCATTACTGAAAAAATGGTGTTATCAGGGTCAGTAACTGCTGCAATGGAATACCTCACACCTGTTACTACCAATAAATACAGCAATGTGGGTATGGCACATCCCCACTAGAAGTAATATCCATCATAAAATCCTTTTAAAAAAGTCCAGTGGCTGTGATAATGTATTAACAAATTTAATTGAGTTCTGATATTGAGAAGGCTATCTACAAATACAGTGAAAATGTACTTCATTAATTAGATAATAAATTACAGGCCGGTGGTATATTTTGTGATCTGTCAAAAGCATTTGACTGTGTAAACCACTGTATTCTTTCCAGCAAATTAGAATATTACGGTGTAACAGGAAGTGCTGTAGAATGGTTCAAATCGCATATCACTAACAGGAAACAAAGGGTGTCAATAGGAAACAGATGTATACTGAACATTGATTTCTATACTACCTGAATGTTGAACTACACATTTCTGAGTGTGCCATTGAAAGATGTTCATATTCTGTTTCTTGACTAATTACAACATGGCTGCTATGAAGTAGTACAGGAAAACTAAAAGGAAATATGTTTCGATTCCACACTCACATATTGACATAAATTTCAAATCCAGAGGTAATCTAGCAATGCAAAATCATGTGCAAAACATATGAATGAACTGACACGATACAGTTCTATGCTTAGATGCCAGAGTTATACATCCAGATTCTATAGAGATCGCGATACTGAACTATCAGACCTCAACAAACTGGAAACTAATAATATGTGGGTCCCCCAAAGTTCCATCTTTGGAGCCTCTGCTTTTTCTTGTATAAATCAATGACCTTTCATCAGCAACATTATCGGATGTCATGTTTGTTTTATTTGCAGATGACACAAACCTTGCGACAGATAGTAAATCAAATATACTCTTAGAAAGGTCGGCTAATGAAATTTTCATGATTTGATTTGATTTGATTTCTTTTATTAATCCATGTAATTTACATTATATGGATTTGGTCAACAAAAATAATATACAGATTGTAAACATAAGAAAATATTTTACACAGAAATTTAAAGCATCTTACATTTGTTTTTATACCATTTTACAGTATGTTCATACAGTTATTAATTTAATCATATATTGCAATGTAAACTTCTGTACATAACCTTTTAATTTAGGTAACATAGTCCATTACTGTGTAGTAACATTTGTTGAGTAAGTGTTTTTTAGTTTTATTTTGAACTGATCAATTTTCTCAATGTCTTTTATATTTTGTGGTAGTTTATTATACATTTTAAAAGCATTGTACCATAAGCTCTGCTGAGTTTTCACTTTATTTTTTTCTTTCAAGATGCATATTACAACGGTTCCTAGTTTTATAATCATGTACCGAAGAATTTTTTTCGAAGCAGTCAATATTTTTTTTAACATACATAATGCTTTGAAAGATAAATTCACACGGGACAGTTAGAATTTCCAGTGTTTGAAAGTGTTCAAGGCAGTGAGCCCTACTACCACTCTTTGTTATTATGCGTACTGATCTTTTCTGTAATTTGAAGATGGCCTGAATATTTTTATTATTTACTCTCCAAAAGATTATCCCGTAACTAATGACCGAGGGAATATAAGAGAAATATACAGATCTTACACATGACGTATCACATACTGCAGTCAGAATTGTAAGAGCATAGCATGCTGTGGAGATTAGATTTCTAATTATTCTAATGTGTTCTTCCCATTTTAGCTGACTGTCTACATGCATGCCTAAAATTTTTGTGTTCTCCACACATTGAATATAATTATCATTTATTTTTAAGTCATTATACTGTGGTTTTTTATTAACATAAAAATTCAATTTTTTTTTTTTTTTTTTTTTTTTTTTTTTTTTTTAAATTAAGTGTGAGTTTATTGCTGGATGCCCACTCACATACACTGTTTAGTGTTTCTTCGGTTTTCTCTTTTAGTGTGTCTGCTGATTTGTCTGTGATTATCACATTTTGTTAGATCAAACCTATATTAATATAATTTGGACCGGAAGTATATTTTACAATGTAGTTTGAGCAGTTTGACACATGTGAGATTTCAGTTTTCTGTATTCTGTTTTGTGGATACAACTGGAACCAATTTTTTACAACCCCCTTATTTCCAATTCCTCTAGCTTGCTTAATAATATATCATGATCCACTGTATCGAAAGCTTTTGTTAGATCAAACCTATATTAATATAATTTGGACCGGAAGTATATTTTACAATGTAGTTTGAGCAGTTTGACACATGCGAGATTTCAGTTTTCTGTATTCTGTTTTGTGGATACGACTGGAACCAATTTTTTACAACCCCCTTAATCCCAATTCCTCTAGCTTGCTTAATAATATATCATGATCCACTGTATCGAAAGCTTTTTTTAGATCAAGAAATATACCTGTTGTGTGGTTTCCTTTATCAAATGCTTCTAGGATATGTTTTGTGAGGTGGGCTGTTGCTGTTTCAATGCCTTTACCTGATTTAAAGCCAAACTGCTCATTAGATAGTGATTGTATTTGTTTAAGTAATTCATAAGTCTGTCTTTCATAATAGTCTCTAGTATTTTTGAGAAACATGAAAGTACAGAAATTGGCCTGTAATTTTCTATTTTTTCAGGATCACCTTTTTTGTGGAGAGTTAGCAATTTAGCGTATTTTAAATAGCCGGGAAAGCAGACATTAATAAATGGTTAGTAGCCAATTCTCTGTCACTAAACCTTGAAAAAACACACTACATGCTGTTTAGACTTGTAAAAAGTTTCTTTCCAGTATATGTCTACAGTATGACAACAAGGCGATAAAAGAAGTTGAAAGTGTCAAATTCTTAGGATTACAGCTTGATAATGAATTTAACTGGGAGGAGCATACCACAGAACTGCTGAAGTTCCTAAACAAGTCCCTGTTTCATGTATGAATGTTGTCAGACATAGGAGATATAAAATAAAAAAGCTAACATATTAAGCATACTTTCACTCCACAATGTCATACAGGACTATTTTCTGGGGCAACTCATCAGGCGAAGCTTAAGTTTTCAGAATCCAAAACCTTGTGATACAAATCATTTGTGGTGTCAACTCAAGAACATCCTACCGAGGGCTATTTAAGGAACTGGGGATACTAACTAATGTTCCCAATACATTTATTCTCCAATGAAATTTGTCATTAAAATTTGACTTTAAAAACATACCCTTTTTTCAAACCAATAGCTCAGTTCATGCAATAAATACTAGAAACAAGAATAACTTACAAAGGTTTAAAGCCCCTTACTCTGGCTCAGAAAGATGTGCACTATTCAGCAATACACATTTTCAGTAACATACCAGGAGCCATAAAAAATTTACTCACAATAAAGTTCAGCTTCAAAAAGAGTCTAAAGGATTTTTTGGGAGCCAACTCCTTCTACTACATTGATTAATTTCTTAGCAGAAGTGATTGATGTATATGTTACTGTGTTCAGTCTGACTTAAGTACCAATTTTTTGAAGTAGTGAGATCATTGTAAAAAATAAATAAAAATAAAAAAATAGCCTAAGATTATCATATGCATCTAGTATATTCAACATTTAATATGTAGTAAGAAGTTTAAAGTCCCTTAAATGTAAATATTCTTAAGATAATTGTTTTTCTGACCAATTCCAAATCCACAAGGGCAATTACATTTGGGATCTGTGGAAGGTACATTAACATATATACTCTCATTTTAAAGTATTTATTGTGTATTTTGTTCTGACATGTTCTACATCCTAGAGGATTTCCTACTGGAATGTAAAGTACTTCTAATCTACTCTCACACCCACTGCCCGGCCACAAAGGAGAACCCCTCGTCTGACCAAGTACCACCCAGAACTGGAGCAGTTCTCCGCCATGGTTGTGACTTCCTTTCATACTGCCCTGAAATGAAAAATATCCTACTCAACATGTTCTCAACCACCTCTATGTAATATCCTTGTCCATCCCTACTCCATCTTTGCCCCAACCCTTTGACCCATGACTCGTATCCCTGCAATAGTCCTAGATGACGAAACCTGTCCTATCCACCATGTCACCACCACCTACTCCAGTCCCTTAACATGCATTTCCTATCCCATAAAAAGCAGGGTAACCTGTGAAAGCAGTCATGTTATCTACAAACTGAGCTGCAACCACTGTAAAGTTTTTTATGTTGCCATGCCCAGGCTTTGGATGAATGGCCATTGTCAAATTGTGGTCAGGAGACAGCTAGATCATCCTGTTGCAGAGCATGCAGCCCTGCATAATGTGGGTCACTTCAATGACTGCTACACAGCCTGTGCCATATGGATCTTCCCCACAAACACCAGCTTTTCTGAATTGCCCAGGTGGGAATTCTCTCTACAATATATCCTTTGCTCCCATGATCCCTCAGGCCTAAATCTTCGCTACTTCCTGCCCCCACCATCCTCCCCTCCCCTTCCCTGTTTATGTCTCCCATCCTGTCACACATTCCCATCCCTTCCCTTCTTTTTGCCCTGTCCTTCAGACAGTGGTGGGGTATTCCCCCATCCCTACCATCCATCTCACCCCTTTCTTCCTACTTCCTTCTCCTTGCCCCTTCATCACCCTCAACACTGGATGCTCTCGCCTCAAGCTGCTGAGTCATGCAGACTGGCCACAGCCACTGGAGAAGGCGGTCTTGGCTATGTGAGTGTGTGAGAGGCCATCAACAGAGGCCATAATGGACAAAAGCTTTTTAAGTTCTATTCTATTATTTGTTCCTTTCCACGACTCATCAGATTCCTCTGTGGTAAATAGCAACCTATCCTCCCCAAGAATATTGTTGAATTCTTCCTGGAATTTCCACTGTTTTCCATTCTTCCTCCATGTGCTGCTCCTTCTACTCTAAACCCTCCTGCCTCTTGTACTCCTTCTGTTATACAAGAGGGTAAATATAATCCACAATAACATTTCCTACGTTATTTATTTATTACAATCATCCATTAGTCCACCTCCTCCTCCCCTTCTCTCCTTTCACCTTGTTTTCCCCCATCTCTATTCATCTACTGCCACCTGTCCATCATTTCCTTTGTCCCCTTTTACTCAGTTTCCTCCTCTTGGCAATCTCCTCCCCTTCTTTTTGCCCATCCCCCTCCCCCCGTTCTCTATGCCTGTCTCCCCCCTCTCTCAGCCAACCTTCTCCTCTGAGTCCATCTCTTCTTCAGCCTCCTACAGTCCATCTCCTCCTCTGTATGTCAATGAACAACTTTCATGATGATCGATGAAAGGGAGTTGAAGTTTATTTCAAGGTACCCTCCGCCAAGCACTGTATGGTGCATTGTCGAACATAAAATCATTCTTCAATGGAACAAACATGCATGTGATAACTTTCATGGTGAACAGTCAAACAGTGTCATTGTACAATGTAAGATACCCTTCTTCATGTCCTGTACAAATTATTGTTCAAATGTTTGTTATCCTATGGGACCAAACTACATTGGTCATCAGACCCTAATCTTACAAACTGCTTAAATTAAGTTAAACTAACCTAAGGACAACACACACATCCATGCCCGAGGGAAGATTCGAACCTCCGACGCAGGAGGCCGTGCGATCCGTAACGTGGCGCTCCAGACCGCTCAGCAAATCCCACGCGACTGTACATATTAGGGATGGGTCGAATCCCAATTTTACTGAATCGAATCCGAATACCGAATCTTAAATAAAACATGCACCGAATCCCGAACCCGAATCGAATCATCTGAATCTTGAACCCAAATAATCTGTCAACTCAAGTACATGTATTTCAAAAGAATTACTACTCTATCACAGCCAGTGATGAAGATAGACTTCCGGGATGGATCCCAAATGACAATATTATAGTAAAATTTAAGACATTAAAATTTAATTTAGGTTCTTATTTTAAAGGATTTTTTAATACCTTATCCTCTTAAAAGAAATTTGTATGAAACATTTTGAGATATATGTTGTTTAGATGCACTAAAAGATAATAAGAAACTTTCTTCACTCTATTACCAACTGTTTCATTCTGATTAAATAAAAAATAATTGCATAATGAAGTCCTACAAAGGAAATGATTACTTTTTTTCTTTTTTCAAAGGTGAAAAATCAAAAATAAAACCTGAAAATGTGAGTAGATTCTTAAAAAAATAGGATGTGTAAATGTTAAATGGTTTTACAGTGACATATATAGGCTATTATAAAATTTATTATACATCCAAAGCTAATTTATTTTGTTTAAAAAAGGCAAATTATGCACATTTCACATTAATAAATAAATGTTCAATGTCCTTAAAAATTATTCTGTAGCACTTCTTATTTATCAAAATTTTAATTTAAAACAATATTTTAGAACAATTAAAAACATATTATTTTAAAAGCAAGTGCTATTTCAAATCGACATTGTCAAATACACATGTTTTAAAAATTAGCCTACACTAAACACAATTACATTAAACAAATTACAACAATAAATTTGCAGATAAGACACCCTACTCATTAGTTGATAATATAGAAACCTTACTGTTGTTTTTTTATTCGCTCATACTTGCTCATTAGCTCTCAAGTTTTTGTTCAGAAATACCAGCATTCGAACACGCTCAGGGTCTAATCAGTTTCGGCATTTATCAACAATTGTCCCTGCTGTACTGAACACTCGTTCAGATTCTACACTGGATGGACACACACGCAGGTAATCTCTACAAAGTCTTTTCAGTCTTTCATATTTTATGTTATATTTCCAGTAGCACATCACATTTTCTTCAATATTCAACCGTTTGCAAAAACGTCTTTTCATTTAAGACAAGATTTAATTTTTTGCTATAGCTACTGATGATCCAAGGTCATTACCAACTGAAGTTAACATGTTTTTAATGCAAAGGACTATGAAAATTGCTTCAGATGCAGTGTTTTCAATTTTACTTATGGTTTTTGTTGCACCATAAAAACATTTGAGAAATTTACATAAATCAGAAAGTTGTTTCCACTGCTGATTGTTAATCTCCACAACGAGTAATTCAGCTCTTCAACAAGGTACTTGAGGGCATAACGCTGTTCAAGAAGCTTGATATCATTAGATAAGTGGAGTCCCATCTGCTCGGTTCGTCTTGAATTAAGCAGTGTTTGGGTACAATTGGTGTTACCTGTGCAGCTTTAAGCATTTTGCATGCTTTTGTTGAGTGCTTGAAGTGCCCTACTAGCTTCTGACAAAGTGCAAGAATATTGGATAATGCATTTTCTTTTACTCCAGACAACACTACAAGTTGAAGACTGTGTGTGAAACATGAGAGATGAATCAATCCTGATTCATCAAGTGCTGCAACCATATTTGCTGCGTTATCATGGATCACACATGAAACTTTATTTTTGATTCCCCAATCACTAAGTATTTTCAGCAGCACTACTCTAATTGACTCTGCAGTATGGCTTACTTCAGGATATGGCAGTAACTCCAATGTTGCGTGTTTAAGTTTAAAATCATTTTAAATAAAATTACATGTTATACTAATGTAGTCATTATTCGCAACTGATGATCACATATCCACTGTAATGCACACTTTACTATCAGCAGATAATAGGAAGTTTTTCACTTCACCTTGAACTGTGGGAAACATATCTGGGATGACAACATTTGCTAAATGTTTTCTAGTTACCATCAGGTAACGCAGCTCCAAATATTCAATTAGTTGTTTGAAACCAACATTTTCTACAATTCAGAGTGGCTGAAAGTCTAAATATATCATTTCTGCTATAAGACCAGTTATTCTTGAATGTAGTGAATGACCTAAATCAATATATATATATATATATATATATATATATATATATATATATATATATATATATATATATATATATATATATATATATTATAGAGGGAAACTTTCCAGGTGGGATAAACGAAAATAAAAATAGAAAAGAGATGTCTTACCCACTCCTCCGAGAGTGTCTTTCCGCCGCCCACCTAACCTTCGTAACCTCCTAGTCCATCCCTATGAAACCCCCAAACCACCTTCCCTACCCTCTGGCTCCTACCCATGCAACCGCCCCCGTTGTAAAACCTGCCCTATGCACCCTTCCACCACCACTTACTCCAGTCCAGTAACCCGGAAGGTGTACACGATCAAGGGCATAGCCACTTGCGATAGCACCCACGTGATTTACCAACTAACATGCCTGCACTGTGAAGCGTTCTATGTGGGAATGACCAGCAACAAACTGTCCATTCGCATGAACGGTCACAGGCAGACAGTGTTTGTTGGTAATGAGGATCACCCTGTGGCTAAACATGCCTTGGTGCACGGCCAGCACATCTTGGCGCAGTGTTACACCGTCCGGGTTATCTGGATACTTCCCACCGACACCAACCTTTCAGAACTCCGGAGATGGGAACTTGCCCTTCAGCTTATTCTCTCCTCCCATTGCCCACCTGGTCTCAATCTCCGCTAACTCAAATTCCCGCCCACTATCTTTAGCATCTTTGCCTTGGTTCTGTGGACAGAGCCTCTGCCTCAATCGGTATCTCTGTCCAACTTCTTTGCTTTTCACAAATGTCTGTCTAGGTGTGTTTGCGTTTCGATATGTCTGAGTGTGTGTGTATTTGTTTACCTTCCTTTTTCCCCCTAAGGTAAGTCCTTCCACTCCTGGGATTGGAATGACTCCTTTTCCACTTCCTTAAAACCCATATCCTTCCCTTTTCCTCCCCTTTTTTCCTCTTTCTCCTGAAGAAGCTGCCAGTGGTGGCGAAAGCTTGTATGTGTGTTTGTGTGTGATTTTATTTGTTTCTCTCGACGAGCCGGTCCTTTTGGTAAGACATCTCTTTTCTATTTTTATTTTTGTTTATCCCACCGGGAAAGTTTCCCTCTATAATTTTCGTTTCATCAATTTGAATCTAACAATCACGATCGTTTGTTATTACTCTGTTACCTTTCGAAATCTTTTCTGTCCTCTTACTTTCTCCTTCTGTTTATATTCTACATAGTATTTTCACTCTATTTTTACCTCCCCTCTTAGTTACAATTCAATTTTCTCCAGGCAATTAGACTACATACAACAATCTGTACAACAATCAGTAATATTAACTTGTGAGCCTATCCAAACAAAACGACCAACGTCATTATTATTATTTTTATTCATATTCTCGCGGATACCGCCTTCAAAACTGCATCTCGATAATATCCCCCTTTCATCTACATTTCTCATTTTACTGCAAACATCATCTCAGAACTTCATTTACTATAACCTTTAATTGGCACTTCATAACAATTTTCGGCTTTTCATAACAATTTTCGGCATTTCATAGCAACTTCGCGATTATTTCCATTCCGTTTTTCGATATTTCCGTTTGTTCTTCCGACATTTCCGATCTTTTTTCTACAAGTTTACATTTCTTAACAATTTTCGGCATTTCGTAGCAACTTCGCGGTTATTTCCATTCCCGTTTTTCGATATTTCCGTCTGTTCTTCCGACATTTCCGATCTTTCTTCTACACGTTTTCATTTCATAACAATTTTCGGCATTTCGTAGCAACTTTCCGATTATTTCCATTTCCGTTTTTCGATATTTCCATCTGTTTTTCCGACTTTTCCGATTTTTTTTCTACACGTTCTCACTTCTATTCATTCGGTAGATTATTTTCATCCTTCAACCTCAGTTTTTTTTGGTTTTTTTTTTTTTGTTTTTTTTTCCCCTCCATACTATTCATGTCACCCTACATTGACCCCATCAAATTTTATCTACATTCCCTCCGCCAGCATGCCTTTGCCCTAGCCAGATTGAGGTCACACATTTTATTCATTCAGGCTTGCTTAACATTTGGAATCACCCCTAAGGGCCTCACACTGAAAGTTCCCATCTCTGGCTGTAACCCATCCTTTCATCCTGCCTTATACCAATTCCAAACAGAACAATCCACAGCCCTCACCCGCCTGATCCTTAACCTATACCTCAACTCTGCCAATGAACACACCTGTCAACTCCTATCCCTGATCAAAATCCTCAACCTTTCCACTCCCACATCCACACCTAGAGTTCAGAACATCCTTTTACAGGCCAACCGCAAATTGGAACAGCATGCCAGCCTCCACCTCAAAAAACTATCCAAACTCCTGGTCACCCACCTCCAGAAAGGCAATACTCTCTCCCTCAACAACCTCTCCAATAAACCACAAGCTCCTCTGATTGCACAGAAACCCAGTCTGTCCCATCTGCTCAATCTCCCACTTCCAGCTCCACTCCCCCCCAAACCTCACAATCCTAATCCACACAATCCTGAACCACAACATCCCAATTCAGTAGTCAACCTCTCCTCTAAACCTCTCTCCCAATCTGAAACCTCTGTCCTATCCAAAGGCCTCACCTTTAGTCCCACTCCCAAATTCAACCAAACAGCCCTTGTCAAAGACCTACTATCCTATACTCGTAGCCTTGGCTGGAGATATCAGTTTGCCACGAAGAAAAATAATCCTACTCCTGATGATCCAGTTCCCCAAGACATCACTCAAATTGAACCCTGCCTGGAACAGTTCCGTCCTCCATCACAGCGAGACCCACCCGCTCTCCCTCAAAATCACCCCCTTCAAACCTTCCAGGAATTCCTTACTTCCAACCTTGCCTCTCAGTCCTTCCTGAAAAACCTTAATCCTACTCCCAACATTACCGCAGCTGAATCCCGAGCTATCCGTGATCTGAAGGCTGACCATTCCATCGTAATTCTCCCTGCCGACAAGGGATCCACGACCGTGGTACTTGATCGGCGGGAGTATGTGGCTGAGGGACTGCGCCAGCTTTCAGACAATACTACCTACAAAGTCTGTCAAGAAGACCCCATTCCTGATGTCCAGGCAGAGATTCAGGAAATTCTCAAATCCTTAGGCCCCCTACAAAACCTTTCACCCGAGTCCATCAAACTCATGACCCCACTGCCACCTCGCACCCCTACCTTCTACCTACTTCCTAAGATTCACAAACCTAATCATCCAGGCCGGCCAATTGTGGGCGGTTACCAAGCCCCCACAGAACGAATCTCTGCCTACATAGACCAACACCTTCAACCCATCATGTGCAGTCTCCCATCCTTCATCAAAGACACCAACCACTTCCTCGATCGCCTGAAATCCTTACCCAGCCTGTTACCTCCTGAAACCATCCTTGTAACCATTGATGCCACCTCCTTATACACAAATATCCCACATGCCCAGGGCCTCGCTGCGATGGAGTATTTCCTTTCACGCCGACCACCCACTTCCCTACCTAAAACCTCTTTCCTTAATACCCTAGCCAGCTTCATCCTAACCCACAACTTCTTCACCTTTGAGGGCCGGACATACCAACAACTAAAGGGAACAGCCATGGGAACCAGGATGGCCCCCTCGTATGCAAACTTATTTATGGGACGCTTAGAGGAAGCCTTCCTGGAAACCCAAGACTGTCAACCCAAAGTTTGGTACAGATTCAATGACGACATCTTCATGATCTGGACCAACAGTGAAGAAGAACTCCAGAATTTTCTCTCCAACCTCAACTCCTTTGGTCCCATCAAATTCACCTGGTCCTACTCCAAATCCCATGCCACTTTCCTTGATGTCGACCTCCATCTGTCCAACGGCCAACTTCACACATCCGTCCACATCAAACCTACCAACAAACAACAGTACCTCCATTATGACAGCTGCCATCCATTCCATATCAAACGTTCCCTTCCCTACAGCTTAGGTCTTCGTGGCAAAAGAGTCTGCTCCAGTCCCGAATCCCTGAACCAGTACACCAATAACCTAATAACAGCTTTCACATACCGCAGCTATCCTCCTGATCTGGTTCAGAAGCAAATTACCAGAGCCACCTCCTCATTCCACCAAATCCAGAACCTTCCACCGAAGAATCCCTGAAGTGCCCCTTTTGTCACCGGATACTTTCCGGGACTGGAGCGGACTCTGAATGTGGCTCTCCAGCAGGGATACGACTTCCTTAAATCCTGCCCCGAAATGAGATCCATCCTTAATGACATCCTCCCCACTCCTCCGAGAGTGCCTTTCCGCCGCCCACCTAACCTTCGTAACCTCCTAGTCCATCCCTATGAAACACCCATACCACCTTCCCTACCCTCTGGCTCCTACCCATGCAACCGCCCCCGTTGTAAAACCTGCCCTATGCACCCTTCCACCACCACTTACTCCAGTCCAGTAACCCGGAAGGTGTACACGATCAAGGGCAGAGCCACTTGCGATAGCACCCACGTGATTTACCAAATAACATGCCTGCACTGTGAAGCGTTCTATGTGGGAATGACCAGCAACAAACTGTCCATTCGCATGAACGGTCACAGGCAGACAGTGTTTGTTGGTAATGAGGATCACCCTGTGGCTAAACATGCCTTGGTGCACGGCCAGCACATCTTGGCGCAGTGTTACACCGTCCGGGTTATCTGGATACTTCCCACCCACACCAACCTTTCAGAACTCCGGAGATGGGAACTTGCCCTTCAGCTTATTCTCTCCTCCCATTGCCCACCTGGTCTCAATCTCCGCTAACTCAAATTCCCACCCACTATCTTTAGCATCTTTGCCTTGGTTCTGGGGACAGAGCCTCTGCCTCAATTGGTATCTCTGTCCAACTTCTTTGCTTTTCACAAATGTCTGTCTAGGTGTGTTTGCGTTTCGATATGTCTGAGTGTGTGTGTATTTGTTTACCTTCCTTTTTTTTCCCCTAACGTAAGTCCTTCCACTCCTGGGATTGGAATGACTCCTTTTCCACTTCCTTAAAACCCATATCCTTCCCTTTTCCTCCCCTTTTTTCCTCTTTTTCCTGAAGAAGCTGCCAGTGGTGGCGAAAGCTTGTATGTGTGTTTGTGTGTGATTTTATAAAACAGATGACTTACCAAAAGGACCGGCTCGTCGATAGAAACAAATAAAATAAATAAAATCACACACAAACACACATACAAGCTTTCGCAGCCTAGCTGCTTCGTCAGGCAGAAGGGAAGGAGAGGGAAAAGGAAATGATGAGGGTTTCAAGGGAGTGGATAAGGAGTCATTCCAATCCCGGGACAGGAAAGACTTACCTTGGGGGGAAAAAAAGAGGGTAAACAAAAACACACACACCCACACATTTACACAGACGCAAGTACACTTAGGCAGACACACTGTAGAAAAGAGATGACTTACCAAAAGTACCGGCTCGTCGAGAGAAACAAATGAAATCACACACAAACACACATACAAGCTTTCGCCACCACTGGCAGCTTCTTCAGGAAAAAGAGGAAAAAAAGGGGAGGAAAAGGGAAGGATATGGGTTTTAAGGAAGTGGAAAAGGAGTCATTCCAATCCCAGGAGTGGAAGGACTTACGTTAGGGGAAAAAAAGGAAGGTAAACAAATACACACACACTCAGACATATCGAAACGCAAACACACCTAGACAGAGATTTGTGAAAAGCAAAGAAGTTGGACAGAAATACCAATTGAGGCAGAGGCTCTGTCCACAGAACCAAGGCAAAGATGCTAAAGATAGTGGGCAGGAATTTGAGTTAGCGGACATTGAGACCAGGTGGGAAACGGGAGGAGAGAATAAGCTGAAGGGCAAGTTCCCATCTCCGGAGTTCTGAAAGGTTGGTGTCGGTGGGAAGTATCCAGATAACCCGGACGGTGTAACACTGCGCCAAGATGTGCTGGCCGTGCACCAAGGCATGTTTAGCCACAGGGTGATCCTCATTACCAACAAACACTGTCTGCCTGTGACCGTTCATGCGAATGGACAGTTTGTTGCTGGTCACCTTCCGGGTTACTGGACTGGAGTAAGTGGTGGTGGAAGGGTGCATAGGGCAGGTTTTACAACGGGGGCGGTTGCATGGGTAGGAGCCAGAGGGTAGGGAAGGTGGTTTGGGTGTTTCATAGGGATGGACTAGGAGGTTACGAAGGTTAGGTGGGCAGCGGAAAGACACTCTCGGAGGAGTGGGGAGGATGTCATTAAGGATGGATCTCATTTCGGGGCAGGATTTAAGGAAGTCGTATCCCTGCTGGAGAGCCACATTCAGAGTCCGCTCCAGTCCCGGAAAGTATCCGGTGACAAAAGGGGCACTTCTGGGATTCTTCTGTGGAAGGTTCTGGATTTGGAGGAATGAGGAGGTGGCTCTGGTAATTTGCTTCTGAACCAGATCAGGAGGATAGCCGCGGGTTGTGAAAGCTGTTATTAGGTTATTGGTGTACTGGTTCAGGGATTTGGGACTGGAGCAGACTCGTTTGCCACGAAGACCTAAGCTGTAGGGAAGGGAACGTTTGATATGGAATGGATGGCAGCTGTCATAATGGAGGTACTGTTGTTTGTTGGTAGGTT
Organism: Locusta migratoria; assembly: GCA_026315105.1. Taxonomy (NCBI): domain Eukaryota; kingdom Metazoa; phylum Arthropoda; class Insecta; order Orthoptera; family Acrididae; genus Locusta; species Locusta migratoria. The sequence continues at coordinate 674,568,258 of CM048744.1, forward strand.
TGATGTGGACGGATGTGTGAAGTTGGCCGTTGGACAGATGGAGGTCGACATCAAGGAAAGTGGCATGGGATTTGGAGTAGGACCAGGTGAATTTGATGGGACCAAAGGAGTTGAGGTTGGAGAGAAAATTCTGGAGTTCTTCTTCACTGTTGGTCCAGATCATGAAGATGTCGTCAATGAATCTGTACCAAACTTTGGGTTGACAGGCTTGGGTTTCCAGGAAGGCTTCCTCTAAGCGTCCCATAAATAAGTTTGCATACGAGGGGGCCATCCTGGTTCCCATGGCTGTTCCCTTTAGTTGTTGGTATGTCCGGCCCTCAAAGGTGAAGAAGTTGTGGGTTAGGATGAAGCTGGCTAGGGTATTAAGGAAAGAGGTTTTAGGTAGGGAAGTGGGTGGTCGGCGTGAAAGGAAATACTCCATCACAGCGAGGCCCTGGGCATGTGGGATATTTGTGTATAAGGAGGTGGCATCAATGGTTACAAGGATGGTTTCAGGAGGTAACAGGCTGGGTAAGGATTTCAGGCGATCGAGGAAGTGGTTGGTGTCTTTGATGAAGGATGGGAGATTGCACATGATGGGTTCCCTTTTCCTCCCCTTTTTTCCTCTTTTTCCTGAAGATGCTGCCTGTGGTGGCGAAAGCTTGTATGTGTGTTTGTGTGTGATTTTATTTGTTTCTCTCGACGAGCCGGTCCTTTTGGTAAGTCATCTCTTTTCTATTTTTATTTTTGTTTAACCCACCGGGAAAGTTTCCCTCTATTTTCTCTCAAAGCAATCTTGGATTGATACCTGTTTTGGGTTGCCTTTTTTTGAATAACCCTAAACTGTAATATTTGTGTTTGCCCCTCAGAAGTTCTGTACATGAAAGTCGCGGAACTTTTGCTGACAAAGGAGTAGAGCAACTTTTACTAGTAGAAGCTTCGTCATTAGAGCAGCTGCTAGGCAAAGATTCATCAGTATTACTACTGTCACATGCGACTTCAGGTTCAGCTAGATTTTGATCTGCAAGCTTAAGAAAATTACTAATTTCACCGTTTGTGTGACTTCTAAAGTGTTTGCAGGGAGCACTCATGGTGAAACTCGTTTCAGGTCCACGTGATATTCTTTGTTCACACAAATAGCAAAATGACAGTCACTTCCACAGAATTAAACATAGTGACCAACACAATCAGACATTTAATACAGGGCGTCCAACAATTGTATCTGAAATATTTACATATCAAAACTATAAGTTTTATATATATATTTCTCCCAGGTTGTACGACGACTTCCTTTGCTGAGTTCCGTGTTTATTTGACATGTATGTACTTGTTATTGCCACAAAGACATTTCAGAACTGTGAAAATTACTTAACACGTAGATTGTGCATTCCGGAGGGTTAATCCAGGGTATTTTGTAGATTTAATTATTCTTTCACACATTTAAGATCATGTAACTTGCCTGCACAGAATTTATATTCATAGAATATTTAAAAATAAGTACTAGAAGTCAGTTTCCATACTTCATTTTAACCATTCCCGTTTAGCATCAGAATAATACAAATGTAAACATTAATGTGATACGTATATTCTTCCCCATTCGCCTATGCCTTTCCAGTTTAAATGTGGTAACAGCTAACATGGAAGAGTACATGGCATAATGTTTAAATTTGTATTATTCTTATGGCGATGAGAGTGTTGAATTTATGAATCACGATTCATAGGAACAATCCCTTGCCCCTAGTAGAAAAGCAATACTTACTACATAAGAATGGAAATAACTTTGAAACGAAATGCAGAAATATAAAACAATTTTATTAGAGTTATAATAAATTTTTTAGGAAATATTTATAATAGCAATTGATATCTGTACAGTAATTCGGAATCACTATCACTTGATTCTTTGTTATTCAGTTCCTTTGTACAGAGCATTATCCCTTGTACAATCTAGTGCATTCGATATCGAACATTTTTAAATACCTGTTACCAATATGATTTGGAACCCACCTACATGTATCATGATTCCATTGGCATACTTGTGCATTTTACATGACCTGTTGGTGTCATTTCTCTGTCACTTTTCTAATGGCAGTCGGTGTACATGAGTTTAAGCTTGACCTTTAAGGATTTATTGAATCAGACGTCAAATATTTGTTGAAATGACGTCATCCTGCCTGAATATCGCACGATTATAACTTTTTTTCTCGCATAAGGTAGTACAAAACTTTCTTCTTGAAATCCTAGTGCTTCACTACGGTTCACATAACCCAGCACTTCACAAAATTCGACTAGATAACACATGAAATCAGAATGAGGCAACTCATGCAAGAATCGGAGGTGATGTCCTAGGAGTCATGTACACCGAATGAAGTGGCAGTGTGATCAATATATATCAGACAGCGTTTCATACAGAAATGATAGGTATCGAAAAGCGAATGTTATGATGTTTACGAATATGTCATGATTTTAAAGGATGTGGTTAGTCAGAAACCTAAGAGTACAATGTAAATTGTGAGTGAACAAGTTGTACTCTTAGTTTACTGCCTAACCATATCCTTCAAGATCGTGACATATACGAAAAAGTCATAACATTCGCTTGTTCAAATACTGGCAGCTATAGTTTAGTCTAACGACATAGCTTTGGTTGAAAAGTCTGTTTTCATTGACAACAAATTAGTTTCTTGTTACTGCTGGCGGAGCGAGAGTTGAACGTCTGATATATATCGATTCCATTGCCGTTTCATTACATGTATACAGTTCCTAGGAAATTACCTGCTACCAACGTGACCTGCTTCATTTGAAGTTGAGCTATACTAAAGCTCTATTTCCTTCGTTGAATGGTGTATTAAAATTTAATAGTCGAAAATAAAGTGGAAATTAGTCTCGACTTCCTTTTTTTCATTTTTATGAGTGCAAAAATTTTAGAGCCAGTATTTACATTTGCGCCTATGAATCAAGCCGGTGTAGCACTACTTAGGTGGGATGGAAACTTACTTGTGGCAGCTTCTAGCACCATTTTTCAGAACTTCGTTCATTTTGCACTCAATTTAACCCCGTTTTATGATGTCACATCTTTCAGGGGATCTATGGAAAATAATATAAATAACGCAAACGAAAGCACACTGTTATGCAAAGTAAAGTACAACATTCATAACTGGAGGTTTCCATATCAACTTTAGATTTGGGATTCAGTAGTATTTGGCCATTATGTATCGAATCTTGAATCCGAAGCCAGTGTGCTAGATTCGGTGATTCTGGATTTGGCCAACCACTCGGACACTACCCTAGTACAAATTATTATTTACACTGTGGTCTTCCTCTTATTTTGAGGGTAAAATGTGCAAGATCAGAATAAAACTGAAAACTGGCATCCAATTCTGCAAGTAAATTATCCTACACCATATGGAATAATAACATAGTCAGTGGTCGTCCTTTCGTTTTAAAGGTCAAGTGTACAAACATTCATCAAAATCAGATGTAAAATGCAAATTCGTATAAAATACAAACAAACAAATTCTTCATTGGGTTTTTTATCCAGCATTTTATAGAAAATAATACACAGCACAACTGGATTAAAGTGAGATATATGAAAAATTTTAAAAGAAAATTTTTTACTTAAATAAATTTGGGAAACAATGTGTTGTATGGCATCAAGGAAAGGTATCAACTCAAGTGTAATAGTAATTTTCTGTGGCTCTGTAGTCTGGTGAAATTCATTCAACTAATGCCACTTCGACAACTTGAATGTCCCTAACCTACCCCAGTTATCCTACTGTGAAAGGGAACATACAACTGAATGTGGAATCTAAATCATGTGTCATGTCTTGCAACTCTTCACATCAATGAGAGGTGAAGGCTATTTTAAAAACCACAGTAAAAAATCCATCAAATAACCAAGTTTCAAACATCTGACCTCTCGCTTTGCTGTCGAGCACTTTACCGCAAGCCCAAACATCAAGTTAGAACTGAACATTATTATTGAATACTTATTCAACCTAAATAACAACATTTATTTACAATAAAAATATGTTGAGGCCATTAATCAAGACAAAAAGTATCCTATCTTTTAAGTTGGACCAAATCACATACACTGTTCAAATTTCCATTACAACCAGTTGAGAATTTTCTATGTTCATTGCGGACAGACATCATGATCACACAGAACAGAATTTATGAGGTGAAAAGATGCAAGTAAACCAAAATGACGACCTTTTATTATCACATCCATTGTCAACAATATTGCACCCTAACTTGAGTATATTATACATCGCATGCTAATCATATGCAGTATGGTTTCATATATTTTAGTAATTTTCTAAGATGGCATCCAGAAGAGATTCAAAAACAATTTTCTGAGTAAACTAAATGTCTTCCAAGTGGTCTGACAGTCAACTGAAATCTGTGTATGCCTTACTATGAGTGACTTTATTTGGTGACTCCATTTTATGGTCTTACAGATTGTTACAAAAGTATTTTTACAATTTGATTGGTTTCACTTATGACTCAATTCCTGTAATAAGACATTCACTTTTTTAAATTTTATGGTGTGCAACATTTTAGAATTCTGAACATTTCAATAAAGTTGTCAATTTTAATCACTTTCAAATTTCCTCAAAATCAGAATTAAATCAGAACAGGGATTAAAAAACTATTTCTCATTAAGTACTTGGAAATAGATCACTACATCATCTACAAAGATTATGCCAATGTTACATTACAAACAGTACAAGTTATTAAGTCTTGTTGTTCATTATCCATGCTCATGAACAACACCAGAAAGCTGACAGAAAATCAAAGGCAATTTGCAAATAATTAATATATTCACCAAAAACAATAAAGTTAGATCCAGACTAGCGACAAAATACTAATTACATCATTGAACTGTTTATTGACCTGTTTTGAGAGTGAAGTGCACACAGTGAAAGTTACTTACTCTCTGGAACAGAACATGTTGAACAATTCTATTATTCTAGTTACTGTCTTGTGTATTTTGATAATTAATACTGAAGCTTATAACTAATTGAACTAGATAGCACCCAAACTTGGTGTTATTCATTTGATGCAATCTTTGAATGACCAGAATAGTTACAACAATATGACCACATCAGCAAATTAAAATATGCACACAGGCATCCACAGTTAAAAATATTGTTGGGTTAAGGGTTCATGCAAACATACATGAAAAAGAAATTAGCAGAGCTCTGAGATGAGTTTGTAATATCTCATATTGTGAGAATTAAGATGTAAACTCAATTTACGAGCAATTTTTCACATGCTTGTGACATTTGCACTACACATTGGAGAAATTTTCCAGCCACAATTGTTGTTATCGCAGTTTAATTTCCATTATACAAATAATAAAAGAAAGAACAAAATCATAATGTAGTGAGGTAATATTCACAACACTTACACTATTTGTTAAGAAATCTTTCATAATATTTCACCACTTTCTTTCATGTGAACAGGCAATGTACCTTGGAGGCAACACAAATAAATCCTTACGTTTATACTGCTGAGTAATGCAGATTTTGCAATCAGAAAGCAAGGGGAAACTACAGCCGTTATTTTTCCCGAAGACATGCAGCTCTACTGTATGGAAATATGATGATGGCATCCTCTTGGGTAAAATATTCCGGAGGTAAAATAGTCCCCCATTCGGATCTCCGGGCGGGGACTACTGAGAAGGATGTGATCATCAGGAGAGACAGTACTGGCATTCTACAGGTCGGAGCGTGGAATGTTAGATCCCTTAATCGAGTAGGAAAATTAGAAAATTTAAAAAGGGAAATGGATAGGTTGAAGTTAGATATAGTGGGGATTAGTGAAGTTCGGTGGCAGGATGAACAGGATTTCTGGTCAGGTGAGTATAGGATTATAAATACAAAATCAATTGGAGGTATCACAGGAGTAGGACTGATAATGAATAAGAAAACAGGAATGCGGGTAAACTACTATGACCAGCACAGTGATCGCATTATCATTGTCAAGATAGATACAAAGCCAACACCGACAACAGTAGTACAGGTTTATATGCCAACTAGCTCTGCCGATGATGAGGAAATCGAAGAAATATATGAGGAGCTAAAGGGAATTATTCAGACAATTAAGGGAGAGGAAAATTTAATTGTTATGGGCGACTGGAATTCGGTAGTAGGACAAGGAAGGGAAGGTAAGATAGTAGGTGAATATGGTCTGGGCAAAAGGAATGAAAGAGGAAGCCGCCTGGTAGAATTTTGCACGGAACATAATTTAGTTATTACAAACACCTGGTTTAAGAATCACAAAAGAAGGTTGTACACGTGGAAGAGACCAGGAGACACCGGGAGATACCAGATAGATTTTATAATGGTAAGACATAGATTTCGGAACCAGGTTTTAAATTGTACGACATACCCAGGGGCAGATATAGACTCTGACCATAACTTGTTGGTTATGAACTGTAGGCTGAAACTGAAGAAACTAGAAAAAGGTAGGAAAATTAGGAGATGGGACTTAGATAAATTGAAGGAACCTGAAGTTCTTAAAAATTTCAGAGGGAGCTTTAGGCAACAATTGACAGAAACAGGGGAAAATAAAACAGTAGAGGAGGAATGGGTAAAATTGAGAGATGAAATAGTGAAGGCAGCAGAGGACAAAATAGGTAGGAAGGCAAGACCTGCAAAAAATCCTTGGATATCACAGGAGATATTAAATTTAATCGATGAAAGGAGAAAATATAAAAATGCAGTAAATGAAACAGGCAAAATGGAGTACAGACGACTAAGAAATGAGATTGGCAGGAAGTGCAAAATTGCTAAGCAGGAGTGGTTAGAAGGCAAATGCAAGGATATAGAAGAATGTATAAATAGGGGGAAAATAGATACAGCCTACAGGAAAATAAAAGAAACATTTGGAGATAAGAAAAACAGCTCTATGAATATCAAGGACACTGATGGAAAACCATTTCTCAGCAAAGAAGGGAAAGCTGAAAGGTGGAAAGAGTATATAGAGGGGCTCTATGAAGGAAATGAACTTTGAGACAATATTGTAGGAAGGGAAGAGGATGTAGATGAAGATGAAATAGGAGACACTCTACTGAGAGAAGAATTTGACAGAGCCCTCAAAGACCTAAGTCGAAACAAGGCCCCTGGAGTAGATGATATTCCCTCAGAGCTACTGAAGTCTCTGGGAGAACCAGCCATGTCAAAATTGATTCACCTGGTGTGTAAGATGTATGAGACAGGTGAAGTACCCTCAGACTTTAAGAAAAATGTTATAATCCCCATTCCAAAGAAAGCAGGTGCAGACAAGTGTGAAAACTACAGAACCATTAGTTTAATAAGTCATGGTTGCAAAATATTAACACGAATTATATACAGGAGGATGGAAAAGCTGGTAGAAGCCGACCTCGGGGAAGATCAGTTTGGGTTCAGGAGAAATGTAGGAACACGGGAGGCAATACTCACTTTACGTCTTATCCTAGAAGATAGATTAAGAAAAGGCAAACCTACATTTCTAGCTTTTGTAGATTTGGAGAAGGCTTTTGACAATGTTGATTGGAATAAACTCTTTCAAGTTCTGAAGCAAGCAGGAGTAAAATATAGGGAGCGTAAAGTTATTTACAACTTGTACAAAAACCAGACAGCGGTTGTCAGAGTTGAAGGGCATGAAAGGGATGCAGTGGTTGGGAAGGGAGTGAGACAGGGTTGTAGCCTTTCTCCAATGTTATTCAATTTGTACATTGAGCAAGCTATAAAGGAAAGCAAGGAGAAATTTGGAGAAGGAATTAAAGTTCAGGGTGAAGAATTAAAAACTTTGCGTTTTGCCGACGACATAGTAATTCTGTCAGAGACAGCAAAGGACCTGGAAGAGCAGTTAAACGGAATGAACAGTGTGTTGAAAGGTGCATATAAGATGAAGATTAACAAGAGTAAAACTAGGGTAATGGAGTGCAGTGTAAGAAAATCAGGTGATGCTGAAGGAATTAGATTGGATAACGAAGCAATAAAGGATGTAGATGAATTTTGTTACTTGGGCAGTAAAATAACAAATGATGGTCGCAGTACAGAGGATGTAAAATGCAGAATGGCAATGGGTAGAAAAGCGTTCTTGAAAAAGAGAAATTTGTTAACATCGAATATTGATTTAAGCCTAAGGAAGTCCTTTCTGAAGGCATTTGTATGGAGTGTGGCCTTGTATGGGAGTGAGACATGGACGATAAACAGTGCGGACAGGAAGAGGATTGAGGCTTTTCAAAATATGGTGCTACAGAAGAATGCTGAAGATTAGGTGGGTGGATCGCGTAACTAATGAGGAGGTAATGAACAGAATTGGGGAGAAAAGAAATTTCTGGCATATCTTGACTAAAAGAAGGGATCGATTGGTAGGACACATTCTCAGACATCAAGGAATTGTGAATTTAGCGTTGGAGGGAAGTGTGTGGGGTAAAAATCGCAGAGGAAGACCAAGAGATGGATACAGTAAGCAGATTCAGACAGATGTAGGTTGCCGTTCTTATGTGGAGATGAAGAGGCTTGCTCAGGATAGGTTATCGTGGAGAGCTGCATCAAACCAGTCTCCGGACTGAAGACCACAACAACAATTAATTAAGACAGATTCTATTTGACAATTACATCTACTTAATGCATGTACTCAACTTTTCATGACAGCATTTACAATGAGGTGATAATCAGTAAAGGAATCTCCAGATAATGCAATAAAAAACTGAAAATCTGTCTTACTTATGACATTAATTGGAAATATTATACATCAAAAGGGCCCCCCATACACAAATATAAGAATGCTAGTCAGTTAGATTGAAAGACAAAAATACAGGCTCTATCCCTTGAAAAACATCTTTGACAAGAAATTAGTATTGCCAAAATATTTGTATGCTTAAAGCTATACTAAGATTTTTTTTCTTTTGCATTCATGCATGATTTTCATATAAGATATAATTGCTAAATTACAGGGAAACATTGATTTCTTTGCATTACCTAAAGTATGCACATAAGACACGATGAATAAAACTAGAGAATTACATTCATCTTATGAAATTTAAAACAATTACTCCTCCACTATAACACTAAAAATAGGGATCTTTAATGAAGCTTTTAATGTTTATATTCATTTGAGGGTCTGATTTCTAGTGCCTATAATAAATGCTCCATTTGTTTGAATGTACAATCAGCACTGGCACCGTGAGTCATGGTTTAGGTAAAACTGCCCAGTAAAGCATTGGCTGAAGTGGTTTGTGCTAGCTTAGTCTATGGAACACAACATCATGTAGCTCCAGAATGCATCTCTTGTCGTTTAATTCATCTCTTATGAAGCTATGACACTTATCTTGCAGTGCTTAAAGAGACACAAGATACGGAGTGAATTGTCTTGCATCAGCCAGCTATGACTTTTCTTCATTTTGTTCCCATGAGTTGCCTACTGACAGTGTAAGTAATATACATGTTACCCCAGCTGACTGAGTTGCATGTAACGACACATTCCAACAAATTTAGGAATATCTTATGTAGTGTAACGAGTTTCACTACATTCCTATATCCTGACATAAGATGGCCAAATACATTTATTTTGGGGATTAAGGTGAGACAAGGAGACGCGGAATACACCTGTGGTTCCTCCAAGGAGCAAATGTGATTCAGAAGTCAGAAATTTGGACTCCTTGGAATCATGTTAAAAAACAATGTGTTATATTCTTTTGTTTTTGTTGGTTTGGTACAAGAGGATTCTATGTTCTGATGTAATCAAAGAAACATGTATCTAGATTGGTGTGTCATGTGGTTCATTAATTGTATCTACAGATGCAATAAAATGTTAATTAATCACTAAAATACTTCATGTCAAAGATGTTATTATGTGTGAATTGCACATTTTCCCTTTCTCTGATCTTCGTCCTAAGAGTAATCTATTGAGAGTAGGAAGTTCGGATATTAGCAAGAAGATGTTCAAACTGCGGGAGGAACAAACTAGCTGGTCATCCAGCTACATTCATAACTGAAATGGGGAAGAAGTAACTTCAGAATGATACTTATACATCTTTCAAAAAAGGAAGAAGTAACCTATTAGTGTTTGTGAGTTCATTGAGGAGCAGCACACAGTCAAAAAACACACTACATATAAAGGATTTGTGGACCAAATTGACAGGACACAAAAGAAGATCAGATCTCAATGTGCAATTCACCTGGAGATAAATACAATAATTTCACCATTTACACTTTTTAAGACTATAGTCATGGTTCAGTTTTAGAGTTTTTTATATCCAAGACTGATGTGGTTACTATATTTGAGGTTGAATCATCATGTAAAGATTTTACATGTGACTTATTTTATATGGTTTACTAGTATCTAATTTCTAGAATAAAGTATAATGCAATTCAGGTGACACAGGTTACTGTTATCATATTTGTCACCTTTCTCTAGTGTGAATAGCAGCTGATCACAATGTGATTATAAATGACAAACTTTTTTGTCTAATGTAAAATGCTATATTAGCATACGCTTGCAATGGTTTCATAATTAAACAAACACTTTATTGGGGCACAACCATGGTACCATAAATCTACTTACACTCATCCACTTTCTTACTCACACATTCACACTTACAGGGTGGAGCAAAATTGACAAATTGCATTGTTGCAGTTCATTGGTTGGTTGGTTGGCCAGCAGTGCTATGGTAGTCTTGCAGCCAATCTGAGTGCATGGTGCCAAGTATCCATAGATCATAAATGATGTATTTTTTACCTACACAACATTAGTACTTTTGGTTTCCATTGGCATCAGTTATCCAGGAAAGCAAACTCTATTAATTTTGTTAATAACACACCGCTGCGACTGTTACAAATTCTTTACAAGAACTCACGACCGGTTTCGCAAATTAAATTTTCATCATCAGGTGCATATATTTTTCAGATCTTAACGTTATGTTACTTTGATTCTATATTAGTTGATCTCCATTAATATTCTAGAGATGTAACCAAATTGCCTATAAAACCATGTATAAAATCTCTTTCTTCAAAAAGTAGGGCTCCGGCAACATGTATTAAAAACTGAATAAAATCCCATATTTAAAACAGCAAATGTTCATCAGCCAATGGTCTACCTCTAATATAAAACAATAAAAGAGGTATTCAGCATGAAAGCCGCGCCAGGGGGTAAAAGAAGATTAAAATGTGCCATGAGCACTGGCACTTTACCTCCAAAGCAGACAGCTGGGAGGAGAGACATTGTTGTTGCTGCTGCCATCAGACCGAACATGAGTCGGGGCTAAGCCCAATGCCAAGAGACATGCATGTGCATCGATGCATGCCTCAATTGACTAGCGCCTACTTTAAATGGTGGGGCCTAGCCATGCACCAGGATAGTATAATACATAACTACTAGAATTCATACCTAGCAGTTTTCCATCTCAAGGTCCAACAGGCTTAAATTATATGCAAAAAAAAAAAAAAAAAAAAAAAAAAAAAAAAAAAAAAAAAAATTACTTGGTAAAACCCTAGAAAAGTTAAGATATGTCATTCTTTAGAAAATCAAAATTAGCCAGTAGGTTACCATGGTGTAATTCCGCTTGGCAGTTAAGAATATTTTTGGGGTCATTCTTTAAAGCTCTGAAAATTGAAAGTGCCCCTAAAATATTTAATACATTCCCTTTTTCTACCCGGGGTAGAACCTTCAAATTTGTGGCTACATCTGTTATCAAATGACCTGTCTCTTTCAGGTGCACACCTAAAGCTGACTTAATACTAGGAGAACTAGTATGTTCCTTCAACCTTACCTCAAAACTTCTCCCTGTCTGGCCTATATATGTTGCATGGCAGTTATTACAAGAAATACTACAAATATCTGGGGATTTGAAAGGCTCCGTTTTTAACTTCTCCCTGTGTCTGAATATTCTTAGGGATGAAGTAATTGACCAATATTCTTAGGGACGAGTAGGCTGATGTTTGCCAACTTTCCATGAAACGTTACCATAGTAAGGTAATCTATGATATTAATTTACTAGAAGATAATCTAGAAACAAGCATAGATAGTAAATTGACCGATTTATCCAAGGAAACTAAGCAAAAGCTTTATCATTTCGATAAACAATTAGAAGTACATGTTAAAGAATGTCAGGAGAAGTACAGTTGGTTTGAAGAAAAAGTGCAAGAACTAAGCCAAGGTTATCTATCACACGAAAAGTCGAAACTGTGGCTAAGAATGTACTGGCAGAAAACTTTTTCTTAGAGAAGCAGCAGATAGTAGACGAGCTAGCATCCAAATTTGCAGATAATGATAAACCTATGTTAACTAAAATACAAGAAATAGATAGTGAAATAGCTACAACAAATTTGAAGTTGGAGGTTTTAGCTGTTGGCTCCAAATCTGAGATAGAAGTAGTTACATAAACTTTGAATGAAACCATTAGTAGAGTGGACAGTGTGCCTCTCCAGGGGACACCACCTTGATGAAGCACTGTCCATGCAGGTGGAGAGGCTTGCGTATCCGTGTCAAGCTGAGGGCTATACCGAAGGTAGAGAACCTACTGTCGGAAAGGCCTCAGCTGATGGATCAGACCAAGAGTGTCCCACAACGTCGTGTCTTCCTTATCCTCTCCCAGTCCATTCCCAGTTCCTTTCCCAACCCAAGGTGTGATGCGATCCGTGCCGAGGGGTGCGTGGCACATGGGTGGATGTGTCTCGAACGGAGCCTCAGGGATACCGGGCGACGTCCCTGAGTAAGTAGCCTTACACAGCACGGGGTTATCGTGGTGTGGACCTTATAAATCCCCAAATCTCGTGGGACTAAGATGAACACAGAGAAAGAAAGTATTTTAAAAGAATCTGAGGGGCAATCTGAGACCTCAGATACTCAGACATCGGGATCAGGACCGATGGAGTGCACTCCTACTTCTGAATCAGGCCTCTTCCATTAATAGGTTTGCCTCTTCTATCGAACATTTAGATCCTGTTTTTCCATGAGACTTAAAAATGATTATTAAAAATATTTTCATCTTCTGACATTTTGTTAATAAACTTTTCACTCATTTCAATGATAACAGAGCCTCCTTCTGCTCTTAGTTGCCCTGTTTACCTTTCAATTATATTCCAAATTGTTTTAATTTTATTATCAGAGGTATTCATCTCAGCCACGATACACATGCCTCTGGACTTTTTATTTATTTTTTTTATAAATATAACACAGTAGTTTTCATAATATTTGAATGTTTTGGGTTATTACTCTTTCTTGCTGTTAGATACAGTTTCCTTTTCTAGTTACAATACACTTTTACTCCTATGGTTAGGCATGGTTTTTTACATGGTTTCTTGGGGAAGCAGTTATCAAATACACCTACAAATGCAACATGAAATAAATTATATTTCTAAATAGTAGTGGGTTCCTTGTACACCTCATCCCAGTTTAATGGCTGTAAGCTTACCCTAAACTTAGCAATTGTTCAATCATTAACTGAACTCATTACTTTTGATGTCTATTTTAACATGCTGTATGGTGTTACGTCATGTAATGGAACTAGCTGTACAACAAGATCAGGAAGACCATTCTCAACAGGCTCAGCATTTATGTATTTAAACTCATCTTGGTTTATAAAAAAAAAGCGTTATCAATCAGTGAGCTGCTATCCTTTACTACATGAATAGAATATTCAATAATGGATGTCAAATTGAAAGAACAAAGTAAAATGTGGTTGTTGAATGAAATACACTCTTTCAAATACTAAAGTCTGCAGTGGTAAAATATATGGAAAAGGAAGTTGTACCATAACAACCAGAGATGGAAGTCATATGCATGAGTTGTACCCGAGTGATTGTGTAAATGTATATATGCTCTTCTTCTAATAAAGGCTGTGGCCAAATATTGATTGTCTTATCTTTGTGCCCATTTCTGGCTTAGTGATAATATTAATGGTGAGTTACTACCTATCCATATATTATTAATATAATCATGTGCAGTATACATCTCTCACCTCATCATTAGCAATCATTATTAAAGTTTCATCAGTAAAATCTGGATACATCATCAAAGACAGTGGAATAGCACTTTGCTCAATTCGAGTGGTTGACAGTACTTGCAGTGTGCCATTTTTACTGTAACAATAATATGCCAATCATTTATTCTAAATCTAAATATTGAAAAATATTTGTGTGTCTGAATAGATCAGTTATACCTATTTAGAATATCGTATTCCACAAGAACACGATCTTCTCCTAAAGAAAATAGTCTTCGTCCTTCTGAAGATGAAGAGTCAGAAACAAATGTAATATCGCGAATGGGCTTGTAGTGTGAACAACCCTTTCCTAACAATTCAACTTCACTTCCATTTTCCTCATAACAGTAATATACATACACTTGCATTTGATTGTCCTGTAAAGAATGAGAATGTATTAGTGTCACTAAAATATAGAAGATTGTGTATACATTAATTTAATGAGCTACATAAAAGTTATAAAAATTTTCATGTGATACTGATTTCATTAAGGGAGAAGAAATAAAAACATTGCGGTTTGCCGATGACATAGTAATTCTGTCAGTGACTGCAAAAGATCTGGAAGAGCAATTGAATGGAATGGACAGTGTCTTGAAAGGAAGATATAACATGAACATTAACAAGAGTAAAACGAAGGTAATGGAATGCAATGTCGGAAAATCAGGCGATGCTGAAGGAATTAGATTAGGTTATGAGACAATAAAAGTAGTAGATGAATTTTGTTATTTGGGTAGCAAGATAACTTCCGATAGCCGAAGTAAAGAAGATATAAAATGCAGAATGGCCCTGGGAAGAAAAGCGTTTCTAAAGAAGCGAAACTTGTTAACATCCAATATTAATTTAAATGTTAGAAAGTCCTTTCTGAAAGCATTTGTCTGGAGTGTAGCATTGTATGGAAGTGAAACGTGGACGATAAGGAGTTCAGATAAAAAGATGATAGAAGCTTTTGAAATGTGGTGCTACAGACGAATGATGAAAATTAGATGGGTAGCTCACATAACTAATAAGGAGGTGCTTAACCGAATCAAGGAGAAAAGGAGTTTCTGGCATATCCTGACTAAGAGAAGGGATAGATTGGTTGGACACATTCTGAGACATAAAGGAATTGTCAACTTAGCATTAGAAGGAAGCATGTGGGGTAAAAATCGTAGAGGGAGATCGAGGGACGAATATAGTAATTAGATTGAAAAGGATGTAGGTTGCCGAATGTATTGTCAGATGAAGACAGGACAAGGTAGCGTGGAGAGCTGCATCAAACCAGTCTGCGGACTGAAGACCACAACAACAACTGATTTCATTATTCTGTTGATCAGAATTTCATGAAGAATGTAACATAGACCAAGAGCTCTTTGAAATCTATTTGAGATTTTTAATACTACATATAAATTATAGTTATAGTAGTTTAGTTAAGATTAGTTAAATAAATAACTGTCTCTGCTGTTTATTACACATTAGTTGTAGAACTTTAAGTTTCATGCATTTGCAGTTAGAGGACACTCATACTTGTATAAAAGAGATGACTTTTTAACAATATAATACAGTTTACAACTCACTGCAAAGCCATAATGAAGAGCTGCAAAAGGCACACAAATACAACATTTAAGATGTTAGCCATGGCCTTCTTCAGAATAAATAACATATGCACATTCACACAGGCACTCTTCACAGTCACACAACTATCATCTCTGGATTCCACATTCTATATCATGAAGGAATAGGGGTAGGAAGAGGAGGGAGAATAGGAAGGTTGTGTCATGGTGCTGGCAATGGATACAGCATGGCCTTACAGAGCATGCATGTATTAAATGGGTGAAATGAGATGCAGCTTAGTAATGGAGGCAGGAGAGGGTGGAAAGCAAAATAAAACAAACGGGTGTTTGATTGTGCACTTGTACACACACATACACATACACAAACAGCACTCAAAATGGAAGAGGTGTATGACAGAGGGGGTAGAAACTGTTGCGTGGTTGTTATAATTTGAGGCCTGGATTTTGAGATTGGAGAATGTACTATAAGGATAGCTCCCACCTGTGTAGTTCAGAAAATCTGGTAGTGAGTAACAGAAACCAGATGACCTGGGTTGTAAAGCAGTCAATGAAATCAACCAAATGCTGTACTGCATGTTGTACCACACGGTTGGTCTATCTTGTTTTTGGCCACAGTTTGACGGTGGACATTCACCATAAAGGATAGCTGGTTAGTGGTCTAGCCAATATAGAAAGGTGCACTTTGATTGCAGCACTGTTGGTAAATTAAATGGCTGCTTTCATAGGTGGCCCAGCCTCTAATTGGGTAGGATAAGCCTGTGATGGGACCGGATTAGGAAGTGCTGGGTGGGTGGATTGGAAAGGTCTAGCAGTGGGGTGATTCACTGGGCTGGGCTGGGCTGGGCTTCAGGGTGGCATAGGGATGGACTAGGATGTTATGGAGGATGGGAGGATGGTGGAACACCACCTTAGGAGGCGTGGGAAGTGTCATGAGCAGGATGTCTCTCATTTCTGGGCATGAGGGCAAAAAATCAAAACCTTGGCGAAAGATGCAATTTAGTTGTTCATGTCCAGGGTAGTAATGGATGACAAGTGGAGCGCTTTTTGTGGATGGTTACTGGTACTAAAGGGAGGATTTTAGGAGTGTGAAGTACGGGAGATCTGTTTGCAGACTACGCCTGTCGGGTAGTTTATGTCCGCGAAGGCCTTTGCAAGACCTTCAGCATATTGAGAAAGGAAGTTCAGATATTCTGCCCACATGTGGCTAGGCTGTAAGGGAGGGATTGTCTGATGTGGAAGGGATGACAACTGCTTAAGTGTAGGTATTTATAGTGGTTGTTAGGTTTAATATGGACAGAAGTGTGGATGGAGCCATCAGTGAGGTGGAGTTTGACATCCAGGAATGTGGCATGGTGGGTTGAGAAAGACCAGGTGAAATGGATGGGGGAGAAGGAGTTAAGGTTTTGGAGGAAGGAGGATAGGGTGTGATGGCCTTGAGTCTAGATCATGGAAACATCATCAATAAAACTGAACCAGACCAGAGGGTTGGGGTTTTTGAATGTTAAGAAGGATTCCTACAGATGGCCCATAAACATGTTGGCATAGGAGGGTACCATGTGGGTGCCTATGACTGTGCCACGAATTTGATGGTAAAATTTCCCCTAAAACAAAAATTAGCTATTTGTTAGGATAAAGTTGGTGCGGATTATGAGGTATCGGGCTTGAATTCAGAAGGACATTGGGAGAGGTAGTGTTCGAGAGCAGCAACATCATTGGTATGTGTGATTTTGGTGTATAGGAGGAGGCATCCACTGTGACAAGTACGGATACAGGAGGTAAAGGGGTGAAAATGGTAGAGGGTAAGTGAAGGAATTGTTTGGTACCCTTCATATGGAAGGATAGCCTTTGTTCACTTGGTTTAATGTGTTAGTCAATGAGGACTGAAATTCTTTCAATAAGAGCACAGTAAACAGGCACAATAAGGATTCCAGGATTGTGTGGTTTGTGGATTTTGGAGAGCATGTAACAAGTGACTGTGTGGTGTGCTGTTGGAGGGAGGTGGATTCAGAACAGAACTTCTGGGATTGAAAATCTTCTTGGACTTTTAGAATGGGGTCATTCAGGCACAACATGTAGGTGGAGGAGTCAGAGAATTGGCATCTCATTTAATCATCTAATATGTACATGCTCCGTAAAGTTATGATGTACCCATCCCCACCATGACTCAACCTTACAATACTCCCTCCCCACCACTCAGCTATTCCCTCACTGCAGAGCATGACTCAGTGTGTGGCAGCTGGAGGTGACAGTTGTGTGACTTTGAAGTTTGTCTGTGTGATTGTTTTCTATTCTCGCTGAGACATCTTTGTGGTGAGTTGTAAACTGTCCTCATTATATTGCTCATTTTGACTTGTAACATATAGACAACACTTTCTTAAGTCTCTCACATAAAATCTACAAAGTTAGTTCCTGGATAATCACTCATTGCAGCTAGTAAGCTAATTTTTAATTGTAACACAACTGTTTCTATTTGTGTAGCTTAGTTATCCCTATATTCAAAGAAGTCAGTGAAATACTATCTCAAACTGAAAAAATATATGAGCTATAATGACTCAAAGTTCGAACTGTAAATCAAAGCAAAATAAAGCAACCCATCTTTCTATTTGCTGTGACTTTGTACAAGTTACAGGCATTTTACAATTCACGTTACACACTTCTAGAGCTTGTAGAGGGGACTTCACACAGGAAACCACATCTGGAAATGTCACCCAACAGTGCTAGAAACACTGTGAAACAAATCTCTTCTACTCCAAGCTCTTTACTTTTCATATTTTGGGAGTAGGTACTATGCCCCAAAACAAACAAAAAATGTCTATAATTGTGGGCTCTAACTTAAGAGTTATGATGCTTTGAGCAGTAGAAGAGATGTGTTCCACCATATAAACAATGAAGAATGGCTCATAGTTGTTAAGGTATGCATTTTAGAGCCCATGTTTATTTGAGTTTTTTTTCCCCCTTAATTCTGTACATAATATTGCATCCAAAAATACAGGAAGCAAAAAGATTGGAGCAGAAAAGAGTTGTTTCATAGTATTAAAGATGAATCAATGCTCATAGCATTATTGGATGATATTTCTGACCTTTGGCTCCCACGTAAAACTTTATCTACTAAGTCTCCTTGTAGATACATTGTACTATGGGGATTTATTGCTTCCAAGAGCCATTCTTCTTCACTGCAAGAAGCAGTGCAGTGAACCAAGGTCTCTTAGAAGGGCTGAGGATACCGGCAGCTATCAAAGACTTAATATCAGCCTGCGAATGATGCACCATATTGTGGAATACCTCTCAGAGAGCTGTGGTTGGGTGGGTAAGGAGAGGGAAATCTGAGAGTAGCTCAGAGAAGGGGCCAGAGTAGGTGACCTCTTTGATGTCTACAAAGACAGTGGAGGCAGTGGATCAAGGGGCGGAATGATTTGTGGCTGGGTCTGTCATGAAGCGGCGACACCAAGGATCAATTCTGTAGAGTCGGCCATGATAAACATCCATGTCTGAGGCTTACCAAGGCTGAGATCAAAGGTGAAGGTGTGTGAAGTGTTTAGTGTTGATAGATGAGCTGTTAGCAGCTGTGAGGTGGAATGGTGTTCTAGGACCATGGAATGAGAGAAGCTTGTGGGGGAGGATAGAGGTCCAAGCTGGTGTCAATGAGAAATGGAGGAAAACTGAGGTGATGGATGTAATGGGTGAAAAAGCACTGTGAAACAGCACTGCAGCCAAATGCACCTCTTGGTGAGCTAGGTTGGGGAATGCCAGGAACACAGCGGCAAGCATTTTTCAGGTGAATGCCTGAATATTTTGTGGTACCAGCAGTGTCCTGGGAGCGGCCAGTGGCTGTATGTTGAGGAGGGCATGGGGTGGTCTGGGAGGCCTAGAAGTGTACCACTTCATGTGAATTGTAATATAACTGTAGACTGGTGTCAAGAGTCTACTGTAAGGTAACCTTTCAATGGACTGTATGAATTATTATGTAAGCAGTACCATTCCCTTTGTTTCGAATGTCAATTGTGCAAAATTTTATTGCAAACAGATTGAAATGCACCCAAGAACATGCTCAATTTGGAGAATACATTTCATATGAATTGTGTTTGTCTCATTAAATGGTAAGTATCTGAGGTCCAGTTTCACTGTGCCCCAATCAATATTCTTCTTCATGTAAGTATTAGAATTTGGACTTCGTCTCCAGCAACTAAGTGCATCTGAAGATAATGAAGATAAATAGTAGCTCAAAAGAACTCACTTTTACCATAAATAACACATTATCCCTTCTTAAACTTTCATATAAATGGGGCTTTATTGTATCCAACTACAATGTTTCTTCTGAAAATGCTCCTTATTACACCTTTACGTAAGGCGAGTCACATCCAATACCTTCAGACTCCAGACTAGACAATCCTTAACAACTGAATAATACATAAAAACAAAAGAACAATAACCAGTGGTTTCTTCTCTTTACTGAATGTTCATGGAAGTTCATGCTTCTCTTGATCACCCTTCACATAACCTCTGTGACAGTTAACTTGCTTCAGTCTAGAAAAACCCCTGAAAAACAGAGAATCCTCAGACAGTACTGGTCCTATACATTCTCTACACCCACTCAAACCAACATTTGGTTATCTTGTCCCAATGGAGGAAGCTTGTAGTGTATTTGTTACACTACAAGATGAATGGTATGGCACTGTATATAATGAATCTAATTCAAATTTTGTGATGCCCATACAAAATTATCAATTTTGAGTTTTTTCATATTTTCTACTGTTCCTTTGGGTTTTCACTATCTCCCAGTCCTCCTTATAACTTCCTGTAATAAACTGGAAAAAAATTACTGAAATCAGTTTTAGTGAGACTAATGCACAGCAACTGATTTTTACATGTACAAATTTTGAGTGTCTGATAGTTCCTATTCTTGAAGCTAAACTGATAACTACAGGGCACAATCCTGGTCTTAGTAATGGATCATCAGTATAATTGAATGTAACCACTACAAAGAAATATTTTCTCTCTCTTCTTAGTAAAATATGAAGAAAAATAATTTCAAATGAAGTTATTGCCTTACAGTCCCTTTATATACTATGAATCCCCCCCCCTTTTTTTTTGTACAATTGCGTATCAACTGTACATTTTCACAACATTTAACTGAAATCTGCATTTTTATAATCATTTGGCTACTGGTAAACATTTTGATCCACAAAACAGTTCAGCTCTTAACATTTCATCCAGTGCAGTTCTGGAAGAAATGTTAGGCATGATCTTACACACAAAAGGCTTACAAGCAGCAATGTAACCCGGTCATGTTAGCCTTCATTCTATGATATATAATGATTTCCTACAGAGTGATAATTTGCTTACTTTATGAGCAAGGTACTTTGAATCCTCCGAAAAAATTATCTGGGAGACTTTAGATGTGGCATTGTGCTGGCAAATCGCTTGCAGAGGTGCCAAAACTGAAGTATCAAGAAACCAAAGAGAACCATTGTCAAGACCACACACAAGGAAGAGACCTGATAAGGAAAGAGAAAAAATAATTACTCAAATTTTCAAACCAGTAAGTAAATATCATCAATCATTACACTGACTCTTTGTAAATAAATCAAATTTATTATGGCATAACATGTACTTCTACAAGACTACAATTAAAAACTCAGTTCTGCTTTACATACAGTATTTCTCTCCTAAGGATTGCCAGAAACATTTTCCCTGGTATTTCAACAGATATCTGCAATTTTCCTTTTTCAGTGTGTAAATAAGGTCAGTTAAATCAACTACTGCTCATAATGTCAATCCGCAATGCAAGGTGTCAACAGAAAGCGTCACTTCTTTCCCATTTCAGATTATATTAGATTAGTTGTTTGTTCCATAGATCCATATTGGGAAGTTAATCATGGATGTGGAAAATTTTATATACAAATAATAATACTAACAGTATGAATACATTCATCATTTGCTTCTATTCAAAAATTTATTGATGGAGTAAAATGAATTGGCCACTAGTAAGTCCCTCAGGCTCCTCTTAAAGGAGAATGTTTATAAAATTGACCAAAAATGTCAATTTTCAATTTACTTTTTACTTGTTAGTACAACTCATAGAGAGTAAGTTCCCAAAGTTTCAATGTTGAAATCGCATCCAAAATGCCTGAAAATTAATTCAAAGTATGATGTGGCCTCCCTGCCATGCCCACATTTTGAAGCAGCACTGCAATGCCAGCTTGATAAACAATGATTCTTTGTATTACTTTCAACAAACATGTGTGTGATACATCTAGAAGACTGAGATACATACTTTTTGGTTTTATATATCATATTTGATTCTGTTTCGCATCTTATAAACAATAACAAACTAGCTGCATCATTTATGACGAAGCAATTTTTTAAAATTATTATTACTTATTTTCTATTTTATTTTTTATTTTTTTGCCAAGTGATACTAACGGAGATTTATACAAGTGTTAGACTATTTCTTCATTCAGTTATGCCACAATCACAAAGAGTGTATAAAAAACTGGATAAACTGTGTTTGAATAAGTTAGTGAACAGAAGATGTAAGAAACAATGACAAACCAGCAATGAAGCTATGGCCGAAGTAAGAACATCTGCTGAAAATGTGAACTTGTCTCCTAGCAAAAAATTAGTGAGGTGAATGATGCATTCTACAGTGATGAATCTTGTTTTCTGGCCGATTCTGCACTTCTCAAAAACTTTATACATGGCAAAACCCAGAATCCAAATGAGTCTCTAAATTCACTCACATGGAAATGATGCCCTAAAACCACATTTGCATCTGCTACAGTTGTCAGAATTAGAAGTTCCTCCTCCTGACATTCCCATCATTAAATACAAGAACGGTGTCATAAGTTGCGATTCTGACACAGTTCTTGTATTTAATGATGGGAATGTCGGGAGGAGGAAGGTATTAAAAAGAATGGGCTTCAAGATAGGAAATTTTACTCAAGACATCCTGAGAAAAACAGATTTACAGCACACCTCTGCAGCTGAAACGTCAGTTGAAGACCCAGGAAAGGAAAGAAATGGACAACAAGAAACTAGAAGAGAAGCCTTGAAGTGAAAGATGACTCAGAGTACAAATGTGGCACCGTCTGGAGAAGTGAAAAAAGGATAAAAGTTAGGTTAACTTTAAATTGCATTTTCTGAAAAGTTTGTTTTTAAAGTTTATGTACCTTTTCCTCAGATTCTATGAATGCTAGAACTATGAAATTTTGTACACATATTTCTGTAAACCTAGTAAATGTTACCTCAAGAGTAAATTTTGAATTTCTAATTGCAAGCTGAGATATGGGGAAAAGTGCTTGGAATTTTGCATGAATTTAAAATTGTACTTGTGGAATTATAATTGCAAAAATTATGAAAATTCTCCTATTTGACTTATTCCAAAAACTTCACGAGATAAGCTTACAACATATAAAGAGATGAAACAGGTATTTTTTTTTTTTTTTTTTTTTTTTGAAGAAATCTCTTGAATACTTTCTGAGAAAAAGAAACAAACATTATTTTTTGAAAACAAAACTTCAAATTTCATTTAAAAAAAGGTGAATATATATTATCAAAGGATTTTATTTATAAATGTATTACTTTCATGTACACACAAACACAGATGACTGGTTAAATTATGGAATGCTTGTAGATAGAAAAGGTTTATCAGGCTCACCAAAGAAATTTACATACCAGCAGTTATCATAAGCATTACCGGTGGTTGAGGAGAGATTTGGATCACAAACTGTCATGAGCAGTCACAACTTATCCCCAAAGTAATGTGTATCAGGAAAGTTGGACCAATCCAGAACGGTGAATTCAATGTCATCAATGAAGACCCATGTTCTGCTGTTACAACTGACAACACGCTGGAGGAAACAACCAGGGAACTGCCAATAGGGTGTGGACTGACCAAGGAAGTATGCCAGTGGGTGTTAGCTATAATACACCAATTTTCGGGTGCATTCATACCTCAGCAAGGTAAAAGAAACATGAAATGCCAACGATATGGCACCGTATCAATACTGGGGATCATCCACCAATTGGCCAGCATTCGTATAGAGTGTCACCAGCTGAAAGACGGATAATTCAGGAGGAAGTGGAGAAGATGTTGCACGATGACATTATTCAACCTTCAGAAAGTTCTTGGTTGTCTCCGGTAGTCCTCGTAAAGAAGAAGGATGGCATGTGGCGATTCTGTGTCAATTATTGACAGCTGAACAAAATCACAAAGAAAGATGTCTACCCGTTGCCATGCGTTGACGACACCTTAGACTGCTTGAAATGAGCTACATACTTCTCAACTATAGACATGCAGACAGGTTACTGGCAAATCGAGGTTGATGAAGCTGACAGGAAAAAGACAGCTTTTATTACACTTGATGGCCTCTATGTATTCAAAGTAATGCCATTTGGATTATGTAATGCTCTGGCCACATTCAAATGCATGATGGGTACCTTGCTTCGATACCTTAAACGGACCATGTATCTTTGTTACTTAGATGACATTGTCGTTTTCTCGAAAACATTTGAAGAACATCTGAGTTGCCTGTCAACTGTGTTGAAGTGGGCTCAGACTGCCTCAATCCAAAGAAGTGCCTCTTTGTCACCAAAGAGATAAAAATCCTGGGGCACCTAGTCATCGGAGATGGTGTCCATCCTGATGCAGATAAAGTAATGGCATTCACAGAATTTTCAACTCCTCAGCACATTCATGATGTGAGAAGTTTTCTTGGGTTGTGCTCATACTGCCGACATTTCATAAAAGGATTTTGTAACAAGGCACATCCATTACAAGAACTTCTGCAGGGAGACACAAAGTTTTACTGGGATGAGACACTAGAAATAGCTTTTCCAGGCACTTAAGGAGGCTCTAACTTCCATACCAGTTCTAGACTTGTACGACGAGAATGCACAAACTGAACTTCACACAGTGGTTATGGGATTGGTGCAGTGCTTGTACAAGATCAGGAAGGTGCTGAGAAGGTGATAAACTATGCATCAAGAGTACTGTCAAAGTCCGAGATAAACTACTCTACAACTGAGAAAAAATGTCTCACAGTTATCTGGGCTATCAACAAGTTCTGGCTGTATTTATTTGGAAACCATCCACCATCGTGACAGACCACCATTCTTAGTGTTGGCTGACTAACTTGAAGGATCCATCAGGTCAACTAGCAAGATGAGCACTAAGACTCCAAGAGAACGACGTCACAGTGGTATTCAAGAACGGGTGTGCCAACACAAGGATGCCGACTGCCTTTTGAGAAATCCATTAGAGGAACTCAACAGCAGGAATGAAATTTCAGCCCTCACTGAATTAGGTGACATTACAGCTGAACAGAGGGAAGATCCAACACTATTAAAAATGATAGAGGCCTTGGAGAAAGGAGAACTGACCAATGGAGAGTTCCAACTTATAAACAGGACATTGTATAAGAGCAACTACGATCCAATGGGATGCAAATGGCTACTGGTCATTCCAGCTCATCTCCAGCCAGCTATTCTCAAGTATTTCTATGATGGTCCAATATCCAGTCATCTGGGATTAGTGAAGACCCTAGACAGAATCAGACGCAGGTATTACCGGAAAGGTCTCTACCGATCTGTCGAGCACTATGTGAGACACTGTAAAGAGTGCCAGCGACGGAAGCATGTGCCGCTATTACCTCCAGGGCATCTCGTACCGATTCCATCTGCAGCAGCTCCATTCCACCGAGTTGGGATCGATCTTTTAGGGAGATTCCCGAAGTCGACAACTGGTAACCAATAGATAATAGTCTGCACTGACTACCTCACACGCTACACTGTCACCAAACCTGTGCCTACTGCAGAAGCTCCAGAGATCGCAAAATTCCTTCTAGAAGATATTAATTTGAAGCATGGAGCACCATGTGTGATGATATATGATAGTGGAAAAGTATTTCAGTCAAAACTAGTATCAGAGGTAATGTCATGTTGGGACCTTGTCCACAGAATGATAACTGCATACTTCCTCAGACAAATGGTCTTACAGAACGTTTTAACATGACATTATCAGATATGCTGTCGATATTGAGCAGAAGCATTGGGATACAATACTGCCAGTCATGACATTTGCTTATAATACCGCAAGACAAGACACCACAGGCTTCACACTGGTTTTCCTGCTCCATGGCCGTGCACCTCAGATGACAATGGATACGCTGTTCCCGTTCCAGCTGGACAACACTCAGGATGACTATGTGAAACAACTCATCACCAGGGCCGAAGGAGCAAGACAGCTGGCTTGCATACAGACACTGGACGCTCAGGAGACGGACCATCAACGGTATAACAACAAGCACCGACCTGTTTTGTACAGCCCAGGAGATCTGGTATGGATATTTATCTCTGTACGGAAAGTTGGACTATCAGAAAAGTTATTGAAGTGATACTTTGGTCTGTATCGTGTCATATGTGGCCTGTCAGACGTCACATACAAAGTTGAGGATTATGAGCTATCGTCGAAACAACAAAAATGAAGAGACATTGTTCACATCATCCACATGAAGTCTTACTACGATCCTGAAGAGCAAACAGGCGAAAGTGGCCTGCTATTCAAGGACTCTACGGACGGTAATGATACTGATGAAGCCACGACAGGAACATCTATCGTCAATAATAGTGCAGAAGGGAAGGATTCTCCAGAAATGGCATACAGAGGACCCACGAGAAGATCAAGATCCAGGACATTGCAATTGGCTCCAAAGGGAACCTAATAGCAGGTCGCTGTTTTTTCAGGAGATGGAGCAATGCTGCGAGTCCCCACGATAACCGACTGACGGCATGGCGCAAGTGATAGCGTCACGGATTGCGGTGCTGAAGGTCGCCGATTCAATCCCGCTCACTGGCAAAAATGTATTTCTTTGTAATTAACATTCCCAGAATGTTCTACATGTTTCTTATGTTTACTTGTAATTTCTACATGTTTCTTATGTTGACTATTGTTCTAATTTCTGGTACGTTCTGAAGTGTATAAATAGCAGAGCACTCTGCCCATGAGGCAGTTAGTGCTGCGTGTATGTTAAGTTCGCAATAAATCTGCTTTCAGTATAAGTGCTGCGTTCAGTTGACTCTTGTATCTGAGTTCTTGGCCTGTGTATCGGCCATGCTCAGTCTGGCCTCAACAGTTGTATGGTTCACATCCATTAAAGATTGTCCAGATGTAAATTGTGATAGTTATTACTGGGATCACCTTCCCTGCTAATTCGCACAAGTTCATTGCAATGCAAGAAGCTGTAACTGATCAGGAGAAAAAATGTTCAAATGTTTGTGGAGTCTATGGGACTTAACTACGGGGTCATCAGTCCCTAAACTTACAAACTACTTACAACTAAGGACGGCACAAATATCCATGCCCGAGGGGGGATTCGAACCCCCGACCGCAGTGGCCGTGCAGACCGTGACTGGAGCGCCTCAGTCCCCTCGGCTACCGCGGCCGGCGATCAGGAGACAATGCAAATTATTTTCATGGGTCAACTAGTATGTTATATTTTTCATTAATGTAATGAGCACTATAAACATCTTTCCAGTTCCTATCTT
Source organism: Locusta migratoria (assembly GCA_026315105.1). Taxonomy (NCBI): domain Eukaryota; kingdom Metazoa; phylum Arthropoda; class Insecta; order Orthoptera; family Acrididae; genus Locusta; species Locusta migratoria. The sequence continues at coordinate 674,595,303 of CM048744.1, forward strand.
TGAGAAGTTTCCAAAAATACTCAATTTTTGGTGGATTGACTACTCTCCTGTATTTAGATTTAGCAGTCTTCATAATCTGCTTAGAAATTTCATCTAAAACAAGGAGCTGTATCTCATGATCTGATAGGCCAGTGATTATTGGTTGTATTATCTGATTTTGTGCCTTTGATTTGTCTATAAATATGTTTTCAATGGCTATCCTAGTTGGATAGTTTACAGTGTAAGTTAAATTAAAATACAATATTACTGAATGAAATTAATGTTTACTGGAAGATTGCATAAGAAAATGTGATTTAAGTCACCAGCAAGCAAGATTTCTTTGATTCTTCCTATTAAATCACCAAATGGAGCTTCGAGATGATTTAGGAATAGATTATTTTTTCCTGCAGGTGCTTGGTAAATAGTTACTATTATATAGAATATGTTATCAATGCTATTTCTATAACACATACTTCTAAATGCTGCTCTAGACATAATTCATTTATGTCAATATTCATAAATTTGTGGCAAAATATGTTTCAAAGTAGAGTGGTTCAAAATTAGCATAGGATGATATTCATTTTATTAATACATATCAAAAGAGAGAACAACAAGTAATCCATCAGTTGCAGCCCATATGGGCTGCTATCGCCATACAGCAATGCTGATCAGTAAGTGCTGCAGTACTGGTTATTCTTTGTGTTATATTGTTCATAATGAGATGTATTATTAAAATTAATTGTATCCAAGACTAATATGAATCAACTCTACTGATTGAGCATGTAAAGCTTCACTTTGTTTGTAATGGGAAATAAACCTGCCTTTCTGTCTATACCAGGCATCACACGAAAGATGTGATGAGCAGCAGTGTACTTTTTCACACACTAGAGAAAATGGTCTTGATGACTCTTGCAAGATGTGCCTGATAATAGGCATTTCTTTCTTTCTGTTTGTACCTTTTGTTCCAAGACAGGGCTTCAAAGATATTCTATATAAACACCTAAATATTAAACTATTATAGAAACATTACTCACTCTATGACACTGAAAAACATTCTAATACTAAAGATTTTGACCCACCTGATGGTGCATATTCTAAAGCTGTGATAGCACAGACGTTGTGTATATATTCAGATGTAAAACTTTTGCTTTTCAAACACTCTTTGGTTCTGTAATTCCAAAGAAAGAGCTGCCCCTGTGAATTCCCAATGCATAAATGTGTTCTGAAAAAGAATTTATATTGCAGTAACTGTAATATAAGAAAACATATAAGCACAATGATTTAACCACTATTTTCACCCAGGCTGAAGTTTAAGTGAAATTATGCCAGTTTCCTAGATTATAAAATGATTTCCAATCCATGGTGTACAACACCAATCAGTTAAAATAAATATTCCTTCAAACCGTCTTGGTTGCAAATTTTTTTATTGCGTTTCACCCTTTAGCAGGGCATCTTCAGATTATCTGCGTGATAGAATTTACACAAAATTACAAGGCGGAATTACAAACGGTTATAATGGTACATGGGCTTATTTTGTGTTAAGAAGACAGTAAAGATGGTAAACAAAGCTTACAATGCACTCTCCATGGTGTGACACCGTAAGTTGTTCCTGGAATGTTTTTTGGTTTTCCTTGTGGCCCTACAAATGTTCGGGTAACAACGAATTACAATTGGAACATACTCGGTAAAGATGTGAGAAACATAAAACCGATTTTTAAGATTACCTTAATCGAAGCGGTGGTCTCTGATGCCACAAGATAAACCCAGGTTTACAATTGCGCTCACGGGTGGTGGGCGGGTGTGGTGTGCTGCTCCGCCGACTTGTACAGACTAAGGGCATGTGGGTAGGGAGTGACATAGGAAGCCGATGTATAAGACGGGACAGGTGAAATCTAGCTCTCTGAATACAAATTTAACGAAAGGGAGGTTATTAAGCAGGACAGAAGTTTATAATTTATGTTGGTATTTGTAAATGAGAGGAATTTTATTTGAACAGAGACATCATAATATCTAGGAATGTTTGATCTTTGCATGCCAACTGATCGTTTAGAGGTGTGGATGTCCAAAGTAAGCGCGCTTCGCTATCTCAAACTCTTCCAGTAAATTTAGCTTACGCCCCTTCTGCGCTATATGTAAGATTTGCATGTTGTCAATGGTAGATTGTTGATGATCGGATGCTTTAGTGTGTTCTGCAAAAAGGGAATGTTTTTTGAGTTGGCCTTTTTTTGTAAGAAGGTGCTCAGTAAAACGTACTTTAAAGGTCCGGCCTGTCTGTCCTATATATTCAGCTGGGCATTCGGGACATTGTAGTTTGTAGACTCCTGAGGAAAGGTATCTATCCTTATTGGACCTTTCCTCAGGAGTCTACAAACTATAATGTCCCAAATGCCCAGCTGAATATATAGGACAGACAGGCCGGACCTTTAAAGTATGTTTTACTGAGCACCTTCTTACAAAAAAAGACCAACTCAAAAAACATTCCCCTTTTGCAGAACACACTAAAGCATCCGATCATCAACAACCTACCATTGACAACATGCAAATCTTACATATAGCAGAGAAGGGGCGTAAGCTAAATTTACTGGAAGAGTTTGAGATAGCGAAGCGCGCTTACTTTGGACACCCACACCTCCTAAACGATCAGTTGGCATGCAAAGATCAAACATTCCTAGATATTATGATGTCTCTGTTCAAATAAAATTCCTCTCATTTACAAATACCAAGTTTATAAATTATAAACTTCTGTCCTGCTTAATAACCTCCCTTTCGTTAAATTTGTATTCAGAGAGCTAGATTTCACTCGTCCAGTCTTATACATCAGCTTCCTATGTCACTCCCTACCCACATTCCCTTAGTCTGTACAAGTCCGCGGAGCAGCACACCACGCCCGCCCACTGCCCGTGAGCGCAATTGTAAACATGAGCTTATCTTGTGGCATCAGAGACCACCGCTTCGATTAAGGTAATCTTAAAAATCGGTTTTATGTTTCTCACATCTTTACCGAGTATGTTCCAATTGTAATTCGTTGTTACCCGAACATTTGTAGGGCCACAAGGAAAACCAAAAAACATTCCAGGAACAACTTACGGTGTCACACCACGGAGAGTGCATTGTAAGCTTCGTTTACCATCTTTACTGTCTTCTTAACACAAAATAAGCCCATGTACCATTATAACCGTTTGTAATTCCGCCTTGTAATTTTGTGTAAATTCTATCACGCAGATAATCTGAAGATGCCCTGCTAAAGGGTGAAACGCGTCATTAACTAATAAAAAAATTTGCAATCAAGACGGTTTGAAGGAATATTTCATAGATTTGTCAGTAATTTCTCCTTTATGATGAAGGAAATACACTTGACATAATCTGTTGTGGTCATCTATGAAAGTCATTAAAAAATCTTTCACAACTTATGATGTTTTTCCTCATTGGTCCACAGACGTCATGAGACAAAATTACATTATTACGAAGTGTTTATTTCAGAGAAGAGCTAAACTGAGTCAGAATGATTAAATACAAACAGACAACGAGTCAACTGACAAGTGGAAGCAGTTTCAGATTCTTTATTTGCTGTTAACCACTTGTAGTAGAACAGACTTTACAATGCTGATATATTTATACATTAATAATCACTATACTATTAATGTTTAAAAAAAAGAGTACATAATATTTATCCTATTTAACCAAATGTACAGAACCACAATTATAATGTTAAAAGTGAACTTCTAACCTACAAGTAGTCCTATCAAGGAATTCTTTTACACTGTAGAATAGGTTCACTGTTAACCACTTATCTGAGTGTATATATATATTCTCTGGTGTTAAAATCTGTAACATCATTTTTAGTACCCATCAATGATGCATAGATGTAAGGATTTACCATTGTTAGTATTTTTATTTTAATGAATAATGGGCGACAGTGTCCCTTGGAGTTGCCTGACATATTATTCTTAACACTTTTTTTTCTGATATCACTAACACATCACTGACATGAGATGACTGACCCCAAAGTAACAGCCCATAAGCTACATGAAACTGAAAAAGCCCAAAGTAAGCTATCGTGAGATATCTATAATTCACTAGGTCAACTCATTTCCACGATACATATGACAACCATTACACATTTTTCAGATGTAGTCAATATGTAATTGGCAGTTAAGTTGCGAGTGAACATGTATTGCCAGCAGTTTTATGGACAGTACCTGCCTTAACCATCCAGCCACCCCAGGCGAGTCACCCACTTGGCGCCCTTTATTATATAAACAGCCAATCTGCAGCGCTTTGCAACAGAGTATTTGACTGTTTCCTAGAAATCGTCAATATGGCAAATTATGACATCTTATGTGCATAATATGGTTTTTTTATTGTGATTTGAATATGTAATAAAAATAAAAAAACATAAATGAAATCCATTTGATTTGAAAGCCCTCTAAGAAGCTCCATTTGAATCTTGTGTTGTCTGTGAGTGGCCGAGCGCTCTGAGGCGTCTTGCTGCAAAGCACACGGTTGCTCGCTGCTGGAGATTCTAGTCCTTCCTTGGGTATCGGAGTGTGTTTTGTTCTTTGTGTAAGTTAAGTAGTTTGTAAGTCTATGGACTGATGACCATAGCAGTTTGGTCCAATAGGTTTACAAACATTTGAATTGTGGCCTGTGACGTCATCTCGAACATTCTGCTGCCATTGTTGTAACATTCAGTATAGCAACAATATAGTGTTTGGACACTCACATTTTGGAAAATAATTTAAAAATATTTTTGTACTACCATACTGTACAAATACATCTATAAAAACTCCAAAAAACACGTTCAAAACAACAAGAACAGGCATAAAAAGTAGTTGCAACACACTTCATTTTCAATGGGCTGTGAGACCAAACAGGTCAGTCTTGTTCACCACTTGCAACAGTCAAGGATATTGTCAACAGAATACATAACATTTTTCAGATGTTGCGATCTAAATGTTGAAGATTATGTTTAAGGCTTCAATGGGTGCTGACAGTGAGATATGTTGCAGGCCTAAAATTTCCTCGACAACCAACTGCCATCAATATCAGATTTTGACAGTTAACTTTCTGTAATTTAGAATAACGATGCATTAGTTCTTCTTTAATTCCCTTAAATGTTAAACCAGATAGTCTACATCACAGAAAAGCCTTGAATCTATTCAAATCTTTCTTTCACAGATATGTGCACGGCGTCCAAAAGTACATTGACAAAACTCTACTTCAGATATGAGTCAGTTATTTGATCATATACAGTCTCTTAATGCATCTTAATCACATTTGTGGTTAAATAACGGCTGCGTATCAAGATATGATGCCAATTCAGTTCGTGTTACCATAGCTTGTTCGAAACAGTTGGCACATTTCCAAATAGGGGCAACATTTGTCAAGGAATTCCATAAACTAGTTTCTGTGGTGCACAAGGCATGGTGTGGCTTCATAGGCATTTCCTTGTTGCAGTTTTTGAAACAAACAAGAGAGGCGCTTATGACATCAGACAAAGCTCCCGTGGAACATGAATAGATGCATACAATAGCAGTAGACTTGCATTGGCGCCCCACCCTAAAGCCGGAACTGTTTATGGACATTGGTTCTGTGTGCATAGATAGTGCCAATATCAGATGTTGTGATTTCTCTGGATTGTATAGTAATTTGTTAGCTGAGAACCAGTCTACTGTCCATTTCATAATGTTTGATCCCTGACTTTGAACTCATTTTCTGGTCACATCACACGACTAACATCGATGTTTTATACCTCGCTGGAATCGTTGAAAGGTCTACTTTTCTTTGGTGTATGAATATTACATTTTATTTGAAAAAGGGTACGACATATGTTGTAATATTTAAGAGAAGCCGTGCTTTTTCTGGCTTTTTTCGGCAATTGTTAAATTTAAGGATGCACAGAAAACAGACTGTAATTAGGAGAAAGTCTTCCTTTGCACAATTTAAAGATCCAACTTTGTTCTATTTACAGACACAGTTTCGTTATTTTCTGATTAGTCTTTTTGTTCTACTAATGGTAGGCACAGACTGCTGCAGTTTCCCTAATCATGATACGTATTAACAAGACTAAAAGTGTAAATGGAAGCTCTCTCCTTTCTTTTCACAGCTGTTATATTTTTATACTCATAAATCTACACTAAGCACTAATATCACATAATTAATTTATTTGCTTTTTTGATCCTATGCACTACGTGCTTGTGTATGCTGTGTCGCCCTTCTTCAAAGTTGAATAGACACTTATGGTACTTTACAAACTCTTAACTTACAAAAACGGAGACTATTTATTAGTAATGACATCTGTGGGGATCGATACTGAACAATACTGGACAAGTGTAGTATCTTTGTGTGTTAGAACAGTCTTTGCTGTAAGGAAGCAGAAACACCAGTTCCCACCTGACGATTGTACCATGTATATGACGGGCAATAAAGTCAGTTTATAAAAGTTGGAGTTTCTCATGTCTTATCCGACCCGATCCCTTAAACCTCCACACTGGTGCCCTGATGAAGTGTCGCTTTCGAGTTACCGCCCAAAGTGCTTTCCATCTGCGTCTACCGCGATATTCGTGCTCCCGCGTTCGCATGCCACCTATTGTTGTCCGTACTGTGCACAATGGCTTCACCTAACGGACCTCCACTGCCCAGATTCTGTCATCCTGTGAGTGTGCCACTACCTGCCGAATCCCGTCAAGTACAGAAAATTTCTTACAGCTCCGGGATTGCTACTTCGTGTGCAAGCTTCGTTAGAATACCTGTGCCTACTATGGACTCCGGCTTTGTTAGCCCACAAAAGTGCAACCTTACAAGGAACAGCAGTGTTGGAGGTGTTCTCTCCTCTCCGCCAAAGTTTCCTCCCGCTCCCGCTAATGCAGCAGAATTTTTAATGCAGAACTCTAGTCAACAGAATGCTACGGCATTTGAAAGGCCACCCATTATGTATCACTCTGCGCCTGTTGAACCTCGTGTGCAGGACACCTTTTTCACCACACCAGGTGTGAGCAAAGTGTGTAATCCAGTTCATGATGGTGCTTCAAACATTTATGATCCTAACTTCAGTGTTCCTGCGTTGGTCGGAAATGTTTTGAACACGAACAATGCGGCAACCGGTGTTCAAACTCCTAACCGTCAGCAGTGCAGTATTCATATGCCATGCCAGTGGGACCCATCTATCCGACTTCCGACACATGATGTTGCCTCTGAGGCACCACACGTGAACTCTTTTCACCCATTTTCCAATGTGTCGCCGCAGTTTCTTCAGAATTCATCACCCGCTAACAGGCACAATATGCTCGCAAACACTGCTGTTCAACCGTTGGCAAACATGCCCATGCTACCTCCTTTCAAACCTGCTCACCCAGAGCTTTGGTTTAACTTGGTAGACCAAACTTTCAACGTTTACAGGCTTGATAAAAACGCGCATTTTTACTGCCTTGTGAACCATCACCACGAGCATGTCGAATTAATCTATGACCTGGTCAAGAACCCTCCCTTGACAGAGAAGTACACAGCAGCCAAGCAGACGATTCTGCAACGCGTGTCCAAAACAAGGAGAAAGATGTCAAACAACTCATATATGAAGGGCATCTCAGCGACAGGTCTCCATCCCAGTTGTGGCGAAGCCTCCGTTTACTTGTCAGCGAACACGACTTGCCAAACGACAAACTCACCGAAATTTGGACAGAAAAACTGCCTTTGTCTGTACAGACTGCAATCTCCACGTACGAAGACAGGTCAGTCAATGAACTCTTACGCACCACCGATAGAGTACATTCCACCCGGCTATGCAAACTCCGCGCCAGCATTTTTAAACCCTCTAACACAGGGCCTGTCAAGTCAACTGCTCTACCGATACCTTCATCTCGACGCAGCGACGGCGCTTCTGACTCCACAGAAGAAAATGGCCCGCAGCTTCCTCTGCCCCCAGAAAAGTCATACTGTTTCTTCCATTATAGATTTGGAGAGCAAGCACGCAATTGCAAACCACCGTGCTCCTACCCAAACTACAATCACAGGTAGGCAGCGGCACCACCTCCTGCAAAGTAAACGAGCGCCACCCAACTTTACATTCTGTATCAGACAGCAGTAGAAACCATGGTCGGGTGTATGTGAAGGATCTCTCCTCTGGAACAAATTTAATAGTAGACACCGGAGCCGACGTGTCACTGCTCCCTCCTCGCCTCGCTAACAGGAAGATTCACTGGCAGAAGACTACACTTTGAGCAGTCAACGCATCGCATCTCCAGTGCACCGGGCTAAACTCTTTCTATGTCACCCTCGCCCCCAAGTGCGAGTTAAGTGAAGATTTTTAGTTGCACAAGTTGAAGAACCTCTAATAGGTATAGATTTTCTTAGGCATTACAAAATAACAATCGATTTAGCAAGCGATCGCGCGTTATATCCGGTGTGCAACTTGTATATTTCTTGTGTGCCCGCCAGTGTTCTAACTAAGGACAAAGATAATGTTCATCTAGCTACCAAAAGCGTTAACCTCCCCAGCGAGTCTCTCGAGTGGTCAAATAAGTGGCTCGCAGAGCGAATCTCATCTATGAACCTCAAACTTCATCGTTGGCTGCAGGATTTAAACTCTGTCCGTGAACAGCTCAACAATCTTAAAGCATCCTTCAGTACTACAGGTCAGTCAGTGTTCTAGTGATTCTGCGCCCGCACGCAACTGTGACAGGGATTCCTCTCTCTGTAACTGAGTTCATGCTCGTTCTCATTCTGACAGTGTTATTACAAGTGCTACCTCCCCTTCCCGCCTACCCGGACAGTCAAATTTCCGTGCGCAGGCTAGTGTCAATAACTCACAGCCATCAGTTTCTATGCCCCCACTGCTGTCATCAGCCTCGCCAGCGGCACCTTTCGCAACTATTACTCAGTGTACCAACTCAACCCAACGCGGCTCGCTTGTTTGCAACTCTCTACCTATGGGCAGTTGGCAATCGTGTAAACTCATGACGCCAGCGATGCAGCTTCGATCGGAGGCCAATATGCACGCGCCTATACAAACTGTTTCCTCGCACACAGCGACCAACGGAACTGTTCATAGACTACATTTGATTGACGAACCGCCTATTTCATGCCGCCCTCGACATCTCAAACCCAAACTTATACCCGTTGTTCGTGAACAGATCTACGAACTATTAAAAGCTGGAATTATTGAACACTCTTCGGGATGTTGGTCGAGTCCGATTCATTTCATCGCAAAGAAAGATGGCACTTGGCGCATGGTAGGAGACTATACGAAGCTTAATTCTCATATCATCATCGATAAATATCCCGTCCCCAATGTGTCAGACTAACCACGCTTCGGCCGGCGCCCGGTGTTTCTCGGTGATAGACTGTAAACGTGCCTATCACCAGATTCCTATGGTCCCGGAGGACATAGAAAAAAACCCAATCACCACACCTTCCGGACTGTTCCAATACAGATTCATGCCTTTCGGGTTGCAGAATGCTGCTCAAACCTGGCAAAGGTTTATCAACGAGGTACTCTTCCACTTCGACTTTTGTTTCGTATACCTCAATGATATTTTGATTTTCAGCCCTACTGTGGAAAAGAATAAGAAACATTTGCAGAGAGTTAAGGACACTCTCGCTGCAGCTGGTGTAGAGCTTAATAATAAGAAGCTGCAACTTCACAAACCTTCAGTTCTGTTTTTAGGGTATGTTGTTTCAGTAGAGGGCCTCACACCCCCTGTTGACAAAGTCAAACCGGTTTTAGACTTACCATGACCTGACACTTATAAAGAATTACGTCATTTTATAGGAATGGTTAACTATTATAGGAAACATTTGCCAGCTGCTGCTGAGGTTCAGGCACCACTCACAGATGCCTTGGCAGGCCAAAACACTACCGGCATCCGGCAGGTTCCGTGGACCCCAATAATGGAAACAGCCTTCGAGAAACTGAAGCATCTATTAGCAAATGCTGTAGCTGTGGCTCACCCACATCCGGATGCCGCCCTCTTTATTACGACAGATGCAAGTGACTGTGCTATAGGTGCTGTTTTGAGTCAAACTGTCAGAGATGTTACATCCCCGCTCCAGTTCTTCTCAAAGAAGCTGAATAATGCGCAAAAGAAATATTCCGCTTTTGACAGAGAGTTGCTTGCCATCTATGAGGCAGTGAAACATTTTCGTATGGAAGTTGAGGGCTGTGGCTTTTATATCCTCACGGATCATAAACCCCTTGTGGCTACCATCCAGAAACCTCCGTCTGACCCTCCACTGTGACGTTTCCATAATCTTGATTACATCCTACAATTTAAAAGTGACGTCAGATACATTAAAGGTGCAGACAATATTGCAGCAGATTTCTTGTCCCCTGTCGGAGCTGTCACTTCGGTTCTCGACCTATCAGACCTCCCGCAGCGGCAGTCAGCTGATCCAGACAATGCAGCTCATCAATGACCGTGACTCTTCCCTTAAACCTGTGAAAACTACTTTCCCAGGTGTGACGAATCTATCGGCTCTCTGCAACCTTTCATTCTCAAGGACCTAGAGAGACAAGTTTTTGACAAACTGCATAGCCTAGCCCATCCTGGAGTGCGAGCCTCCACCAGACTAGTTATTGAGCGTTTTGTGTGGCGTGACATGCAACGTGATTGTCAGGCCTGGGCCTGATCGTACATTCCATGTAAGCAAAACAAGGTTTCCAGACACACCACTCCCCCATTGGGTACTTTCTCCCAACCACACAAACGTTTCCAACACCTACACATAGACTTGGTAGGCCCACTCACACCTTCTGAGGGGTTCAGATATGTACTCTCCATCATAGATAGGACTACACATTGGTTCGAAGCCACCCTGTTCCCGAACGTCACTTCTGAGACCATTGCTTGTGCCTTTGTAGGCACTTGGATAGCACGCTTCAGATGCACAACAATGTTGACAACCGATCAGGGGTGCCAATTCAAATCCGCTCTGTTTTCAGACATTTGTAGGTTGTGTGGCATTTCAAAGATCCATACAACTGCCTACCATCCTCAGAGCAACGGACTCATGGAGAGATGGCATAGGACGCTTAAAACTGCCTTGCGCTGCCATGGCCCTCTTTGGACTGAGGCCCTGCCCTTCGTACTTTTGGGGTTACACACCACTTTTAAAGAAGACTTAAAAGGTTCAGTAGCTGAATTTGTCTATGGCCAACCCCTTGTTTTACCAGGCGAACTAGTTGCCCCCACGCCCGTGGCTTCGCCTTCGGAGCTCCCATACCTGGTAAAATGCGTCAAACTACATTGTAGCAAACTTCATCCACAACCTCCGGCACACCACACCTCATAATTATGTACCCATTGCACTTAGTTCGTGCACATATGTTTTCCTGCATGACTGATAACACCACTTATATCCTGCCCCAAAATGACATCTATTCTTCCCGCCATCCACCTAACCTTCGTAACCTCCTAGTTCATCCCCATGAAATCCCCAAACCACCTTCCCTACCCTCCAGCTACTACCCATGTAACTGCCACCAGTGTAAAATCTGTTCTATGCACCCTCCCACCACCACTAATCCAGTCCTGTGACCCAGAATTTGTATATGATTAAAGGCAAAGACACTTGCGATAGCCCCCACATGATTTACCAACTGATATGCCTGCACTGTGAAGCCCTCTATGTGGGAGTGACTAGCAACAAACTGTCCATTCACATGAATGGGCACATGCAGACAGTGTTTGTTGGTAATGAGGATCACCATGTGGCTAAGCATGCCTTGGTGCATGGCCAGCACATCTTGGCACAGTGTTACACCGTCCGGGTTATCTAGACACTTCCCAACGACACCAACCTTTCAGAACTCTGGAGATGGATACTTGCCCTTCAGTATATTCTCTCTTCCTGTTGCCCACCTGGTCTCATCCTCCACTAAATTCAAATTCCCTCCCACCATTCAACAACATCTATGCCTCTGATATTAGGACAGAGCCTTTGCCTCAACTGGTATCTCTGTCCAACTCCTTTGCTTTTTACAAATGTCTGCCTTGGTGTGTTTGCGTGTATATGTGCTTGGGTATGTGTGTGTTTGTTTACCTTTCCTTTTTCCCCTAAGGTAAGTCCTTCCACTCCTGGGATTAGAATGACTCCTCATCCACTCCCTTAAAAGCCACATCCTTTCCTTTTTCCCCTACTTCCTTCCCCTTTTCCTGATGAAGCAACTAATGATTGCAAAAGCTTGACTTTTTATGTTTGTGTGTGTGTGATTTTATTTGTATTTCTGTCAATGAGCCTGTGCTTTTAGTAAATTAAACCGAATCTATTTTTTATACTAATGAACTTAAGGACTACAGAAGAGATATTTTTACTCTTCCAATACTGAGAAGGTCATATTTTTCAAAATAAATCCTAAGCTGATTGTGTAAAATTGATTGCTTTCAAATATTTTTGACAAGATTGAAACAATAGATACTGGTCAGTAGTTTCCAGGGAGATACTTTCCCCATTTTTGTATACAGGTATAACTTTAGAAACTTTTAGCCAGTCTGAGAAAGCACCATACTCTAGGCATTTTTGACCACATAAACAAATGGATTGAAACTAAGGTGAAGTGTACTTTTTATATTGTAGTTAGGTAGCAAGTAGTAATCCATCCTTATTGAGTTTGGAAAATTTTTAACATGTATTTACAAAATTTGTAGGTGTTACAAAATTCCAGTGAAATTTGTGACCTCTAGTTAGCTGATATGGAAGTATATTGGTTGCACTTATGTTTGACTGTTTAGTTTTTTATCTTAATACATTTACTGTACATGTAAAGTATTTATTGAGATCTTATGGTTCAAGTGAAAAATCTTGAATTTGGTTGGAAATGTATTCTTGTTTTATAATGTTTTATAATGAAGAGAGCTTATAAAATGAACATTAACAAGAGCAAAACAAAAATAATGGAATTCGGTCTTAGAAAATCAGGCAATGCTGAAGGAATTAGATTACGTAATGAAACAATGAAGGTGGTAGATGAGCTTTGTTACTTGGGTAGTAAAATAACATATGACGGTCACAGTACAGAGGATATAAAATTCAGAATGGCAATGGGAAGAAAAGCATTTTTGAAAAAGAGAAATTTGCTAACATCGAATATTAATTTAAGTGTAAGGAAGTCTTTTCTGAAGGCATTTGTGTGGAGTGTTGCTTTGTACGGGAGTGAAACATGAATGATAAGCAGTGTAGACAGGAAGACAATAGAGGCTTTTGAAATGTGGTGCTACAGAAGAATGCTGAAGATTAGGTAGATCACATAACTAATGAAGAGATACCGAACAGAATTGGTGAGAAAAGGAATTTTTGGCATACCCTGACTAAAAGAAGGGATCGCTTGGTAGGACACATTCTTAGACATCGAGGGATCATAAATTTAGCATTGGAGGGAAGTGTGTGGGGTAAAAATCGCAGAGGGAGACCAAGAGACGCATATAGTAAGCAGATCAAGTGGATGTGGGTTGCCGTTCTTATGAGGAGATGAAAAGGCTTGCTCAGGATAAAGTAGGGTGGAGAGCTGCATCAAACCAGTCTCCGGACTGAAGACCATAACAACAACAATGTCCCAGGCTGCCTTGCTATATTTTTGGTGCTCCTTCTATTTAATTTTCTTAGGCAGCTTGTTTGGCAAGTTAAAGGTTGGTTTCACACATTCATTTATTTATTTATTTTAGGTGGCCATATATTAGGCATCATACTGAGTTCAGTTATTTGTGTAATTACTTTTACTTTCCTGCAATGAAAAGATATTTTCCCTGATACTAGCAAGATCATCAGTGTACCAATTAAGCTTTTTACCCTTTCTATTTTGTTTGGTAGTGCTACTTTTCAGTGGTGGGATAGAGTACCATATGTATTTAAAAAAATATTAAATAGAATTTTGACAGCTGTTTTACCTAAGCCTATTATGTTTTTGTAAAGTAATTCCCAGTTTACAATGCTAAGGCACACAATGAATTATTTAACACATTCCTCTTTTTGACCTCTGACCTCTGCTGCTACATACTTGATATCTGACTGTTTGTAATGATCTGCGAAACATTCCTCTTCTAAGCTAATACTGTATAGGCCTCTAATTAACTATGATTTTGTGCAACAGGCATTTGCATGTGTAGGACTATTGTTACTGCATCATAAATTTAATGTGTATATATAATATGCCGGTGACGGGCAATGATCCTATCGTTAGTGGGGAGGGGTGGGCAAGTTTGAAGCCCTTACTCTTACAGGAATTAGTTTCATAACTATGAGTTTGAGTACTGTGGGCAGGGCGAAGCTGGGAATTTGTATCTGACGGGAGGCATGCTTAGGTAGTCCTTGCAGGTGCGGTGATCACTGTGTCCCCAGTGGTGTAGGGGTCAGCACAACTGCCTAGAAAGCAGGATACCCGGGTTCGAATCCCGGCTGGGTACACATTTTCAGCTTTGCCCAATCGCAGTTGATGTCATATATTCTGTGAATATTTGGTTTTAGTTTTAATTTTTTTTTTTCTTCCCAAGTATAAATTAACATCATCATTTGGAGATCTAGACAAACTAATAATTATTTACTCCAATATCACTTGTTGACAAATTAGTGCTAATAATTATTATATTTTGGTTATCCAGCCTTATACAACATAATTCATAGTTCAGTTCAGCAGAGTATGAGATTATATCTAATTTTAAATATTTAATATACTGTCTAGTAAATATTGCAACCTCTCCATTTTTTCTCTCACTTCTACACATTAAAACCTGACAAAGTGTTCTCATTAGGTATGAAAAAAATCTACCTGATTTTCTGTAAGCCAAAGTTCTTTAGAGAAACAATAAATCACACTTTTTTATATTACAAAAGTGTTCCAATTCTAGAAGTTTATTTCTAATGGTACAAGCTGCAAGTGTGTACCAAAGTAATTTTGCATTTGTCTTGCTTCTGAATTGCCATTTTTAATTTCTTATTTTTACAAAATAAATTGAGCACAGAACCATTAAAATGGTTAACTGACACCTGCATGGAAGTTTGTGTCTGACTCACAGTTCCAATATTATTTATTGGGAAATGGTCTTTTCTATTAGTTTCCCTGTGAAGGACAACCCAGTAAGACAGTGTTTTTCAACCTTTCTGAGTTATTGACTGCCTTCGAAGTAAATATATTCTGGTGACACCCCTCTCCCACTCAATCCTCACTGTACAGTAACACAACTATATGTGTGAATTCAAAGACAGCAAATTTTATATTTTCTTCAGTATTCTACAGTATTGGGTGAATTTTATGGTCTATTTTCTATAAAGGAACAGATTATCATATTTTTACATTAATTTTGACAGAAAAATATATGTTGCATGACAAACATTTCATGTTGAAGGTGAGATTTGGAAGTGAATTATGCTCTTTTAGTCCCCATGTATAGAAAATTTCTAAAAAGTTCGTGTTTCTTCAAATTTCTCAAAATTACTTGTTGCCTCTAGTTAATTTTGCTTATGATTGGTGTCTGAAAGCAGTGTTTAGGCTTTTTGTTTATTCATTGTTAACAAGGCACATTTATTGTAGAAGAGTCTTTTATTTTCAAATCAGATTTGATGATAACAAGGAATTACATAATTTTTGTTTAAAATAAATTTCAGTTTTCTTACGGAATTTTGATACTGTGGAACCGTAAGTATCCAGAAGTACACTGCTCTGGTGGTTTTATGGTGCAAGTACTTCCTCCTTTGACCGTGACCCCTCGGAACACGATTTTGCGACCCCCATGTGGGTCGTGACCCTCAGGTTGAAAAACACTGCGTTACAATAACATACATATTACTAGTTTCATTTTTGGGAGATATTTCTTTGACAGCATTGCTAATATTAGAAGCTAACATCCATCTACCACATTTGTTAAGATGCATTCCACGGTCTGTTAAACAGTTTCCTTCATAGTTACTAATATCTATCAACTTAACATTTACAAATTTGGCACACAAACTTTTCAGCTTCAGATTAGAATATCTAATTTCTTTACTAACACATGAACAGACTGGTACATCATACCTTACAGGTAAACTTGTTACAATGATGTTGGTGAATAGCAGGCACTGTAGAACTGTGACTAGCTTCTTAATAAAAGCAGTGGCTCTGTTCCAGTTTTATTTTACATTTATTTAACAGCTGTCATGGCAGAAGCAAACACTTATCTCCCATTCAGTGAATCAATTGCAACCCTGAGTTGCATTGCTGTATCCAATCACCCTGACATATCTTATGCAATAAACAAAGGAAGTCAATACTGACAATCAGAGTGTTGTTCTTTGAAAATTTGCTAAGAAAATCCTGTTATAACTCAAGGAATTAGATAACTAGAAGCTTACTAAATCAAGAAGTAACTTTACTTCACCCGAGGAAAGATTTGCAGTGTTCATGCAAGAAAATAGTCATTACTCTTACATTAACAAAACACCCACCTTCATGTACCACAGACATTGCCTCAATGATACAGATAGCAGTACCATAGGTGCAACCACAGCAGAGGTGTATCTGTGGAGAGGCCAGACAAACACGTGGTTCCTCAAGAGGGCCAGCAGCCTTTTAAGTAGTCACAGAAGCAACAGTCTGAATGATTGACTGAGCTGGCCTTGTAACATCAGCTAACATGACTTTGCCATGCAGTTACTGCAAACGGATGAAAGCAAGGGGAAACTACAGTTGTTAACTTTCCCAAGGGCATGCAGATCTACTATATGAGCATATGATCATGGCGTCTTCTTGCATAAAATATTCTGGAAGTAAAATAGTCCCCCATTTGGATCTCCAGGTGGGGACTACTCAGGAGGAGTCTGAAGAAACTGAGGTACCAAAAGCTGTAAGTATAACGAAATATTTTTTCTATTACAACCAGTTTTGGCATTTCACTATGCCATCTTCAGGTCCCTGTGTATTAAACAAACCTTATCACGTGACTAAGGCAAAAACATAAAAAACACAAAAAAGTATTGTATGGTAGCACACAGAAAATACAATATTAAAATATAGGAATGAAACTACAATACCACATAAAGAATATGTACAAATGTACAAAAGTAGTCAACAATAACATTTTATCGCATAATAGAGACAATTGCAGTCCCAAAGCTGACAAAGGGAATGATAGTGAACGACTATAGAGTTGTTTTTTGGTAATAAAACATTAACATGCTTGTCGGCATAGGCACATAACACTAAAAACTAGGTTACAGAATCTGTACCCTTGCATATATTTTGAGCCGTCCTAGTTTTTAGTGTTATGGGTGATTCAAGGTGCGGCAGTCGGAGGTGATGGTTGTATGACTGTGTTGTGTGCCTGTGTGATTGCGTGAGTGTTCTGTTTTCTGAAGAAGGCCATGGCCGATAGCTGAATGTGTTGTATGTGTGTGTCTTTTGTATGTGCCTGTCGCAGCTCGTTGCCACATCTTTGCAGTGAGTTGTAAATTGTTCTCACTATATTATTAATTCCAACCTGGACTTCCCATTATTTTATATATATATATATATGAAGATGGCATAGTGAAATGCCAAAACTATATATATATATATATATATATATATATATATATATATATATATAAATAGAAAAGAGATGACTTACCAAAAGGACCGGCTCGTCGAGAGAAACAAATAAAATCACACACAAACACACATACAAGCTTTCACCACCACTGGCAGCTTCTTCAGGAAAAAGAGGAAAAAAGGGGAGGAAAAGGGAAGGATATGGGTTTTAAGGAAGTGGAAAAGGAGTCATTCCAATCCCAGGAGTGGAAGGACTTACCTTAGGGGAAAAAAAGGAAGGTAAACAAATACACACACACTCAGACATATCGAAACGCAAGCACACCTAGACAGACATTTGTGAAAAGCCATATATATATATATATATATATATATATATAGTATAAAATAAAGATTTTTGACTTACCTAAAGTACAGGCTCGTCGATAGGAACACCAAACACACACAAAAACACACAACCATTCGAGCTTTCGCCACCAGTGGTGGCTTCTTCGGGAAAAAGAGGGAGGAAAGAGAGGAGAAAGGGAAGGATACGGGTTTTAAGGAAGTGGAAAAGGAGCAATTCCAATCCCAGGAGTGGAAGGACTTACCTTGGGGACAAAAAGGAAGGTAAACAAATACACACACACTCACACATATCCACATCCAAACACACCTAGGCAGACATTTGTAGAAACCAAAGCAGACATTTGTAGAAACCAAAGAAGTTCAAAATGTCTGCCTAGGTGTGTTTGGATGTGGATATGTGTGAGTGTGTGTGTATTTGTTTACCTTCCTTTTTGTCCCCAAGGTAAGTCCTTCCACTCCTGGGATTGGAATGGCTCCTTTTCCACTTCCTTAAAACCCGTATCCTTCCCTTTCTCCTCTCCTTCCACCCTCTTTTTCCCGAAGAAGCCACCACTGGTGGTGAAAGCTCGAATGGTTGTGTGTTTTTGTGTGTGTTTGGTGTTCCTATCGACGAGCCTGTACTTTAGGTAAGTCAAAAATCTTTATTTTATACCATTTTCCCACCTGGAAGGTCTCCTTCTA
Source organism: Locusta migratoria (assembly GCA_026315105.1). Lineage (NCBI taxonomy): Eukaryota > Metazoa > Arthropoda > Insecta > Orthoptera > Acrididae > Locusta > Locusta migratoria. The sequence continues at coordinate 674,613,802 of CM048744.1, forward strand.
TAATATTATATATATATATATATATATATATATATATATATATATATATATATATATAGTCACTTGATTAGGTTTGTTAGGTTTGTTTAATACACAGGGACCTGAAGATGGCATAGTGAAATGCCAAAACTGGTTGTAATAGAATAAATATTTCATTATACTTATGGCTGTTGGTACCTCAGACTCTTGTCCAGCCGCTGTCCTGTTTCCACCACCGATGATGGATTCAATAATGCTCAGATGCTCAGGAGGATGTCGTCATCAAGAAAAACAAAACAGGCATTCTACAGATCGGAGCTTAGAATGTTCTATCCCTCAATCGGGTAGGAAAGTTAGAAAATTTAAAAAGAGAAATGGATAGGTTAAAGTTAGATATCGTGGGGATTAGTGAAGTTCAGTGGAAAGAGGAAAAGGATTTTTTGTCGGGTAAGTACAGGGTTATAAATACAAAATCAGTTGGTGGTAATGTAGGAGTAGATCTGATAATGAATAAGAAAATAGGAATGTGGGTAAGTTACTATGAACAGCATAGTGAACACATTATTATAGCAAACATAGACACAAAGCAAACACTGACCACAGCAGTACAAGTTTATATGCCAACTAGCTCTGCTGATGATCAGGAGATTGAAGAAATGTATGAGGAAATAAAAGAAATTATTCAGCCATTAAAGGAGAAGAAAACTTAATTCTGATGAAGGGCAGGAGCTCAGTAGCAGGAAAGGAAAGAGAAGAAAATATAGTAAGTGAATGTGGACTGGAGAAAAGCAATGAAAGAGGAGATCAAATAGTAGAATTTTGTGCAGACCACTATTTAACTATCGCAGACACTTGTTTAATCATCATGAAAGAAGGTTATATATATGGAAGAGACCAGGAGTCACTAGAAGGTACTAGATTGACTTTATAATTGTAAGACAAAGTTTCAGAAACCAGCTTTTAAACTTTAAAACACATCCAGAGGCAGATATAGACTCTGATCATAACTTATTGGTTACGAACTGTAGATTAAGAGACTGCAAAAAGTTAGGAAATCAAGGAGATGGAATCTGGAAAAATTGAAGGAACCAGAGGTGGCTGAGAGTTTCAGAAGGAGCATTAGGCAAGGATTGGCTGAAACAGAGGAAAGTAATACAGCAGAAGAAGATAGAGTAGTGAAAGCCGTAGAAGGACACAGACTAATAGAAATCCTTGGATAACACAGAAGATACTGAACTTAATTGATGAAAGGAGAAAGTATAAAAATGCATCAAGTGAAGCAGGCAAAAGGGAGTACAAATGTCTGAAAAATGAGTTTGACAGGAAGTGCAGACTGGCTATGCAGGAGTGGTTTGAGGAGAAATGCAACACCATAAAAGAATTAACTAGGAAAAAGGTAGATTCTGCCTAGAGGAAAATAAGAGAGAATTTGGAAACAAGAAAAGCAGCTACAGGAATATCAAGAACTCAGATGGAAAACCAGTAGTAAGCAAAGAAAGGAAACCTGAAAGGTGGAAGGAATATATAGAAGGCCTGCACAAAGGAAATAAACTTGAAGGCAGTATTCTAGAAACGGAAGATGAAGTAGAGAATGATGAAATAGGAGATACTATACTGCAAGAAGAATTTGACAAAGCACTAAAAGATTTGAGTAGAAACAAGGTCCCTGGAGTAGATTACGTTCCGTCAGAACTGCTATCATCGTTAGGAGAGCCAGTCATGAATAAATTGTAATACCTAGTATGCAACATGTATGAGACGGGGGAAATACCCTCAAACTTCAAGAAGAATATAGTGATTCCAATACCTAAGAAAACACATGCAGACAAATGTGAAATTTACAGAACTATCAGCTTAGTAAGTCATGGTTGCAAAATATTAACAATACTAATTTACAGACAAATGGAAAAACTGGTGGAATCCAACCTTGGGGAAGATCAATTTGGATTTTGGAGAAAAGTAGGAAAACATGAGGCAATACTCACATTAAGACTTATCTTAGAAGATATATTAAGGAAAGGGAAACCTACATTATTAGCATTTGTGGATCCGGAGAGAGCTTTTCATAATGTTGACTGGAATACACTTTTTCAGGGGCAAAATATAGGGAGCGAAGAGCTATATTCAACTTGCACAAAAACCAGACAGCAAATATTAAGAGTTGAAGGGCATGAAAGTGTTGCAGTGGCCGGGAAGGGAGTAAGACAGGGTTGTAGCCTTTCCCCAATGTCATTCAATCTGTACATTGAGCAAGCTGTGAAGAACTGCAAGGAGAAATTTGGAGAGGGAATTAAAAGTCCACGGAGACAGAATAAAACCTTACAGTTTGCTGACGACATAGTAATTCTGTCAGAGACTGCAAAGAATCTGGAAGAGCAATTAAATGGAATGGACAGTAAAGGTGAACATTAACAAGAGTATAACAAGGGTAATGGAATGTAGTGTCAAAAAATCAGACAATGCTGAAGGAATAAGATTACCTAATGAGACAATAAAAGTAGTAGGTGAGTTTTGTTATTTGGGTAGCACGATAACTTCTGATGGCCAAAGTAAAGAAGATATTAAATACAGAATGGCTATGAGAAGAAAAGCGTTTCTGAAGAAGCGAAATTTGTTGACATCTAATATTAGTTTAAATGTTAGAAAGTCCTTTCTGAAAGCATTTGTCTGGAGTGTAGCATTGTATGGAAGTGAAACATGGACAACAAGGAGTTTAGACAAAGAGAGGATAGAAGATTTCGAAATGTCATGCTACAGACGAATGATGAAGATTAGATTGCAGAATGAATCTTTCAATCTGCAGCAGTGTGTGCACTGATATGAAACTTCCTGGCAGATTAAAATTGTGTGCCAGAACCGGGACTCGAACCTGGGACCGCTGCCTTTGCCCATGAAAGGCAAAGGTCCCAGGTTCAAGTCTCGGTTCCAGCACACAATTTTAATCTGCCAAGAAGTTTCAAGAATATATTGCATACGTGATGAGGAGGTGCTCAACAGAATTGAGAAGAAAAAAGTTTCTGAAATATCCTGACTAAAAGAATGGATAGATTCGTGGGACACATTCTGAGACATCAAGGAAGCATCAACTTAGCATTAGAAGGAAGTGTGTGAGGTAAAAATCATAGAGGGAGACCGAGGGATGAATACAGTAAGCAGATACAAAAGGATGTAGGTTGCCGTACGTATTCTCGGATGAAGAGGCTTCCACAAGACAGGGTAGTGTGGAAAGCAGCATCAAACCAGTCTGCGGACTGAAGACCACAATAACAACAACAACAAAACACGAATGCATTGTATTCACTGTTGGAGCAAAAGAAACAATTTACTGATTAATATCCATGATTTAATAAAAAAATATTGAACACTTTTTTTAGCACACAACCCAGAAATGACAATATTCACATATAGTTTTCTTTTATATGTCAAGCACTTTGGGAGTACCCAATTTGTTCCCCATTTAAATAATGGTTGTCAAAACTAGGGGGACATGTTAACAGTTAAATGGTTACCTCAATATGTATTCTGGTAATCTAATTTTTGATTGGTTTCCTCTTTGCTCTTTATTTCACAATGTAATGCAATCGAAATTCCAGGAAAGATTGAACAATATTTTTGTGAAGTATAGGTTGCTACTCATCACAGAAATGTCCGATGAGCCACAGAAAGGCATATATAATAGAAAACAACTGGCACACACACACACACACACATGACCACTGTCTTCAGCTGCTGCGGCTCGTCCATGAGACTCAACACAGCTGAGGCAAGAGCAACCAGTGGTAGGGGTGAGGAAGTGGCAAGGAGAGGGAACCAGGAGGGGAGGGGAGAGATGCCAGGCAGAGGTGGGGGAATACACCAGTGCAGTTTGACAGACAGGGTGGAAGGAAGGGAAGGGACTGGAATGTGTGGCAGGATGGAAGATTGCGGTAGTGTAGGATATATTGTAGCGAGGCTTCACCACCTGCACAATTCAGAGAAGCTGGTGTTAGTAGGAAGGATCCATATGGCACAGGCTGGATGGTGGGCATTCATTCGGATAGACAGCCAATTGCTGGTCATGCCCACATAGAAAGCTGCATAGTGGTTGCAGCTCAGTTTGTAGATAACAAGACTGCTTGCACAATTTGCCCTGTCTTTAATGGAAAGGGAAAAGCATGTGACAAGACTGGACTAGATGATAGTGGGATGGTGGATAGGACAGGTTTTGTATCTGGGACTGTTGCAGGGATATGAGCCATGGGGTAAGGGGTTGGGAACAGGGATGGAGTAGGGATGGACGAGGATATTACATAGGTTTGGTGAGCAACGGAATACCACTCGAGGAGGAATGGGGAGGATATTGGGTAGGGTATTTCTCATTTCTGGGTAGGATGAAAGGTACTGAAAACCCCAGTGGAGAATGTGGTTTCGCAACTCCAATCCTGGGGGGTACTGTGTCACTAGAAGGCTGCTCCTTTGTGAATGGATGGTGGCTGTCAGGGAGGTGGTGGGTAACTAGACAGACAGAGCCCATTAGATCTGGATAAGGTTTGGAGGGTTATTCTGATCAGTGAAGGTCTCATTGAAGTGTTTGGCATATTTGGAGAGGGACTGCTTGTCACTGCAGACGCAATGGCCACATGTGGCTAGGCTGTATGGGGGGTCTTTTTAGTGTGTGATGGGTGGCAGCTACCAAAATGAAGATATTGTTGATGGTTTGTAGGTTTGATGTGGACAGAGGTACTGATAAGGTCATCTTTGAGGTGTAGGTCAACATTAAGGAAGGTGGCGCATTGTGTTGAGTATGACCAAGTGAAATGAATGGAGAAGAAGATGTTTAGATTTTGAAGGAATATGGATAGTGTGTCCTCACCTCCAGTCCAGATTATGAAGATATCATCAATGAATATGAACCAGATGAGGGGTTTGGGATTCTGGGTAATCACGAAGGATTCTTCTAGATGGCCCATGAACAGGTAGCGAATTTGTTTGTAGGTTATGCCTTCAAATCAGAAGTAATTGTGGGTGAGGATGTAGTTGGTCAAGGTAACAAGGAAGGAGGTTGCAGGCTTGGAGTCAGTCGGGTATTGTGAAAGGCAATGTTCAACAGTGACAAGGCCTTGAGCACTGGGGATGTTGGTGTAGAGGGAAGTGGCATCAACTGTGACAGCATGGTACCAGGTGGTAAGAGAACAGGAACTATGGAGAGTCGGTGGAGGAAATGAGTGGTGTCTTTTATATAGGACGGTATGTTGTGGGTGATAGGTTGAAGGTGTTGGTCCACAAAAGCAGAGATTCTCTTAGTGGGAGCACCATCACTGGCCACAATGGGATGTCCAGAGTGGTTGGGTTTGTGAACTTTAAGGAACATGTAGTAGGTGGGGTGTGGATTGTATAAGAGATGAGGAGAGAGAGTTAGAGAGAAAGAGAAAGTGTGGAAAGATACAGAGAGGGAAAAACTCTGAGGAGAGGTCCTGGGATGGTCCGATGGATTTGAGGAGGGGCTGGAGCTCTTGTTGGGTGGATTATTGGACGTCTCTGTGGTGAGTAGTGACCTATCCTTCGCAAAAATATTCTTATACAATGTGTTTTTTCTGTTTATCTTCATATCCAGTAAACATTTGCAACATGTTCTATAGTTACTGTACATATTCTGTTTACAAATTCACACCCTCCCCAACATAATAAATCAGTTAAGAAATTCAATCATGAATTAGTGTCATTGGCTGTTTGGAGTATTTTCATTGGATTGTGCTAGGTAAATCTAAAGTGTGAAATGGAGTACATAAAATTATTGAAGCTATTGCAACTGCTACACAGAGGGCTGTTAAACATTCAGCTTCAACAAAAATGATGTTTACATCTCACATGCATATGTTCATTGGCAACTGGACTTTTTCTGCTGCTGAGTCTTGCATATATCCTCTTTCAAGGAATTTACTTACTATTTATTAGCTATAATGCATCTGTGCAGCAACTACATGATTTAATTACTTAGAGTTCACTCTGTGTATGAGCTCTACAGTCATCTTTCTGAAATACATGATACTGGCACAGAAATTATTCATTTAAATTTTTGAAGCCAAGCTTATGTATGAGACTTCTGTAGTTCTGATGGAATGTCATCCACTCCAGGGGCTTTCTTTGAACTTGGGTCTTTCAATGCTCAGTCAAATTCTTCTCTCAGTAGAGTATCTCTACTTCATCTTCATCTACTTACTCTTCCCTTCCTACAATATTGTCTCTATGTTCATTTCCTTTGTAGAGCCTCTCTATATACTCTTTCCACCTTTCAGCTTTCCCTTCTTTGCTGGGAACTTGTTTTCCATCTGAGTTCTTTATATTCACACTGCTGCTTTTCTTGTCTCCAAATGTCTCTTTTGTTTTCCTGTAGGTGGTATCTATTTTCCCCCCATTTATATGTTCTTGCATTTGCCTTCTAGCCACTACTGCTTAGCCCTTTTGCTCTTCCTGTCAATCTCATTTCTTAGTTGTCTGTACTCCATTTTGCTTGTTTCATTTACTGCATTTTTATATTTTCTCCTTTCATCAATTAAATCTAGTATTTCCCGTGATATCTATGGATTTTTGTATGTCTTGCCTTTCCACTTATTTTGTCCTCTGTTGGCTTCACTATTTCAACTCTAAATGCTACACATTCCTCTTCTACTGCTTTATTCCCCCAACCCAACCCCCTGTTTCTGCAACTGTTGCCTAAAATACCCTCTGATATTCTCAAGAACTCCAGGTTCCTTCAATTAATCCAGGTCCCATCTCCATATTTGCCCACCCTTCTGAAGTTTGTTTCAGTTTCAGCCTACAGTTCATAACCAATAAGATATGGTCAGAGTCAATATCTGCTCCTGGGTATGTCTTACAGTTTAGAACCTTGTTCTGAAATCTGTGTCTTACCATTATAAAATATATCTGGTACCTTCTGGTGTCTCCTGGTCTCTTCCAAGTATACAAAACTTCTTTCATGATTCTTAAAATGGGTGTTTGTTATACTAAATTATGTTCCGTGAAAAATTCTACAAGGCGGTTTCCTCTTTCATTCCTTTTGCCCAGGCCATATTCACCTACTATCTACCCTTCCTTGTCCTATTACCGAATTCCAGTCTCCCATAACAACTACATTTTCCTCTCCCTTAATTGTCTGAATAATTTACTTTAGCTCTTGATACATTTCTTTGGTCTCCTCATCATCAGCAGAGCTAGTTTGACATAACAATCTATGCTTCTGAGGTCGGTGTTGGATTCGTATCTATCTTGACAACAATAATGTGATCACTGTGTTGCTCATAGTAGTTTATCCGCATTCCTATTTTCTTATTCATTATCAGACCTACTCCTGTAATACCCTCGACTGATTTTGTATTTATAATCCTGTACTCACCTGACCAGAAATGCTGTTCCTCTTTCCACCGAACTACACTAATCCCACCATATCTAACTTCAACCTATCCTTTTCTCTTTTTTAAATTTCTAATTTTCCTACCCGATTAAGGGATCTAACATTCCACGCTCCGATCTGTAGAATGCCAGTGTTGTCTTTTCTGATGACTAAATTTTCCTGAATAGACCACACCTGGATATCTAAATGGGGGACTATTTTACCTCCTGAATATTTTACATGAGAGGATGCCATCATTATATATTAATCCAGTAGAACAACATGTCCTCGAGAAAAGTAATGACTTTAGCTTCCTCTTGCTTTCAGCTGTTCGCAGTAACTGTACATTAATTGATGTTACAAGGTCAGATCAGTCAATCATCCAGACTGAAAAGGCCGCAAAAACAATTGAGTGTATAAATAATAATATAGTAAGGACAGCTTACAACTCACCGCAAAGACGTGGCGATGAGCTGCGACAAATGTTCAAATGTTTGTTAAGCTTATGAGACTTAACCGAGCTGCGACAGGCACATACAAAAGACACATACATACAACACTTTCAGCTATCGGCCATGCCCTTCTTCAGAAAATAGAACACTCACACAGGCACACAACACAGTCATACAACCATCACCATCACTTCAAAGTGCGGCAGCTGGGGTGATGGTTGTATGACTGTGTTGTGTACCTGTGTGATTGCGTGAGTGTTCTATTTTCTGAAGAAGGCCATGGCCGATAGCTGAAAGTGTTGTATGTGTTTGTCTTTTGTATGTGCCTGTCGCAGCTTGTCGCCACGTCTTTGCAATGAGTTGTAAACTGTCCTTACTATATTATTAATTCCAACCTGGTCTTTCCATTATTATATTTTGCTTGAGTCTATAAATAGTCAAATATACTGGTATTTCACAAAAATTGTTTGCACTCTGCCAGTATTACTATGTGAGTGTTTACATTGCCCAAAACTGTAACATAACAGTAATGCAATACAATATCTACTAATAGTTGGGCCAAATGTACACCATTAGTCTCATTTCTTTCCATTTACTAAAAATACGATATTGTAATATTATGTCGTACTCATCTAAGATTATTTGAAACATGAAAATAAGAGTTCAAAAAATTTAGTAAATGACTGGAAACCATAATTGTTGTGGTTACAAACATGCCCTGAAGTACAATACAAAATTAGTATATCCTGTTTGAGTTTTCCATTTCATTCAGGAATTATTTTTGAAACAGTGCAAATGGTGTACATAAAACGAGAGAAAGAGAGAGAACATAAGAAATTTACTTACTTCTCAGGATGCACTGCCATTGCTGATATATTACCTACTGATCTTTCTAGGAGAAATTCACATGCATTTTTCATAACATTTACAAGTCCAACTTGGCCAGATTCTGTACCTTTAAAGGAAAACAGAAAAGAAAACTTGCCATTTAGTAATAGAATACAGTATAATGTAGCAAACAAAATAAAATCTGATTAAAAAAAAGTGATAACAATTTTTCCAACAAAATATGAACCAAATTAAGAAACATTAAATTAATGTTTCAATAGTGGAATATATTTTATCTATTTTTATTCAATTTTAGCTATTACTTATAATTTCTAGTTTAGTTGTCAAGGCATAATTAAAGTAACAAAACTGAACATTTAATAGCAGTCAAAGAGAGAATATGTTATCTTAATAATATATATATATATAAATTGAGGTGTTTGTGCCTATATTTCACTCTGCAGCCAAAACTACACATCGCAAACAAATAGCGTTTGTATGTGGTAGTAGGTGTGAGTCTCCCATTGTGCACTACGGTGGTAGAGGGTTGATAATGATAAGGGGGTGGAAGATATGGGAGTTGAATCTTATCGACTTATATAAAATTCTATGTGTGAGTGTCAATATGAAGACGAATGATCTCTCTGTGATGTCGTAGTAAAAAGTCTCCTGTTGTACACCATAGCAGTTCCATGTCAATAGCTATAAGATGGTGGAAGATATAGTGGTTCAAAGTCATCAGTTTATATAAAATTCGGACTGAAGACCAGCAATGACACTAAAATAGCAAAGAGGTCATATACGTGATGCACATTTTTCAGTTGTTTCTCTGCAACAAGCATGCAAATAAAGAAAAATAATTGCATGTTGCGTTTGAAAAGTAAAATTACCATGAAAGATGCCAAAGCAGAAGAAAAAATTTTGCTTTCTTGATCTGTTTCTAAAAGACAGAAAACAGCACTGAAAAGTGAATCTACAGATGATAGAAACTTGAAATTTGTAGACGTTGTTTATCTTACACAGTAGAGATCAGCAATTTTTCGATATTCCCATCTGTAAGAGGATGAAAAGGGGATTAGCGGGTTTTTTGAAAATACATTGCTATTAAGGCAATTTTGAAGCAAGAAATACAAAACTTAGGATTTAGATTTTTGATTGGAATTTTAAAAATACATGTATCAATATTTTTTGGAAATTCAACCATAGTCATGTTTAATAAGGGAAAATCTTTTAAGGGTGCTACCAAGACTATTTGGCGCTAGAAATGTAAAAATTTGGATTTGGAACCATGGATAGAATTTTAAAAAATGTGTTTCGGTATGGGTGGCAAGTTGTATCAAAATACTTAATTGTTGTTGTTGTGGTCTTCAGTTTGGAGACTGGTTTGATGCAGCTCTACACAATACCCTATCCTGAGCAAGCCTCTTCAAATCCACATAAGAACAGTAACCTACATCTGTCTGAATCTGCTTGCTGTATCCATCTCTTGGTCTTCCTCTGCAATTTTTACTCCACACACTTCCTTACGACGCTAAAATTCACAATTCCTTGACGTCTAAGAATGTGTCCTACCAATCGATTCCTTCTTTCAGTCAAGGAATGTCAGAAATTCCTTTTCTTCCCAATTCCGTTCAGTACCACCTCAATACTTATGCAATCCACCCACCTAATTTTCAGCATTCTTCTGTATCACCACATTTCAAAAGCCTCTATCCTCTTCCTGTCCGCACTGTTTATCGCATGTTTCACTCCCATACAAGGCAACACTCCACACAAATGCCTTCAGAAAGGACTTCCTTAGGCTTAAATCAATATTCAATGTTAACAAATTTCTCTTTTTCAAGAATGCTTTTATACCCATTGCCATTCTGCATTTTATATCCTCATCATATGTTATTTTACTGCCCAAGTAACAAAACTCATCTACCACCTTTATTGTTTCGTTACATAATCTAATTTCTTCAGCATCACTCCATTACCCTAGTTTTGCTCTTGTTAATGTTCATCTTATATGCACCTTTCAGCACACTGTCCATTCTGTTCAGCTGCTCTTCCAGGTCCTTTGCTGTCTCTGACAGAATTACTATGTCGTCGGCAAAACACAATGTTTTTAATTCTTCACCCTGAACATAAAATCCTTCTCCAATTTTCTCCTTACTTTCCTTTACAGCTTGCTTAATGTACAAATATAATAACATTGGAGAAAGGCTACAACCCTGTCTTACACCCTTCCCAACCACTGCATGCCTTTCATGCCCTTCAACTCTGACAATTGCTGTCTGGTTTTTGTACAAGTTGTAAATAACCATACGCACCCCATATTTTACTCCAGCTTGCTTCAGAACTTGAAAGAGTTTATTCCAATCAACATTGTCAAAAGCCTTCTCCAAACCTACAAAAGCTAAAATTGTAGGTTTGCCTTTCCATTAATCTATCTTCTAGGATAAGCCATAAAGTGAGTATTGCCTCCCATGTTCCTACATTTCTCCTGAACCCAAACTCATCTTCCCCGAGGTCGGCTTCTACTAGCTTTTCCATTCTTCTGTAAATAATTCGAGTTAATATTTTGCAACTATGACTTATTAAACTGACGGTTCTGTAGTTTTCACACCTGTCTGCACCTGCTTTCTTTGGAATGGGGATTTTTACAGTTTTCTTAAATTCTGAGGGTACTTCGCCAGTCTCATACATCTTACACACAAAGTGAAACAGTTTTGTCATGGTTGGTTCTCCCAGAGACTTCAGTAGCTCTGAGGGAATGTCTTCTACTATAGAGGCCTTTTTCGACTTAGGTTTTTCAGTGCTCTGTCAAAACCATCTCTCAGTATAATATCTCCGATTTCATCCTCATCTACTTCTTCTCCCCTTCCTACAATATTGCCTCTAAGTTCATTTCCTTCATAGAGCCTCTCTAAATACTTCTTCCACATTTCAGCTTTCCCGTCTTTGCAGATAACTGGTTTTCCATCTGTGTTCTTGATATTCATAGTGCTGTTTTTCTGACCTCCAAATATCTTATTTATTTTCCCATAGGCTGTATCTATTTTTCTCCTATTTTTACATTCTTCTACATCCTTTCATTTGCCTTCTAGCCTCTCTTGCTTAGCCATTTTGCACTTCCTGTCAATCTCATTTCTTAGTCGTCTGTACTCCAATTTACCTGTTTTGTTTACTGCATTTTTATATTTTCTCCTTTCATTGATTAAATTTAGTATGTCCTGTGATATCCAAGGATTTTTTATAGGTCTTGCCTTCCTACATAATTTGTCCTCAGCTACTTTCATTATTTCATCTCTCAATTCTATCCATTCCTCCCCTACTGTTTTATATTCCCCCGTTTCTGTCAACTGTTGCCTAAAGCTCCCTCTGAAACTCTCAAGAACTTTAGGTTCCTTCAGTTTATCCGGTCCCATCTCCTTATTTCCCTACTTTTTTTTTTTTTTTTTTTTTTTTTTTTTTTTTTTTTTTTTTTTTTTTTTTTTTTTTTTTTCTTCAGCCTACAATTCATGACCAATAAGTTATGGTCAGAGTTTATTTCTGCCTGGGTATGTCGTACAGTTTAAAACCTGGTTCCAAAATCTATGTCTTACCATTATAAAATCAAGCTGGTATCTCCTAGTCTCTTTCACGTATACAACCTTATTTCATGATTCTTAAACCAGGTGTTTGTTTAACTAAGTTATGTTCCGTGCAAAATTCTACTAGGCGGTTTCCTCTTTCATTCCTTTTGCCCAGACCATATTCACCTACTATCTTCCCTTGCCTTCCTTGTCCTGCTAGCGAATTCCAGTCTGCCATAACAATTAAGTTTTCCTGTCACTTATTTATCTGAATAATTTCCTTTAGCTCCTCATATATTTCTTCGATCTCCTCATCATCGGCAGAGCTAGTTGGCATATAAGCCTGTACTACTGTGGTCGGTGTTGGCTTCGTATCTGTCTTGACTATGATAATGCAATCACTGTGTTACTCATAGTAGTTTACCCGCATTACTATTTTCTTATTCATTATCAGACCTACTCCTGTAATACTTCCAACTGATTTTTTATTTATAATCCTGTACTCACCTGACCAGAAATGCTGTTCCTCTGTCCACTGAACTTCACTTATGCCCACTATATCTAACTTCAACCTATCCTTTTCTCTTTTTTAAATTTTTAACTTTCCTACCCGATTAAGGGATCTAACATTCCACGCTCCGATCCGTAGAATGCCAATGTTGTCTTTCCTGATGATCACATCCTCCTGAGTAGTCCCCATCCGGAGATCCGAATGGGAGACTATTTTACCTCCAGAATATTTTACTCAAGAGGATTCCATGATCATATTGTCGCGTTGAAATGGAAGTAGGCTTGACTTCGAAGGCAACTGAACACAGCACTTATACTGAAAGCAGGTTTATTACGAACTTAACATACACGCAGCACTAACTGCCTCTTGGGCAGAGTGCTCTGCTATTTATACACAGACAGAATGTACCAGAAATTAGAAGAATAGTTAACATAAGAAACAAGTAGAATTTACAAATGAACATAAGAAAGATGTAGAACATTCTGGAATTGTTAATTACAAAGAAATAAATTTTTTCCAGTGGACGGGATTGAACTGGCGACCTTCAGCACTGCAGTCGGTTTCGCTATCCCCTATGCCACGCCGGCAGTCGGTTTATATGGTGTCTCGCGGCATTGCTCCCTCTCCTGGAAAAACAGCGACTTGCTGTTATGTTCCCTGTGGAGCCAGCTGCACTGTCCTGGATCTTGACCTTGTCGTGGGTCCTCTGTGTGGCAGTTCTAGAGAATCCTTCCCATCTCCACAATTATCGACAACAGACCTTCCTGTTGTGGTGTCATCAGTAACATTACTGTACTTAGAGTCCTTGAATAAGAAGCCACTGTTGCCTACCTGTTCTTCAGGATCATAGTAAGACTTCACGCGCAGGACGTGAACAATGTCTCTTCCTTTTTGTCATTTCGGCAACGGCTCATAATCCTCAACTTCGTATGTGACATCTGACAGGTGGCATATGACATGATACGGACCAAAGTACCACTTCAATAACTTTTCTGACAATCTAACCTTCTGTACAGGGGTAAATATCCATACCAGATCTCCTGGGCTGTACAAAACAGGTCGGTGCTTGTCGTTATACTGCTGACAGTCCTGTGACTGCCTGGGCGTCCAGTGTCCAGTGTCCATATGCAAGCCAGCTGTCTTGCTTCTTCTACCCTGGTGATGAGCTGTTTAACATAGTCATCCTGAGTGTCGTCCGGTTGGAATGGGAACAGTGTATCCATTGTCATCTCAGCTTCACGGCCATGGAGCAGGAAAAATGGTGTGAAGCCTGTGGTGTCTTGTTTTGCGGTATAGTAAGTAAATGTCACGACTGGCAGAATTGTATCGCAATCCTTCTACTCAATAACGACGTACATTGACAGCATATTGGCTAATGTCTTGTTAAAGAGTTCTGTAAGACCAATTGTCTTAGAATGGTATGCAGTTGTCATTCTGTGGACAATGTCGCAACATGGCATTATCTCTGATACTAGTTTTGACTGGAATACTTTTCCATGGTCAGATATCATGACATGTGGTGCTTCATGCTCAAAATAATGTCTTCTACATGGAATTTTGCTATCTCTGGAGCTTCTGCAGCCGGCACAGGTTTGGTAACAGCGTAGCGCGTGAGGTAGTCAGTGCAGACTATTATCCATCGATTACTGGTTGTTGACTTCGGGAACCTTCCTAAAAGATCGATCCCAACTCAGTGGAATGGAGCTGCTGCAAATGGAATTGGTATGAGATGCCCTGGAGGTAATAGCGGCACATGCTTCCGTAGCTGGCACTCTCTACAGTGACTCACATAGAGCTTGACAGATCGGTAGAGACCTTTCCAGTAATACCTGTGTCTGATTCTGTCTAGGGTCTTCACAAATCCCAGATGACCGGATATTGAAGCATTGTGGAAATATTTTAGAATAGCTGGCTGGAGATGAGCTGGAACGACCAGTAGCCATTTGGGGCCCAGTGGATCATAGTTGCTCTTATACAATGTTCCGTTTATAAGTTGGAACTCTCCATTGGTCGGTTCTCCTTTCTCCAAGGCCTCTATCATTTTTAATAGTACTGGATCTTTCGTCTGTTCAGCTGTAACGTCATCTAATTCAGTGAGGGCTGACATTTCATTCATGCTGTTGTGTTCAGCTAATGGATTCCTTGAAAGGCTGTCGACATCCTTGTGTTTGAATACCACTGTGACATTGTATTCTTGGAGTTCTTAGTGTCCATCTTGCTAGTCGACCTGATGGATCCTTCAAGTTAGTCAGCCAACACAAAGAATGGTAGTCTGTCACAACAGTGAATGGTTTGCTGAATAAATATGGCTGGAACTTGTTGATAGCTCAGATAACTGCGAGACATTCTTTCTCAGTTGTAGAGTAGTTTATATCAGACTTTGACAGTACTTCCGATGCATAGGCTATCACCTTTTCAGCACCTTCCTGAACATGTACAAGCACTGCACCAATCCCATAACCACTGGTGTCTGTGTCAAGTTCCGTTTCCACATTCTTGTCGTACAAGGCTAGCACTGGTGTGGGAGTTAGAGCCTCCTTAAGTGCCCGGAAAGCTCTTTCTTTTGTCTCACTTCTTTGGATTGAGGCGGAGTCCTGCAGCCTGAACACAGTTGACAGGCATCTGAGATGTTCTTCAAATGTTTTCAAGAAAACGACAATGTCATCTAAACAGCAAAGACATGTTGTCCACTTAAGGTGTGGAAGCAAGTTGTCCATCATGCGTTTGAATGTGGCCAGAGCATTACATAATCCAAATGGCATTACTTTGAATTCATAGAGGCCATCAGGTGTAATAAAAGCTATCTTCTCCCTGTCAGCTTCGTCGACCTCGATTTGCCAGTAACCTGTCTGCATGACCCATGTCCGTAGTTGAGATGTATGTAGCTCATTTCAAGCAGTCTAAGGTGTCGTGAATGCTACGCAGCAGTGGGTAGACATCTTTCTTTGTGACTTTGTTCAGCCGTTGATAGTCGAACCAGAATAGCCACTTGCCATCCTTCTTCTTTACAAGGACCACTGGGTACAATAAAGGACTCTCCGAAGGTTGAACAATGTCATCATGCAACATTCCTCCCGAATTATCCGTCGTGCAGCTGGCGACACTCTATATGAACGGTGGCTAATTGGTGGATGATCCCCAGTATTGATACGATGCTTTATCATGGGCCGTTTCGTCTGACTTTTTCCCTGCTGTGGTGTGAATGCACCCGAAAATTTACATAGTATAGCTAACACCCGCTGGCGTTGTTCGTTGGTCAGTCTGGGCCCTATTGGCAGTTCCAAGTTTGTTTCCTCCAGCGTCTTGTCTGTACTAACAGCAGAGCATGGGTCATCGTTGATGACGTTGAGCTCACCATCCTGGATTGGTTCAGCTGTCCCGATACACATTCCTTTGCGGACAAATTGCGACTGCTCATGACAATTAGTGATCCAAATCTCTCCTCGAGCTCCGATAATGCTTATGATAGCCGCTGGTATGTAAACTTGCTAAACTTTTTACTATCAACAAGCACTTCAAAGTTTAATCGTTCATCTGTGTTAGTGACAGCAACTCTTCTCATCGTCAACGGCGGGATTGTCACATTGTCAATGGCAAATAACTTCCCAGAAAATTCTGTATTACGTGTACCCGTCAGAACAACTTCTTCAATTTGCAGCTCCAATATTCCACAGTCAATGATAGCTTGGGATGCCTGAAGAAAGTCCCACCCGAGGATGACATTGTGACTACATTCTGTTAACATGACAAATTCAAACGGCTGGGTCCTGTTGTTGATGGTTATTCTTGAGACACAAGTTCCAGCTGGCTGGACATACTTTCCATTCATGACCTTCAGCACAGTTGCCCCCGTATCACAGAACATTGTCTTCTTTAGTGTGCAGCGGTAATTATCTGACAATACAGAGAAAGATGCTCCTGAATCAACAAATGCCCGGACAGGTTGGCCATAGATTACGGCGTCGATGAGATTTCCCGACATCTTAGCAACTGTCGTCCATGGAGGATTTTCATCTGCAGAGGCCTCACCTCCATAGATGGTCGCCTCGCTTAGTTTTCCTGGTCGCGGTGGCTAGGAAAGCGGCTTGTACCGCTGTAAGGCGATGGTGAACGGCTGCGGCACATCGGGGAGCGACCTCATCCAGGGTACGGCGATGGACTTTTTCCCGTAGGTCGACTGAACTCATCAGGAGGTGATTGTCTGGGATAGAACTGCTCTGATGGCTGATGTCTTGCGACAAAATAATCGTCGAATACTCGCCTTCTCTCTCTGCAGTAGCGTACGACATATCCAGGACGCCCACAGTGGAAACACAGTGGTGTGTTATCTTCTGTCTCCCAGATGTCTGTTCTTCTGCGGGGTGTCATAGTTGCTGAGGGATTTGGTTGTGGCCGCGTCGTACGGTTAATGAGCTGCCATTTGGTGGCTGCAGCATAAGTCATAGCAGGGCGACGCCATTCTTCACGTCGGATGTGACTGGTGGGACAGACAGGAGCTAATGTCTGGAACACCTCTTCCTCATTGGCGTCAGCTCCCCCGTGACTTAGAGGGTTTACATCCATGGCCATAACCTGATGCTTGGTCAGTCTAATAGTCCTGGTTGCCATAAACTGTTGTAATTATTCTCTCACAATTTTTCGTATGAGAGAAACGAAATCATGCTGGTCTTCCACAACGGCCATATGGACTACATTCTAGCGTCTGTCATACTTCTTTCATCCATCTCTCCTTTGCTGCATCTCTTCAATCCCCTGGCACCACTTGATGAACTCTTCTGTCGTAGCTACATCTTTAATCTTCTGCTATACCCTTCATCAGGTGCGTGATTTTGTTGGTCTCAGTCATATTTGGATTGACTACGTTACATAGGGCCAAAACATTCTGTATGTATGACTATGTTGGCTCACCATGTCACTGGGTCCGGTTCTTCAGTTGTTCTTCCGCCGAGCGGATTTGTCGCCGGTGGTCACCACACGTCTTCTTGCGTTCCATCTGGAATGTTTCCCAGTCATTCAGCTTTTCTTCGTTGTTTTCTAACCATTGCTGGGCTGTTTCATCTAGGTAGAAATAAACATTGGCTAAGCACATTGTATGATCCCACCTGTTGTACTTGGCGACTCGGTCGAACCCTGTTAGACATTTGTTGGGGTCCTGTCCAGCATCTCCAGAGAACACCGACGAGTGTCTGATGTGCACCTGGCTTACTGCTGGTTTTGTGTCCATCATTGTTCTGATAATATGGACTTTCGGAAGGATGTACTTGGTATATCCCTTGTATTCCGGTTCTAGTCTGTGTAAGCGACGGCTTTTACGTTGCCTACTCGGAGCCACGGTGATGCAACTGTTGCACAGAATACCCGGCACCTCCACCAAACAATGTCACATTAAAATGGAAGTAGGCTTGACTTCGAAGGCAACTGAACACAGAATTTATACTGAAAGCAGGTGTATTACGAACTTAACATACACGCAGCACTAATTGCCCCTTGGGCAGAGTGCTCTGCTATTTATACACAGACAGAATGTACAAGAAATTAGAAGAATAGCTAACATAAGAAACAACTAGAATTTACAAGTGAACATAAGAAAGATGTAGAACATTCTGGAATTGTTAGTTACAAAGAAATAAATTTTTGCTGGTGGACGGGACGGAAACGGTGACCTTCAGCACCACAGTCGGTGATGCTATCCCCTATGTCACACCGGCAGTTGGTTTACATGGTGTCTCGCGGCAATATGTTCATACAGTAGAGCTGCATGTCCTTGGGAAAAGTAACACCTGGAGTTTCCCCTTGCTTTCAGCCATTCGTAGTAACTGTGTGGCAAAGCCACATTAGCTGATGTTACAAAGCCAGCTCAGTCAATCATCCAGACTGTTGCCCCTGTAACTACTGAAAAGGTTGCTGCCCCTCTTCAGGAACCACACGTTTGCCTGACCTCTCCACAGATAACCCCCCCCCCCCTGCTGTGCCTGCACCTACAGTACGGCTATCTGTATCGTGTATGTGGTTCATGGGAGTGGGACACCATTTTTAAAGCTAAATCTATGAAAGTATATATTTAGAAGTAGATACAAACTATGTGGACCATCCAGTCTAGGTGTGTGAATCAGTGGGAATTTAGTGAGTTTCTGTATAAAAAAGCTTCATACATAAAAAGTCTCATGGAGCTCCCAATAGTACCTGCAGCATCATTTATACTTACTGCTAATAGTAATGGGTCATAAGACTACCCTAGTATGTGCTCTAGGTTACTGCTATGGTTAAGTTCTGAGTTCTGTTTGCAAGGAAGTGCTGAATCCAATCACAAAGATATTCAGATACTCCATGTGCTCAAATGTAATCACTAAATGGCAGCATGGAACTGTCTTGAATGATACAGTTAATTTATCGAACACTGTATCAATTTTGGAACTGGTATCTACTGTCTTTTGGGACTGAGTGAGCTTGGATTCAGATGAACTGTGTTTTTGGAATGCTTTTCTCCTATAGTAGACTACACCTACAAGAGAAGCAAGTTCTTTCACATACTCCGGGTAGAATCATATAGATATCTTATCAGCTTCAGTTATTTTCCTTATATTTAGTGAAATTGACTTGACATACAAGTTTTCTGGGTGTTGTGCCATCTTACATTATGACCCAGAAAACTTTTACATCAACTGATCCTGGCCACAGAAGCCCATGCAATTATATATGAATTTGATTTATTTGCTATTCTGCAGTTACTTGTTCGGATCTCTGTCACTTTATTGTTTTTATGATGATTTAAAGGAGAAATTAGGCTATATGTCAGTTCAGTGTTGTTATGATTACTGTGTATCTAGATAGATGGATTTGATCTGTTTCCTAATTTCATATAGGATTGCTTTGGATAACATTTAAAGATAAAGGCCCATTTATTATTATGTTAAACATGAAAGTGAAAAAATATTATACAAAACTGTGGAATGACACACATATGCTATTATCATCTGACTAAATAGAAGTTATTGGAATATTTCTAATCAATATATAAGTTGAGATATACAACCAAATCTGAAAGTTTTGGAATTACCTAACATTACTTCAAATATCTGCTTAGTGAAGCAATATAGTGTGACGTAAAGATAAAACTATCAGTGCAGAAAGGGGAAACTATCATGAAACATGCAAGTATATAGGATTTCCTCAAGAGATACAGAAAACTAAGATGATCGCCATTTTGTACATTTTTTTAGCAAACAGTTCCTCATTCTAAGAAACAAAAATAAACTGTGGTTATTATTGTAGACCACTGAAGATGTTTTATAGTTAGAAAAAATTAAATGTGTCTAGTGTAAAAATAAAACATCTTATTGTAGTTGCACAGGTGGATTAAAATATCCTTAATCAAGTTTTACTTGATGGAAATGAAATGATTGTAACAAAAAAAGACACTGATAAGGGGAGGCAAACCTTAAGAAAACTTTGACCCAAAGAAGTCACAAGGAGAAGAAATCAAGAAACATATCAGCAAAAAGAAGTTCAGTACCACTTTGCATACAGCTTCTACACTGGAGTCAAAGATTGAAGTTCAATTTAAGGGCAGTAGATGTAAAAAAAAGTTGGCAAGTGTTGGCACTAATCAGAAAAATGAAGTTGAGCTAATAAAAACAGGGGAAAGTATTAAAAAAAAAGATTATTTGTAACATTAGTTATTGCAAATTATGAAAGTGGACACTAGATCACTAGAATATGCTTGGATCACCCACTCCCCCTTCTTCTACAGTTTCTAATTTTTCTACTTACTATCTACATTATTATTATTTTCACTCTAACAAATATGTATGTTCCCATAATATTTTCGAAAGGTCAGGTTGCTACTCAACAGAAAGAAACTTGGATGAGTCACAGAAAGGCACAAGTAAAAGATTACAATTATACTCAGCTTTTGGCCATTCCAATCTTCTTCAGAAACTCTCAAACACACACACACACACACCCACACGACTACCGTCTCCAGATGCTGTAGCCAGACTGTGGGACTGTCCAAGGTGAGAGCAGCAACCAGTGGTGGGGTGAGGAGGAAACAAGGAGAGGGGAATGATTCATGATGGGGGTACGGAAATACACCAGCACTGTCTGACAGACAGGGAGGATGGGAAGAAGAGAGACTGGATTGCATGGCAGAGTGGAAGACATATGTGAGGCTAGAGTGTGGGCAGAGAACAGTAGGGGGAGAGTGCTGGGGTCAGGAACTAGAGGAGGTTTAGTCCTGGAACATTGAGGGAGCAAATGATATAATATAAGGAGCTCCTAAAGAAGTATGATCAAATACATAAATAGTAAGCAATTCACCTGAATAATTAGTTCACACACATAAATATTTGCTGCAAGATGCAAGAACATAACAGACAGGAATAAATGTGAATATCATACACCGTCTCTACAATGTAGTAATTACCTGACAGATTTTAATAGCAAATGATGTACATGTACAAGTATGCAGTCCATAAATATTTGTGATGGTATTCCCAAACAGTCATATTTACAGATGCTGGTAGGTTGTGCTGGAATTGCGCTTGTTCAGTAAATGATGAAGGAGGGCATCAGATGGTTCAGTAACACTTATCTCGTAAGGTCTCACTATAAGGCCAATTTCAAGGAATGTGACTTTTTGTGTTGAGTACGATCAGATGAAGTGAATGGGGAGAAAAGGTGTTAAGATTTTTGGAAGAATGTGGATAGTGTGTAGTCACCTTCAGTCCAGAGGATTAAGATGTCATCATTGTATCTGAACCAGTTGAGGGTTTTGAGATGCTTTAGATGGTCCATGAACAGGTTAGCATAGGATGGTGCTATATGGATACCCATGACTGTACCGCAGATTTGTTTGTATATGATGCCTTCAAAAGAGAAGTAATTGTGGGTAAGGATATAGTTGGTCATGGTGACAAGGAAGGAGGTTGTGGACTTGGAGCCAGACAGGCATTGTGAAAGCTAAGTGTTCAGCAGCAGCATTGTCATGACATTGGGGGCTTAGTGTAGAGGGAGGTGCAATCAATTGTGATAAGCATGGTACCAGGTAATAGAAGAACAGTCACTGGGGAGAGTTGGTGGAGGAAATGGTCGGTGTCTTTTATATAGGAGGGAGGGTTGTAAGTAAATATGTTAGAGTGTTGGTCCACAGGAGCAGAGATTCTCTCAGTGGGGGCCCCATAACTGGTTACAATGGGTCATCCTGGATGGTTGGTTTTGTGGAATTTAAGAAGTATGTAGTATGTGGGGGTGCAGGGTACTGGAGGAGTGATGCGAGATCTACTCGGGGTAGAGGTTCTGGGATGGCCTTAAGCTTCTGAGGAGGGACTGGAGATCCTGTTGAAATTTTGGAATGGGATCGTTGTGGCAAGTAATGTAAGTGGAAGAATCTGACAGTTGATGTAGACCCTCTGACAAGGAGGGGAAGAAGGCCAACGTGCACTCCATGTGCATACAGGGTAGGGTCATTCCAGATGTGGAACGGGTGGGTAAGGTGTCAGTCCAATCCCGGGACAGGAAACATCTACCTTGGGGGAAAAAGGACAGGCAAACAAACACACACATACACACACACCAGCACACATATACAAGCACACACACCAAGGCAGACATATGTAAAAACAAAGAAGTTGGACAGAGAAGCCGGGCGAGGCAGAGGCTCTGTCCACAGATCAGAGGCAAAGATGTTGTTGAATGGAGGGGGAATTTGAAATTACCGGAAGTTGAGACCAGGTGGGCAACGGGAAGAGAGAATATGCTGGAGGGCAAGTTCCCATCTCTGGAGTTCTGAAAGGTTGGTGTCGGTGGAAAGAATCCAAATAACCTGGACAGTGTAACACTGTGCCAAGATATGCTGGCCTTGCACTAATGTATGCTTAACCACAGGGTGATCCTCATTACCAAGAAACACTGTCTGCCTGTGTCCATTCATGCGAATGGACAATTTGCAGCTGGCCATTCCCACATAGAACGCTTCATAGTGCAGGCAAGTCTGTTGGTAAATCACATGGGCACTAACACAAGTGGTTTTGCCCTTAATTGTGTACAACTTCTGGGTTACTGGACTGGAGTAAGTGGTGGTGGGAGGTGCATAGGACAGGTTTTACACCGGGGTAGGGTAGGGAAGGTGGTTTGGGGATTTCATAGGGATCATCTAAGAGGTTATGAAGCTTAGGTGGGTGGAGGAAAGACACTCTTGGTGGAGTGGGAAGGATGTAATGAAGGATGGATGTCATTTCAGGGCAGGATTTTAGAAAGTCGTATCCCTGCTGGAGAGTCACATTCAAGGTCTAATCCAGTCCCAGAAAGTATCGGATGACAAGAGGGGTACTTTTGAGGCTCTTCCAAAAAAACACAGGTACGTAGATAGACACACAAATAAAAACACACACATACACACAAATGCTAAGCTTTTCCCACTGTTGGTAGCTTCATCAAAAAAGATGAAGGAAGGAGGGAAGAAAGGAAAGAATGCTGCTTTTAAGAGAGTGGGTGAGGAGTCATTCCAATCCCAAGAGCAGAAAGACTTACCTTACACACACACACCAAGGCAGGCATTTTGGCACAGTGTTATACACCATCTGGGGTGTCTGTATACTTTCCACCGATACCAACCTTTCAGAACTCTGGAGATGGAAACTTGCCCTTCAGCATATTCTCTCTTCCTGTTGCTCATGTGGACTCAACCTCCGTTAATTTCAAATTCCCGCCCACAATTATACAACATCTTTGCCTCTGATCTCTGGACAGAGCCTCTGCCTCGACTATCATCTCTGTCCAACTTCTTTGCTTTTTACATATGTCTGCCTTGGTGTGTGTGCGTGTATATGTGTATGTGTGTGTGTGTGTGTGTGTGTGTGCGTGTGTTTGTTTACTTATCCTTTTTCCCCCAAGGTAAGCCTTTCCTTTCATGGGATTGGATAGACACCTGACCCACTTCCTTAACCCTCCTCAGCCTTCTGCCCCCCCCCCCCCACTCCCTCCCCCCACCCCCCAGAAAAAAAATTCTGTATCCACCACTGTTATAGTGTCTAAAAGGAAACTCCATATCTTGTGCCCTAAATATTATTGTGTTTTATCTAATTTATATTTGTGTATGGAATTTTAAAAACTTATAAATGAAAGACATACAAACAATAAATTCACGAATAATGAATGGATTTTTCTCGAGGGTTGCATCATGAGAAAGTACTTGTTCATCTAATTCTGCTTTTGAACCTCTTGCAGCATGTGAGTACTCTGATGTCCCTGTGGGAAGAAATGAAACAGTAAATCTAAATCTCATTTGTATGTAACTATGAGAACAAAAATTAATTAATTAAAAAATAAAATAATTTTTCTACATTTTGCTGATGACTATACATTATGTTCATCACCATATTTCCATCACTCACCTGGTTCATGCATAGAGTGCTCTTTATGATAGCGATAACGTAAATTGAGGTGGAAGTTTATACCAGTTATAGAATCAAGATTGAACTTGTGGCACCAGTAAAGAAGTTTAAGAGTCTGGTCATAAAAGGAAATACGACCTTTTGAATCTCCAGTCACAATCACTCTAAAAGAAATAAAAAGTAACCTTATAAAAAGGCACAGTTGAGGTAAGTACAGTGCAATTACATGATAAGATTACTCAGGCTACAATCTAGAGTGAATGCTAACAGAAATATTTTCCTTTGTCTGTATTGTAACACGTAAATTGGAGTAGACAGTCACAACCAAATTAGCTCTTCCCATGCAAATATTTTTTAAACGCTGACATCATGTTTTTTGATTTAGCACCATTTATCTTTAATTCACATCTACAACCACACCCAGAAGCTGTTAACTTATAATAATAATCACTAAATGTTTTCAACTGTGCACAATCAGTTGAAAACACAGAAAAATACAGTTGAAGACATCATGTGGATTATTCTTCTCAATACACATAGCATTTGTAAATTATAGTTTTGAGTTGATCACTACAATTTACAATAGTTAATATCAGTTTGATTTCACTAATCTTGGATGTAATGTTACTTTGAAAATATCTACACTTACTACATTAAACAATTATCAAACACTCTGGTTTTGACCCCACAAATAATCCTGAAAACCTTCACACAGTCCCTTTCTCTGCCACATTCACTATCTTTTTGTCCCCCATTTTTCCTCCATCCCATTGCCATGGTTACTAACTCAGGGTGTCCAGCAAAACTGGATATCATGAAAACTAGGGAAAACCTGAAATCTTCAAAATCGGGAATAAAAAAAAAAAAAAAAAAAAAAAAAAAAAAAAAAAAAAAAAAAAAAAAAAACGGGAAAAACTCTTGAATTTTACACAGAAATCTTGAATTTTTTATATTTTTTTCCCAATGAAACCCCACTTTTACATAACAATTTTCATTCACCCCAGCTTTTGCATTAAGAAATTACATTTTTCCGGCGCTTCACATTTTATGAAATCATGTTCGAGGAGTTAAAAACTTACGTAATTGACATATATTGAAGCTGGCATTATTTTCACCTTCAAGTTGTGTCTAAAATGTGACACGGTAAAGTTGCTCGGCATTTTTTGCGTTTATTGGAATGCATAGTCACATTTCATTGTTTATAGTACGCGCAAATTTGCCATATGGTGCAGTGACTGATGGGTGCGACTGTAATTTACGATTGCTCCCATCAGCCTTCGCACCTATTGTTCATTCAAATTTAAGTTCTTCATGCTTATTATGATGAGTTTTGAGAATGAATTTATTCTCATTGTGAACTGAAAATATTTATGTAACTAATTTTAAGGCGTTTCATAAGCAGTGTGAACGATAGTTTGCGTATGTGTGGTTTTTGTACATTGGAAGGGACAAAGTATGTTATAACCTCAAAAAGATAGTACGGTGCAAGATATATTTGCGGTTGACAACATGATTAAAACTGTCGTCTGAAACGTGGGGGGAGGGGGGGGGGGGGCGGGAATAAGAAGCATGTAAAATGTGCAACTAGTGCAGTGTTTCATTATTTAAAGAATGAATGACACAGATGCAGTCTTCGCGAAAACTTTCTGATGAATAAAATTATGTCAAATGTTCCCTATGAAGTCACCAGTTTTATTTACGCTTTGATAATGTTTATTACATAATAAAAACAGGCCCTGCCTAGTATTGTGATGTCTATTACATTACATATCGTACAAAAACTACGAAAATAAAAGTGTGATCCTATAAGTAAATTTTAGCGCTAAAAAAGTTATTTCCCATATTTTTTAAAAATTCCCTGCAAAACATATATTGGGGTTCCACTGTATTTATATTACACACTTATACTGGTAGTTTATTGATTTGAATAGCATATCAATAACATAACAAATTGATCTATAACAGTCAAGTTTCCCATTTATGAGAAAGAAATGTGGCAAGTGAAGAAATTCTAAGATGAAATACACTGTTAATTAGAAGGAATTTGTCCAAAATATGAGCAGGGCGGTATTTAGGGTAAAAAACAACAACAAAAAAGAAAATACCTCTGTGGATATGCGACTGCTAGCAACACAACAACCTGAATCTTAAAATTTATTGCTGTAATCAAAACGCTGAATAATGATGATTTTGTGATTCTTCAGTTTCTCCCGGCGTATTTGATGATCAAAATATCCACGGGTGTACTGCCGGTCTATAGTGTCCAACGGGCACTATAGACCGGCAGTACACCCGTGGATATTTTGATCAATGATGATTTTGATTAACATTAAAATAATATTTAAAAATTTCGCCACCCTGTGCTGCTGCACATGTAGCACCTGCATAAATACGGCTCTGACCATGAGTATATTTTCTAACTTGCTGAGGAGCAAACCTGTACTTTTTTTAAAATTTAAAAACAATGCTTTGAAATAAACTAAAATTTTTCTCAATTGTTATACATTAATTTTGGTTTGAATTTTTAATGGATACAGGATAATACCAATAATTATGTATTAAGGAATGTAATTGTGGAACTTTGTGTACATTTTGGATCACTTACGGGTTCTTTGTGTATAAAAAATGCTTTCCTTCAAATGCGCTCATATATTCGGCACATTTGATTTGTAAGCAGTTGAAGATGTGTAGAAAAACTGGTAAAGAATAATAATTGTTTGTACTTTGTACTTTTTATGTCA
Source organism: Locusta migratoria (assembly GCA_026315105.1). Classification (NCBI taxonomy): domain Eukaryota; kingdom Metazoa; phylum Arthropoda; class Insecta; order Orthoptera; family Acrididae; genus Locusta; species Locusta migratoria. The sequence continues at coordinate 674,640,638 of CM048744.1, forward strand.
AGTAAATAAATAGTGAACCTGGAAAAAAATTATTCCTTGAAAAACCTGGAAAAACCTTTAATTTGAAAATTACTTATTGCTGGACACCCTGTAACTTGAAGTCTCCAACACATTTATGTTGAGCCCTATATTTGGTCTCCATTCATCCCTCTTTTTCCATTTCCACTGCCTCCTACCTAACATATCCATTCATGTCTCTCCCTTTTGCAGCCACTGTTTGTCACTGAGCATCACTGTCTCCTTACTTAATGTCTCCCACTGATATAGTTCTATCCATCCCACTCTCACTTTCGACCATCATCATTGTCTCCTCCGTCTTTCTCCCCACTGCCATGGTTTCTTCACTTTGTTTCACTATTGGAGATGTTCAAATCCATTCTTTTCAGAGATTGGACTGGAACTGATCACTAACTGGAATGAACTATTTGTTTTTATTACTCACCACTCACCATTGACATACAAAAATAAGTAAAACACATTACTGTGAATTTAGGTTACTATAACCACTTTGTCATGATTTGGTATTATTCTGAAAGAACAAAAAATAGGAGTTATGGTGTTTTATAAACTATTAGTTTAAGACTTGAAAGTATCCAGTTTCATCTCTTGTGAAATTTAAATATATTGCAACAAAATCCCAAATTTTTATTCCAAGTAGATTTTTTAAAATTAAATATTATATTTTGCTACTTTTAACTGGAAAAGGAAAAAAATACAAGTAATACAAGTGTTGTAACTGTATATCTGCAATCATCATCTACAATCAATATTACTACTGTAATGTAATATCGAGAGTGTGTGATTTACTGAAGATGCTGGTATATTAAGCATACACACACACATATAAACCACCTTTCCTACCTCTGACTCCTACCCATGTAACCGCCCCCGATGTAAAACCTGCACTATGCACCCTCCCAACGCCACATACTCCTGAACCATACCAACTGACATGCCTGCGCTGTGAAGTGCCCTATGTGGGAATGACCAGCAACAAACTGTCCATTCACATGAACCCACACAGGCAGACAATGTTTGTTGGTAATGAGGATCACCCTGTGTCTAAGCATGCCTTGGTGCATGGCCAGCACATCTGGCAACGTGTTACACTGTCCGGGTTATCTGGATACTTCCCACAGACACCAATTTTTCAGAACTTACCCAAAGCACAGGCTCTTGGACAGATACACAAACACAAAAATTTTGGCTTTCACAATATCTTGTTGCTTCACCAGGAAAAGAGGAAAGAAGGAGGGTAAAAAGGGAAGGATGGGGGTTTTAAGGGAGTGGATGAGGAGTCATTCCAATCCCAGGAGTGAATGGACTTACCTTAGGGGAAAAAAAGGAAAGGTAAACAAGCACACCCACACCCACACACATACATATGAAAACACAACATGACAGACATTTATAGAATGCAAAGAAGTTGGACAGAGATATCAGTTGAGGCAAAGGTTCTGTCAGAGAACCAAGGCAAAGATGTTATAGAAGGGTTGGCGGGAATTTGAATTTAGCAGAGGTAGAGACCAGATGGGCAACGGGAAGAGAGAATATGCTAAAGGGCAAGTTCCTATCTCCGAAGTTCTGAAAGATTCGTTTCAGTGGGAAGTATCCAGATAAACTGGACGGTGTACTACAGTACCAAGATGTGGATGTGCTGGCTGTGTACCAAGGAATGTTTAGCCACAGGATGATCCTCATTACTAACAAACACTGTCTGCCTGTGACAGTTCATGCAAATGGACAGTTTGTTGCTGGTCTTTCCCTCATAGAACACTTCACAGTACAGGCATGTCAGTTGGTAAATCACGTGGGTGCTACTGCAAGTGGCTTCTGGGTTACGGGACTGAAGTAAGTGGTGGTGGAAGTGTGCATAGGGCAGGTTTTTCAATTGGGGCGGTTACATGGGTAGGAGCCAGAGGATAGGGAAGATGGTTTGGATATTTCATAAGGAGGAACTAGGAGGTTACAAAGGTTAGGTGGGCAGCGCAAAGACACTCTCGGTGGAGTGGGAAGGATGTCATGAAGGATGGATCTCATTTCGGGCCAGGATTTAAGGAAGTCATATCCTTGCTGGAGAGTCACATTCAGAGTCCGCTCCAGTACCAGAAAGTATCCGGTGACAAGAGGGGCACTTCTGGGGTTCTTCTGTGGAAGGTTCTGGGTTTGGGGGGATGAGGAATTGGCTTTGGCAATTTGCTTCTGTACCAGATCATGAGGATAGCTGCGGGATGTGGAAGATATCCAAAGGCCTCACCTTTAGCCCCCTCCCAAATTCAACCAAACAGCCCTTGTCAAAGATTAACTATCCTATACTCATAGTCTTTGCTGGAGATATCACTTTGCCATCAAGAAAAATAATCGTACTCCTAATGATCCAGTTCCCCAAGACATCATTCAAATTGAACCCTGCCTAGAACAGTTCCGTCCTCTGTCACAGTGAGGCCCACCCCCTCTTTCCCAAATCACCCCTTTTAAACCTTCCAGAAATTCCTTACTTTCAACCTTGCCTCTCAGTCTTTCCTAAAAAACTTTAATCTTACTCCCAACATTACCGCAGCCGAATCTCCAGCTATCCGCGATCTGAAGGCTGACCATTCCATCGTCATTCTCCTGGCCAACAAGGGATCCACAACCATTGTACTTGATCAGCGGGAGTATGTGGCTGATGGACTGCATCAGCTTTCAGATAGTACCACATATAAAGTTTGTCAAGGCAATCCCATTCCTGATGTCCAGGCAGAGCTTCAAGGAATCATAAATCCTTAGGTCCCCTACAAAACCTTTCAGCTCAGTCCATCAACCTCATGACCCCACTGACACCCAGCACCCCTACCTTCTACCTACTTTCTAAAATTCACAAACCTAATCATCCAGGCCGCTCCATTGCGGCCAGTTACGAAGCCCCCACAGAACGAAGCTCTGCCTACATAGACCAACACATTCAACCCATTATGTGCAGTCTCCCATCCTTCGTCAAAGACACCAACCACTTTCTCGACCGCCTGAAATCCTTACCCAACCTGTTACCTCCTAAAACCATTCTTGTAACTATTGAATATTGATGCTACTTTCTTATTCACAAACATCCCGCATGCCCATGGCCTTGCTGCGATGGAGTACTTCCTGTCTCACCGACCTCCTGCAACCCTACCTAAAACTCCTTTCCTTATTTCCCTAGCCAGCTTCATCCTAACCCACAACTTCTTCACATTTGAGGGCCAACAAGTAAAGGTAAAAGCAATGGCAACCAGGATGGCCGCCTTGTACGCAAACTTACTTATGGGATGCTTAGAGGAAGCCTTCCTGGATACCCAAGCATGTCAACCCAAAGTTTGGTATAGATTCATTGATGACATCTTGATGATCTGGACTCACAGTGAAGAAGAACTCCAGAATTTCCTCTCCAACCTCAGCTCCTTTGGTCCCATCAAATTCACCTTGTTCTATTCCAAATCCCATGCCACTTTCCTTGATGTTGACCTCCATCTGTTAAACGGCCAACGTCGCACATCCATTCACATCAAACCAATCAATAAACAACAGTACCTGCATCATGACAGCCGCCATCCATTCCACATCAAACGTTCCCTTTCCTACAGCTTAGGTCTTTGTGGCAAACGAGTCTGCTCCAGTGCCGAATCCCTGAATCAGTACACCAATAAACTAATAACAGCTTTCACACCCCCAAGCTATCCTCTTGACCTGGTACAGAATCAAATTGCCAGCACCACATCTTCATCCCCCCAAACCCAGAACCATCCACAGAAGAACCCCAGAAGTGCCCCTGTTGTCACCAAATACTTTCCGAGACTGGAGCGGACTTTGAATGTGGCTCTCCAGCAAGGATACAATTTTCTTAAATCCTTCCCCAAAATGAGATCCATCCTTCGTGACATCCTTCCCACTCCACTGAGAGTGTCATTCCACCACCCACTTAACATTCGTAACCTCCTAGTCCATTCCTATGAAATTCTCAAACCACCTTCCCTACACTCTGGCTCCTACCCTTGTAACCGCCTCCATTGTAAAACTTGCCCTATGCACCATTCCACCACCACTTACTTCAGTCCCGTAGCCCGGAAGGTGTATGCGATCAAGAGCAGAGCCAATTGCGATAGCAACCATGTGATTTACCAACTGATATGACTGCACTGTCAAGCGTTCTATGTGGGAATGACCAGCAAGAAACTGTCCATTTGCATGAACGGTCACAGGCAGTCAGTGTTTGTTAGTAATGAGGATCACACTATGGCTAAACATGCCTTGGTGCACGGTCAGCACATCATGGCACAGTGTTACACCGTTTGGGTTATCTAGATACTTCCCACCGACACCAATCTTTCAGAACTCCGGAGATGGGAACTCGCCCTTCAGCATATTCTCTCTTTCCGTTGCCCACCTGGTCTCAACCTCCGCTAAATTCAAATTCCCGCCCACCATTCTTTAACATCTTTGCTGTGGTTCTCTAGACAGAGCCTTTGCCTCACCTGTTACGTCTGTCCAACATCTTTGCTTTTGTAAAAATGTCTACCTTGGCGTGTTTGTGTGTGTATGTGTGTGGGTATGTGTGTGCTTGTTTACCTTTCCTTTTATCCCCTTAATGTAAGTCCTTCCACTCCCGGGATTGGAATGACTTCTCTTCCAATCCCTTAAAACCCAAATCCTTTCCTTTTTCCCCTACTTCCTTTCTGTTTTATTGAAGAAGCGGCCAATGGTTGTGAAAGCTTGAATGTTGTGATTATGTTTTTACTTGTGTTTTTAGTGACTATCTACGAGCCAGTGCTTTGGGTGAGTTACTCAATTTCTAATTATTATACATATTTATCCCACCTGGAAAGTTATATATCTATATATATAGATATATAGCGAAACTTTCCTGATAGGAAAAATATGTGTAAAAAATATAGATCATTTAAATTACCCAAAACACAGGCCAACTGATGGATACACAAAAACACAAGTTAAACACACACACACACACACACACACAAAGATTCAAGCTTTCGCAACCACTGACCGCTTCATCAGGAAAAGAGAAGGAAGGGGGGGGGAGGGAGGGATGGATGTTGGTTTTAAGGGAGTGATGTGGAGTCATTACAATCCCAAGAGTGGAGGGCCTTACCATAGGGGAGAAAAGGAAAGGTAAACAAACACCCACACACATACACACACAAACACAACAAGGCAGACATTTGTAGAAAGCCCAATGTCTGCTTTGGTGTGTTTGCGTGTGTGCATATGTGTGTGTGTGTGTGTGTGTGTGTGTGTGTGTGTGTGTGTGTGTTGGAGGGTGGGTGGGCGAGTGCTCTGGGTAAGTGTATGAGAGAGAGAGAGAGAGAGAGAGAGAGAGAGAGAGAGAGGAAAAATTCCTAGCAGGAATGATATATAAAGTAGATGAAGTTTACTCACCAGGCAAAGGAACACAGGTAGTGATAGTAACATAAATAAAACACACACACACACACACACACACACACACACACACACACATACACAAGCTTTCGCAACCCAGTTGCTTCTTCAGGCAGAAGGGAAGAAGAGGGAAAAGGAAATGATGAAGGTTTTAAGGGAGTGGGTAAGGAGCCAGTCCATTCCGGGATAGGAAAGGCTTACCTTGGGGGAAGAAAAGGAAGGTAAACAAATACACACACACCCACACATATACACAATCGCAAACACACCTAAGCAGACATACTGTAGAAAGCAAAGAAGTTGGACAGAGATACCACTTGAGGCACAGGCTCTGTCCAGAGAACCAAGGCAAAGATGTTAAAGATGGGTGGGAATTTGAATTTAGCAAAGGTTGAGACGAGGTGGGCAACGGGAAGAGAGAATGTGCTGAAGAACAAGTTCCCATCTCTGGAGTCCTGAAAGATTGGTGTCGGTGGGAAGTATCGAGATAACTCAAGACGGTGTAACACTGTGCCAAGATGTGCTGGCCCTGCACCAAGGCATGTTTAGCCACAGGGTGATCCTCATTACCAACAAACACTGTCTGCCTGTGACCGTTCACGCGAATGGACAGTTTGTTGCTGGTCATTCTAAAATAGAAACGCTTCACAGTGCAGGCATGTCAGTTGTAAAATCACATGGGTGCTATCACAAGTGGCGCTGACCTTGATTGTGGTTATGGGACTAGAGTAAGTGATGGTGGAAGGGTGCATAGGGCAGGTTTTACAACGGAGGCGGTTTCAAGAGTAGGAGCCAGAAGGTAGGGAAGGTGGTTTGGGGATATCATAGGGATGGACTAGGAGGTTACGGAGGTTAGGTGGGCGGAAGAATGACACTCTCGGTGGAGTGGGAATGATGTCATGAAGGATGGATCTCATTTCCGGGCAGGATTTAAGGAAGTCATATCCTTGCTGGAGAGTCACATTCAGAGTCCGCTCCAGTACCAGAAAGTATCCGGTGACAAGAGGGGCACTTCTGGGGTTCTTCTGTGGAAGGTTCTGGGTTTGGGGGGATGAGGAATTGGCTTTGGAAATTTGCTTCTGTACCAGATCATGAGGATAGCTACGGGATGTGGAAGATATCCAATGGCCTCACCTTTAGCCCCCTCCCAAATTCAACCAAACAGCCCTTGTCAAAGATTAACTATCCTATACTCATAGTCTTTGCTGGAGATATCACTTTGCCATCAAGAAAAATAATCGTACTCCTAATGATCCAGTTCCCCAAGACATCATTCAAATTGAACCCTGCCTAGAACAGTGCCATCCTCTGTCACAGTGAGGCCCACCCCCTCTTTCCCAAATCACCCCTTTTAAACCTTCCAGAAATTCCTTACTTTCAACCTTGCCTCTCAGTCTTTCCTAAAAAACTTTAATCTTACTCCCAACATTACCGCAGCCGAATCTCCAGCTATCCGCGATCTGAAGGCTGACCATTCCATCGTCATTCTCCTGGCCAACAAGGGATCCACAACCATTGTACTTGATCAGCGGAAGTATGTGGCTGATGGACTGCATCAGCTTTCAGATAGTACCACATATAAAGTTTGTCAAGGCAATCCCATTCCTGGTGTCCAGGCAGAGCTTCAAGGAATCATAAATCCTTAGGTCCCCTACAAAACCTTTCAGCTCAGTCCATCAACCTCATGACCCCACTGACACCCAGCACCCCTACCTTCTACCTACTTTCTAAAATTCACAAACCTAATCATCCAGGCCGCTCCATTGTGGCCAGTTACGAAGCCCCCACAGAACGAAGCTCTGCCTACATAGACCAACACATTCAACCCATTATGTGCAGTCTCCCATCCTTCGTCAAAGACACCAACCACTTTCTCGACCGCCTGAAATCCTTACCCAACCTGTTACCTCCTAAAACCATTCTTGTAACTATTGAATATTGATGCTACTTCCTTATTCACAAACATCCCGCATGCCCATGGCCTTGCTGCGATGGAGTACTTCCTGTCTCACCGACCTCCTGCAACCCTACCTAAAACTCCTTTCCTTATTTCCCTAGCCAGCTTCATCCTAACCCACAACTTCTTCACATTTGAGGGCCAACAAGTAAAGGTAAAAGCAATGGCAACCAGGATGGCCGCCTTGTACGCAAACTTACTTATGGGATGCTTAGAGGAAGCCTTCCTGGATACCCAAGCATGTCAACCCAAAGTTTGGTATAGATTCATTGATGACATCTTGATGATCTGGACTCACAGTGAAGAAGAACTCCAGAATTTCCTCTCCAACCTCAGCTCCTTTGGTCCCATCAAATTCACCTTGTTCTATTCCAAATCCCATGCCACTTTCCTTGATGTTGACCTCCATCTGTTAAACGGCCAACGTCGCACATCCATTCACATCAAACCAATCAATAAACAACAGTACCTGCATCATGACAGCCGCCATCCATTCCACATCAAACGTTCCCTTTCCTACAGCTTAGGTCTTTGTGGCAAACGAGTCTGCTCCAGTGCCGAATCCCTGAATCAGTACACCAATAAACTAATAACAGCTTTCACACCCCCAAGCTATCCTCTTGACCTGGTACAGAATCAAATTGCCAGCACCACATCTTCATCCCCCCAAACCCAGAACCATCCACAGAAGAACCCCAGAAGTGCCCCTGTTGTCACCAAATACTTTCCGAGACTGGAGCGGACTTTGAATGTGGCTCTCCAGCAAGGATACAATTTTCTTAAATCCTTCCCCAAAATGAGATCCATCCTTCGTGACATCCTTCCCACTCCACTGAGAGTGTCATTCCACCACCCACTTAACATTCGTAACCTCCTAGTCCATTCCTATGAAATTCTCAAACCACCTTCCCTACACTCTGGCTCCTACCCTTGTAACCGCCTCCATTGTAAAACTTGCCCTATGCACCATTCCACCACCACTTACTTCAGTCCCGTAGCCCGGAAGGTGTATGCGATCAAGAGCAGAGCCAATTGCGATAGCAACCATGTGATTTACCAACTGATATGACTGCACTGTCAAGCGTTCTATGTGGGAATGACCAGCAAGAAACTGTCCATTTGCATGAACGGTCACAGGCAGTCAGTGTTTGTTAGTAATGAGGATCACACTATGGCTAAACATGCCTTGGTGCACGGTCAGCACATCATGGCACAGTGTTACACCGTTTGGGTTATCTAGATACTTCCCACCGACACCAATCTTTCAGAACTCCGGAGATGGGAACTCGCCCTTCAGCATATTCTCTCTTTCCGTTGCCCACCTGGTCTCAACCTCCGCTAAATTCAAATTCCCGCCCACCATTCTTTAACATCTTTGCTGTGGTTCTCTAGACAGAGCCTTTGCCTCACCTGTTACGTCTGTCCAACATCTTTGCTTTTGTAAAAATGTCTACCTTGGCGTGTTTGTGTGTGTATGTGTGTGGGTATGTGTGTGCTTGTTTACCTTTCCTTTTATCCCCTTAATGTAAGTCCTTCCACTCCCGGGATTGGAATGACTTCTCTTCCAATCCCTTAAAACCCAAATCCTTTCCTTTTTCCCCTACTTCCTTTCTGTTTTATTGAAGAAGCGGCCAATGGTTGTGAAAGCTTGAATGTTGTGATTATGTTTTTACTTGTGTTTTTAGTGACTATCTACGAGCCAGTGCTTTGGGTGAGTTACTCAATTTCTAATTATTATACATATTTATCCCACCTGGAAAGTTATATATCTATATATATAGATATATAGCAAAACTTTCCTGGTAGGAAAAATATGTGTAAAAAATATAGATCATTTAAATTACCCAAAACACAGGCCAACTGATGGATACACAAAAACACAAGTTAAACACACACACACACACACACACACACACACACACAAAGATTCAAGCTTTCGCAACCACTGACCGCTTCATCAGAAAAAGAGAAGGAAGGAAGGGGGAGGGGGAGGGAGGGATGGACGTTGGTTTTAAGGGAGTGATGTGGAGTCATTACAATCCCAAGAGTGGAGGGCCTTACCATAGGGGAAAAAAGGAAAGGTAAACAAACACCCACACACATACACACACAAACACAACAAGGCAGACATTTGTAGAAAGCCCAATGTCTGCTTTGGTGTGTTTGCGTGTGTGCATATGTGTGTGTGTGTGTGTGTGTGTGTGTGTGTGTGTTGGAGGGTGGGTGGGCGAGTGCTCTGGGTAAGTGTATGAGAGAGAGAGAGAGAGAGGAAAAATTCCTAGCAGGAATGATATATAAAGTAGATGAAGTTTACTTACCAGGCAAAGGAACACAGGTAGTGATAGTAACATAAATAAAACACACACACACACACACACACACACACATACACAAGCTTTCGCAACCCAGTTGCTTCTTCAGGCAGAAGGGAAGAAGAGGGAAAAGGAAATGATGAAGGTTTTAAGGGAGTGGGTAAGGAGCCAGTCCATTCCGGGATAGGAAAGGCTTACCTTGGGGGAAGAAAAGGAAGGTAAACAAATACACACACACCCACACATATACACAATCGCAAACACACCTAAGCAGACATACTGTAGAAAGCAAAGAAGTTGGACAGAGATACCACTTGAGGCACAGGCTCTGTCCAGAGAACCAATGCAAAGATGTTAAAGATGGGTGGGAATTTGAATTTAGCAAAGGTTGAGACGAGGTGGGCAACGGGAAGAGAGAATGTGCTGAAGAACAAGTTCCGATCTCTGGAGTCCTGAAAGATTGGTGTCGGTGGGAAGTATCGAGATAACTCAAGACGGTGTAACACTGTGCCAAGATGTGCTGGCCCTGCACCAAGGCATGTTTAGCCACAGGGTGATCCTCATTACCAACAAACACTGTCTGCCTGTGACCGTTCACGCGAATGGACAGTTTGTTGCTGGTCATTCCAAAATAGAAACGCTTCACAGTGCAGGCATGTCAGTTGGAAAATCACATGGGTGCTATCACAAGTGGCGCTGACCTTGATTGTGGTTATGGGACTAGAGTAAGTGATGGTGGAAGGGTGCATAGGGCAGGTTTTACAACGGAGGCGGTTTCAAGAGTAGGAGCCAGAAGGTAGGGAAGGTGGTTTGGGGATATCATAGGGATGGACTAGGAGGTTACGGAGGTTAGGTGGGCGGAAGAATGACACTCTCGGTGGAGTGGGAATGATGTCATGAAGGATGGATCTCATTTCCGGGCAGGATTTAAGGAAGTCATATCCTTGCTGGAGAGTCACATTCAGAGTCCGCTCCAGTACCAGAAAGTATCCGGTGACAAGAGGGGCACTTCTGGGGTTCTTCTGTGGAAGGTTCTGGGTTTGGGGGGATGAGGAATTGGCTTTGGAAATTTGCTTCTGTACCAGATCATGAGGATAGCTGCGGGATGTGGAAGATATCCAATGGCCTCACCTTTAGCCCCCTCCCAAATTCAACCAAACAGCCCTTGTCAAAGATTAACTATCCTATACTCATAGTCTTTGCTGGAGATATCACTTTGCCATCAAGAAAAATAATCGTACTCCTAATGATCCAGTTCCCCAAGACATCATTCAAATTGAACCCTGCCTAGAACAGTTCCATCCTCTGTCACAGTGAGGCCCACCCCCTCTTTCCCAAATCACCCCTTTTAAACCTTCCAGAAATTCCTTACTTTCAACCTTGCCTCTCAGTCTTTCCTAAAAAACTTTAATCTTACTCCCAACATTACCGCAGCCGAATCTCCAGCTATCTGCGATCTGAAGGCTGACCATTCCATCGTCATTCTCCTGGCCAACAAGGGATCCACAACCATTGTACTTGATCAGCGGAAGTATGTGGCTGATGGACTGCATCAGCTTTCAGATAGTACCACATATAAAGTTTGTCAAGGCAATCCCATTCCTGATGTCCAGGCAGAGCTTCAAGGAATCATAAATCCTTAGGTCCCCTACAAAACCTTTCAGCTCAGTCCATCAACCTCATGACCCCACTGACACCCAGCACCCCTACCTTCTACCTACTTTCTAAAATTCACAAACCTAATCATCCAGGCCGCTCCATTGTGGCCAGTTACGAAGCCCCCACTGAACGAAGCTCTGCCTACATAGACCAACACATTCAACCCATTATGTGCAGTCTCCCATCCTTCGTCAAAGACACCAACCACTTTCTCGACCGCCTGAAATCCTTACCCAACCTGTTACCTCCTAAAACCATTCTTGTAACTATTGAATATTGATGCTACTTCCTTATTCACAAACATCCCGCATGCCCATGGCCTTGCTGCGATGGAGTACTTCCTGTCTCACCGACCTCCTGCAACCCTACCTAAAACTCCTTTCCTTATTTCCCTAGCCAGCTTCATCCTAACCCACAACTTCTTCACATTTGAGGGCCAACAAGTAAAGGTAAAAGCAATGGCAACCAGGATGGCCGCCTTGTACGCAAACTTACTTATGGGATGCTTAGAGGAAGCCTTCCTGGATACCCAAGCATGTCAACCCAAAGTTTGGTATAGATTCATTGATGACATCTTGATGATCTGGACTCACAGTGAAGAAGAACTCCAGAATTTCCTCTCCAACCTCAACTCCTTTGGTCCCATCAAATTCACCTTGTTCTATTCCAAATCCCATGCCACTTTCCTTGATGTTGACCTCCATCTGTTAAACGGCCAACGTCGCACATCCATTCACATCAAACCAATCAATAAACAACAGTACCTGCATCATGACAGCCGCCATCCATTCCACATCAAACGTTCCCTTTCCTACAGCTTAGGTCTTTGTGGCAAACGAGTCTGCTCCAGTGCCGAATCCCTGAATCAGTACACCAATAAACTAATAACAGCTTTCACACCCCCAAGCTATCCTCTTGACCTGGTACAGAATCAAATTGCCAGCACCACATCTTCATCCCCCCAAACCCAGAACCATCCACAGAAGAACCCCAGAAGTGCCCCTGTTGTCACCAAATACTTTCCGAGACTGGAGCGGACTTTGAATGTGGCTCTCCAGCAAGGATACAATTTTCTTAAATCCTTCCCCAAAATGAGATCCATCCTTCGTGACATCCTTCCCACTCCACTGAGAGTGTCATTCCACCACCCACTTAACATTCGTAACCTCCTAGTCCATTCCTATGAAATTCTCAAACCACCTTCCCTACACTCTGGCTCCTACCCTTGTAACCGCCTCCATTGTAAAACTTGCCCTATGCACCATTCCACCACCACTTACTTCAGTCCCGTAGCCCGGAAGGTGTATGCGATCAAGAGCAGAGCCAATTGCGATAGCAACCATGTGATTTACCAACTGATATGACTGCACTGTCAAGCGTTCTATGTGGGAATGACCAGCAAGAAACTGTCCATTTGCATGAACGGTCACAGGCAGTCAGTGTTTGTTAGTAATGAGGATCACACTATGGCTAAACATGCCTTGGTGCACGGTCAGCACATCATGGCACAGTGTTACACCGTTTGGGTTATCTAGATACTTCCCACCGACACCAATCTTTCAGAACTCCGGAGATGGGAACTCGCCCTTCAGCATATTCTCTCTTTCCGTTGCCCACCTGGTCTCAACCTCCGCTAAATTCAAATTCCCGCCCACCATTCTTTAACATCTTTGCTGTGGTTCTCTAGACAGAGCCTTTGCCTCACCTGTTACGTCTGTCCAACATCTTTGCTTTTGTAAAAATGTCTACCTTGGCGTGTTTGTGTGTGTATGTGTGTGGGTATGTGTGTGCTTGTTTACCTTTCCTTTTATCCCCTTAATGTAAGTCCTTCCACTCCCGGGATTGGAATGACTTCTCTTCCAATCCCTTAAAACCCAAATCCTTTCCTTTTTCCCCTACTTCCTTTCTGTTTTATTGAAGAAGCGGCCAATGGTTGTGAAAGCTTGAATGTTGTGATTATGTTTTTACTTGTGTTTTTAGTGACTATCTACGAGCCAGTGCTTTGGGTGAGTTACTCAATTTCTAATTATTATACATATTTATCCCACCTGGAAAGTTATATATCTATATATATAGATATATAGCGAAACTTTTCTGGTAGGAAAAATATGTGTAAAAAATATAGATCATTTAAATTACCCAAAACACAGGCCAACTGATGGATACACAAAAACACAAGTTAAACACACACACACACACACACACACACACACACACACACAAAGATTCAAGCTTTCGCAACCACTGACCGCTTCATCAGAAAAAGAGAAGGAAGGAAGGGGGGGGGAGGGAGGGATGGACGTTGGTTTTAAGGGAGTGATGTGGAGTCATTACAATCCCAAGAGTGGAGGGCCTTACCATAGGGGAAAAAAGGAAAGGTAAACAAACACCCACACACATACACACACAAACACAACAAGGCAGACATTTGTAGAAAGCCCAATGTCTGCTTTGGTGTGTTTGCGTGTGTGCATATGTGTGTGTGTGTGTGTGTGTGTTGGAGGGTGGGTGGGCGAGTGCTCTGGGTAAGTGTATGAGAGAGAGAGAGAGAGAGAGAGAGAGAGAGAGAGAGAGAGAGAGAGAGAGAGAGAGAGAGAGGAAAAATTCCTAGCAGGAATGATATATAAAGTAGATGAAGTTTACTTACCAGGCAAAGGAACACAGGTAGTGATAGTAACATAAATAAAACACACACACACACACACACACACACACACACATACACAAGCTTTCGCAACCCAGTTGCTTCTTCAGGCAGAAGGGAAGAAGAGGGAAAAGGAAATGATGAAGGTTTTAAGGGAGTGGGTAAGGAGCCAGTCCATTCCGGGAGAGGAAAGGCTTACCTTGGGGGAAGAAAAGGAAGGTAAACAAATACACACACACCCACACATATACACAATCGCAAACACACCTAAGCAGACATACTGTAGAAAGCAAAGAAGTTGGACAGAGATACCACTTGAGGCACAGGCTCTGTCCAGAGAACCAAGGCAAAGATGTTAAAGATGGGTGGGAATTTGAATTTAGCAAAGGTTGAGACGAGGTGGGCAACGGGAAGAGAGAATGTGCTGAAGGACAAGTTCCCATCTCTGGAGTCCTGAAAGATTGGTGTCGGTGGGAAGTATCGAGATAACTCAAGACGGTGTAACACTGTGCCAAGATGTGCTGGCCCTGCACCAAGGCATGTTTAGCCACAGGGTGATCCTCATTACCAACAAACACTGTCTGCCTGTGACCGTTCACGCGAATGGACAGTTTGTTGCTGGTCATTCCAACATAGAAACGCTTCACAGTGCAGGCATGTCAGTTGGAAAATCACATGGGTGCTATCACAAGTGGCGCTGACCTTGATTGTGGTTATGGGACTAGAGTAAGTGATGGTGGAAGGGGGTGCATAGGGCAGGTTTTACAACGGAGGCGGTTTCAAGAGTATGAGCCAGAAGGTAGGGAAGGTGGTTTGGGGATATCATAGGGATGGACTAGGAGGTTACGGAGGTTAGGTGGGCCGAAGAATGACACTCTCGGTGGAGTGGGAATGATTTCATGAAGGATGGATCTCATTTCCGGGCAGGATTTAAGGAAGTCATATCCTTGCTGGAGAGCCACATTCAGAGTCCACTCCAGTTCCGGAAAGTATCCGGTGACAAGAGGGACACTTCAGGGGTTCTTCTGTTGAAGGTTCTAAAATTTGGGGGATGAGGAAGTGCCTCTGGCAATTTGATTCTGTATTAGATCAAGAGGATAGCTTGGGGGTGTGAAAGCTGTTATTAGTTTATTGGTATACTGATTCCGGGATTCGGGACTGGTGCAGACTCGTTTGCCACGAAGACCTATGCTGTAGGAAAGGGAACGTTTGAAGTGGATGGATGGCAGCTGTCATGATGCAGATACTGTTGTTTATTGGTAGTTTTGATGTGGATAGATGTGTGAAGTTAGGCGAATGGACAGATGCAGGTCGACATTGAGGAAAGTGGCATGGGATTTGGAATAGGACCAGGTGAGTTTGATGAGACCAAAGGAGTTGAGGTTGAAGAGGAAATTCTGGAGGTCTTCTGTGAGTCCAGATCATGAAGATGTCATCAATGAATCTATACCAAACTTTGGGTTGACAGGCTTGGGTATCCAGGAGGGCTTCCTCTAAGCGTCCCATAAACATGTTTGTGTACGAGGGGGCCATCCTAATTCCTATGGCTGTTCCCTTTAGTTGTTGGTATGTCTGGACCTCAAAAGTGAAGAAGTTTGTGGGTTAGTATGAAGCTGGCTAGGGTATTAAGGAAAGAGGTTTTAGGTAGGGAAGTGGGTGGTTGGCGTGAAAGGAAATACTGCATCGCAGCGAAGCCCTGGGCATGTGGGGTATTTGTGTATAAGGAAGCGGCATCAATGGTTAGAAGGATGGTTTCAGGAGGTAACAGGCTGGGTAAGGATTTCAGGTGATCAAGGAAGTGGTTGGTGTTCTTGATGAAGGATGGGAGACTGCACATGATGGGTTGAAGGTGTTGGTCTATGTATGCAGAGATTCGTTCTGTAGGGGTTTGGTAACAGGCCACAATGGGGCGGCCAGGATGATTTTGTTTGTGAATCTTGGGAAGTAGGTAGAAGGTGGGGTTGTGGGGTATTGGTGGGGTCATTAGGTTAATGGAATCTGGTGAAAGGTTTTGTAGGGGGCCTAAGGTTTTGAGGATTCCTTGTAGCTCTGCCTGTACATCAGATATGGGATTGCCCAAGATTCACAAACCCAATCATCAATGTTTTACTATTGTGTTCGTTAATTGTAAATCAGTTATTCAATTGTTATAAACAATGCATAATGTAAGGCCATTATTGTCGATGCTATATATTTGCCTCACTGCCTTGTGTGTGGGAGTTCGAGTTTTATTCGTTTGTCAAGTGCTCTGGAACCTATGCTAATCTGTTGTTTTGAAATGGAAGTGCTACTAAGTTCTGATGCTTTGTATATGTTTTGAAGTTGTAATGTTTTGGTGGAGAAGCAGTTTTGATTGCAAATTAAAGAAGAAGTAAAAAATTGTACGTACGAGTATTTATTTCTACCACGACGCCCCAGGAGAATAATGTTGCAGTGAGCAGAACCCCCATACATTGTAATGTTGAAAAGCTAAGTATCTTGTTTGGAAGTGGTAGAAAGGAACTGTAAATACTTATAAATCATATAAACGTTATAATTGGTGGAGCATAGCTGGGACTGCGTCATGTACAGTGTCTAAAGAGTGTTTGTGTTGCAGGAGAAGTATGGTTGGAAGTATATAATCAATGTTGGAAAAACGAAGGAGGACGTGAATCTTGAATTATACGGCAAGGAAAAACAGAGCACTTAACCTAGAAATTGGATGCTTGGGCCCGGATCGTCGCATCGCTGGACACTGAATAACAAGATAATTACAGCATCACTTATTCATTTGTGTTTGTAGTCTGGGTTGTTTGACACTGTAAAAGATGATGTCAACTGAGAATAGGAAATCTAGTGCAGACATGTCAGATCATTATGTGATTGCCAGTACACCTCGTAGCAATGTATCAAATAGTGAGGAAATAATTCTTGCATCACCAGGTCTTATAGAGTTGTTAAATCGATTAACAGAATAATTATATGAACGTATTGACAAGGGAAATCATGAACTTAAAAAGGAAGTAATGGCAGTTAAGGACGATCTGAGCTAAAAGATAGATGATGGTGTAGCATATTTAAAGTCTCAGTTGAACGAAACAAACAGGGCAGTTGATGAAGTCAGGAAACAAACATGTGATCTTGAAAGGGCAATGAAGTTAGGTCATGAACAGATGGACACTCGTGTGACTGTAGTAGAGAGTAAAATCAGTAATGTTGAGTCTGACCTTGAAAACAAAATTAGTTCTGTAAAAAAGTATTTTGATCATGAAAATAAAATTAGAAAAACTGAAATTCAGGAAGTTAAAGTGTCATTAGAAAATAAAATTAGTGAAAGTGTGTCAAATTCTGAAGGTATTATGAAGAAGGATGTGTATAATCTCAGTCAAAGGGTCAATTCATTGCAAGAAAGTGTAGTAAATATCAAAATGTCGATCTATGGTGGCTTTAATTGGGCAAATGTAGTAATTAAGACATACCCTGGAGAAGGAAAAATCCACCCTAAAGACTTTTTACATCATTTCTCTGACAATTTCGCTGTAGAAATGACTGATGCAATGAAAATTAAATTTGTAAAGAGATTTTTGGACAATGAAGCTTATACTTGTGTCAATCATTTAGATACAGAGGACATGTCATACAGTGAGTTTGAGAGGTGTTTTTTGAATAAATTCTGGTCCAAAATCAAGCAGGCTAGAGTAAAAAGTGGTTTCTTGCATGGGGGAAAGTACATGGAAAGTTATGGCAATATGAGGGACTTTTGTGAGGCTGAAATCAGAAAATTAGTGCATCTTGACTCACCCTTAGATGAAATCACATTGGTGGACACCCTATGTAGATTACCAGATAGAATACAGCAAGCGTTAGATTGTGGACCTGACGATTCATTTGAAGAATTCTTAAGATATGTTGGAAGATTAGACAAAAGTTAGGAGAGAGGAAGGGAGAGAAACCGGTACCAAGAAGACCTTCATGGAAGAGACAGAAGAGATAATCACCAAGAAGATAGTCATGAGAAACGAAGTAGACAGCAAAGTGGTAGTACAGATTATAGGAATAGACAAGGAAGAAACCATAGGAACCGAGGTTACTACAAGTATAATGCACACGGGCAGGAAAACTAAATGTCACCCCTATGGAAGCCTGTCAGGTTGGGGTGAGAAATAGGACAAGAAATCAGGCTACTACAAACCAGATCAGATTTGGACACAAATGGGAAAATGAGCAATATAGACAGGGACAGAAGGTAACACACAGGGTAAATCGACTCAAGTTTAACAAAGAACTGTGGGAAGTCATCAAGAACTAGACTTGGAAAGAAGAGGACAAGTGTATAGAACCAGAAGAGGTTGTATTAAATGATGATACTGTAGCCAATATGTATAATGCAAGTGACGACATGGATGTAGAAGAACCCGAAATAAGTGAAGAACATGATGTGTTTGGACTGTGTAAATGGCTAAGTGATAAGGTTGAAGATGCTGAAGACAGACTGAATGTTACTGCTCATGAAACTGTGAAGACTGAGAATCATGAAGATTTTGATGTTTTGTCTAGTGCGAGTTCAGAGAAGTCACAGGATGACAGTGTTGAAGATAGTGAAGAAGATATGGAGGTCCCATGACCTCCATATCTTCTTCACTATCTTCAACACTGTCATCCTGTGACTTCTCTGAACTCGCACTAGACAAAACATCAAAATCTTCATGATTCTCAGTCTTCACAGTTTCATGAGCAGTAACATTCAGTCTGTCTTCAGCATCTTCAACCTTATCACTTAGCCATTTACACAGTCCAAACACATCATGTTCTTCACTTATTTCGGGTTCTTCTACATCCATGTCGTCACTTGCATTATACATATTGGCTACAGTATCATCATTTAATACAACCTCTTCTGGTTCTATACACTTGTCCTCTTCTTTCCAAGTCTAGTTCTTGATGACTTCCCACAGTTCTTTGTTAAACTTGAGTCGATTTACCCTGTGTGTTACCTTCTGTCCCTGTCTATATTGCTCATTTTCCCATTTGTGTCCAAATCTGATCTGGTTTGTAGTAGCCTGATTTCTTGTCCTATTTCTCACCCCAACCTGACAGGCTTCCATAGGGGTGACATTTAGTTTTCCTGCCCGTGTGCATTATACTTGTAGTAACCTCGGTTCCTATGGTTTCTTCCTTGTCTATTCCTATAATCTGTACTACCACTTTGCTGTCTACTTCGTTTCTCATGACTATCTTCTTGGTGATTATCTCTTCTGTCTCTTCCATGAAGGTCTTCTTGGTACCGGTTTCTCTCCCTTCCTCTCTCCTAACTTTTGTCTAAGATTTGGATAAGGAACTGGATGAGATGATTTAAGTTGAAGTCAAGGAAGGTGTCTGATGGCCAGTGTGATACAGTGTGTGTTGTAGATGATGTCAAGTCTTATGAGAATCAAGTCGTACCAGTGAAATTGAGCAGTGCTGAAAGTTGTCGAAGCAGAAACAGACAAGAAAAGGTAGGGAAAGAAATCTTGCATTGTGTCATACAAAGCTACATCGATAAGAAAGAGAAAGACGATGTTCTAGATACGTTACTGTGTAAATATCATGAGCTAGAAGATAATGTGCCTAGGTTAGAGCAGTGTGTTACCAATGATAATTGTGTTGCTAATGGATGTATGGCTCGTCAACCTGTTGAAAGTAATGTGTCCCTGAATCATGTACAAGCTAATGACGATTCCTGTACTATGAAATGTGATGATATTATTGAAGATATTACTCATGAAGAAAAGGAAGATATACAATATGATGTCACTGGATGCCCATATATTACTGTGTTTACTGATGGAAAAGGCAAGGAAGCATTAGTTGATACAGGTAGTCCAATCAGTGGAATTTCTGAACAATTTAGAGATTGTGTGAAACGTGTACCGGACTACCTGGAGATGCCTGTAGTAGGAATCAAGATCAAGGGTGCTGCCGGCAAACACAGCAAGGTAGTTAACTGGCAAGCTTTAGTGTGAATGATGTCAATTTATGTCAAGGATGTCTAGTAATACCTAATCTGTCTGAGGATATCTTGCTAGTAACTGACTGGATCATGAAAGTGAATGCTGTATTTGACTGGGGAGGAAGAAAAGTTCTGTTTGTGGACCCGAAGACTGGTGTTTTACATTGTAGTGCTATGGTATTGAAAAATGGGAATAGCCTGAGTAAGCAGAGTGTAGAATTAGATTTATTAGATTATAATAAAGATGTAGAAGACATGCATGATGAGCCTGAAGAAGCCATTGAGGATATTAATTATCATGAACTCATAAATACCAAGGTGGACGAAGCCAACAAATTAGACGAAGAACAAAAAGAAGAGCTGAGAAGAGTCTTGTGGAACTACCATGATGTGTTCGATGACAGACCGGGGAGAGTGAAAAACTACCAGTGTACCTTGCAGGTCAAACCACATGAACCATTTTACATCAAACCATACGGTGTCTCTATTGCAAAAAGGAAAGCTGTAGAGAAAGAACTTGAAAAGATGGAAAACTGGGACATAACTGAGAGAAGTACTAGTAAATACAACAACTGATCATCATGATATCCAAGAAGATTGGAGATGTGAGAATTGTACTTGACTCCAGACATCTGAACAAGATTTTAGAAAGGGAAACTGACCATCCAGAGAGCATCGACGAACTATTGTATAAATTTGAACATATAAAATATATGACGAGCCTGGACTTGACTTCTGGTTTTCATCAGGTGCCACTTGCCAGAGACTCAAGGAAGTACACTACTTTCTTGTATAATGGAAGAAGCTATCAGTACTGTGTGGTCCCATTCGGATTAAATGTTTCTGTAGCTGAATTTATCAGAGCTTTGAATTTGGTATTAGGCAAAGATCTAGTTGAAAAGTTAACTGTGTATGTGGATGATATCCTTGTCACTGGTCAAACCTGGGAAGAACATATAAGCTTACTGGAAGAAGTGTGCAGAAGATTAAGAGCAGGAGGGATGTCTCTTAAACTTGGAATTTGCTGTGGAATACATTAAGGGCAAGGACAATCTTGTTGCTGATTCACTCTTTCGTTTCCCAGTGGGGGGTGAATTTCAAGATAACAGAACTTAAGCCATACAGACAGTAGTGGGTAATAATAAGACTTTGTACAGGTGATATTTCTGTAAAATTTATTGTAGCTATAATAGTTTTGTATATATGTATTCTTTGATGAAATATCTTGAAACTTGTGTTGTCATAAACTATTGTAAACCTCAGGAAAGTACACATTCTGTGTGTGCTAAGTCCGTTGGCAAGCACTGGGTTTCTAGCTATGTGGTAGCATACTTCTGATTTCGGTTTCTGGTGCCACATCTCCTACTCATTCTGTAACCCGTTCAAATTTTCTCATATCTATCATTCTATCTTTCTTCTTTAGTGTTAAGGTATGAAATGTATGTATGTAATTTTTTTATGTTAATAAGACCTTTGATTTCAATATAGTTTGTTCAGTATTAATTTATGTCACAGTTAAAATTTGAATTCAGATTGTTGCCTGAGTATTAAAGAGTTAAAGTATTGATAGAAGTCACGATAGAATCAGTTAATTAATGTTAGTATCTAATGAGACTTCCTGGCAGATTAAAATTGTGTGCAGGAACCGGAACTCGAACCTGGGATCTTTGCCTTTCGTGGGCAAGCACTCTACCGACTGAGCTATACCGACACGAACTCACGATGCCGCCTCACAACTTTACCTCTGCCAGTACCTCGCCTCCTACTTTCCAAACTTCACAGTCGCTCTCCTGCGAAACATGCAAGACTAGCACTCCTGGAAGAAAGGATATGGTGGAGACATGGCTTAGCCACAGCCTAAGGGATGTTTCCAGGATGAAACTTTCACTCTGCAGCTGAGTGTGCGCTGATATGAAACTTCCTGGCAGATTAAAATTTTAATCTGCCAGGAAGTTTCATATCCATCCTTCCCACCCCACCAAGAGTGTCTTTCCGCCGCCCACCTGACCTTCGTAACCTCCTATTCAATCCCTATGAAATCCCCAAACCTTCCCTACCCTCTGGCTCCTACCCATGCAACCGCCTCCGTTGTGAAACCTGCCCTATGCACCCTTCCACCACCACTTACTCCAGTCCAGTAACCTGGAAGGTGTACACGATCAACGGCAGAGCCAATGGCGTTAGCACCCATGTGATTTACCAACTGACATGCCTGCACTGTGAAGCGTTCTAGGTGAGAATGACCAGCAACAATCTGTCCATCTGCATGAACGGTCACAGGCAGACAGTGTTTGTTAGTAATGAGGATCACCCTGTGGCTAAACATGCCTTGGTGCATGGCCAGCACATCTTGGCGCAGTGTTACACCATCCGGATTATCTGGATACTTCCCACTGACACCTACCTTTCAGAACTCCGGTGATGGGAACTTGTCCTTCAGCTTATTCTCTCCTCCCTTTGCCCACCTGGTCTCAACCTCCATTAAATTCAAATTCCCACACACCATCTTTAGCATCTTTGCCACGGTTCTGTGGACAGAGCCTCTGCCTCAAGTGGTATCTCTGTCCAACTTCTTTGCTTTTTACAAATGTCTGTCTAGGTGTGTTTGCGTTTGGATATGTGTGTATTTGTTTACCTTCCTTTTTTCCCCTAAGGTAAGTCCTTCCACTCCTGGGATTGGAATGACTCCTTTTCCACTCCCTTAAAACCCATATCCTTCCCTTTCTCCTCTCCTTTCTTCCTCTTTTCCTGAAGTTGTGAAAGCTTGTATGTGTGTTTGTGTGTGATTTTATTTCTGCCTGTCCTTTGGGTAAGTCATCCGTTTTCTATCGGATAACTTACCCAAAGCACAGGCTCAAAGATAGACAAAAAACACAAATAAAAACACACACAAACACAAGATTCTGTTGTCCACTTCTGCTGGAAAAGAGGAAGGAAGGAGGGGAAACAGGGAACGATGTGGGTTTTACTGGAGTGGAAGACAAGTCATTCCAATCCTGGGATTGGAAGGACTATCTTAGGGGGAAAAAGCAAAAGTAAACAAGGGCACACACACACATATGCAAACACACCAAAGTAGACATTTCTAGAGGCTTTCTACAAATGTCTACCTTGGTGTAGACATAGGACTCTCAAGTTTCAGATGATCAAGCAAATGCAAAAGATGGACATAAACATAAAAATAACAAAATTACATTTAAAACAAACTCTGATAGAGAGGAAGGGGCGGGAGGAAAAGATGTGTTAAAAATTTACTAATAATAATAATAATTTGAGGACCAATTTTGGATCATAAAATTGACAGACTTGGCTATGTCATCATGTGGATACTGGTGTGAGATAAGTACTTTTTTATTCTTTTTTAACAATGTAAAGTCAAAGTTGGAATTGAAAAATATAATAAGTATAGTTTACACCTCACAGCAAAGACATACGATGAGATGTGACAGCTACATATCATCTCTAGCTGTCACACTCCCGATGGATACAGCATGCCCTTCTAGAGCATGCTAAAGGTCTCACAAAGGCATTCACTGACAGAAACTACCCCACAAACCCAGTCTGCAAAAAGATCTCCTGTGCTATATCCCCATATCCCAAATCCTCCATCTATCACCAGAAACCAGCCACAAGTGCTCCCCTTGTAACCCAGTACTACCCTGGAGTGGAACAACTAACTGCATCCTCCAGCAAGCATTTGATTTTCTGTCCTCATGCCCAAAAATGAGAGACATCAAGCCCAAGATACTTCCCACCCCACCTGAATTGGTGTTCAGTAGTCCTCCCATCCTCCATAACATCCTAGTCCAACCCTATGCAACCCCAAAACCCAGCCCACTGCCACAGGGATAATGCCTATGGAAGACCCCACTGCAAGACCTGTCCAATTGACCCACCTGGCACCTCCTATTCCAATCCCATCACAGGCTTATCCTACACTATCAGAGGCTCTGCGACCAATGCAAGCAGCCATATTATTTACCAACTGTGCTGCAATCACTGCACAGCTTTTTGTATTGGAAAGACCAGCTGTCCTCTAGGATGAATGGTCACTGCCAAACTGTGGCTGAAAACAAAATAGACCACCGCCTTTGGCACAACATAGAGCAGAGAATATGCTTGATTTTAATGGCTGCTTCACAATCTGGACTATCTGGATGCTCCCACCCACCACCAGCACCAGCAGTACCAGCAGTACATTCTCTGATATTATCCAGGCCTCAGCCTACAATAACCCATTTTTTCTCCATATCCACAGTTGCTACATCATCAATCCTACTCCTTTCCTATTCTCTGTGTGTACTAATAACTTCATTACTAAGCTGCATCTCATTCCAGCCTTCTAATATGTACATGCTCCGTAAGGCTATGCTGTCCCCACCCTTCTCCTCCCCTCTCCTTTCACCACAGGGCATGATCTGGAGTGCAGCAGTCAGAGATGACGGTTGTGTGACTGAAGTGTGCTTGTGTGAATGCTCTATTCTGAAGAAGGCCATTGTCTGATAGCTTAAGTGTTTTGTGTGTGTCCTTTTTTTTTATGTGCCTGTCGCAACTTGTCATATACATCTTTGCGGTGACTTGTAAACTATCCTTGTTAAAAAAAAAAAAGGTAAAGCAGTCAACAATCCGAAGATTGGTTTGAACACCACAGTGCTTTACTAGGCATGGTCCTGTTTGGAGATGGTATGCCGTTGCCTTCCTCCGACCTTCGAACTGACTTACCCAGCCAGTTATAGGGGGACCTACAGTTTAACGTGGGTTCCGAACCACGGTGCTACTCGGTATTTTTCACATGAGCAATACTGCCAGAGGTGAAAGAAGTGGAAAGTGACAGATGAAAATCCCAGCACCTGGCAGGGATCGAACGCGCGACCTTTGGATTTGTAGTCTGGCACTCTACCACTGTGCAACCGAGGCCCACACTATCCTCGTTATATTATTTATTCTTTTCTTTATTTGTACAAACACAAGTTTCAGTGTACTGGAATGTGAAATCATGTGTCAAAATTCATTTAGCGTTCAATTCTATGAAACAGTTAAATTCAATTTTGAATAAAGAAGAGGCATTTGACGGAAAGAAACATGACCCAAACTATAAAAACAGAAAAACTATAGATTATTGTGAGGAAAATGTTAGTAATAATAGTTTGTCATCAGAAGTGAAAAACAATCCTATTGAACATATGTTCAAACAATTAATGGAACAAATTAAATCTACAAAAGTCAGATTTCAGAATCTAACTTTGAAGTAGAAAATAAAATATATAGGAATCTAAGAAAACCATTGACAAAAAACTGATAAGAAATTTATTCAGTTGGCCACTGAGCTTACTGATCTAAGAAATACTGTGGAATCAGGACAGATTCAGGCCAATGCTAGTTGTGGACAACTTATAAATGTTCAAATGTTTGTAGAGCTCATGGGACTTAAGTACAGGGCCATCATTCCCTAAACTTACAAACTACTTATGAACTAGCGTATACTAAAGACAGCACAAACATCCATGTCGGAGGGAGGGATTCGAACCCCCAACGGGGAAGGGCCTCGTGCATCATAGCATAGCACCTCAATGCGGTTAGCCACTCCGCTGTGGCAGACAACTTAAAAACTGGGATTACTGATGTAGCAACTAGGTTAACAAAAGGAATTACCATGTACTGTGAGCAAGTAAATGTGTTAGAAAGCAGAATTGTACTTGAAAGTCAGGTTATGAATATAATAATAATAATAATAATAATAATAATAAAGATAAAAAATAAAAATATAATAAAAAATTGAAAGTTCAGATTGAAAGTTAATTTAGTACTCACATAGAAGAAACTCATTCCTACGTAAATGGACTGTAATGTAAAATCAATAATTTAGAGAAAAATGTACACAAAAGTGGAGAAGTATGTATAGGAAACATATTAGATATAAGCAGTAAATTTGCACAACTTTTATGATGGAATAGGAACAAAATATTTTCTAAATCCAGGATATGGCCCCATAAAATGTTTCCCTGAGGGAAGGAAAATTACCTCCCAATTTTCTCCAATACTGTGCACATAATTTTAGTTTTGAAATGACTGACACAATAAAAATTAAACTGATTCCAAAATTCTTAAAAGGAAAACTTTATCATGAGCTAATCATAACATTGAAACTACTATGACTCACTGGGTGTTTGGTAAAAAGTTCTTGAGTAAGTTTTGGTCTGATATAAAACAAGCTAGAATTAAAAGTGAATTTTTAAATGGTTCTATGCATAGAGAGGGTAGTGAAACTATCAAATCATTCTACAAAAAACAGTTGAGGACATTAATACAGTAATACATTTAGATAAGCCATTTGATGAATTGGCCATATTTACCCACCCTAAACCACACTTGAATCCAAGCTGCAACAAAAAAGTGAGACCGGAATTTTAAGAAGAAAAAAATAAAAACAGGTACCCAAATCTAAATTGCACCCGAGAAATAAGATTTGAAATTCAAGGGGGCAGGAAGGGGACAGAGGGAGATTTTATGCCACATTCAAAATCAAAACAAAGTTGATGCATTTGATGCATTCTAACAGTTGATCTGAAGCAAGTTTTGTGAATATACTTTAAGATGTAGACAGTAGTTGTTAGTAATGGCAAGATGTATCATGGAAATCGTGTGCGGCCATTTGTGTATCATTGCAGACAGCTGAGAAGTCTTTCCAAATGTAAACATATCTGCATTTCTTTCTTACTCTTGATGTGCTATTATATTTGGCCAAATCATAAATTCAAAAATCATGGAATATTCATAGAAACACATCAATATATTTCTGACAAGAAAGTGTGTGAAAATATCAGCAGTTTTATGCTCAGAATGAGACAAGAGAGAAAAAGGAGTTCTGAAGAAAAATGTGATTAAAAACAAGATTTTGGTTATGCATGAAGAAAACATTGTTTCAGCATAATACATCACCAAGCAACCTTAATTTCAAACATTTGATTTTATAAACAATTGGTGTTTTGCAAATAAATCATGGTGCTAGGTACACTGTTAGTGGATCAGCCATAATCACAAGTAATCATAATAATTTGCCAAAATGCCATGTCAAAACACCAAACCAAACATTCGATTCCATTTATTCATTCTAAATTCACTCAGTATTTTCCCATCTCTCATTGGTTACGTGAAATACGTAGAAACACATGAGAATATTGATGATATGCAAAACTGAGTATTTTAAAGTTAGTCTCTAGATTCTAATTCACCACATTCATATTCAAAAATCCTAAAGCCTTGTGCATTGTTGGTATCGATGTAAATAAACTTGTTTTTGTTGCTATGAATATTTGAAATGCCGCTAAATTTGAACATAAACAACACTGAATATCTCTTTCTTCTGTTGCATGATTTATTAAAACTTAGTGATGAAACTCAGAAAAAAGAACTCATCCTCTATCATATTATTTTATTTATACGTAAAAAATAGATGAAGTCCACTTACCAGGCGAAGGATCACAGGCAGTGATAGCAACAAATAAACACACAGACACACACACACAAACGCTAGCTTTCGCAGCCTAGCTGCTTCATCAGGCAGAAGGAAAGGAGAGGGGAAAAGGAAATGATGACGGTTTTAAGGGTGTGGGTAAGGAGTCATTCCAATCCCGGGACAGGAAAGACTTACCCTTGGGGGGGGGAAAAAGGAGGGTAAACAAATACACACATACCCACACATTTACACAGACATATTTTTGTGACAGTATTTATCTTTGAGCCTGAAAATGAAACACCTTAGGCTGTGGCTAAGTCATGTCTTCACCATATCCTTTCTTCCAGGACTGCTAGTTCTGCAAGTTTTGCAGGAGAACTTCTGCAAAGTTTGGAAAATAGGAGGCAAGGTACTGGCAGAGGTGAAGTTGTGAGGATGGACAGTGAAGCGTGCCGGGATGGCCGCGAAAGGCAAAGGTCCCAGGTCCCAATCCCAGTTCCGGCACACAATTTTAAGAAAGTTTCAAGAAACCTATGGTTTCCCATTAGTTTAAGGATCAATGCTTGTGGTCAAATATCCTAATTAAACTAAGCAAAAGCTTTAAGAACATCTACCTGCTAAATATAGGATATGAATTACAGTATAACACCAATTTTGTGTGACTTCAATTTAGCGTAAACCCCCATGTAACGGAAGAATTTTCAACTTCCGAAAATTATTCCATAAGTGCAATGCAATTTTATATTTGATTTAACATAATTTGAATTATGGCATAACCCACATTTAGCATTAGGAAATGTTGAAATTCTCAAGTATTTATTTCTATATGTTATGGTTATGCGACAATAAAAAACTATGAAAAAGACGCCATAAGCTTGTGAAAGACAATTTAAGGCCTATAATTGAGGTTTTCCTCCTCACATTATAAATCACAAATTTCATAATGACATATACCGTACACATATCCTGTGGGTGGAAAACGGGCCCGTATGCAAAATAAACAAAAAGCCGATGTACGTAACACACAGAGTAAAAATCGCTGAAATTCTGTGTGTCTAGCATGTGTCAAGTCTATATCAGAAGTATGGTCGTACTGTATTTACGTGATATGTTGGCAGTGGTCATTTTGCATGTCAGCAGTCACTTGTTTGTTAATGTGCGTGAAGTGATACACCCATGTTCTGATGAAAAATATTATGACATTAAATTTCTACCACACTATAATGGTGGATTGGTGATCGAAAAGGGATCACATGGTACTGTAAAACGTAATGACACATTTGTAACAATACAAATGTTCACGCACAATCACCATTCAGTGACATCTCAGTGGAGTATATATTCAGTCAACAGCAGGAGTAGACATGCATGATCGGGTGCAGGTATCTAACAATTTACCCATCATCTTTAATGAACTGGTGGCTTGTGATGATGTCACCGCCACTACATGCATCCAGGATGTTGAGGAAATACGCAAAGGTGAATTAAAACAGAATGACGAAGATATCGAAGAAGTGGATGATGTTAGGGATGAAGAAATGCAACCACCATAATTCAATGAAGCTGTTGCTAGCATAGACATTGTCCGGAGATTTGTCGCAGCATTTAAAATGGACAACTCTGTTATAGACAGAGTTAATCAATTGGAGATGGACATTTTGAACCTAAAATCCAACAGTGTTTAAAAGCAAACTATCATTTTTTTTATTTTTTTCAAAAAATGAGACACTGTAAAAGTCAAGTAAATATATGTAGTATAAGGGAAAAGTAACTCAGTATATTACATTACTGTAATTGTGTAAGTATTTTGTGGTTGTTTTAATTTTTAGTGTGCTGGGAGACTACAGTATGATCTTTGACTATTGTATTAGGGCTACAGAAAAAGTTTTAATTACAGTATAGTGTGTAGGGCAAGTATCTCCTTGTTTTATTGTTGTTATTGTGTAAATTGTTTATGTTGGTGGTGCAATTCACGTCAATACAGGCAAACAGTTCTCAAAAAGGTTTTCTTTCTAACAAAACCTCAATTTAAGGTAAGCCCCCATTTGAGGTTAAAAAATTACGGTCTCTAGAAAAACGTTAAATAGGGGTTCTACTGTATTTGTTATAACAGTAACACGAGAGTAGCAGTAATTATTGAAAATATTCTGCTATTAGAGCAAATGGAAATTAGAAAAGTTACTCACACACAGAGAAGTTTGTTATTAACCAAATTGTTCAGAAATAAAGTTCTATAAAGGCAAAGTGAAGGTTTCTGGTAAAGCAGATGAAGAAAACCGGTAGGACGTAACGAACAAGAGAGGGACACTGCTGTAAATAATTAAGGTAGAAGTAAGCTTGTACCAAGAAGCAAAAATCAACATTGTAGGAAATAGAAAGTCAAAGATCAAGATAGATTTGAACATATAACAAGGATGCACTTTGCCTTCGAATTTTTGTAATATTTACATACTGGCTTTTACCTGTGTCTTTGCTTCCATTGATGTACTTGCATAAATCTCAAAGACCATCGAAAGTACAATGACCATCGAAAGTATAATAACTTTGCAACCTTGTTCTTAAGTTATGACCAGTATCATCAGGATAAAACAAAAGTTTCCAATTTTCCGGTTTAAATATAAACTGTACATAGAATTATGGTAAATACTCTCCTTCTATATTGAGATGAAAATAAAGATATTATTAAATATGAAAAGAAACTGTTTGTTACATCATAACTAAATCACTGACTGACAAAACTACATTTTATACAAATTGTAAATTATGCAGGATTCAAATGTCATTGAAATCAATTTGGCGATTTGAATATGTTGATGTCTAGTTTAAGCACTATATTCATTATATTGAATTATATAACATACAACATATCAACCATTAAAAGTATTTTACTAAATGTTAACAAATTTCAAAAGTCAAAGAATCAATAACTTTTCCAAGCAGTCTTCAAGCGTCTCAGAAGATTTAAAAGAAAAATTGATGCTGAGCTGTCCCATATTTTGAGTTATATACATAAAATCAACAAATATCTTGAATAACACACTTTCTAAAGTAGCCTATATTCTCCTTCAGTGTGCAAACTATCTCCACACGCAAATACATCAAGATCATTTTAGCGGTTTCGTTGTAAAAGTGTACCAGACACAGCTTCTTTCATGTTTATAATATTAGTATGGATTAAAAGACAATGTATTGAGGAAAATTATGTTTTTATAACATCAACATATTATTCTACGATATTACTGTTTACTGCTGAAACAACTGTAATAGCTGACAGTGAAATACACTGCCAATAGCTGTTTACATTTTCCTCACAACAGCTAAGTTGAGCCCACCTGAGGTATAGTCGGGAATTGAAAGTAGTGTGGACTTGAAATTAAAAGATAGTGTTCAGATTTTAAACAAGAAACCATACAGGTTTTTTTCTTTGTGGGGAATATCTTTTGAGGACTGCCAGCAGGGCAAGAGAGGGTAGCTTAATTAACCCGAGACCCATCTCAAAAGAGAAGGAAAAATTGAAAGATAATGGAACTAAGTCATGCAGAGACTATTCTGTAGGCAGCTCTTAGGATGAAATGGTATATATCTCCACTTCTTTATTTTAAATAGGTGACATTCCCGTACTGTAAGGCTGGACATAAAACTGGTCCCTCCATCTGTTGTAATGGCCTCTATATCCACTAACACCCAGACACACACACACACACACACACACACACACACACACACACACACAAAACACACAAAACAGGAGAGGTGTAGGAAGAGGGGATAGGTACTGTTGGGTGTGAATCTATCCTATACCTCTCCTATTTTTATGTGCTGTGCTGTGCAGTGTGTGTGTGTGTGTGTGTGTGTGTGTGTGTGTGTGTGTGTGTGTGTGTGCGTGCGTGCGTGTGTGAGTGCACACGTTTGTGCTCACATACGTTTGTATGTTTTGTTTTGCTTTGCTTTCTCCCTCTCACCCGCCACCTCATGCCATTCCTAAGCTGCATCTCATTCCACACATCTAATAAGTACATGCTCCAGATGGCTGTACTGTTTCAATCCCCACCAGTATGATGTAACCTTTTCCCCCCTTTTCCCTGCACCTAACCCTTACCACAGAACCAGATTCAGAATATGGCAGCCACAGAAGATGGCTGTGTGACTAAAGTGTGGTTGTGTAATTGCATACATGTTTTTTATTCTGAAGAATGCTATTGCAAATAGCTTAAGTGTTGTATGCATGTATCTTTTTTATATGTGTGTCACTGCTCGGCATTACATATTTGCAGTGAGTTGTAAACTATCCTTATTACATTATTAAAAATATTATGATTTTTTTAAGTAACTGTGATGTAATAAGTTCCGTAACTACAAATAAAAGTCTGGTTTGATGTAACAGAGGTCATGATGGCATTAACCTGGTCAACTTAAATAAATAAAAAAAGAAACTTAATATTCACTGTGTCCTACTATGAATTATTAGTATTCAAGGAAAAGACAGTAATGCTCACTTGAAGCAAAGTACTTCATGTGGACCAATAATTTGATAGAGAATGATTGTGGTCTATAAATGTGGCAATTTGTCTCAAAAAAAAAAAAAAAAAAGAGAGAGAGAGAGAAACTGGATCTTTATATATAGGAGATGTAAATTTAATTTTTTAGTGCAACACATTTTTGCTTGAGACCATGGATTTCCAGCTGTGGGAATTAGGCTTGTAATAATAGTACAAACACCATTTATTCCCATAAACTTGAGTATTAATTGGTGAAACAGATACAAAGTGGGAGTGAATGGTAAAATACACTCGAATGAAAACATGAGCTCAAAGCACTCAAAGAACTTTGTACAAAGAAGAAGCAGTCTAACTGGGGTTATACATGCGACATTGTTGCCCTATAGCTGGACACATACGCTGCGACAGTGGGGTCATGTTACGTGTTTGGGGGAAGCAGTATTACCTAAGACACTCATAGGTTCGGCGGTAGAGGGTAAGAGGAGTTGAGGTATATCAAGGAGAAAATACTTGGATTTAGTCAAGAAGTAACAGGCTTAACATCAATTGAGGCATCAATGTTACCACTGAATTGGGGATCATAGAGGAATTATATAGGGGGGACTATGCTCCAGACTGAAATGCATAATCAGTTTTTAATGATGATGATGATAATGATGATGGGGAAGAAAACTTCTGCCAAACAAAATTCAACCTAAGTTTCAATTTTATTGGAGCTATTTGTTATCATGAGAATGGAACTGATACAAAATACTTAACTGAAATTATCACTGCTGCAAATATTAGCGATTACTTGTACTCATTTTATTTTCCGTAGTTAAGTCCCATAAGCTCTACAAACATTTGAATTTCAACATTTTATTTTGCTGTCTCTATCATTTAACTTCTATTGTTTTAACACTCTTAAATCAGGACTTCAAAACGAACAACAATGTAAAACTTTGCCACTTATTTGTAACAGTAATCTCAATACATACCTGTCAACAGCTCTCAAAACTGTAATAGGATTTTTTTCTAATTGAAGATGTTTCTTCAATTCCATATTGTTAGTAGCACCTTCTTCTAAATAAGAAGATGCAGTACATTCTATGTCAGTCCACATAATGACAGCTCCTATGAAGAAAGAATGAAAACTGTACATTAACAGATAAACTACAGGTTAATAAATATATTCAGATAAGGCAGAGAATTGCATACAATAACAGATAAATGTTAATTGAGAGAAAACATCAGTCTCAACAGCATGAGAGATTCAGTGATCATGATTATCTTATTAAAGATCTAATTGTGTAAATCCAACAAAATAGGGTCTGGTTGCTACTTCTGTTTAATAAGCTGGCCAGGGCTATAGAATTCTAGAATACCATTCCTAAATTGTAATATCAGATAGCAATTATCAGCACTGTTATATGTCAATTGCATTTTCTGTTCGTAATTAAATATACAGCTGTGGAACAGTAGACATTTCCAATGGTGTTATATTTTCACCCTTAATGCTAAAACAATCAATAATTATAAAATATGAAAGATCAATTTCTAAAAGTTTCTGCATTAGGAGAGGGAGGTATTTTCCATTTTAAATTCTCAGAGGAAAACCTTTGTAATTTAAGTGTAGTCGAAGTCTACATGAAAGGATTCAATAATTAGTTTTGAAAAGGATATATTGCTACTCAGCACAGATATGTCTCAATGATTTGCAGAAAGGTAGATAACAGACCATAAGTTAACTAAAAGCTTTCGGCCATTATGGCCTTCATCAGACAGAGGAAGACACTCTCTTGCACACTAACACAAACAAGACCACTGTCTCCAGCTACTGAGGCCAGACTGCAAGATTGTAGAAGGGTGAGGTGAAAGCAATGAGAGGTGGTGGAGGGGGGGAGGCAGCATGGCAAGGGAAACAGAAAGGGAGGAGAGGGATGCAAAGTGGTGAGGGGGAATATGCTTGTACTGTCTGATGGACAGGACAGGGAGGAAGGGAAGGTGAGAGTGGAGTACACAGCTTAATGTAAGATGTATGTAAGGCTGAGTATGGGTATGAAAGAGGAGAAGAGGGGGTAGTGACAGGAACTAGCAAAGGTTTAGGCCTGGGGGATAGTGCGAGCGGTGCATGTATTGCAGGGCGAGTTCCCACCTGCACAATTCAGAAAACCTGTTGTTTGTAGGGAGAATCCATATGGCACTGGCATTGTAGGAGTCACTGGGGCAAGCCACATAATGTAGGGCTGCATGCTCTGCAACAGGAAGGTCCAGCTGTCTCCTGGCCACAGTTTGACAATGGCCATTCATGCAGACGCTGCTATAATCGAACTCTTCTCCCGAAACACAGCACCCAAACTATTACGTGGTTAGTTATGTATGCATCACATCTTGCGAGCTTCCTTTCGGTTCTCACCAATAAGACTTGGGCAATACATAACTCAGGTAGTAAAAGTTTATAGCTCGTTGTCTCTGTACATATGGATGAGTTATGTATGTCAGCTTCTTTGCCCTAAACAGCTACCTAATCTGTTTAAACAAGATCAATACTGAATATGTAGTTTAGCCAGTCTATCAATCTGCATACGATGACAAAAAATATAATCAACAAACATAAATTAAACCTCTGAATGAACCAAAAAAAATTGATTCTAAGATAAAGAAGTGATTCACTCACAAAGTAATTCTTTATAAATGGAGTTTACTACTCTTATTAGACATGAAACACGGAGGTGGTCCTACTTTATATATCGGTAAATAACGAAACATTTCCCCAACAACTGTTCATGAGAGGCACAATAAGTATCACACGCACTCGAGGGTAAAAGTTCCAAATTATCACTTGTAAGTTAGAGTAGTCCATCGAACTTTGCAGTTCCAAGTTAATCCGCGATAAAGTATTTGTTATAAAACACAGTTTGTCATAAAATGAGTACACAATTGCTGAATTATCACAGTTCCACAGCCCTACTACCATGCATAGTTTATCACTTTTGAAGTAGAGACTAAGTTCTGCAGTCACAGTCCCATAAAAAGTCCACACATGCCTGTCTCTTCAAATCACAAGTTTGTAACACGGCTTCTGGCTGCCCAGTGCCACAACCTTTCATCACCACATCCAAGTTAAGAGTCCCCTCCCAAGAGTTTGAAAGCATGCTCCCTCTGCTCTCAAAATTGTCCTTCCGCGCATCCTAACACCTCATCTTTAAAA
Source organism: Locusta migratoria (assembly GCA_026315105.1). NCBI lineage: Eukaryota > Metazoa > Arthropoda > Insecta > Orthoptera > Acrididae > Locusta > Locusta migratoria. The sequence goes on from CM048744.1 coordinate 674,675,738, forward strand.
TACAGTTTCCCCTCCAAAAAATTATACATTTGAATATCACAGAGTTAAATGCTTTGACCACCTCCCTACAAATGTTGTTTACATTTAACAAACAAATATATATTTAACAATACTAAAAAATGGTTGAAACTGAAGCTCTTTGCTCAGATAGCCATTAAGAGTGGCATCTCACTTTTCAAATATACTGCCACTGTCGAAATGTAGTTACACAATTAATATTTAATTTATCATAGTTTTTTATACAATCATATTCATATTTGTCCACAAATACTTACAATTGTTTATACATAAATTAAATATTTAAGTGTCAGTCATAAAAAATGAACGTTACTAAGAATAATATTAAATATAATAAGAATATTATAGAGGAAAAATTCCTAACAGGAAAAATATACGTAAAAAATAGATGAAGTACACTTACCAGGCGAAGGGGCACAGGCAGTAATAGCAACAAATAAACACACAGACACACACACACACACACACAAAAATGCTGGCTTTCGCAGCCTAGCTGCTTCATCAGGCAGAAGGGAAGGAGAGGGAAAAGGAAATGATGAGGGTTTTAAGGAAGGGGGTAAGGAGCCATTCCAATCCCGGGACAGGAAAGACTTACCTTGGGGGAAAAAATGGAGGGTAAATAAATGCACATACACCCACACATTTACACAGACACAAGTACTTGGATGGCTCCTTACCCCCTTCCTTAAAACCCTCATCATTTCCTTTTCCCTCTCCTTCCCTTCTGTCTGATGAAGCAGCTAGGCTGCGAAAGCCAGCATTTGTGTGTGTGTGTGTGTGTGTGTGTGTGTCTGTGTGTTTATTTGTTGCTATTACTGCCTGTGCTCCTTCGCCTGGTAAGTGTACTTCATCTATTTTTTATGTATATTAAATATAATAAAATACATATATAAATGTAATGCACTTTGTTGGGTTCATGTTTTGTGTTTCTGTGGTGGAATCTATGTTCTGACACAAGAATATTACTACCTCAACGAAAAGCAGAACAAAAGAGTAAAACGAAGTTTATTGAAAGAATAAGGAAATAATGTGGTATATCTTATGCCCACTTGCTTCTTAAATTGTTACTGATAAACACTACATATCAAGAATTCTAAATATTAGTCATATAACATTATTATTATTATTATTATTATTATTATAGTACTGAAATTTGTCGGCTTTTTATCTGTAAGGAATATTGAAATTGTAATTACGGCATTTTGATTCTCTCAAGTCTCCTGATTCCATTCATATAATTATATTTGCCACATGATAATTTCCTGATTTTATATGGATTTTTAGAGTAATGTGTGCGGCTGTATTGTATTTCAGATGCAATCTGGAATAGCCGCCCTCACTCAGCCAAACGTTTCCGGTTTCCGACCAGATTAGGAAAAACCTGACTACCTGCTGTATCCCATTCACTAGGTACAAACTGGTAGCCAGCCGGCTGGGGAACCCAACACCCTGGCAGAACCTGCCTTTCACATGGAAATAATCAGCTTCCCTCTCTATCTGTAATATCACAATCTCATCAAATTAACTTGCACAATCTTTTCTTCTTCGATAGTTTATGATTATGTAAAGATTTGAGCTGTAGTTAACTCCTAGAATTCAGGCTAGGACTAGGCTCAATAGCTGGGAGGGGACACAAACAGTGAGAATACACTTTAACTGAAAAAATAAATAAATAAAATAAAAACACAAGATGATTAACTTTTATGAACATCTTGTATTATGCCCCGTAGGCTAAGCTTACATGAGATCTGCACTGAATCAAGTCTCAAGAAGAACTGAACTAGAAACTACTTCGACAAAACTCGATTCATTTATCTTAACAAGGTATGTATAAGCTCCATGTCCACACCGTCTCTTCTTACGATCTTTCATGTTTTCCTATGTTGCACAACGGCCTCTTCTTCAGCCACTATGATTGTCTTTGGACTGACTCACCTGCTAGCTCCCGCATACCTGTGCACAACGAGCGCATGGCACACAGTAAAATCCTTAAATATCTACTTATCTATATATGGTGAATCCGCACATCTGTAGTGGTGGGACAATTCCATAGCGTACAGCTAAATTAGCTGTTACACTACAGATCCCCACCCTTAGCCATGAAATGTCGGATCACTTACAGCCTCTAATCTATTAATACATAGTTAAATATTTATCTAAAATTCTTTTCCACATACATCACTCACAATTGTGTTATTTACTCTCCTACACAGTCATAATTCCTTTCTAAATTAATTTTCCAACATTTGTATATGCTAGACTATCACATTCTCCACTTGTGTGTTACTTTTTTTAAATATTACTTCTTTACACTATATGTCCTTATAGCATTAATTGATTGATTGATTTTGTCAGGGAAGCCAAAACAGTTTTGGTCCAACCCACCACTGCCCACACCAAAACTAAGTTTATTGTGCGGTATCACTCCCTGTATATCTAGTAAAGCCAACCAATGCCCTTGAACAGTGCAAGGAGTCCCTTTAGCAGTTCTTTATTAGACACAATTTCTTCCGGTCTGGTTGTCCCATATTTTCTGTGTCTTTTGCTCTCCAATGCAATGCATGCGTAGTTTAGATGTGATGCAGTTTCATCACCGTCATCACAGATCCTACATTTAGGGTCCTTTTCTGTTATTCCCATTGTACGTAGGTGTTTTTTGAAATTCCCATGGCCTGTCAGCAATCCAACCATGAGTCTAATCTCTCTCCTGTTCAGACCCAGGATTGCAGAGCTTCTTTTGAAACATGGCTTTGGCATCATTACCTTGCCATGCATTTGTTTATAGACCTTGGTCCAAAATTCTACATTTTGTCTTCTGAGCCAGTTATGTAGCTCCAATTTGATCATTGCCTTGGTGATTGTCAGGACAGGTTCTGGTCCAATAAATGGAGTCTCCGCCCCCATCCTGGCTAATCTGTCATCATGTTCATTGCCACTGATCCCCGAATGGCCAGGGAACCAAAATAAGGTTACCCTATTTCTTTCCCCTAGCTCCACCAAAAACCTGTGACATTCTGCAACAATTTTAGATCTTGATATGATCTTTGTAGCACCTACGCAAATTGTCCTCCACACACACCCTTATGGCAGTGATTTCGGCCTGGAATACTGAGGCCAGTTTCCCTAGAGAGATGACACCCTCCAGTCTTGGCTGCACCCCGTATACTCCGGGCCCAACACCTTGGTCTGATTTCGACCCATTAGTGAACCAGACAATGTCTCCCACTGCTCCCTACTTCCAATTGTTATATTGAAAGGCTTGTTGAAGCAGTATGGGGTTATAAAATAGTCGGCCAGCATTTCCCCAACCTTTCCTATATTTACCTCACTCACTATTTTAGTGTGTGACTCTGGGTATCCCAAAAAGTTCCAGTTTTTGCCAGATTTGAGTATGTATGCACCAGTCGCTGGCTCCATCCAGGTGTAATGGTGGCATATCCAGCATGGTTTCCATCCCAGCAGTTGGTGTGCAGCTAATTCCGCCTGTTATGGGGCTAAGAAGGCTAATCTTTGCACCTTACCAAGCTCCTTAGCAGCAACCTGCTGTTCTACCTTTTTCCACCACATGACCGCCCCGTAGGTGATCCTGGGTCTGATCACCATGGTGTATATCCAGTACATACCCTTGGGGCTCAAGTCCCAGTTTTTGCCACAAGTTCTCCTGGTACTTACCAGAGTACCTTTTTACTTGGAGCAAATATTCCTAATGTGAGGGGTCCATGTCAGTTTCTCATCTAAGGTAACCTCTAGATATTTCATTGTCCTCTTCACAGTTAGAGCTTCATCGAAAAGCTTTAGATTCCAACTTGAATGTTGGATATGCTTCTTCATGAATGGTACAACAAGTCTTCTTAGGACTAACCCCCAGATTTTGTTTTCTGCACCAGTTTTGCCCAATGTCCAACACACCTTGTGCCATATTCCTGACTTTGTCAGCAAATTTGCCAAGTTTTACTATGACAAGGTCATCTGCTTATCCTTGGCAAAAGTACAGCCTAGAGTTTAATTCTCCAATGAGTTCATTCACCACTAGATTCCACAATAAAGGGGAAAGAACTCCTCCTTCCGGGCAATCCCTAGCATTTGTGTGTGTGTGCGGATTTATTTTTATTTTATTTTATTTATTTATTTATTTATGACGGTGCGCATACTAGGTGATGCGGACAGGGCCTCCGACAGTTCATAATGAGCCCCCTTAATGTTTACTTCAATGCTCAAATGAACAGTGTATTAATACTCAAGTGTTTATCAGAAATAAAGGTTGTAGCAGTATTGGCATCTTAGGAGGAACATACGTTAAGTCCCACGCTACTAACAGAAGTAATGGCTACGTTAGAACAAGTACTGGCTGCTCTGGTCGAGCAACAAAAACAACTCATCGAACAACAGAAACTACTGACACAGGCCCTTCTTACGGGCCCACTTCATGGCAACGGTTCCACGCTGCACATACCCATGTTAACACCATACGACGAGACTTTCAAAGACTGGATCCACTACGTGAAGAGGCTTTGGCAGCATTTCATCGCCTTCAGAGTGAAGATCCCCAACTTCGTAAGTCTCTGTTCCTTTCATGGATTTCGCCCAAACTCTATCAGTTGTTGACCCAACTTGCCCCCCTTAAAGAACCTTCGTCGTTGACTTTCAATGAGATGTGCTCTCTTCTTACATATTACTATTGCAAACAAACGCCCGTAGTAGCCTCTTGTGTTGCCTTTTACAAATGCAAAAAGCGGCCCGAACAGTCATATAGGGCCTGGGCAGCAGAACTACACGGGTTAAGCAGAAAGTGTCAATTTGTTACCGAACAACAGAAAGAGTCTTATGCACACCACATGGTGCACAATGCAATTCTACTTTCAGCCCCTGATCGTGAGGTGAGACAACATGCTCTTCAGCTAGTAAACCCCACCTTAGAGGAAGTCCTCAGGATAGCATCCACTTATGAGATAACTAGTTCCGCGGGAGCTCAATTAGACTCGTGGAGAGATGTATGTGAGATACAACCAGATAATGTCATTCGCAAAGCAAACAACCTTGGAAATTTTGACGGTGTTGCTGTAGTACAGTCCTCAGTCAGAAATGAAAAGGTCAAACAACAAGAAACAGTTTGAAAAACGGGTAATAACGTCAACACGGCGTTGCCATCATGCCCACGATGTTTCAAACAACACTCTCGCAATGACTGTCCCCAAGGTTGGGCTGTTTGCCATAACTGTCACAAAAAGGGACACGTGGCATCGGTTTGTCGCTCTATATCTGTCAAATTGGTTCAAGAAGAAGTGGATGACAACGCATCAGTTTATTTCATCAACTCCACCTTATCCTCTGCTAGCAAACTTTTTATTGATGTACAGATCCTGGGTCATGATATTAAAATGCAGGTAGACATGGGGTCAGCTGCCACAATTATCACAGCAGCCACTTATGCAGGGATTGGTCCACCTCCCTTATCTAATGTCATGCGCAAATTGCGCACCTACAATCAATAACAGATTTCTTTACTACGAGAGTTGGAAGCAACACTAACATACAAGTCAGTTCCCAAACGCTTAACATTGTCGTAGTTGATCACTCGGGTTCTGACAATTTAATCGGCTATGACACCTTTAAACTTTTTGGATTCTCGGTGGATGACACAGTCCACGTTGTATCAAACGAGATTCCGTATTCGCAATTAGAAAACCTATCCAGTGAATTCTCTAGTCTTTTTCCCACGGGCTTGGAACGTGCCTCTAATTTTGAAGCGCACATCACATTGAAACAGGATGCCCATCCAAAATTTTTTCGAGAACAACCAGTGCCAGTTTCCATGCATGACTCAGTAAAACAAGAACTCAACCATCTAGCCTCAGCGGGTGTGTTGCTACCCATAGACGCAAGCGAATGGGCCACTCTGCTTGTTGTTGTCCTAAAACCCAACGTCAGTCTTCGCTTGTGTGGCGATTTCAAAGTCACCGTCAATTATCAATGCCTGGTTGATACATATCCAATGCCTAGACCTGACGAAGTATTCCCCAAACTTGCGGGCGGCCAATATTTTTCAAAAATTGATCTCTCCTAAGCTTATCACCAGCTTTCGCTTGATGAAGCTTCTCGAACCTTTCTGGTAGTAAACACTCCGCTCGATCTTTACCAATAACAATGACTACCTTTCGGAGTGGCTAGTGCCCCAGCTATCTTTCAACGATTCCTTGAACAACTACTGGCATCAGTTCCGGGATGCATCAATTATCAAGATGACATTATCATCACGGGTAGCACCACGGGCAGAGCATTTAACAAATTTGCACAAGCTTTTTTTGGTCCTACTGGCGGCTGGAATCAAATACAACTATCACAAATCACAATTCGTTCAACCATCGGTTACCTATCATGGTCTACAACTCTCTAAAGATGGTATTCGCCCACTTAATGATGATGTAGCAGCTGTTGATGCAATGCGCGTCCTACAAATATCAAAGACTTACAGGCATCCTTGGGGCATTGGCCTACTACCACAAATTTCTACCATCTGTTGCTGAAATCGCACACCCCTTGCACAAATTACTCAAAAAGAATGTTCCCTTCCAATGGTCGACTGCATGTGAGAAAGCATTTAATCAACTGAAGTCGATGCTTAAATCGGCCCCTTGTCTCACCACGTACACTCCGGGTCAAATTCTTGTCTTGGCTGCAGATGCTTCACAATATGGAATAGGTGCGGTTCTAACTCATCGATATCCAGATGGCTCAGAGCGGCCAATAGCTTATGCCTCGAAAACACTCAACGAGGCACAACAAAGATATTCACAGATAGAAAAAGAAGCCCATGCAATAGTTTACGTTATCCAGAAATTTAGTGTCTTCCTATATGGCAGTAAATTTCAACTCATTACTGACTATAAACCACTTGTCTCTCTCTTCAGCCCCAATGCGGCATTGCCAGACAAAGCTGCTCACCGTCTGCAACGCTGGGCCATACATTTGTCTCACTTTCATTATCAAATCCACTTTTGACCAACATCTCAGCATGCTAACGCTGACTTATTATCCTGTCTTCCCCATGGACCTGACCCCCCATTTTGACAAGGAACAATTACTGTGTTTTCATGTTGACGTAGCTGAAGCTCGTGCTGTTGAAGGGTTCCCTATATCTGGAGAAAACATTGCCTTGGCTACTGAGGCCAATCCTGTATTAAATAAAGTTCTTCATAATATTCCCAAAGGCTGGCCCGAACACCCTCCAAGGAAAGCTTCCGAACCCCTACGCAACTATTTCCATTTACGATATCGCCTATCAGTATGAAACGGCGTTGTTCTCCTGGCTACGGACAATCTGAGCCAACCAGTCGTCATACCATCAGGGCTCTAGAGGGATGTTCTGCAACTGCTCCATCAGGGCCACTGGGGTGTCACAAGAACCAAGAACCTCGCTCGTCGACACGTCTACTGGCCCAGCATTGACACATGGTTGCTTCGTGCAACATATGTGCCCAGCAGGCACAAGCTCCAAGACAATCAACAACGACGTGGGAGAAGATTCATGTAACATGGGAGAGGATTCATGTGAACTACGCTGGAAAGTTTCTGGAAACATACTGGCTACTAGTCATAGATGCGCATTCAAACTTTCCTTTTGTGACCCGACGATACAGGCACGATACAGGCACTAAAAAAGATTTTTGCCATTGAAGGCCTACCAAATACCATTGTCTCAGACAACGGTACCCAATTTAGCTCCGCTTAGTTCGCTCAATTTTGTTCCCAACGTGGAATAAAAAACGTTACATCACCAACCTTCCATCCCCAATTCAACGGGGAAGTTGTACGCCAAGTTAGGACTTTTAAAACCCAGATGAAAAAACTCTTTACCTCCTCATCCAGTGAAGAAGCTCTTCTCACTTTTCTTCAATCATACCGTTTCGCACCTGCTGGTGCACACAGCCCTACTGAGTTGCTACATGGCAGGCAACCACGCACCTTGTTACATCTCATTCGTCCGCCTCTTTATCCTTCCCCCCCTCCATTTCTGGGAAGATTTAAGGTTGGAGAGCTGGTCTGGGTGCAAAAGTATGACCACCAGCCAAAGTGGATTCAGGGCAACATTACACAGCAACAGGGAAACCGCTTATATAAGGTGCAGACAGCTGATGAGGTCACCTCCCGACATGTGGACCAACTCAGGCCTTGGGTCGAATTGGCTACTAGTAGTCATCCTGAGCCTATGGAAGTTGAGGTGGACATAATTTCACTGCCAGGTCAGCATGCAGCCACTGGAGCCTGCAGTGTCGCAGCCAACAACAACACCGGCAGGGATGTCACCTATCCTAGGATCCAGCAAGTACACTTCCCACAAAGGCCACTATCGCCCATACGTGTGTGTTCCACCCCACGAATTCGCAGAAACTAGCGAAGACGACATGGATGTCAGCTTCGTTGGACATCGAGTAATAGTGCGATGCCCAGGAAAGTGACAAATTGAAGTGAAGTGCTCACAGTGTATAATGAAGTGTGTTAAAAATAAATAAATAAATTTCTTTCTCTTTTTCTATAACAGTGCTCCTGTTCATGGGAAAGTGAAGATCAACACAACAAAATGCTTTTTTTTTTTTTTTTTTTTTTTTTTTGGTCGGGGGGTCTATTCTTTTTATTGTGAATTGTTCAACGTCTATCAATCCACGGGGGAGGTATATAGAGGCCGAACCCGTTCATATCCGCTGCCACTCGTTAGCCGCCTCGCGATAGCACTGCCATAACCGGCTCGCCACCCAGCACCCTCTGGACAGTGCTCGGGCTAGGGGATGAGGACAGGGCCTCTGGCAGTTCGTAATTAGCATCCTTAGTGTTCACTTCAATGCTCAAGCGAACAGTGTATTAATACTCAAGTGTTTATCAGAAATGAATGTTGAAGCACAATTCAATGTGTGTCTGAAAATGTTAGTGACAAAATTTGTGTTAAAATTACAAAGTTGTGTAATATTAATGTTGTGTTTTTCTTTATAAAGAGAATTATTTTATCAAAATCCAATAAAATACCTTGCTATTGATGCAATGAAACAGTCTCGTATGGTATTATAATATTTTATGAATAATTTTGAGACTATATATAAAGAAAGTTTCCGTTACGATAGGTATCAAACGATTCCTTAATACAAATAAACAGAATTTTATAGGGGATATACATTACAAGATCCTGTTGGAGTTTTGGAATAGGATCATTGTGGCAAGATATGCAAGTGGAATTTATTAGTTGGTGGAGACACCCTCTGCCATGTAGTCCTTGCATTCTAAAACCACAGTGGTGGAGTCTTCATAAGCAAGTAGATCATAAGGTTAGGATTAGCTTTTAGGTCATGGATTGCATTACTTTCTGTGGGGGTGAGTTTGATACTCATTTTGAGGGATTTGGAGAATGATGGTAAGGCCAGGTTAGAATTAGGAAATTCTTAAAAGTTAAAAGGGGATGATAGGAGCCAGTGTGAGTGGATCTTGACTAGTTTGAAAAGTGAAGCAGTTTAGGCAGGGTTCAAAATTGGTGTTGGCCTGCAACCGGATGGTGTAGTTGGTAACATAATGGTGTTACCATTGTAAGGACCGAGAGAAGATCCTTAACAAGTCCAACATGGTTGAATTTGGGAGCGGAGCAGAAGATGAGGCCTTTGGAGAAGACTTATACTTCTATGGGACTGAGGCTTTTGGAGGAAAGGTCCGTAACTATGTTTCTGATCTCTTTAGCTTGTAGATCGTCTGTGATGGTGTTGGGGAGTTTTTGGGGGAGTGGTAAATGTAAAAGGTCTGTTAGGCAAAGATGGTCAGCTATGAGGGGCTGTGGTGTGTTTGATGGCTCTTGGTGTGGGGGTGGATAATGATAACCCAAGGTGGGAATAGGAAGTGAAAAGATTGGACAGTATTTTGAAGTGGCGTTGTGCATGCTTGGAGGGCAATGGTATCAGTCTGGGAGACAGGATGCAGGTATTTGGGTTTGCAGAGCAAGAGAATTTTTCAGATAAAGATGAGGACTGCAAGGTTGTTTGAACCTGTTTTTCATGATTTTGCAGATTATTTTGGTGAGGCCTATGGACTGACCCCACATCGTGGGGTGAGGGATTGTAGCTGGAGATGGGTAATTTGATAGTCAAGCTATTTGGAGGGATACAAAGTGCTAGGCAACAAAATAGGAACAGCTTGTAGGTTGTGGTTAGAAAAAGGGAAACTTTTCTGTATTGTCACAGAGAGAGGGTCAGAGATTCCCGGTGGGATATTAAAAATGGATAAAATCATGCTAAAATGGAAGATCATGAATAAGTCCCTGTAGAGATACACAAATGATTGCAAAACTCTCATAAGAAATCTATGACAAACATGTAGGAACATGTGAGAACTCTGTGGACAAGTGTGAAAAACTGGAGGGAATGCGTGGAAGTAGTGGGAATATGTGGAAAACAGAAGGGATGTGGGAAAAACTAGTAGGAATGTGTAATAAACTCTCGATAATATTTGAAATACACACAAGAATAAGGAAAAATTGCATAAAGATTCATGCAGGAGGAATGACAATCAGGATGTAATGGATAAAATTTTGTTGTGGGATGGTAACTGAACTAATGTTAAGTAAAAAACATGGGTTGAGGGAAATTTGAATATGGAGTACAGAGAGGTCATGTACTTGTTTTTTGTGAGTGGATGGAAATGGGGTTAAAGCACTTGGATGTCAAAGTATATGCAGTTTTTAAAGGCACTAAAAACAAAAATAGACATTGAGTAGGAAATGCATTAGATAATATACTATTATTATTATTGTTGAAAATAAATGAGAAATAAATATTATTAAATATGACTAAATGAAAGTTTGCTATCAATGAAATGTTGTAATATGCACAGTTAAATAAAATTATTATTGAGATGATATATATAAGGAAAACTGCACTTGGTTGTGGGATAACAGAATAACCGTTACGCAAAATCAGGAAGGAATAAAGAAGGATATGTTGCTACTCGTCTCAGAGACATCCCGATGAGTCACAGAAAGGCACAGAATACAGATATAACTTACTACAAAGCTGCTGTCAGGTACGCCCTTCGTAAGATGGTAAAACAAACTCTCTCACATACATACACACACATACAAACACAACCACCTTCTCGGCCGGTGTAGCCAGACTGCGGGACACAGCACGGTCAAGGAGAAAGAAACCACTGGTGCGGTGAGGAGGCAGCATAGAGGGAAGAAAGAAGGGAGGGGATGGATGCATAGCAAGGATGGGGGAATATGCCAGTGCTGTCTGATGGACAGGGAAGAAGGGAAGGGGAGAGTGGAGTGTGTGGCAGAATGGAAGACACACAAGGCTAGAGTATGGACATGAAGATGGAGGGGAGGGTGGTGGGGAGTAAATAGCAAATGTTTAGGCCCAAGGGATTGCAGGAACATAGGATATATTGTAAGGAGACTTCCCCCTTGCGCAATTCATCGAAGCTAGTGCTTATGGGGAGGATTCATATGGCACAGGCTGAGTAGCAGTCACTGAAGTGGACCACACCATGTACAGCTGCATGCACTGCAACAGGATGGTCCAGCTGCCTCATTGCCAAAGTTTGACAATGGCTATTCATGCAAACATACTGCATGTTACTGGGCATGCCCACATAGAGTCTACACAGTGGTTGCAGATCATTTTGTAGATCACATGACTGCTTTCACAAGTTGCCCTACCTTTTTTGGGATAGGAGTAGGTGGTGGTGGTGGTGGTGGTGGTGGGATATTCGATAGGGCAGGTGTTGCATGTAAGTCTATTGCAGGTATTGCCAAGGAGCAAGGGGTTAGGAGCAGGGATGGACAAGGATATTATTTAGGTTTGGTGGGCATCAGAATACCAATGTATGAGGCGTGGGGAGGATATTGTGTAGGGTATTTCTCATTTCAGGGCAGGATGAAAGGTAGTCCAAACCCTGGCAGAGAATGTGGTTTAACTGCTCTAGTTCTGAGTGGTACTAGATGACAAGAAGGGTGCTCCTTTGTAGCCGGACAGTGGCGATGAGGGAGGTGGTAGGTGACTGCACAGACAAGGCACATGAGATCCGTTTCTGGACAACGATGGGAGAGTAATTACAGTCAGTAAAGCCCTCAGCAAGGCCTTTGGCATATTTGGAGATAAAATGCTCATCACTGCAAATGCAATGACCACGGATGGCTAGGCTGTATGGAAGGGAATTTTTTGTGTGGAATGGGTGGCAGCTGTCAATATGGAGGTACTGTTAATGGCTGGTAGGTTTGCTGTGGATGGAGGTACTGATGGGCCATCCTTGAGGTGGAGGTCAACATAAACAAACATGGCTTGTTGGGTTGAGTAAGACAAGGTAAAGTTAATGGGCAAGGTGTGCAGGTTTTGGGGGAAGATTGTATTGATATTCTGATAAAGTATGTGCATGAAAGTTTCGCCCACTGTGGAACACAAAAGTGTTTTCAAAAGATTTAGAAAGACCTATTTTTTTAAAACATATCCAGAAGAGTAAAGAAGTTATTAGTGACATGTGATATATGTCAGAGAGTTAAGTCACAAACCAAACAAGCAGAGAATATATGCAAAACATCTTGCCGAAAAGACCATTAGAATTTATATGGATGTCTACCTAAATCTTGAGAGGGACACTGCTACATTTGTGTGATAGTTGACTTGTTCTCAAAATTTATCAAATTGTATCCTTTAAAGAAAGCTACTAGCAAAAGCATTATGATATAATTAGGCATGATTACTTTCAAACTGTTGGCACTCCAAAGAGCATACAGTCTGACAATGTGTTGGAGCGCACCACCACAAGCCGTGTCCCATCCGTCCGCGGCATGTGAAAGATGTGCTAAACCCAAATCTGCCACATGACGGCGCCGCCTCCCGGGGCTTGCAGCGCCATCACGACCGGGTGAGCACGTGGTGTGTGAGGCCTCGCTCTCAGTTATGTCATAGCTCTTGCCAGAGCCTCATGTGAACCTAAGCTGCATTCTGTGACCTGTCACCATAGTGTACTACCTTGTAATCAATGTGTTGTACCGTCTTTTGTGATAAATAAATTATACTGTTACAACACAATGTTATCCAATTCACATCAAAGAGTCTAAGGAAGACTGGGACTCCTACGTGCGGCGTCTACAGCAGTATTTTGTGGCTTTTAAGGTAACGGATCCGGACTTACAAAAGTTTTTCTTCTTGCCATGGATCGAGCCCGATACTTTTCATTTACTGAGAAAACTAGCTCCGCTGTCAGAGCCCGCTGAGTTGTCTTTTTCCCGTATGTCGGAATTGCTTAGTTCTTATTATCAGCAACAAACGCACATGGTGCTTTCCCGCCTGGATTTTCATCAAAGCAAAAAGAAACCTGGTCAGTCGTATCAGTCCTGGGTGGCAGACCTCCGCAGTTTGAGTTGTAAGTGTGGTTTCATGTGTACAAATTGTCAGCAGTCGTATGCCGATTCCTTAATTCGCGTCGTTGTTATCCACTCAGCTCCTGATAGGGCTGTGCTTTGCGAGGCTTTGCTGTCACAGGATCCCACCCTTGACGAGGTTCTGTCTATTGCATGAGCTTTTTAGGTGTCTAAGGCGGCAGTGGATCAGTTTGAGGAAATGGTAGAGGTGGTGGCGGTACAGTCCTCGCGCCCCCACAGGGGTCGTTCTTCGCCCTCCTCTTTGTCGTCTTCATGTTCTTGACAATTGCCTTCCCCCGTTACATTCCGACGATGCGACTTTCCCTCTTGTCCGGATTGTTTTCGTGCGCACGATCTCTCGCTCTGCCCCTTCTGCTGCACACGTTGCACGTCCTGCCGTAAACAAGGTCATGTGGCGGCCGTTTGTTGGACTTCTGCACGCGGTCAGCTGCTGTATTCTGACAAGTTCCAAATGGATGTAAACTGTGTTTCTACTGCACCTGGACAGGAGCAGGTCACTTCTTCAAAGATTTATGTTACACTTCTTATTCAAAATCGGCCATTCTGTTTTCAAGTTGACACCGGTGCTTCTGTCTCTCACGTAAATTTGGATACATATTTGGCACTTGGGAAACCGCCTCTTTTTAAAACTTCTCGTCATTTGGTCGGCTATGGTGAACAGCCGATTCCAGTGCTTGGTCAGTTTACGATTGAGGTGGAGTACCAGCACGCAGTGCGCACCCTCATGTTTTTGGCTGTCATAAGCGTGACTTCAGAGAACATTTTTGGCCTGGATGCTTTCACGGCATTTGGTTTCAACGTTCACGACGCTGTTCTTCTTGTGTCTGACTCCATACCGTTTAATGAATTGAATTCACTTTGCCGCCAGTTTGGAGCAATTTTCTCGGCGGGTTTGGGAATGGCCATTGGTTATGAGGTGCACATCACTCTCAGATCTACAGCGGTTCCAAAATTTTGTCACACCCGGCCTATTCCTTTTGCTTTGCGCCCAGCGGTTAAGGACGAGTTGGATCGGTTGCACGGCTTGGGTATCATCGAACCAGTTTCCTCTAGCCTGTGGGCGACGCCTCGGGTGATAATAATGAATCCCACGGGAGCCCTTTGGTTGTGGGTGATTTCAAGTCCACGGTTACCTCGCAGTCAGTGATAGATTCTTTTCCCATTCCCCGCCCGGACGACATTTATGCGAAACTGGCGGGTGGTGAGTGTTTTACAAAAATTGATTTGGCGGAAGCGTATCTCCAGCTTCCCTTAGATTCTGATTCTCAACAATTCATGGTTCTCAATACTCCTTTCGGGCTGTACCACTACCAAAGTCTGCCGTTTGGGGTCGTGAGTGCGCCCGTGATATTTCAGCGGTTCATACAACAGTTACTGTACTGGACGGCATTCCATGCTGTGCGAACTATCTGGACGATATCATCGTCACCGGTTCCTCCTGCACAGCTCACTTAAATAACCTGCGGCTCTTGTTCACAAAATTGCATGCGACAGACATCAAATGCAATCTTCAAAAATCACAGTTCTCTCAACATGAAATTAAGTATATGGGACACCTGGTGTTACGAGATGGCGGCCGCCCTAGGTCAGACTTGGTTACGGTGATTGATCATCTTAATCACCCTACCAATTTGCAGCAACTCCAGTCCTTTTTGGGCAAGGGCAGCTACTACTCCAAATTTCTTCCTAACGTGGTGGAGATCACTCATCCTTTGAACGCACAGCGAAAGAAAGGTGTTCCATTTGTGTGGTCTGCTGCTTGTGAGACAGCATTCGCCCGCATCAAATCGATGTTAAAGTCTTCACCTTGCATTTACGACAGGCCGACAGCTAGTCCTAGCTACGGATGCCTCTCAGCACAGGATTGGAGCAGTGTTGGCCCACAGACTGGATGATGTTTCCGAGCATCCAATTCCTACGTGTCTAAGACATGGTCAGATGCCTAATGTAATTATTTTCAGACTGAGAAAGAGGCTTTGGTGATTGTTTACGCTGTTCAGAAGTTTCATGTGTTCCTCTATGGCATTAAATTCCAGCTTATCACGGATCACAAACCCATGGTGGCACTGTTTGGTCCGTGTTCTCATCTTCCAGACCGGACGTCGTAATGTCTCCTGTGTTGGGCTCTGTTTTTGAGTGCCTATCACTATGAAATTCAGTATCGGCTCTCGTTGTTCCATGCCAATGCCGACGTCCAGTCCGCCCATGGGCCCCGACCCTTCCTTCGACAAGGACAAAGTGGCGATTTTTCAGATTGACTAATGTTTGCATGATTCTGTTGAGAGACTTCCGATTACGGCCAATCGAATCGCGCAAGCCACCCATCAGGCCCTGTGCTCCGTGAAGTGCTTAAGCATGTCACTGCTGGGTGGCTGAGTGATTGTCCGCCAAAGAGGCTGGCCCTCTGCGCACCTATTTTCAGCTTCGACACTGGCTGTCAGTCATCGACGGTGTCCTCCTCCTCAGTACCGATTCCGACGAGACTTGTGTCATTATTCCGTCTGACTTACGGGCTCGTATGTTAACTCTGTTACATCGAGGTCACTGGGGTATAACATGCATGAAGGTGCTCGCACACCGTTTTGTATATTGGCCAGGAATCGATGCCGCCATTGAGCAGTTAGTTCATACGTGCACTCAGTGTGCTAACCAGCAAGCAGCCCCCCCGGCGCACTTTCTCCCCGTAGCCTACTGCAGAGCACCTTGGGACCACATTCATCTGGACTTGGCTGGCCCTTTCTGTCAGTCAATGTGGTTCGTGGTGGTAGATGCACTGACCAATTATCCATATGTCATGCTTATGCACTCCACTATGGCAGAAGATGTGGTCAGAGCCCTGGTACAGATCTTTGCTATTGAAGGCCTTCCCTGGAGGCTCGTCTCTGATAATGACCCACAATTCACGTTGTCTTATTTTCAACACATCTGCACTAATAATGATATTTCCCACCTCACTTCGGCTCCTTTCCACCCCCAATCCAATGGGGAGCGGAACATACGGTGCATACTTTTATATCACAACTTCGTAAGTACCTGGAAAAATCATCCGCAGACATGGCGCTCCCCTTATTTCTTAGTACTTATCGGACTACGCCAATTAATGGTCGGAGCCCGGCAGAGGTCTTCCACGGTCGCCAGCCCCGGCAGCTGTTGCACCTGCTGTGTCCCGAGCCCCAACCTGAGGTGTCTGCATACCCTCGGCGTTACGCACCAGGCACCCCTGTCTGGGCACGCACCTTTGGCCGCCATATCGGGGGTAGTGAGGAGTTCGCGTGGTCCTCAGATGTGCACGGTACACGCAGACGGGGTTACAATCTCCCGCCATCTCAACCAACGACGTCCTAGGTGGGGTCCTACCCCACCACCTTCAGATTCAAGTCTGTGCCTCTCGGATACCCCTCTGCAGCTTTGGGGATCGAGAGAGGCATCCATCTGACATCACGGTGGCACCGACCTCCTCCCACCGACAGCTCAAGTACAGCGACCTATGCTGCGCCCTCACCCCCTTCCCACCACCATGACTACACCTTATCATTGGAGTCGACAATCGATGAGGCTCAGGGAAGAGGCACTACGGACGGGCGTCCACAATGCCAACAGTTGGCCGTTGATGACGACGTCGAGATGTGGTATCTCCCTCCGCGGGTTGATGCAACGCAGGGTCATGTGGGCGACTCCCTTGGCCACCACATGCGGTGTTGGCTTCCCGGACGAGGGGAGAGATGGCAACCCGTGTCCCGTCCATCCATGGCATCTGAAAGACACGCCACGGTGGAGTCCGCCGCATGATGGCGCCGCCTCCAAGGGCTTGCAGCACCGTCACGACAGGATGAGCACGCGGTGTGTGAGGCCTCACTCTCTGTTATGTTGCAGCTCTCACCAGAGCCTCATGTGAACCTTAGCTGCATTCCGTGACCTGTCACCATAGTGTACTACCTTGTAATCAATGTGTTGTACCGTCTTTTGTGATAAATAAATAATACTGTTACAACACAATGTTACCCAATTCACATCAGTCATGGAAAAGGTACATAGAAGATGAAAATATAAAGCTTATCCTAATTTCAGCTTACCACCCTTCAAAGCAATCCGGCAGAAAGATATATGAGACAGACTGGAAGATTATTCAGAACATATTGTAAGAATAATCTTGTGTCATGGACAGAATATGTAGAAAAATTTGAAAATATAATGAATTGCCTACAACATTCATCTACAGGATTTGGTCCATATCAGATTAATGAGCTGATTCAATTTCCTCAATGTAAGCAGTTATGCAGTCAAGACAGGGATGAAATTGCAAGGAGAAGCCTGAAGGAACAAGGTGAGATAAGAAAGAGAAGACATGATAGACAATTAAAGCCATCACAGTTTAGCATTGGTGACCTCTTACTAGTCAGATAGCAAGAGATATCGAGAACAATTAGCAATGAATTTAAAAAAAAAAAAAATTTGATATAGACATAAGTTCATTCAGAGCGGATGAGATAACACACCCCAATGCTTTCAGACTGGCTCACCCAAAATCTGGAAAGATTTTTGGACTAAGAAATGTAACTGAACTCAAACCCTACAAACTATGATACCTCATGTAAATAGTATTTTCTGTAGAATATTATGTATTTTCTTTTTGAATGTTTTATTTTGCTTGTCAGTAATGTGGATAGATACATCAACATATTACCATTTGACAACGGTCTGCCCCAGTGCAACGCCCGCCACCGGACCAGAGAAAGTTGGGTCGTCTAGTCCACTGAGAGAGAAAAATATGAAATAACTTATAACGCTGATGTGGCTCTAATGCCATGAAACTAGTTCGTTAATAAAAGATTACCATACAGCTGAAGCAGTTTCCATCATTATGACTCAAGTCTACAGCTTCATGTGCCCACAACACATAATTTGGTGCAATTACCATTTTAGATTGGTACTTCATATTATTTTATGCACTTTGTAAATTTTGTCATATTGACTGCAGTTTAGTTTGCAAGAATTATATTAGAAGTTGTGTTAGTTTTGATTAGCGCATGTTTGTTGTTCATGTCAGACAAAGGCACATACTTGTGAAGCACGAGCATTATTTGGTCTCTGTCCCTGCCTTTGGACTGGCAAGTGTATGAACTATGGCTTACTGCCCTTGGAAGTTTCAGATGATAGTGTGTCTGGTGTGAGGTGCAGAGCTAGTGCCATGGACAGCCCACGGCCTGCAAGATGGTGAGCGGACTTCACATCATCCACAACGCTCGTGGAGAATACAAGTTAGTAACGCCAGAAATTTACTCATTCTTCGGGCAGCAGTTGGTCTTCAGTTCGAGGTCTCAGTCAAGCTGCTGGGGGGTTGTGTAATGGAACATCCCCCCCCTCCCCCAGCTTTAATGCAGGTGGTGAAGTGAAGCTGAGGATACCAGTGACATTTTTGGTAAAAAGTCTTAAATAATCTAGTCACAAAGAAGAATTGTATTAAACTGATCAAGTGAATAATCTGATAGTGAATTAAAAAGAACAACTTTGTTTAAAAACAGTGAAAACTGAATAATAAACAGTTGCATTATTAATACTTCAAGAATGTTCTATAATAGAAACTAAATGAAGAGCGCATATAGAATGTATTATTATTAAGATAAATATGTATCATGACAGATACACCTAAGAAATTATGTAAGTAATCCAATGGTGGTGCATTAGAAATGATTTCAATTTATTACACTATCAATGACAATTAAGGAATTTACGTAGCTCTATCAATGTAAAGCAATAGAAAATGGTTAACACTATGGTTTTGTAGATATATACATAAATTTCATGAACACATAACAGCATCAATTGTCATTGCTTGTGTAATTATTTTTCAAAAGAGATAGATTGGCTGGCCAATACTTACTTACCTTTATGCTGTACCGCCGATAATCATACACAGAAAGAAAAAGGACGAAAATATGACAAGCTTTTGGAGCTTGGTTGCTTCTTCAGGTAAGAGAGAAGGGAAGAAAAAAGGAATGGGAAGGTAATTCATGATCTTATGTAATTAGTTTGTTAACCAAATATAGTGAATATTATTAGTATAAAGATATAAATGCTCTTTACAAAGAAAATAAGGAAAGATACTATTTCTGATTTAGTAATCTTATTCTATTAATTATGAAAAGTCATTTGATAATTATATGGTTTATTAAAGCTGTAACTTTTGACTGTAAATTTAATACAGCAATTGTCACCAACAATGGAAGTAGGATTTATATTGTTCACCACTGCATAAATACATGTGAGCCGCAAAGTTAGTTCAGTTCTGTGTAGTCAATCAGTGAGTCTGTGTTTAGTTTTGACATTTGACATCGTTGTCAAAGTGTTATGTTGTCATACGTCTTGATACTGTGAGATTTAGTCATTGTAATACAGTTTAATCCAATGAAATAAACATGAAGAAAAGTATTCATTTACAAGAGAGATATATATTTCTGTTAAAACACTCAACATGACCATCATCATTATCAATGTTATTTTGTATCCTATTTGCAGTATATTAATTTAAAATGACCTTTTTCAAGAATGTTAAGGTTAAGAGAACATTATCATTTATATTAGTACTTACTAATTCTTAGGGAATAATTCTTAATTTCATCCATATTGCAATTTTTTGTAGTAATGCATTCTAAAATACACTGAACCTGCATCTAATTGCCTTTTGGCCCACATGGTCAACTTTAAATTACAATTCCAGTATAATATGTCCCAAGACGGTAGCAGCTAGTACAGTGTTCATTACACTAAGTAGCTCATTGCCATGGCACACATAAAGACACTCCTGCTTGCCTGTTTGTTAGTGACGGTTACTGAAAGAAAGTACCGTACTTTATTCAGTACATGACATATGATATTTGCAGGAAGCCATCAGAACAAATTCGTTTTGGTATGTATAAGTTGATTGATGTCAAGGACATTTCAGTATGTGGCATACACACTGCCATATTTGTGACATCCAAATCATTACTAAACATTATCTCCAACTGATACTTTCATCATATCTCATCACAATGCTTATAATAAATGTAATAACAGAATATTTAAAATTGATTTGCACCTTGTAGTGTTTATAGTCAGAAAAAATACCTTTTGTTGTAGCAGTGATAGCAATTCTTGTTTTAGGTAAATAGACAGACTCCACAAGATGTCCTATTTTCTTCAAAGGTGGCATTGTGGGTGTATGTTGTTCCAACATGTTGCCATTCTACAACATTTTAAACCACAATTACTTTAAATATTATGTGATCTAGCTATCAAATTAATAATCTAGCGACCACTAAAATTGTAACACCATCAGGGAAAGCAAAAATTAAAAAGGATTTCTCTTATAATGTGAGCATATTATATTTGGAAGAAAACACGATTAAATTTGTAAGTCATTTATGACTATAAAGGACAGAAAATTTAGACATCTCTGCCAGAAACGTTAGTAGTAACCTGTCTATGTACTTAATTTAACACACCTTACAGGACAATATTGTTGTGCCATTCCAACTTCAACTCTATGTCATAGTGTATTAACTGTAGTAGTTGTCATGTGATAGTGTTTCAGTATTTCAATAAATCATGACTATATGTTTTCAGTTGTCGAGAGATTTGAAGTACATGCTGGCCTGGGATACAGCCAAACACTCTCTTATCGAAGTAGGCCAAGGTAGTGCAAATGACAAGCTGCCTTGCATTATTTTACTCAAACATCATGGATAACACCTTCAATAAAGAGTAAAACTTCCACCCTTAACATAACAGAGGTTTAATTTCTACTGTCCAAATTATCAAGTATGAGAAACAGAGATGATTATGTTGTGTACCCAGTCGCACCCCATAGCAACAATGCAAGAGATCTGATGACAAATGCAATTTGTCAACATTATTTCACCTCATAGCTTTCACATATTAATACATTGCTGGCCACGGAAAATGCAACACCCTGAAGGAATCCTACAACTCATGTGAAATTTGCCATATGTGTTTGCAGTGATGACAATTGCACATGTTTATAAGTGCAGACACAGACTGTGGGTGCCAGTAGTGCCACTTGCTAGCACTATACAGATGCAGAACAGCTGGTCATGTGGACATACTGGAATTATTCTTTTGTGTGGTTCTTTTTTGTAAACTGTTTCAATATGCCTGGTAGAAGACAGCGAATGTTTTCCAAGTATGTTTCAGAGATCGGCTGTGGAAGAACAGTTGCCTATTGGGTTTGCAGATTATCCATCAGTTATTATTACCCATTGGTGATTGTGTCAGACTTCATTAAGCAGCTGAGATGTCGATTTGTAATCACTAAATGTTGGAAGGGTTGAGGGACTGATAGGACCAAATGCACCCATGTCATTGCACCACTCTACCTGATGATAGTCATGGGATCTTGGATTTTTAAAACTGCAGGAGGAAAACTTACTACTATAAATTATATAGGTCATAACAATTGTTTAATTTACCTAAAATGTGGATTGTTGCAGAAGTCAAAAAGTTGACAACACCACCTGTGTAACACACTCTATGTCTTCAGAATGAATACCCAAATATTGCAGTTTGGTAGCATTTGATAAATATATTTGTAAACTTCAAGTGCAAAATCAGGATTTTTTGGTGGTCTTTGGCACTTAGTTCCTATTTGAAATAGACGTGAAAAGTTTTTTTTGGGTTAGCTGAGGCCAGAACACATTTTAAGGTCATAGCTATGCTACAGGAAGTAAGTAAAGTTTGAATGATGAACCAATGCAAGACTATCCCATCCACCCAGTACTTTCAATTACAGTCCCTTCACAGCCTTATCCTACTCCAAAAAGGCCAGGCCACCTGTGAAAGCAGCCATGTGATTTACCAACACTGCTGCAGTTGGTATAACTACCAACAAGATGTCCATCAGGATGAATGGATACTGCCAAACTTTGGTCAAACACAAGGTAAACCACTCTGTGGTGCAGCATGCAACTGAGCATAGCATACTTGATTTCAATGGCTACTTTACAACCCAGGCCAAATTGAAACTATGTCCTCCTCCACCCACTACCAACTTTCCTGGACTGTGCAGATGGGAGTTACCTGATCAGTATGTTCTCTAGTCCCAAAATTATCCAGGTCACAACCTACAGTAATCTAATGTCCCCAAACATCCCACATCCAACTGTTCCTACCCTCTCTGTCCTTTGGCTTATTAACAACCATCTATGCTATATTCTCCCCCCTTTTCTTTTTCTTTGCTCCTCCCTGTTTGGTTTTCCTTTCACACCCCTCCCAGACCCCGTCTGACCCACGTTCTTGAACTACATCTTTCTCCACTCACCAGTACCTATATACTCCGTATGCCACATGTCCTCACCCTTGTCTTGCAGCCTTCTTCCTCACCTCCTATATAAACTCTGAGTCACATTTATTGGTGAGCATCACTGGAAACACAGAAACCAGAGATGACAGCAATGATATAGTGAATTGTGCCTGTGTTGTATGAATGAAAGTATGTACTATACTGATGAAGGATATGGCGAAAAGCTATAAGTTGTGTGTGTGTGTGTGTGTGTGTGTGTGTGTGTGTGTGTGTGTGTTTGCCTTTCCATGTTTTACCATGCCTGCCTGAGGCTCAATGATTGTTTTGCAGTATGTTGCAAGGAATCCTAATTTTACTTTTTAATTTTACTTTTTAATTGCAATAGTTTCAATTTGGCCTGGGTTGTAAAGTAGCCATTGAAATCAAGTAATTGCAACCTGGAGTTTTCATTGTAGAAAAAAAGGAGTTATTAAAGAGCAGTAGGGTAACAGTTGGCAGATTAACTCTATTTGGACTTGTTTCAAGTTGAATAAATCAGAAGTATTATTTTACCACAGAGAAACAAATTTTGAAATTTATATATCGTGTGAGATACCTCCTACATTATTTACATGGTTAGACACTTAAGGCAGTAAAAAATCATGTGACACTGACATGGCTGTTACGGGTAATGGCTTAACCTAGTATACTAATGTGGTGGTGCTAACCTAGTATGCTAATGTGGTGGTGCAAAAATTAAACAAATTTGATTTTGAAGTAATCCATAAACTTGATGAGAAACATGGTAATGTACATGGAGTCAGTAAGAATGCTGAGCACAAATATGCTCAATCCCTTGCAGGAATACATTTGATGCTATGAACAAGAGGAAGCAATGGACAGTGAAATGTAACAAGCTAGGATGTGATTTGATTTCTGCTATGACAAAGTTCTCACTCACTTTGGTTGTGGCAAGGTGAATGTAGCCAAAGTGGACAGTCGTTGCGGAGAGTGAGAATGAAAAAGTGTGGCCATGTGATTTTTGTAAGGAGTTTTGTAACAACAAGGTGGTGAAATAAAGACCAATTTGATAAAAACATGTGAGCACAATTTATTTGTAGTGGGATGGATTTGTAAGCCTCTACTCTCCCATATCAGCTTTGATTTGGAGGAGATGGAATTATAAATGAATAACATAAGTATTAATGAAAATTATGTTTCAAAAGAGATAGATTGGCTCGCCAGTACCTTTGTGCTCTACCGCTGATAGTGACACAAATGAAGAAAAAGAAATAAAAGGGACGAAAAGGACAAGCTTTCGGAACACAGTTCCTTCTTCAGGTGAGAGAGGAGAAGAAAAAAGGATCGGAATGGAAGGGAAACGTAATTCACGACCTATGTCATGAGGATGGTGTTTGAGGAGAGTGGAAGTCAGAGATACTGCATATTAGTACCGAGCCAAGCCAGAGAGGATATACATAACCAAAGAGGAAAGATCAAGCAGTAAAGAGAAGAGAAGATGAGTGAACTGAATGATGCTGAGGAGTGTAGGAGGGGCGGGGGTTGTCTAACGATTTTTGATTAACAGGGAAAGATGGACACACACACACACACACACACACACACAGAGAGAGAGAGAGAGAGAGAGAGAGGAGGGGGGGGGGGGGGCAAGTTTCCACCTCCATTGCTCTGAGAGACTGGTGTTTGTTGGTAGTATCCAAATGTCACATGGTACACCACACATGCCATTTGGATACTACCAACAAACACCAGTATCTCAGAGCTACAGAGGTGGGAACTTGCCATTTGGATATTACCAACAAACACCATTGCCTCAGAGCAACGGAGGTGGGAACTTGCCCTCTAACATATCCTCTCCTCCTGCCACCCCCCTGGCCTAAATCTACACTAACCCCTCCCCTTCCTCCATCCTCAGCTCACCTATTCATTTTCCCTTCCTTACCGCCCCCCTCCCTCTCTGTGTGTCTGTCTCTCTCTCTCTCTCTGTGTGTGTGTGTGTGTGTGTGTGTGTGTGTGTGTGTGTGTCCATCTTTCCCTTTTAATCAAAAACGTTTTAGACAAACCCCCGCCCATCCTACACCCCTCAGCATCATTCAGTTCACTCCTCTTCTCTTCACTGCTTGATCTTTCCTCTTTCGTGATATATATCCTCTCTGCCTTGGCTCAGTACGAATTTGCAGTATCTCTGACTTCCATACTCTTCAAACACCACCCTCATGACCTAGGTCGTGAATTACCTTTCCCTTCCATTTCCATCCTTTTTTCTTCCCTTCTCTCTCATCTGAAGAAGGAACTGTGTTCCAAAAGATTGTCCTTTTTGTCCCTTTATTTCTTTTTCTTCATTTGTGTCACTATTGGTGCAGCACAAAATTAAGTACTGGCCAGCCAATCTATCTCTTTTGAAAAATAATTTATCATCTCTGAGGAGAATTTTCATCATTGTTCGAGTATTAATGAAAATGATTTATGTGGTATTGTAGTTTCATTCTTATATTTTAATATTGTATTTTCTGTGTGCTACCATACAACACTTTTTTGTGTTTTTAATAATATAGTGAGGACAGTTTACAACTCACCGCAAAGACATGGTGACGAGCTGCGACAGACACATACAACACTTTCAGCTATCGGCCATGGCCTTATTCAGCAAATAGAACACTCACGCAATCACACAGGCACACAACACAGTCATACAACCATCATCTCCAGCTGCCAAACTTCGAATCACACTCCGCAGCGAGTAAATCGGGGATGGGAGGGGTGGGGAGGGGAGAGGGGATAGGAAGGTTATGTCAAGGTGGTGGGAATGGGTTAGATGGGAATAACGAGATGCAGCTTAGGAATGGAGTGGGGAGGCGGGTGAGGGGAGAAAAATAAATATACAAAATGTGTGCACACTGCAAGTACACAAGACCATGCACACACACACACACACACACACACACACACACACACACACGCACGCTCACACACACACACACACACACACACACACACACACGATTGTACATTCACGCACCACTCATAATAGGTGAGGTTTGGGATAGAGAGGTAAGAACTGTAAGGTTTGGGAAAAAAAGGAAAGTTATCAAAGGTTGAGGCCTGGTTGAGTCGGGATTGGAGAATGTATTGTAAGGATAACTCCCATCTGTGCAGTTCAGAAAAGCTGGTGGTGGATGGGAGGAGCATGTGCTCCGCTGTATGATGTGCCACTGGGTGGTCCACCATCTTTTTGGCCTTAGTTTGGTGGTGACCATTCATTCTAATGGATAGCTGGAGCAGACTCGTTTGCCATGAAGACCCAAGCTGTAGGGAAGGGAACGTTTGATGTGGAATGGATTGCAGCTGTCATAATGCAGGTCTGCTCCAGTTCCGAATCTCTGAACCAGTACACCAATAACCTAATAACAGTTTTCACATCCCGCAGCTATCCTCCTGATCTGGTACAGAAGCAAATTGCCAGATCCACTTCCTCATCCCCCCCAAATTCAGAACCTGCCACAGAAGAACCCCAGAAGTGCCCCTCTTGTCGCCGGATACTTTCCGGGACTGGAGCAGACTCTGAATGTGGCTCTCCAGAAAGGATACGACTTGCTTAAATCCTGCCCCGAAATGAGATCCATCCTTCATGACATCCTTTCCACTCCACCGAGAGTGTCTTTCCGCCGCCCACCTAACCTCTGTAATCTCCTAGTCCATCCCTATGAAATCCCCAAACCACCTTCCCTACCTTCTGGCTCCTACCCTTGTAACCGCCCTCGTTGTAAAACCTGCCCTATGCACCCTTCCACCACCACTTACTCCAGTCCCTTAACCCGGAAGGTGTACACAATCAAGGGCAGAGCCACTTGCGATAGTACCCATGTTATTTACCAACTGACATGCCTGCACTGTGAAGCGTTCTATGTGGGAATGACCAGCAACAAACTGTCCATTCTCATGAACGGTCACGGGCATACAGTGTTTGTTGGTAATGAGGACTACCCTGTGGCTAAACATACCTTGGTGCATGGCCAGCACATCTTGGCACAATGTTACACCATCCGGGTTATCTGGATTAATTTTATGTAAATCTATATCAGTTTGAAATTAATTTAAAAAGCATAATGGAGAAACAGCGATCTTAATATAATGGTTAAAATGAAAAACAGCCCGGATCAGAAAATTGTTGTTTTTATTTCATGACCACTTTCAGTATGCATAGACTATCTTCAGATGAATACCACCATGGAGGCAGGTGGTGGCGGTGCACAAAGCAGGCCACACAAACGTGACCTGTGGTTATAATTTTCAACCATTAGAAATTATTACATTTCTTTACGTTTTTGATTATGTTTATGTCTAATTCTTGTCCACAACTGCTACAATTAAATAAAGGGTTTACAGAAACCAGAGATGACAGCAATGAATAGTGAATTGTGCCTGTGAAAAAAAATTATTAAAAATTAAATATTTTCTTTAAGTATTTTACCACAGGATGTAGTCAACTTATTGATGATCGTGAACTTTTCTTACATATTGAGCTTCTTGGTATGATGAAATGTTTTCACACAGTACTGTTTTTTGGCTTATAGACATATGGTTAACCAATCTAATTATATGGGTGGTTGTATTTCTCTTCACTTGGTGGTTTATGAAGAATGTTTAAATATTTCATTTTATTGCAGAATTAATTACCAAATGAGATACATAGCGCTAAAGTAATTTATTCTTCCTTATATAAAAATTAAAAATTGTTTGCAATTCACAAATAGCAACTATAATAACTTGAAAAATAATATAATTATGAGCTTACCCATGTAAAAAATGAAACACCATTTTCACCTGTGATAAGAAAATGTTCATTTCTCTTAGGTCGAAATGCAACATTCTTCACGGTACCCAGATCCTTACCCAATTGACAAGTAGCTATAAAAAATTAAGGAAAGCATTAAGATGAGATGGACTTGGATAATGATATTTCATTTAAAAAAAAAAAAAAAAAATATCCTATACTGTGATAAGCAAGAAATATCTGTCCAGTGAGAAGCTCAAACAGACAAGTACTAAAGATCTTAATATATTACAAGATTCTCGAGAAAGTAAAGTGAAAATGTTAGCATATTTCATCAAAATATTAGGGGATTAAAAGATAAAGTACTAAACTTTTGGTTTGTTTGAAAGACACAAGAACCGAGGATGCAATAGACGTACTATTGCATATATGAGCATCTCATTGTCACTGATATGGAAAAGGTAACTGTTACTGGATATAAACTATTACTACATATAAGTAGAGATAATAAGGATAAAAGAGGAGTTGTCACATATATTCAAAGTTTTTATTGTGTGGAAAATTTAGAAACAAAATTTTTTCACAGAAACATATAGAAGCATATGCCTGAGAGCTTAAACTATATAATGATACTTTTATAATTGTAATTCTGTATAGTCCCCATTGGAAAATTATCAACCATTTCTGAAGAAACTTATGATTTCCTGTTGTGGTATCTGTGAGACAGGAAGAAGCAAATTATTAAATATGAGGATTTCATATTTTATTCTCTGAAAGTTTGTTGTAAGAAAATTTACCTTGAAGCATACTTGCTTCTTTTAATGTGACATCTATTATTTATTTTTCTACTAGAGTAGAAAATGACAGTAGCACACTAATACATAACTTTTTATGAATGAAATAATAACCCTTATCCTGTTGAGAATGGTATTTCTGATCTTGGTGCGCAGCTTCACGCAGTATTTCAAAACAGTCCTCAAAAGCAGTATAGTCAATAAATGATTTAACAATTACACATTACCAAGGTTGTGGAGTAACACTTTACTTGGAATGCTGTTACTACTAACAGTTACTTTTCAAAGGTAACAGACAGTAACGATGTTATTATTTGGATAATGTAACTTTAACTGTAACTAAGTTACTTTTATCAGTTAACGATATAACGGAAGTATCAATACTTTTCTGTTGCAAGTAACATAATATTTTTTTTTGTATGAATCTCAAGAGTACAGAATACCGAGATTTGATTTTAGTGAAGAGAAAAAAGAAACAACATATGTTTCTAAATTAAACCTTTTCAACAATGTATGATAGAAATGTATGACATATATATTTTAGTACCATTATAACATTTGATAGTGTTCAGCCATTCATAACATTTTTATTTTATAATTATGTATGCAACAATTAGTATATAACAAACACCTGATGCATCAAACGTAAACAGGAAGAAAACACTCGCATGCCTTGGTAAAGTGTTCAAATTTTTGACATTGGATGGAAATAATGCTTCCTTTTGCTGTAAATTGTGTCATGGTGGGAAAACAATTCAAAGCAGTCGAAACTCCAAAGCGAACTTAAGAATTCATGTAGAGGTTAGTGATTTGCTTTCTCATTGGTGTTAAGGTATGTTTACAATGAATTTGAAACATGTTCTGCAACATTGTTCACTGCTAGTTCTGGGCTATGATACTGATTTTCACAACATGCTGGCAACATAGAAGCCGCGCTCCACGGCAGTGTCAGTAAAGAAACAATGTCCGTGGCTTGAAAGCAATAAATGCTCCTTTGCAGCGGTAGTGTTCAATTTTTCTCTGTGTATCTATAGAGAGTTACATGTTGTCTTTCGGTGTGTTCTTTTATGCAATAAAGTAGACAAAAAGCAACATTTACGAATTTGTCACCTAATAAGAGGCATAGGAGTGCCTATGGAATGTTTTTGTCAGATACTGAATTAAAAAGAAGCATGACTCCCTACAGGAAATAGCTACATTTTTGGCACCAGTCGTATGTGAAGTAGATAAAACAATTACGTCTCACATTTCGAAACACTGCAGCAACAACAATAGGATTGATTATCTTATTTTGGAAAATGAGTCGTTATCAAATTATGTTACTTGCCGGCCTACTGTTTTTACAGTGCTTTTTATGAAGCAGAAATGAATATATGTAGGAAGCAGCAGTGTGTACCAGTGTGCTTTTGTAGGTGGGGATGGGGGAAATGGGATTTCTCCCCCTGTGCATGAAACCATCCCCTCCTCTGGCTATAAATTACCCGTCCCAGCCAGGAATGTTTCTTTCCCTCACTGGATAGGTAAAACTTAATATTGAATTCAATTTTGTGGAGCCATACAAGGAAAGTATTAATACTCTAGTAATACTACTAACATGTATGCTCATTAATTTGTAATTGTTGCTTTCATGTAAAGTCCGTCATCCGTTACTTGTGAACTTGGGGGAGGAGGCAAGCAGTGTGGCAGCCATACCACAGAGCTGCGCAACCTGCAGTCGTGGGCTTTCTGTCTAGTCCCTTGGGGTGTCATTTCCTGGTTTTCAATCGGGCACAGCTTAACGTGAACGGCAGGTTACGGGCAACATACCTATGTGCTTGTCTATTGTTAGGCCCGTTTTTGGCAACGGTAGCCTGCGGACGAATGTGTTTTCCACAAAAGCACAAAGCAGTGTCAGTTGAGCACTAGTTCCCAAAAGATTGGATTGGACAGTCTTACTTTGCTAGTTGATGAATACGTGAGCCGAGCTTAATGTGGGTTTCCCAGTATCGGGTACGGCCGTATGCAAAATTAATTGGCACCATTTGATTGATCTCCCGTATTTGCAAATTACACTGCGATCTCCATAGCTTCTTGCTTCAGTAATGTTGTTAGTGAGTAGAGTGCATCAAAGCCTGCAAGAACTGCGAAATTTTAGAAGGTCTTTCAAACAGTGCTAAATCTCGTCATTCCTCAAGAAAATTGTAATACCGGATGCTAATGTAAACATGACAATCAGGATGTTATGAGTGGTGCTAAGATAGTTAAAAAATCACTAATGGTGGTATTAAAAACGAGGAAGACAGTGAATCTTCGGGAACTTTAAAATGTGACCAGTCAAGGTAGCAATGTGGGAAACAGCAGGCTTGAAATTATGGTAGGAAACTCTGTTGCTTTACCAAGTTTACAAAACTGGCAAAAAACTAAGCCATTGCTGTCTGTAAATAATGAACACTTAGTAATATGCACAGTGTGTTCAGAAGTTTGTGAACTAAAGGTGGAAAGCATGGAACAAGTGTGTATAGATAGTGCATTTTTAACTGATGTTTCTGCTAATAATGCCAAAAAACTAAATGACTAAATCGGTGATCATGCAAGGTGAAAATCACACATTAAATGCTTGGAAATCATATGCAGCAAAAAAAAAAAAAAAAAAAAAAAAAAAAAAAAAAAAAAAAAAAAAAAAAAAAAAAAAAAAAAAAAAATTTAGAAAAAGTGCATATATGAAAGTGAAAAGTTGTGGGGTAAGCAACACCAAGAAAAGTGATAACAACTGCTTCACTATTTAGATCTGCATTTGTAGTAGAAAAACAGAAATTATCATTTGAAACATATCCTTTATTAATCGAACTACAAAAATTTAATGACTTATCAGTAGGTAATATGCTTCATTTTGACCATGCATGTCGAAATAGCATTATGTTTATAGGACAGGAAATGAAAAAGGATCTTGCTCGCTTTCTTATAGAATTGGGTACTAACTTTAGTATCATGATGGATGAAAGTACAACAATTTCCAATATAACTTGTTTGATAATATAGGTTGGTTTGTCCTTTGAGGGAGTTGCTTGTAATTATTGTTTAGACATCATTGAATTAGATAGTGGGACAGGAGAACGCATTTTCAGTGCACTGTTAGCAGCTCTTGAAAAGTTTGACATTAATGATGATGTACTAAAAACCATCTTGTATGTATCGCAACAGAGGGCGCATCAACAATGCTTGCACCTTACAAAGGCATAGTCACACTACTGCGTAATCATTTACATAAAAATTTAACTGTCATGCATTGTATGAGCCACAAAATGGAACTTGCTGCCCACGATGTTATGAAAGATGTAGCAGATGTATACCGTATACAGACTTTTATAGATTCTTTGTGCTTTATGAGACTCTAGACATTTTTCAAGTATTATTATTCTTTATGCAAAACAGAATTCTTCAGTTCTTAAAATGAAACAAGAAATCGATGTTGCTATCAGAACTCTCAAAACACTGATAGGAAATGATTTACCAAGAATGTAGATGATAATACTAGAGTTGGAGGAAAATCGAAAATTCAAAGGAGTTTTAATTAAAGAACCCTCTACCGATGAGTATTGCAAATTTCAAACATTTCGGAAGAATTGTTTTCAGTCTTTAGTAGACAATAAAAAAACCGCTTTGAAGACATAGATTTCTTTTCAGATGCAGCCGTATTAAATTCAGAATCATGACGATTGTGAACATGTGTCAATTCCTCACTTATGTAAGAAAGTAGATTTTAAAATAAGTGGAAGCACATGTGCGTCACTAGTTAATTAGTTTCGAATCTATAAGGAAAATCCTCAACACATGCCCACTTCTGTGAAAGAACTCGTGAAAGCAATAGAAATTATACTTACATCTACAGCTGAATATGAATGCAGATTTAGAGCCATGAAAGTAATACTGACCATTCATAGAAATTGTTTAAAAATTCTGACATTTTCTAATCTACTTTTCATTTTAATAAATGGACCTCCACTGCACTGCTTTGATGCAGAAAAATTTGCAGCAAGATGGATCAAGTCTCAACACCATAGTGCCCTTGACAAACCAACTGGCAAACCACCAAATCTTCAGGAGCAGTCTCATTCATCTCGCCTGTTCAACTGAAGTCTACGTAAAATGATTAGTACTGTATACACTGCAATAGGATCTTGAAAATCAGCTTTACCTATAATAAGTTTTTATAATAGGAGTTTCTGGTATATCCTAAGAGAAGGGATAGATTGGTGGGACACATCCTGAGACATCAAGGAATTGTCAACTTAGTATCAGAAGGAAGTGTGTGGGGTACAAATCATAGAGGGAGACTGAGGGACAAATACAATCAGCAGATTCAAAAGGATGTAGGTTGCTGAACGTATTCTCAGATTAAGAGACTTACACAGGAAAGGGTAGCGTGGAGAGTTGCATCAAACCACTCTGCGGCCTGAAGACCACAACAACAACAACAACAATTATGTACATAGTAAAACTCCGTAAGTTTCGTTCTTTTAGTATTTTTGTTGTTTCACACTATGATATTAGAGAATTTATTCACGCATAAGTATTTTTGTGACATTTGCATAGGGTCGGCATTTCACACTATGATCACTTTTTTGAGGTTGTGAGTATTATGATGGTGCCGAACAGAATAATACCCTACTTTTAACAGATAATGTTCTTTATTAATCAGAAAGATGTATCACAAAAACAATGCAACTCGCTATTCTCATGTCAACAAAGCAACTGGTTTTGTTTGAGTGCTGCACTGGCAAAGAAGCTGGCAGAAAGAGGAACTACTCCACCACATGGTTATAATGTACTGTTCCACCTTCAATGTGCAGGGACCATACAAGCAAACCATCAGTCTCACTGTTCATAAAATTTCACAAAAATTACTTAGATAAATATTTGCATTTCACAAAAAGAATAAATTATTGAAACACGTCATGCCAAGCATGAAAAAGTGGTGCCTCATAATTCAACTAGACGCGTATGGCCAACAACGAAACACAAAATATACATTTGACTAAATGCAAAGTGTCAAGAACCTTGAATGTGTAAAATTTATAAACACTATACTTTAAGGCGAAAGCCATGCCAGTGACAGTTTGTGTCGATTATGTCATTTTTTCTTCATGAACAAGATCTCAAAAAATGTAAAATGCGGGAAAAGTGTAAATATGTTAACACAAATTAACATTGTGAACATAGGAAATTAGACGGGACCAACAAACAATGGTGTAGATGGCAGGAAAACGTAAAATTCGGGAGTGTAAAAATGGGGTGTTACTGTATCTAAAATCACTAGTAATTTCATTTTTTATTATTGTATCTCATGTGTTCATATGGGTGAAACCTACTGCCAACATGGTTAAATATTCTATTGTTATTTGTATCTTTTGTGCAATGTCATGGGTAATTTAATTTGCCATTTCTCATATTCGTTTCTTCTAGTTATAAGTCACTCACATACCAGAATTCTGCCATGTTTCCCCAACGAAGCCAACAGTGAATGATTCAGACTCTGAGAGGCTCACAGCTTCAACATTAATCACCCAGCCTTTCGAGTCAGAGAACTGTAGCAAGATGTACTTCGCTTGACACAGTCAGTGTTTTGATATGTTATTTACAAAGAGGATTCAGGTCCAAGAATTCAAACATGCAAGTCAAGACCCAAGTGTTTTTCAATTATACTTGTGTAATGTTCCACTAAATCATGCTAGCATCCATTCTAAATTCCATGCCTAATGCACTAGCATTGCTCAATTAATCATTCAGATCTATTTATTTATTTTTAATCAAACATCAATTGTTTAAAAAATTTTCATACAATCTTTTGGATAAGTCAGTTCATTACATACTAATTTCAGTACATGTTAATGCTTAGTACCATTGTTTACATTTTCTTTTCCTAATTTGAGAGAACAATATAACATATGCATTAAGTATACACAAACATATACAAACGCTACCTGCGGCAGCCTGGTCGCAAACCCCACGGTGCAAAACGCCACATAGCCAATATCTATAATGTACAGGGTGTCTCACAAAAGAGGCCTGCCAGGCATTCGCGGACCGCACAGTACTGCTCCTGGCTGCTGCCACCACCGCATCCGCTGGCCACGGCAGTGCCCGATTCTTGGACTCTATTGTGACGCAAGCGCATACATTGAGTTAAGAGTCTAAAAAAAGTATTGCCATCTGAGTAACCTAAGCTTACCTTTATTTACAGTAGATGTTCAAAATGATGTTCCTCTATGGAAAGAGCGACCTGACATCGCTTAACACATTTGCGAACACTCGACGAATTTTGGCTGCCGAAATCTGGCAAATGACTAGTCGAATCTCAATAAATTCAGACAGGTATGTGAACAATATCCTGCATCTATTTTTTCAAGAACTTTCACCCAATGAAAAGCTATATGGTTATTTCATGCAGGACAATGCAAGATTACACATTGCCTATGCTTCTATGGCAGCAATACGAAGTGTTTTTGATGATAGGATAGTTGACTGGCCTCCTCATTCTCCAGATCAAAATCCCTGTGGCTTTTATCTTTGGGGAATGTTAAAAGACAAGGTGTATGCAAGCAATCCCCATACACTCGAAGAGTTGGAAGACAGGATTCAACTAGTCATTACCCAGATTTTGGCAGCCAAAATACGACGAGTGTTTGCAAATGTATTCAAGAGATGTCAGGCTGCTCTTTCCACAGAGGGACATCATTTTGAACATCTACTGTAAATAAAGGTAAGCTTAGGTTAATCAGATGGCAATGTTTTTTAGCATTTAACTCAGTGTATGCGCCCACAGAACAATAGAGTCCAAGCCATGGCCAGCAGATGCAGTGGCGGTGGCTGGGAGCCGTACTGCGTGATCTGCAGACGCCTGGCAGGCATCTTTCGTGAGATGTCCTGTACTTAAACTAAGCTATTAGGGTATCCCCCCCTCTGGAAAAAAACACAAATCGCACACTGGTGTGTACTAAATGTGGACATGAAAATGGGACCATCAGCAGCAGATTCCTTGTCACATTCATTTGTAGTGTGAGTGACTCTGAGGCTAAAGTTTCCTTTATTGAAAATGACGATTTGAAATAATGTGAAAACATAAATAAATACACGAGCAATTAAATATATGTTTCAGTACTACCAGTATTAATACAACTGAATTATGTTTAAATAAGCCTTCATCCAAAACTTCACAAACTAAGTGGACAGTAATGACGTGGATGGCTTTGAAATGAGAAATAAATATGCAAGGGTTTCGTAGGTGCTTCCTCTTGTCTAAAAACAAAGAGTAACAGCCAGTCTTCTCTTCACAGTTGTTGTTTTTCTAAACTTTGTGCCTTTCTTTTAAACAACTGCCTCCGTAATATTCATTATAATTTGAAAATCTAACGGGGACATCTTGGTGAAGTGACGAAAAGCAGAGACGTTTTCCAAATTTAGCCTGTCATTCAAACACAAATGTTTGTAAATTTATTGGAACAAACTGCGATGGTCATCAGCCCCTACAGAATCACCCATGCCCGAGGGCAGCAACTGCCCAGTCGTAGCATGATGCCTTAGACCATGCGCCACTCCCGCACAGCAGTGTGTCATTCCTGGCACATCTTCTATGGCATAAATTTTGTTCTCCTTCAACAACTACATCTTCTTCATCTGCTTATTTCGTCAAGTGCACTACTATTAATGCAGCACCTCGTATCACTAATTATTCGTCTTGACCCCTCATAGCGTAGCGAATACACGGTTTGAAATGTTTGCTCATTACTGCCATTTCAGCGTGACAGACGCTGCAAATATATAACAAAGTTGGCAGTTTTCACTGAGATGCGAACAACATGAAATGGAACTTTCATGAGATGAAATGTTTGAAAAACAACTTTTGTTGAAAATGAACAAATATTGAAACTGAGATGCACTGAGAAAAAAAAGCTGTGGAAAATTTATTTAACAATACATTGATTATGTATTAATTAATGTACACTTCTCGCCATTAAAATTACTATACCACAAAGATGACGTGACATGAAATTTAACTGACATGAAGAGATGCTATGATATGCAAATCATTACCTTTTCAGAGCATTCACACAAGATTGGCGCCAGTGGCAACACATACAACGTGCTGACATGAGGAGAGTTTCACACCGATTTCTCATACACAAATAGCAGTTGACCGGCGTTGCCTGGTGATACATTGTTGTGATGCCTCGTGTAAGGAGGAGAAATGCTAACCATCATGTTTCCGACTTTGATAAAGGTCAGACTGTAGACTATCGCAATTGCGGTTTATCGTGTCGTGACATTGCTGCTCACACTGGTTGAGATCCAATGAGTGTTAGCAGAATATGGAATCAGTGGGTTCAGGAGGGCAATAGGGAACACCATGCTGGATCCCAACAGCCTCGTATCACTAGCAGTCGAGATGACAGGCATCTTATCTGCATGGCTGTAACGGATCATGCAGCCATCTCTCAATCCCTGAGTCAACAGATGGGGACATCTGCAAGACAACAACCATCTGCACGAACAGTTAGATGACGTTTGCAGCAGCATGGACTATCAGCTCAGAGACCATGGCTACGGTTAGTGTATTTAATTATTGATTGAAATTAAAGCTTGTTTCCCTTCTACATGTGTTAGTTTCGTTGCAGATTTACAAATGTGTTACAATTACAATGATTAAAAGTAACTGTAAAGATACTTGTAACTAATACAGTTACTTTTGATGTGTAGTAACTATAATTGTAACTAAGTTACCTTTCAGGAAAGTAACTTTAAGTTAGTTACTTTAGAAATGTAACTTTCCCAACCCTGCAAATTACAGGGAAGCCCTACTGCAGGTAGACTGGGCTGAAGTGTACAACAAAACCAATACTAATTTAAAATATAATTTATTTCATAATACGTTTGCAAGTTTATGCAACCTGACAATAAAGTAATAGGACAGTTTACAACTCACTGAAAAGATGTGACAACAAGCTGTGACAGGCATAAAAAACATACACATAAACACTTCAGCTATCGGCCATGACTGTCATAAGAAAATAGAACGATCACGCAAAACACAGACACCAAACACAGCCACACAACCGTCAGCTCCAGTGTGAGCGACCTTATTTGCCAAGACAGAGACACACTTCTCAATAGCCTTGTTGCTTATTGTTTTAGTGGCTGGCTGTTGTAAAGATTGTTTCAACTGTGTAATAAAAGTGGTTTTAATAGTGTTATCTGACATGCTTGTTCTGTTAACCAGTTAGTATCACAGTGATGACCCCAATGTGATATTTTATAACCACATCACTCTGTGTTCACCTCATTTGGCACTACTTTCACTTTAAATACATACAATTCAACAAGACAGTGACTACTTGCATTGTGGCCAACAATGCCATTCAATGCAATTAACACTCACCACAGTAAATTGGTGGCTTCAGTGCAATTGATAGCTCTACCTAATGCACATGAAACTCATGTGAGTAATACTTTTGCAGCTGCCTCGACAATACATTTGGCAATTGGTGTGACATGTTCCACAATGGAATTTCCCATCCAGATTGCCATGTTGCCTTCCCCCTTCATTGTGAAAATAGAACTGCCATCAACCATCCTACATTCAATGCTCACCCATCACGAGCAATTCATCTCGTCTACATGACTTGACACACGTGATTTATTCACAACAGCATGTCGTCAATGAACATTTTCAATTTGTGATGTCAATTACAGTTTCAGCGCTTGCATGGCATCATCCAATGTGGGATAAATTCGTTACAATTACTGGTTTACTCATGACAATTGCATCATCTGTGTATAATGGCCTTCAAGGACCACAATGCCTGTCACAGTCACTTTGGTCAACCACATACGATTACGCCAGCTACCCTCATGAAACCCGTGCCCACCGCTATGCCTACACTGGATCATGCAACTGCACCATGGCTTAGTGCTGAAATTATTATTATTATTATTTTTAATTTTTCAAGTATTTTTTATTATTATGTCTCAAGACAGGTTAAATAAATGAAATGCAGTGAGAGAAAAATTATCACATGTTTAATTTTCAAAATAAATGCCGTTGCCATATGGCAACGCTAGGCGTTCACAGGAGCTAATTCTCTGAATTAACAAAAGCGTGATCATGATGATCAGATTTACATTTATAATTACATCAGCAAATGAATTTAAATATGAACTGGAAGTCTTAACTTCTAACAACAATGAAACAGGATGAAACGATCAATGCATAATCCTACTTTGAACTTTGAACACATTGTTCTTACAATAGATTTGCAATTACTTCCAGTACACCTTTTCTTTCTCTTCTCTTCAGTGTGCTGAATGAAATGATCAGTCCGGTCAAACCTTATGGAATCTGATATCCTGCTATCTATTGAAACCTTTGATGCAGATTGTCTCCCAGCTCCTTTTTGAGCGACCTGTGACTTACATAAAAATACATTTGCTATTTCCTGTCTGAATTGGATTTTTAGTTGACCTGATTTGTTAGAATCCAACTGTTCTGCATAGTCACATCAAACATCCATGTTAACAGAGGCCAATACTATTTCTTGCTATGAATTCCAATTTGGTAGCATCCCAGGTTTTGGTCCATTTGGTCTGTTCCTCCCATATAAGTGTTATATTTTGCAATAACTCTTCATTTTCTGTGAAAATGTCTTCGCTGTACCAACAGGTTGGCTTCCACATGATGAAGAGATCATTGTGATGACAGCATTGTCCATCCATCAGCAATACAGTAGATCATCATTTTTCTCAATCACAGTTTCGTAATATCCACGATCTTCCTTGGAAAAATAGCCTTTACTCCCAAGAGGGCAGTTTTTTGGAATTCTATTTTGTCTTCTAATTCCAATGGCTGAATATCCAGATAATTTTATAAACGAGAAAAGTGCAGAACCAGACAACAGATTATCCATGAAAAATATATAATTTAAGTCCCTCTTGTCCACTGGAATTTCATCAACTAATACTAATAATGGGCTTGCAGTCTTTCCAAATACTTTCTCATACTCTGCGTTTCCTTTTGGAGCTTTTCCCTGGTAAAGCTCAAAATTCACCAAATATCCACTCTTAGTATTGAGGCTCCACATTTTGTAACCAAATCTTCTAGGTTTACCCCTAATAAATTGCTTGCATCCATAGCGGCCAAAATATTTGACCATGCTTTCATCATAGGCCAGGTGCTCTTCAGGTATAAAATTATCTATACATCATTTCTTTAGCATTTATATAATTGGGTGGATTTTCCAAGCTTTATCACTAGGGTCAATTTTGGTGTTGTCAGCGCAGTGCAGAAACCGAAATATTTGTAAAAATTTATCACGTCTCATGGAGTTGGATACAGCCAGGTTCTTCATATCATCATTACTCTCCCAGTAATGATGATGGGAGAATATTGTACCCACTAAGAAACAAAATTGCAATGAAGCATCTAATCTCTTCATCTGTTATTTTTGGATCAGGACAGTTGATAAATAAAGCATAATGTCTTGTTTCATAAAATACATGCTCAATCATCTCATGATCTATAAAACTTTCAAAAATCTCCAAAGCAGACATACTGTTATATTTAGAATAATCAGCTTCAGAAAATGAAGTATGTGATCCTTTATCAAAATCTGCTCCGTTTATCCACTGTGGTTGACTGACTACTCTATCACTGCTCCATTTCATTATCTTTGACACTTAAGGGGTTTGTATAGTACCAACATTGGTTGAAGATACATTAGGGTGTGAAGCTAAATCAGACAAAGGTAAAGGTCCCGCTGATGAAAAGTGTGGGTGTCATAATCGATGCCTATTCTTTCATTATTGACAAGTCTGACTTCTGCATTGGCTTTCAACTGCCGAGATGATAAATTATCAACAAGCCCCTAGTGGTATATTCAAACTGATAAGTGATATGTATAATGCCATAAGCAAAATTTTGAAATATGTTGGAAATTATATATTCCCCCCCCCCCTCGTTTTCATCTGCTGAATCTTCATATACATCTACATCTACATGGGATACTCTGCAAATCACATTTAAGTGCGTGGCAGAGGGTTCATCGAACCACAATTATACTATTTATATCCCATTCCATTCTCGAATAGCACGAGGAAAGAAAGAACATCTGAATCTCTCTGTTCGAGCTCTGATTTCTCATTTTATTCTGATGATCATTTCTACCTATGTAAGTGGGAGTCAACAATATATTTCCGCATTCGGACGAGAATGTTGGCGATTGGAGTTTCGTAAGTAGCCCACGCCGCAGCGATAAGCGCCGTTGTTGTAATGATTCCCATCCCAGATCCTGTATCAGTTCCGTAACGCTGTCTCCCCTGTATTGTGACAATATGAAACGAGCTGCCCTTCTTTGGACTCTTTCGATGTCCTCCATCAAACCCACCTGATAAGGATCCCACACTGGGCTGCAGCACTCCAATACTCCAGTGTCTATATTGATGTATGGAGGCTCCATGAAAACATCTCCATTTATATCATCATTTAATAACATACCTAATGCTTCAGCAAGTGAAAAGCCAGGCCTAAAATACAGAATAGCACAAAAGATAATTTAGGTAGTGCAAATGCTTAGCGTTGCCACATGGCAACAGCAACATTCAGAACAAGGTCTCCGGATCACGGTTTATTCAAATTACTAAATACTGTAATATCACATTCAGGAGTCTATCTATAACACAAGTAAATTATATATTTCTTTAAAAACTATTTTATAGGCTCAATAATTAACTTACTCAAAGTGCACGCTCATGTTATCTGCAGTGTCTCACAATAGTCTCATTACGTCGATAGTAGCACCTCAACAGTTAGATGGAAATGAGAAACGACTATACTGTTGAGTTCTGCATACTTCTCTGCATTCACAAAGATGTTCCACACCACTCTACCTTCAAATCTGAGTAAGTAGGAAAATATAAAGTGTAGACATGGGCACCGTTGCCATATGGCAACGCTAGGCGTTAATGGGTTAATCTGAACAGACTTCATCGCATTACTTAGAGCAAATACTTTTACATACTCCTGAATGGAAAAGTTCCAACACTTCAAACAGACTTAAACTAGCATGGGTCATCAGGATAACGACCTCCCCACCCTCCCACTACAACACACAATGACAAATCCGAGTCCCAGCCCCACCGTGATCAGGATACCTACTGTGTGTGTGTGACATCACCTATCACAATAATGGTATCAATAGTGCATGTTCAGATTTCCCTGAAACACGAGTGTTGCAAGTGACAGGGGTTCCGACCAATCTGACTTTGAGAGTGTGTCTGTATGCATGAGACTCTTTTCCTTGTGCACATGAATGTTTCCCACGTGTGTAACCACCTCCACTCATTACTTCCACCAGACCCTGCCACATCACAACATTCCACTTCAATGTCTTTGTCTACCTGCCGAGTGAACTGGCCATTCAGCTATGGGAGAATACATATCTTATCCTTTTTTGTCCTTCCATAATGGATTTCCATTCTTCTTCAATTAACTTCACCTTGATCAAACACATTCCTCTTCTGTCAACACACGAGCCTAATTGTATTTGTGCATTCCTAGACTCTACTGGAATTCTTACTCCTACTGTTGCGAAATGGTGCATTGTATTGTTAAAAAATGCCACTGCTACTCAGAAACATGATCGTCACAAAAGAGTGTATGCAGTATGCAACAGTTCTATGGTACTTCTTAGTCATCATAGTGCCTTTCCAGGGCATCACTGGACCTACAGATGTTCTCCAAGGCATGACTGAGCCACTGCCAACTTGCCTCCATCGCATAGTAGAGGCATCAAGAAGCTGTTCCCCTGGATGATGACAAATTCTCATTCCCCCCCTCCTTCCCCCACCACCACTGGAATTATGAATAACATATTGTGATTCATCAGACCATGTTACACCCTGCCACTTACAAAGGAACAGGACAGACTAGGTCCTATTTAAAATCTCAGAATCGGCTTCTTCAGTTGTAGACATGGCATTTTGAGTTACTCTTTGCAATTCAATGCTTCATATACATAATTTTTTTTGTATCTTTCAATAATACAAGACTTGTTGATTGAGTAACCCTGAAGTACTGCTGCCGGTCCCAAACCCAGATAAAGGAGGAGGGTTGGCAGCCAAAGAAGCCGTAAAAGAAAAGCCGGGTCACATCTCAAGGCACCTCTGAGGCTAACTACCCCAGTTGTAATCACGTTGACGCCTAGGCATCAACCCCCCCGATACAAATCATTCATTTCAGCATGATGGCAAGTTCGCTCAAAGGAAACACTATCCCAGGTGGTAACCAATCCACCATTGTCAAGGACAATGTTAGTGAGCCAACGGTTTCTGGGGAGCTCACACCAACATACAAGAGATTGAAAAGCAAGAAAGTTTCATACTTTGCAACCTTCAACGTTAACTCACTCCTGAAAATTGGAAAACTGAAACATCTTACTGACACACTGAGCAACCAAAATATCGCTATAACAGCACTACAAGAAACGAGATATATAGATGAAGCAGCATTTGAATCAGAAGGCTTACGGTTTCTGAAAGGAAAACCTGGCAAGAGAGTAATGAAGAACGTACCTCAATTCGGCATAGGTTTTATCATCAATAGACAAATTCTTGGAGCCATCACCGACTTCAGCTCTAAAAGCAGTAGACTCTCCACACTTACCTTTAGAGGAGCAAATAAGATGTATACTATGGTCAATGTGCATGCTCCCACAAATGAGACTAATAAAACAGACCCGGAGAAAGTGGAAGAATTTT
Organism: Locusta migratoria; assembly: GCA_026315105.1. NCBI lineage: Eukaryota > Metazoa > Arthropoda > Insecta > Orthoptera > Acrididae > Locusta > Locusta migratoria. The sequence goes on from CM048744.1 coordinate 674,718,823, forward strand.
GGAAAGACCTGGAGGAAACACTTTCCAAGATTCCAACCAAGAATGTTATTATACTTCTTGGAGACTTCAATGCTCAACCCGGCAAAGAAAGAAAATACAGAAACATCATTGGGAACTATTCAGCTCACAATAGGACTAATAGAAATGGTGAATGACTGGTGAAAATTTGTAAGATCTTCAATCTGATAATGAAAACAGATGACATGGGTATGGCCAAATGCTCTGTTAGGAGAGTTCCAGCTAGATCACGTAGCAATATCAAAACTTGCAGGGAAGGAAATTCAAAATGTAAAAGTCCTCAGGGGTGCAAACTTAGATTCAGATCACTTTCTATCCAAAATTAAGATCAAAATGATACCGTACCGTGAAGTATGATACAGGAAAACTTAAAACAAGCACGGATTTTAAAATGAGCCTGAGTCAGAAGGACTATCAAGGGTGGGAACAGCTGAAAGATACCCTGATTTACAGCGTTAAGGAAACTGTTAATGCCTGGTGGTCGGCAGAAGGGGATCAAGCGATCAAAAAACGTCGGAAAGCATGGGCTGATTGGTGCTCCCATAAAACACTAGAAAATCTAAATAAGTTCCAAGAAGTAAGAAAAAATACTGCCAAAACTATCAGAAATCTTAAAAGAAAATATGAACAGGCACGCTTCACCCAAATAGAAGAGGACTTTCAGAAGAACAATACGCGAGACTTCTATAGAACTTTCAAGACTAACTTGAACAGATATGAGCCCCCTACCCTCAGCTTTAAGAATAAAGAAGGGAAGATAGTATATAGAGAGATGGAAAATAGTCAGATCTTAGCAGAATACTTCGAAGAGCTCCTGAACTGCGAAGCACCAGCTGATACATTCAGTTACAATGACACAGAACCTAATCCTGACTCAGAACCACCTACTACAGAAGAGATTAAGAACATCATAAATACCCTGAAGAATAACAAAGCTCCCGGGGAAGACGGGATCATTGCAGAACTCTTCAAGTCTGCCAACGAGAACGTTATCATTGAACTAAAACAAATTATAAGTAAAATTTGGGAAGAAGAGAAGCTTCCAGAAGGCTGGACATCAGCACTAGTACATCCCATTCACCAAAAAGGAGATAAGACAGATTCTAGGAACTACAGGGGAATATCATTAATACCTGTGGCCTATAAAGTATTTTCAAAAGCATTGCTAAACAGAGTGGAAAAACAACTAAATCCACAGATTGATGAGTACCGAGGAGGCTTCAGAAAGGGTAGATCATGTGCAGAACAAATTTTGAATCTTAAAATAATAATGGCATATCAAAAACAGAGATGCAAAAAATTCATGCTCACATTCGTAGACTTTAAAAAAGCATATGATTCAGTAGACAGGCAAACACTGTTCCAAATTTTAAAGGAGATGAAATTAGATAGAAAATCCAGTGAACTAGTGAGACAGACCCTAAACAATACAACATCCAAACTCAAGTTCAGAGGAAAACTGTCAGAGTCCTTCAAGATTAATACCGGAGTGAGACAGGGAGATGGACTAAATCCTATGCTCTTCAACTGTGTACTCGACAAGGTGATCAGGGAGTGGCGACAAGGAATGAAAGGAGTGGGCGGGATACGACTGGGGTGCAAGAAAAAAGGAATATGAGTAGATTACCTTGCATTCGCGGATGATATTGTTTTACTGTCAGAATCATTAGAAGAGGCAGTGAACCATACCAAAGAACTACAGAGACAAGCAGCTAAAACAGGCCTACAGATCTCTATCGAGAAGACAAAATATATGACAAACATCACGGAAGCTCCTGGATGGATGGCAATAGACATAGGGAAAATTAAGAAGGTGGAAAAATTCAAGTACCTAGGAGAATGGGTAGACACTGGACTGACAGAAAAGGATGCAATGGAAGCACGAATAAACAAAATTAATTTAGCATATAAACTAACAATGAAGATCTATAATAAGAAGAATATTTCTATCAATGCAAAACTGAAACATTACCAGACAGTGATCCACCCTGAAGCTTTATATGCAGCAGAAACACTCAACCTAATAAGAACTGGAGTGATCAAGAGGCTAGAACTGGTGGAACGAAAGATTCTCAGGAGAATATTAGGACCTAAAAGAACAGAAGATGGTCAGCTTAGAAATCGATTCAACCAGGAACTATATTCCAAAATAGAAAAAATATCCGATATCATTAAGAAAAGAAGGTGCGAGTTCTTTGGACACATTTGCAGAAAGGACCAGGGGAGGTCAACACAGCAAATTTCACAATTCTTTTTGTACAAAAAAAGCAAAATACGCTGGATCCAAGAAGTACAAAGGGATCTGGAAGAAATGGGAATACGGGATCAAGAAATACACAACAGGGTGATTTTTAAATAAAAAATTCAGGCATTTCCAGGATTTGAGGACAGAAGTAGACAGAGAAGGAAATCATTGTGGACAGAAGAGCAAAGAAAGATGCAAAGTATGAGAATGAAAGAATACTGGAAGAGGGGGAAGAACAGAAGAAAGGAAGCTGATGTGAATTAACATGGTCCAAAGATGGCCGAAACGAAAGATGAAGAAGAATACAAGACTTGTATCTTCATCTCAGAAACTCATTTTTGTATGTTTAAATAATGAGATAAGAAACTATACTGTTTGAATGGAATCATGTAGTTCTTGTTCATTCTAGAAGTTTTTACATTCTTGCCAACAATAAAACAATGTTGTCAATGAATTTTAGGAGCAACTTCCCACCAGGAATTGTAATTGCTGAGGTGGGATAATCCCTAAAGTGCTTCATATTGAAATGATCACTAATTGATATGAAGATATTGCATTAACATATTAAAAAAACTTACGACATTTTCATATTTGGTTAACAAGTTATTTTCATGAAATATCATTGTCACTAGAAGAGAACTTTCTTCATTAGAACCCTGTAGTAATGTAACAATCTTGTGTGTTTCACTCATTGAAATGTTAATTGAAATAATGCAGCATACATTGTTACATATTTTCATATGTTCAGAATTTTGTATTGTAAATCACTACATTATGTTTAATTTATATATAAACTAGCTTAACGCCAGCTGCTTTGAATGCGTAGGCTGGTTGGTCTGCACCAGTTGGTTCTCCCTCTTAATATAAATTTTCATACAAATAGCTTAAGTACAATTATAATGAAACATTGTGATACTACTTGTATCCATGGCAGAATGGCCATGCATATTGAGGCTTCATGCTGCGGAGCGCGCTGCTGTTCGCTGTCGGGGGTTCAATTCACCCCTCAGGCATACGTGTTTGTGTCGTCCTTAGCATAAGTTAGTCTAAGTTATGTTTAATTAGTTTGTAAGCCTTAGGGACTGATGATCCCGTAGTTAAGTCTCTTAAGATTTACAAGCATTTGAACATTTGATTTTACCACTTGTAACCCCCTATGGCACCCGTTAATAGTTGAATTTCGAAAAATACCCCAACATGTTTCCTTTAAATTCCAACCAAGTATGCAAATATAATTTTTTGTAATTCTGGTTTCAAAATTGGCTTAGTAGCAACGTATTTTCAGAAAATGTTTCATCCCCTATTTCACCCCCTAATAGATCAATTTTCTGAAAATACCAAAACACGTGTCTTTTTAATTCTGACCAAGAAAACATATACCAATTTATGTTGCTGTAGCTTCAAAATTGCCTTAATAGCGAGAAATTTTCGAAAACTATGCCCTCTCCAATTTAACCCCCTTAATGGTTGAATTTCCAATAATAGCAATACACATATTTTTTTAAATTCGAACAAACAATACAAATATCAATTTTTGCAGATATAGCTTCAAAATTGTCTTGACAACAATGTGTTTTCGAAAAGAATTTTTGATCTCCTATTTTACCCCCTTAGTTGTTGGATTACCAAACATACCAAAACTCGTGTCTTTTTAATCCTGACCAAGATTCCATATCCTAAGTTTGATAGTTATAGTTTAAAATTTGAGTTAATAGCAACATATTTATAAAAATCAATTTTTGCATCCCATATTTCACCCCCTTATTGGTTGAATTTCCAAAAATACCGAAACACATGTATTTTAAATTCAAACTCCGCATCCAAATCCGAAAATTTGTAGTTCTTATTTCAAAATTGCCTAAATAGCAACAGGTTTTCGAAAAACATCCACTCTCCACTTTAACCCCCTTTATGGCTGTATTTGCATACGAACCGAAATACGTATTTTTTAAATTCTAATCAACTATACAAATATCAATTTTTGTAACTCTAGCTTCAAAATTGTCTTAATAGCAATGTGTTTCCAAAAAGAATTTTTCATCCCCCATTTTACCCTCTTACTTATTTCCAAAAATACTGAAACTTAGAAGTTTTGTAGTTGCAGCTTAAAATTTGAGTTAACAACTACTTTTGTGTCCCAGCCTCGTCTCCGCTTTTGTGTCTCGTTCCGTTGTAGGTGTCGGTGGCCGAGTGGAATGAGACCGACACAGAAATAAAGATAGCACGCTGGTGCAGGTACGGAGGGGAGCAACCAGAACTAGAAACACTAGAGTAAATTAGAATGAGATATATATTGCACAGAATTTATACAATACTTAACTTTTACATAGTACTGCAGAATGTTGATACATAGTTGAGCTAGAGTCCTGCCTAGTGCCTAACTGATAGCCAAGTCTTCACTGGTGCCTATCGGATTCCGAAGTCTTTACTGGTTCCTAACTCAGTCCCAAGTGAACGATGTCATTCACTGGTGGCCACGAGCGGAGTTGCCGCAGAGGGCGCTCGTGGCTGTCGTCGTAGCTGAGGCTGGGATCGAGACGCCGTCCGCGCCCCGGCATCCGCCTTGCGATCCTCCAGGAAACCCAGTGAAACCTGAGGAAGGGCGCACACCCCCGCCCAGAGGGAGCAGGTCATCTTCTGAGGTGCGTGGCCCAAGCTGGGGGGGCCCGCACGGTCCCGGAGTCCCTCTCGGTGACGCTGTCATCTGCGGCGGCGACGGAGGCGGAGGGGCCGACTGCGTAGGAGGCGCGTCGACATTCATCGGGAGCTCGTAGCCTGGGGAAGCTGGGCCTGGCGGCGAGCGATGTGGCTGTGCTCCCTGGCGGTGAACTGGGTCTGGAATCAAGAAACCGGAGACAGGATCGCGCGGCCTGTGCAAGCGCAATTGGTTTGCGTGGCGCCGCAGCTCGGACCCTGTGGAAGAACGTACAACATACATATTGCGACCGAGCACGCGCTGAATGGTGCCTGGCAACCATGTCTTCTTCATACCAGCAAACACCCTGTACAGCAACGGCGTAGAAACCTGAAAATGCGTAACGCCATACGAACTGACTCGGTGCGTGGGAGGCTGCAGCAGGTGAAGGAGAGTGCGGTGACGGCGGCCGTGTAGCAGCTCGGCAGGAGACGGGCCGTCACGTGGCATGCACCAATACGTAGACAGGAAAATTTGAAGAGCTTGCTGCCTGGAGTGCTGACCTTTCATCTTCTCCATGTGAGACTTGAATGTTCGAACGAAATGTTCTGCTTCACCATTGGACTGAGGGTGAAAAGGTGCAGTGGTAATATGCTGAATGCCATTCACACGACAAAACTGTTGAAATTCCGCACTAACAAACTGAGGTCCATTGTCACTGACGATAGTTTCAGGCAAGCCTTCGATGCAAAAGACTGATGTTAAGGCACTGATTGTACTAGAAGCTGTCGTTGAGTTCATGGCAATCACAAAAGGAAACTTGCTGAAAGCGTCTACAACAATTAACCAGCACGTATTCCAGAAAGGTCCAGCAAAGTCAATATGTAAACGTTGCCATGGTCCCTTGGGGCGTGGCCAGTCTGAGAAACATTGCGGAGGAGCCGCCTGATGCTCCGCACAAACTGTACACTGTGACGTCATGCTCTCTATCTGAACGTCCATACCAACCCAGGTACAATGACGTCTGGCCAGTTGCTTTGTCCTAACAATACCCCAATGTCCTTGATGCAGGAGGCGTAACACTTCTCGTTGCAGGGAACGAGGAACAATCACTCTTGCTTGGTCGTTGTCCGTATGTAACAACAGAACACCCTGACTTAAAGATAATGCATGACGTTGTGCAAAATAACGTCGAACCAGAGGCCGATCGATGTCTTTAGCTCTGGCAGGCCACCCAAAGCGTACAAAAAGTACTACCACACTTAGGTCTGCATCCGCCGCTGTTTCCTGTGCAACCCGACGAGAGTTCAAAGGGAAATCTGCGACAGCGGTAGCATCTCTGGAGTCTATCTGAGAACATGCCATTTCCGAAGAATCAAACGACACATCCTGGCCAACCGGAAGTCGGAAAAGTGTGTCCGCGTTGGCGTGTTTAGTGGTAGGTCGGTACAAAATCTCATACTGATAATTAGACAGTATTAAGGACCATCTCTGAAGCTTTTGTGCCGTTCCTGGCGGAATTGGCTTTGTGGGTGAGAACAACGACGTGAGAGGCTTGTGGTCTGTCAACAAATAGAATTTTCTGCCATAGAGATAATGATGAAACTTTTTGACGCCGTAAATGATTGCTAAGGCCTCCTTTTCTATCTGACTAATTCTGTTGCGTTGGCATCAGGAGCTTGGATGCAAAGGCAATAGGTCGATCGTGAGATCCAATACGATGTGACAAAACTGCACCCAGACCGTACGACGAGGCGTCAACTGCTAACACTACAGGCTTCTGGGGGTCAAAGGGAATCAAACATGCATCACTGAGTAGTGCAGACTTTGACAACTTAAAGGCAACCTGGCAATCTTTGGACCAAACAAAAGGAACATTTTTCCTACGTAAGCGATGCAGTGGAGCTGCAATCTGAGACGCATTGGGAATAAATCTGAAATAATAGTTAAGCTTTCCCATTACTGCTTGCAATTCATGCACATTCTTAGGAGGAGGCAAGTCTTTGATTGCTCGAAGATGTGACTGTAAGGGATGAATTCCTTGGGCATTAATCACATGGCCTAGGTACTCTATTTGAGTTTGAAAAAACGAACACTTTGCTTTATTACAACATAGACCTGCTGCAGTCAACACTTTGAAAAGGCACTCCAGGTTTGCTAAATGTTCTTCAACTGTACGTCCGGATATCACAATATCATCTAAATAGTTCGAACAACACGGTACAGAAACTGTCAGCTGTTCCAAAAAACGCTGAAAAATAGCGGGGGCGGAAGAACTGCCAAAGGGTAGGCGTTGAAATTGAAAAAGGCCCATGTGAGTATTAATGACGAAAAACTTTTTTGACTCGTCATCAAGCGGAATTTGTAAGTATGCCTCTGCTAAACCAATCTTGGAAAAGAAGCGAGACTGTCCTAATTTGTCCATTAGTTCCTCAGGTCTGGGCAGGGGGTAAGTGTCTACAATTGTTTGACTGTTCACTGTTGATTTGAAGTCTGCACAGAGATGAAGTTTTCCTGACGGCTTGGGTATAAGTACTAAAAGCGAGGCCCACTGACTCGCAGAAACAGGAGAAATCACCCCACTATCTTGCCAACGTTTAAGTTCTTCGGCAACTGTATCACGCATTGCGATAGGCACTGGTCTAGCTTTACGAAATTTTGGTACAGCAGATTCTTTCAAAGTTACATGTGCCACGAAGTCTTTTGCACAACCGAGTTCCGGCGAAAACAAGTCACTATATTTTTCACACAATGCATTGAGTTTGTCCTGAGGCACTACTGACGAAATCTGAAGCACATCTCTTTGAATTGATAAACCAAACAAGTCAAAAGCATCTAGTCCAAAAATATTCTGTGTAGATTTGGCCTGAAGAACTACAAAAGAAACTGCCTTTGTTACACTTTGAAAAGAGGCAGGCAGGATACACGTTCCTAACACGGGAATGTTTTGACCTGTATACGCTGTTAGAACTTGTTGACACGGCGACAATTTTGGCGAACCCAGCAGTTCATATGTGTCTTTATTTATTAACGTGACAGCGGAACCAGTATCAAGCTGAAATTGCACCGTCTTATTTTCTATGAAGAGAGTCACAAACAGTTTTTGTTTGCGGCGCTCGACAGGTGCGCGAATGTGGGCAACGTCTGCTACGGTTTGTTTACTGCGCTTGCGCGGGCCGCGTAGTGAAGTAAGCGGCGCAGACTCGGCATGCAGCGGATTAACAACACTGTCACTAGATGGCACTACCGCCGGATCGGCGTCCGCGCAAGCATGCGAAGCTACTCCAGATTTACTAACTACTGCACTACACTTTTGAGTAGCTACTTGATGTCTACTGTCACTAGCTACACAGTACTGGGCACTATTACAAGGAGCAGTTGCAGAAGGCACTATTTTCACTACAGGAATGCACTGTTCATAGTCATTTTGCTTGTCACGAACCCTTTTCCGTTGCACTGTTTTACGCGCTCGTCGGCGCTTGCTACGTGGTGCACTATATAGTTTTGCCATAGGCGCAGAACTACTTTCTTGCAATTGAGATCCAAGGAAAGCACTGTTCAATTCCACAGCCTGTATAACATTTACAGAATGAACTGTTCTCGCACTCTGCGAAGCACTGTTCTTTGAGTTTTTAATTTGCATACACACAGACTGCACATGTCCCGATTTACCACATTGATAACAGGTTGCGTTGTGACTAGGGCAATGAGCACGCTTGTGGCGAGACACACACTGAGGGCAAGATTTACGTACATTTTTCTGAAATGAGCGTTGGCGCCCGTTATTCAAACCACTGTTTCTAACACGACGGGGCGACCTTTGTGTCGCACTTTTACACTGGCTACTGTTCACTGTCTGTTCAGCACGGCCTGTACTATTGTAAGAATCACTAGTGCTACACTGAGAACTACGGCTATGAAAGCGTTCGTTGCGGCGCACTGAATTAACACTTTGGCTTTGCATTTCTGCATCTGCTAAGTCAAAAGTATCATGCGCTTCTATAAGCTGCAGTACACTGTCTAATGAAGGGTCTGACTGTTTTAGAATTGCTGCCCTAATTCTGGGGTCCTGAATGTTCTGCGTAATCGCATCCCTCAACATCACGTCACTATACGAAAGTCCACAAGAGCAAGTAAATTTACATTTGCGGGTTAAGCCCTTCAAGTCAGTGATCCAGTCTTGGTGTGACTGCTCAGGTAATTTTTTAAGTCTGAAAAATCGGTACCGCGCCGTAGCTACGAGAACTTTTCTCTCATAATGAGCATTCAGTGCATCTACTATTTGTTCAAAGTCTACATCACGAGGAGATGTGTTGGGGAAAAGTTTTTTCAGTAACACGAAGGTGTTGGTGCCCACCACAGATAATAACAGATGCTTCACTTTCTGACCTGTAATTTGATGAGCCGCGACGAGTTCTTGAAACTGTGTGAAGTAGTCGCTCCATTCTTCCTCACGTTCGTTGTACTGGCGAAATGTAGGAAGCGGTGCAGCGGCAGGAGTGGGCTGCTAATGTGACAGCTGTTGTTGTTGATGAGCAGCCTGTGCCGTTAACTGCGACACCGCCTGCAGGAGTTGAGTGATTTGCGCCGTCTGTAACTGAATAATTTCCATTAAGTTTGGGTTCGGGGTAGTGGCCATGCTGACCGATTAGGCGCCGCGCATACAAGTAACTTATAACAAAACACAAATGCAATATGAAAGAGGATGCTCTGCAACAAAAAAGTCCACGAACACGTAACTGAAAATGTTCCCCCAAAAATCTTATAATAAGGGTGGGTGGGCGGTAGCAATTTCTGTGTGCTCCGACTACTACTGCTGTCTGGCTGCTACAAGCGGGCTGGTCCACGGATCGTCTATCACTCCTCGTCGCCACTTTTGTGTCCCAGCCTCGTCGCCGCTTTTGTGTCTCGTTCTGTTGTAGGTGTCGGTGGCCGAGTGGAATGAGACCGACACAGAAATAAAGATAGCACACTGGTGCAGGTACGGAGGGGAGCAGCCAGAACTAGAAACACTAGAGTAAATTAGAATGAGATATATATTGCACAGACTTTATACAATACTTAACTTTTACATAGTACTGCAGAATGTTGATACATAGTTGAGCTAGAGTCCTGCCTAGTGCCTAACTGATAGCCAAGTCTTCACTGGTGCCTATCGGATTCCGAAGTCTTTACTGGTTCCTAACTCAGTCCCAAGTGAACGATGTCGTTCACTGGTGGCCATGAGCGGAGTTGCCGCAGAGGGCGCTCGTGGCTGTCGTCGTAAGAACGCCGCACCGTGCGTGCATGGCGGCGCGCGGCGAAAGTAGGTGGTGCGCACTTTGGACTTGTGCGACACCACAACAACAAAAACATTTCATCCCCTATTTCACCCCCTTACAGACGGATTATTGAAAAATCGCTTCTTAATTGATGCATACAGAGTACAATCAACACACTCCACAAATTTCAAGTTTCTATCTTCAGGGGTTTGGGCTGGGCGATGATGAGTCAGTCAGTCAATCGGGACAATCGGGACATTGCCTTTTATATATAGAGATGTACAGTTATCTATTGTAAAATTATATGTATCACCAATCTTTTATTGTAACTAGCAATATGAAACATTTATGTTATTATTACCAAAGAAGATAATCATTAGACAAGATATAAATACTCAGACAGCAAGGCTGTGAGTTATTATCAGTTATTGCCAAAGTATTGCTGAGTTATTGTCAGAGTAATTACTCTGGGAGAGTTGGCCAGTCAGTGTAGTGGAACTTTGTATCATGTGCTTTGTGTCAATAAATATCATACCGAATTTGAAAGAATGAGTATTTGTTTTACCACATCTTCTAGTTTCTTATTTAAAAAATAACCTGTGTAATTTTCTGCAGCAATATCAAGATACTAGTTTATTTGAGTAGCAGTAAGTACAGAGCTGACAATAACTACTACAAACTTAGAAAATGCAATGACTAAAAATCTGTCAGAAGATTGGTCATTGTATTGTAAATTTCACATATAATCAGTAGTAGCTAAACATTAGATGTGGTGGAGGAGCTGGGATTCAGAATGCTCAAAGACTAATATTCATCTGTTTCACTTTGAAACGTATTATCAAAGCACAAAACCATATTCTGACTGAAGATAACATAACCAAATACTGAGAGGAGTAAACTCAGGTTTAGACTATGGTGTCAGAAGAGACATTTCAGGTGATGTTGTAGAATCAAGTAGTCCTCTAGTAGGAAGAGATATTACATTTTTCTTAAAATTGAAGCAGATGTTTGGGAAGATTAAATCAGGACTGACAGGACAAATGATATCAGTAAAACCTGAACTAGTCGATGTGAAAACAGAACTTGATAACAAACTTGACAGTGTAAAATCAGAACTGAATATGGAACAGAAAGAAAAAGTTGCTGAAATGGTAAAGGAACTTAATGCCTTCAAGCAGTCTATAGAAACAGGACAAATGTCTCTCAATGTTTGTGTGGAGACCATTGAGGGTAGGAGAAGAAGGGTATTATCAGCTTTGTCAAAGCAAGAAACTAAAAGTAATAATAGATTTGACACAATGGGAAAATACATTCAGCAGGAAAAAATTATTTTAAATTCAGAAAATGTCCAAACTAGTAAAAACTTAGAAGAAGAAATCAATACTTACAAAAATGACACAAATCAACAAATCACTGTGTTAACAACGAATGTAGAACTACAAGAAGGTGTAGCAGTTAAAAGCTTTGCAAGTAACAGTGTAAGATTTTGGGGGAATATGCCTACCATAAGTTTTCCTGGGGATGGCAAATTGCATGTAAAAGATTTTATTAAATATATTATAGAGGAAAAAATTCCTAACAGGAAAAATATATGTAAAAAAAAAAAAAAATAAATAAATAAAAATAGATGAAGTCTACCTACCACGCGAAGGAGCACAGGCAGTGATAGTAACAAATAAACAAACACACACACACACACACACAAACGCTAGCTATCGCAGCCCAGCTGTTTCGTCAGGCAGAAGGGAAGGAGGGGGAAAAGGAAATGATGAGGGTTTTAAGGGAGTGGGTAAGGAGTCATTCCAATCCCGGGACAGGAAAGACTTACCTTGGGGGGGAAAAAGGAGAGTAAACAAATACACACACACACACACACACACACATTTACACAGACGCAAGTACACCTGAAAGTACACACTGCCTGTGCTCCTTCGCCTGGTAAGTAGACTTCATCATCTTCTTCTTCTTCTTCTTCTTCTTCTTCTTTTTACGTATATTTTATTAAATATTGTAAATAAAACTTCAATTCTCAAACACCGGAGTAATTTAAGATGAAGCTCATTAAAAGGCTGTCAGATATGGGGCAATGTCTTGGGTCAATCAGCATACCAGCAATGACCAGTTAAGTGAATCTAAGAAATGTTTCCTTACTACATTTTGGTCAGAAACACAGCAGGCAAGGACAAATACTGAGTTCTTGAATGGACTTACATAAAGTAAAGTAAGGGAGACAATGAAAGAGTTCTGTGAAAGTCACTTGAAGAAATCAATTCATTTGGACCAACCATTGGATGTCCTTAAACATATAGATAGTTTAAAAAGGAGTTTGCCTAAAAGAGTTCAATGGGACTTAGTATTTAGGCCAGATGATTTGATGGAACATTTCTTAAGATATGTAAATAAATTGGGCAGAGAATTTGAATGAAATCTCAATTTTGGAGGACAACAAGATGGGGGTGGAATCATAATTCTAATTCTAACAATAGTAATGGGAACTCTGAAAGAAGAGATGATGATAGTTTCAGGAATGATGGTAATGAAAATGAGGAGCACCTAGCGATATTAATAACTGGCATTATAGGAATAGAAATGGTAACAGAAATTTTGGAGGCGGAGGTAGAAAATGGCAAAACAGTAGGCATGCAGATAACCAAAGATCCAATGAAGGAAATGGCAGTGTGTTCACTGTTACAATGAACCGCCAGAAAAAGCTCGTCGTGAAAAAAAGTAAATAAATAAATAAAATAAAAAGTGTTTTTAAACTATCAATCTTCTATCAAATCATTTTATATGCACATTCTAAGTATTTTTATCGCATGAGGAACGTTTTATGCTGTGGAGACAGCATGTACACCAGTCATAGCGCAGCCACTTAATTAGGCAACAGTGCCCGCAGCATTGCAATGTGCATGCGCAGCTGAGGTTCAAATTCTCTTCTGAATTCTCTTCTCTGCGCTCCCGTGCAGGAAGGGGTGAGAAGAAATGCCACATTTAACATTGGTGTTGGAGCTGGTAGAGACTCCAGCTCCTAGCTGCTCAAGCTCTGGTGGCTATACACAAATGGTCCCGAAGCAAGACAATGGAGCTACTGCGCACCTCGCCTTGTGCATGTGCAAATTCTCTATGAAGGCAACATCCAATCTTCATACTTGTTTTTGGAGAATTGAAGATTTGTCAAAAATAATTCATATTTGGTAAAATATTTTATAACTATAAATTAAAGACACATCAACAGTAAAAGCCTTCAGAAGATCTTAGCACGAATAATAATGAAGTGACTACTCTCCACATAGCAAGAAAAGCCATGATGTGGTTAGCGGCATTGTGTTGTGCCATCGAAGGCAGTGGGTTCGAGACTGACTGCAAGCAATTTTTTAAAACCCAAATCTTCTGTTTAATAAAAATTACTTTTAAAATGTTACTTGATACATATCTTTCGACGTTTTAGCAAATGTGTCAGGATTTTGAGGATAAATGACATTTATACCCTTCGTTGCAACAAAATTTAACTGTTTGAAAAGATGTGGCGGAGAGCAGCCTTTGCGCATGCGTAAGGTTAAGAAGGGGTGCTGTCATGTGATCTGTATGTAGTTTCTCTCTTCATTGTAACGCTGTTACTGCTGAGTTTTAGTGTTCATGTGCATGTTCATTTGTTGTTGGAGTTTATTATCAAAGAAAAATGAACATTGTTCAGTATCTTTTAGAAACAAATTACTCAGCTTTAAGCTTGGAACAAAAGTGTGAAGTAAAGAAGGCTGGTAGCAAGACGCCTAAGCTTGATTTAAAACAATCGCAAACAAGCTGAGGTAATACATTCTGCATATCTTTTAACAAAAATATATCTAAAGGGTTGGGGTTGGGGTGGGGACAAACTGTGGACTTTCCTCCAATGTCACTCGCCGAGGTGCGCCAAATTGTCTCTATGGGAGGGATCGATGCGCCGAGTGGGAGTGGAAGGGGGGGGGGGGGCAGCACCACTACCAAGATCCAGCACTGAAAGAAGTGAACCTCCAGTCATCTGAAGCACCAGTCGCCACTGGGAAATGGTAAGCTTTTAAGCTGCCATATTGGGTGAAGAATTGAAACAGAAACCAGGCTATGAATTATGACAGAAGGGAGAAAAGTAATTACTATAGAGGCCAAGGCAACAGAAACATGAAGTTAACAAGCTACATTTTGATAGGAATTTCTGGGACACCATTCATAGCAATAACAAGGAGGCTAGACAGGAATGTTCTCAGGTGCATTTAGATGATGAAATTATTGTAAATTTTTATGATGTAAGTAGCAATAGAAATAAGAGCAATCTTGATGATGAATTTGGATTGATTAATGAAAAAAGAAAACAAGACTGTGGGGAACCAGTCTCTCGTTTGGAAGTCTGTGGTTGGTGTGATGGAAGAACATGATCTGAAAAGGGGGGATAGCGTAGATATGTAGACAAATGAGATGGTAGAAACTGTATCATGAAGTCAGTATTATAGCAGTCAAGATGAGCAATACATCAGATGATAGGGGGATAATGACAGTAATAAAGTTATGACATAAGTTTTAGATACTACAGAGGAGAAAAATTGACATAGCAATGTAAACAATGGTACAGGGAATAAGGTTTTGGAAATATGTGATAAGTTTCATCCTAAATGTACTAGAAATAATGAACAGCCAGAAAGTAGTGTGGAAGATCAAGCCTCAAGTGAACAATCCCAGAAATCTTGTAAAAATAACAGTATTGAACATGATGTTGATTATAGTGCTCTTCAAACAGAAAAGGAACTTGTGAATAGTGATAGGACTTATTTAAATTTTGGAGAAATTTCTGAGGACTTTACAAAGAGAGGGAAGGGAAGGAGCAGGATGAAACAGGAAGTACTTATGTCTGGATGAAAACAGAGGACTGAGGTTGCATATAAACTTGTACTGCTGTGGTTGGTGTTGGCTTCATGTTTA
This sequence comes from Locusta migratoria, assembly GCA_026315105.1. NCBI lineage: Eukaryota > Metazoa > Arthropoda > Insecta > Orthoptera > Acrididae > Locusta > Locusta migratoria. The sequence goes on from CM048744.1 coordinate 674,733,932, forward strand.
TCTTGCTATGATAATGCATTCACTATGCTATATGTAGTAACTTACACGTATTCCTATTTTATTATTGATTACTAGCTTATATGCCCGTGCTTCACAACGGTTGTTAAACAGGGACCTGTGAATATCATGGTTTTTTAGGGTTCCGGACCTAGATCAGCAAAAACGGAATCCTTGTTGGATTTCTCTGTCAATAAACTCAGTTCTTATAGTCTAGATGTCAAATTTAACAAGAAGTCATTGTCGAAAACAATGAATGTTCATAAAGGTTTCCATATAAAAAGTGAAATTAACTCCATACTCCAGAACAATCTAAATTCAATGTTAAGTTGTTTTCATAAAGTTAAGACTGCAGTGTGTAATTGTTTGTTTGACGTAAACTTCTGAAAACACTTCCATCGTTGAGATGAGAAATAGTAATAATAATAACAGCGCAATTGAAGTGGTTCTATGGTGTAGTAATAAACTCTTTATCTCTCATAGTAAGTGTATGCTGAAGTATTAGAATGTTGCAGTGTTGCACTGGGGACAATGTAATTATTCTGTATTTAGTGCACCATATTATCGAAAAGTCAACGAATACTGAAAGAGTTCACGTGTGTTTAAATAAGACGTCATGATGGTATCTATCTGTGATAAAGCAAGTCTGGGTAATCGTTGAAGGAATGGCGTCAGCTGATCGTCTGTATAGAACTTTCCATTAAATATAGTATTTCCAGTGAATTGTCCTGACTTTGTTAGCAGAATCAACCACTCTTTCAGCTAATACATGTCCCCACGTCCTGCAGTGATTACTTTATAAAGATCGAAGATGAAATCGATCTTGTATAATAGAACTATATATTCAGAAATAGGATTATAAGTGAAAGTATATCTCTGCAAAAGAAGACGTCTTTCTCTATATTAATGTAGTTCGCACCAAAAGTAAGTAATTACAAATTTTAATCACAATATTGACCGAACAATTACAAAAGCAGGGAGGTTTCTGATGAGTTTGTCATTCGTGTGTGTTTGTTATCTTTAGTGGCAGGCACAGAGCACAAATATCTATGGAGTGAATATACAGATGCACAGAACAGATTTTCTGTCGTCACTTGATATTAAAAAAACTACTAATCAATGACTTGGTCCTTTTTCTTTGGTTAAATGGATGACTATGTGTAATTGTCCCTTTTAGCGACCCTTCCTCAACTTTCTTATTGCTTCTGTGACACATTTATTTAGATATTATTTCATGTTACGTGGTTGCTCTACTAAAAAGAGGTGGGGATTCTTTGCAGCCAATGCAGTACAAACCAATTGTAGGAGTAAATAAATGTGTGGAAAGAGTGGATTTGTTTCAATATCTCTTGGTAATACCAGTTTAATGTTGAGAAGATGCACAGAATCCAATGCTCACTCCATAGATATTTCTACTCTATATATAATTTAGTGGTTATATCCATCAAAAGATGAACTTCTTTTCTTTCCATGACATTGCAAAGTATATGGGATACAGCTAGGAAGAAAAAAAAAATTGTCCTGCCTGGGCTAAACTTTACTTGCAGTGACAGCGGTTTAGTTTGCTATTGTTGGCAAAGAACTATGGCTTTAGGAGGATAATGAATTTACTGACCAGAACAGCATAAATTATTTATTTCATCTTGAACATAAGGAATTATTCCCCTTATTCTAGGTGACTGATTTTTGAAACAGTATTCAACGGTCGTTGCCAACATCAGCGCACAACGTCGCCGCTGTAAGTAAAATTGTACCCCGTCTTGTAGTGTATTACACCAGAGTTATGAGAATGAAAAAAAGCAGCAACGCCATAATTCCATTTTACATGCAAAAAATTCTTATTTACATTATAGCATTGATAAACGCAAAGGAATGTCGTTATGTTTTAAGTTCAAACGTCCCCTGTCAAAGAGTCAAATATGTCATTCAGGTGTGAATATACAATATGTAATCAGCAACTCCCTGATCAATGTTTGTTTGTATTTGCAGAGATAAGATTGTGGCTCTCAATTCAAAATACTTCTGTTACTGAGGGAATAAGCACAACACGATCATGTATTGTTTATTTGCAGCACTACAAAATGAACAGCACCTTTAGTGGTTCGATGTTGCTCTATGGCATAACCACAGAAAAGAAATAAAAAATTAAAAAATGCAGCAGCACCAACTATTATTTCTTTGGTGCTCTTCGTAACTAACAGGGCCTCTATTTGTTCTGTACTGTACTACACTGTTTTCTAGGCATTCTTAAACAGAATGGGCTCAAGATGTAATAAGTACGAACTGAAATCAGAAAGGAAGCAACATAAATTCCTGTTGTCTTGTAAAGAATTCTTAGTAAATGAAAACATCGATAGACGTGAATGAAAGTAGATATGTTAAAAATTCAAATGATACCCATGGAAAGAAGCACTTTTTTTTCCATGGTATTGCAAGGCATGCGGGATACAGATAGTAAAAAAAAAATATTTTTTTATGCCGTACCTGGATTAAATTTTACTTTCAGTGGCAGCGGTTTAGTATGTTAAAGTTGGCAATGAAATATTCGCTTTAAGGGGATCATTAATTTACTGATCTGAACAAAATTAGTTATTTCATTATCAACACTAAGAATTATTCCCCTCATTGTACGTGACTGATTTTTCAAAAAGGATTCAACGGCCGTTACCAACATCTATACACTATACCGCTGCCATAAGGAAAATCATAGCCCTTGTTTCAGAGTATTACAGATAACACTTTAGTATGAGAATAAATAATGCAACATCGCCATCTAATAGTTATTTGATATACTATGTCAGTAACAGCGCCTCTATCGAGTCTTTGATGTACTACGTTGCATTTTATGCATAGCATACACCAGAAACTACAAATTACAATATCTTTTCTTCCCCAGATTCGATTTTGATGAAATGAAGCTTATATGTTGCTCCAAGCAACTCTCAGTTGGCCTATGAAACCCCATGACAGTTCGTGTAGTACTCTTGGTGATTTGCTGTTTCACCCCATACTTAAGCATAGCATACACATAAAATTTCAAATTACGATATGTTTCCTTCCTTTCATCCAATTTTGATAGACCTAAGCCCATGTTACTCTCCAAACTATTCTCAATTTATTCTGTGGAAGCCAATGAAAGTTCGTGTTTTACTTTTGGAGATTACCTTCAACAAACAGATGTATAGGATGGCTTTTAAGCAAATGATTAAATTATGATATCTTTATTTTCTCTGATCCGATTTTAATTATCGAAGCCATTATGTAACTGCACAATATGCTCAAGTTACATGTGAAAACCCCATGGAAATTCGTCAAGTAGTTTAGGAGATAGATGTGTTCAAAGAGACAGACAGAAATGATGATAGTTGATAAAATATTTCAAATTACAATATTCTGTTTTTCGTTATCCGATTTTTATAAAACGAAGTCTATATGTTGCCCAGAGTTACACCTAAGTTCCCTGTGAAAACCCCATGCAAATTCGTGAAGTAGTTTTGGAGATAAGAGGTTTGTAATAGTTGAAAAAAAAAAAAAATACCAGACACGGCGGTTACTGAAAACACTTAAAATTACGATATCTTTTTTTTTTCCGCAGTTCGATTTTGATAAAATTATGCCTATATGTTGACCCAATCATTTCTCATGTTTTCTGTGAAAACCGCATGAAAATTCGTCCAGTAGTTTTGAAGAGTGAAGGGAACAGCGACAGGCCTACATTTACAGATTTATTATTAGTATAGATTAGACCTACTCCTGTGTTCCCCCTAACTGATTTTGTATTTACACCTCTGTACTCACCTGACCAGAAATCCTGTTCATCCTTCTGTTGAACTTCACTAGTCTCACCGTATCTAAATTCGACCTATCCATTTCTCGTTTCGTATTTTCTAACTAACATACCTGTTGAAGGAATACAACATTCCATCCTCTAATCCATAGAATTTCTGTTTTTGTTTTTCTTGATGATGACTTCCTCCATGTCACTGCCCAGAGATTCAAATGGGTGCCTGTTTTACCTCCAGAATATTTCACCCAAGAAGACACCATCATCATATATTCCACACACCAGAGCTACTGTCCTTGGGAAAAGTAAACACTGTGGTTTCTTCTTGCTTTCAGATGTTTGCAGCAGCTGCATGGCAATGCCACATTAGTTGATGTTACAGGGCCAGTCATTTGAGAACTATCCTCATAATGAAACTTACTGGCAGATTAAAATTGTGTGCCGGAACCAGGATACGAACATGGGATCTTTGTCTTTCACAGGCAAGAACTCTACCACCGAGATATCCCGGCACACTTCATGGTCCATCCTCACAACTTTACTTCTGCCAGTACCTCACCTCCTACTTTCCAAACTTCACAGAAGTTCTCCTGTGAATATTGCAGGAATAGCACTCCTGGAAGAAAGGATACATAGCATAGCCACAGCCTAAGGGACGTTTCCAGAATGAAACTTTCACTCTGTAGTGAAGTGTGCACTGATATGAAACTTCCTGGCAGATCTTCATATTGATGAAAATGTCCCAGGTTCGGACCCCATTTCCGGTACACAATTTTGATCTGCCAAGAAGTTTCATATCAGCACACACTCCACTGCAAAGTGAAAATTTCGTTCTATTCTCATTAAATTTTTGAATTCCAACATGGACTTCCCACTTTTAAATATTAATACATCTCTTATAAATAAACAAGTATGTGTGTTTATTTTTAATTGCTATAAATCTAATTTTGCACACTTGACCTTCAAAATAAGGAGATGGTCACTTTCTGCATAAACTTTGCATGGTGCACAATAGACTGTACTTTAAAACATACCTTGACAAAAATCTACAACATTTTTCACGTTTTACTTAAAAATGAGGTAGAACCTGTCTACCTAAGACTTGGTATGGTGTGTGGCAGATGGCACCTGAAAACAGGCTTTTGACATTAGTCTACAGTGTCTCCCCATATTGATGAAATTTTGTACCCTTGACCATCAAAACAAGAGGAACATAACTGTTTACATAAGATTTCATACCGTGGATGGCATATTGTGCAACATACTTTGACACCATCTGAGATAACCATCTAAGTTGGCACATCTAGGTATGTGTTTATGGAGAAAGTTTTTAAACTCTCAGGGACACCATATGGTGACTGACAGAGGGCACTTGCAGTGAACTGCAGTACTGTTTCATTGAGCACCATAAAAGTTGGTAGATATATGTAACTTTTTCAGGAAGGGGGAGGAAAATATGGACAGAGAGAGGAGAGGAAACGGACAGACGGAGCGGGCAGGGGAGGTGGGCCAAGAGAGGGGGATGAGAAGGTTCATGGAGAGAGGATAGAAGAGGAGATGGACAGACAGGAAGGAAAAGGAGATGGAGTAATATAATGGAAGAATAAATAAATAACCAGGCAATGCCGGGGTTTTCAACTAGTACACACACACACACACACACACACACATTGGTTTGTTATGTGAGTGATAAACATTTTAATGGCAGCATATCTCTTTAGGAATAACAAGACTCAAGAAGTACCATAATATACATCTTCTGTATCACAAGACGAAAAAGCCTAATCAGTATGTTAAACAACTGTATAGTAAGCACTTGATCACATACCATCAGGAGACTCACTGCCAAATGACCATACGAAAAAAGCAAGTGTTTGCTCTGGGTCACCTCCAACACTTATTAAATATTTTGCATTGTAGCTCAATGCTACAACTCTACTTCCATAATCCCCATGAGGACCAAAGAGTGTAAGCACTGGAATACTGTAAACAAATTCAAATATACGTAATAGTGTAATATAAATATCAAACTATAACATAAGAAAAAAATGTCTACAATATTTTCTACAGACACTAGTAATTAACACATAGACTGCCAAAAAAATAGTACACCTGAAAAGATGATGTCGATTTTGATCCAATAATGGATGGAAAATGTTCTGATAATGGTTTCAATGGCACAGATAGCACAGTGACATACTAGCCAGAGCACCATCTATGTGTACCCTTTAAAAGGCAACGTTCACAGCCATAAGGCTCAGTGTGATATTAATGTGTGAAGCAAACAGTCAGCTTGTGCTTTCTACAGCCAACTGATCAATTCTGAAATGGATCAGACTGTGGTCTTCCGGGTGGCACGGCAGTCTTTTTAAAAATAGCCACACAAATTGGAGATGTTGCATCAATTGTGCAACAATTCTGGTTGCAATTGTCATGTGACTAGTCTCATGACTGTAGATGAATTCTGAACATCCACACAGCACAGTTGTCCATCAAGATCATAATATTTTAAGGGTAGCAATGGCAGGTTGCACAGCACAAATAAGATGGTTTGTGAGCCCACGAGTATCAGTGTGAACAGTTGCCAGCAGTGGGTCTATGAGTATGCACAACTGTAGCCAATCTTCCACACATACACCACATCATCAATGTGCGTGACTCAAGCTGTCAGAGGCTCAGATGGAATGGCAAGTCATATCTGTAGCAATGCAAGAAGATTCTGTTTGCACACAAGCAATGGACATTTGCACATACAACATAAACATGACATCTGCTGCATCGTAGAGTGGGTTCTTCCAAGACACAATGGTCCCACTGAAGGCCTTATGGTCTGGGGTGCATAAACTACAACTTTTGTTGACCTGCAGTGTTTATGGAGGGCACAGTGACCAGTGTTTAGTTGTAAAGCCCATCTTTTTGCCATTATTGCAACAGGAAAGTGACGTGTTGTTCCAAAAGGATAATGCTCATCCACACACTGCACATGAAACTAAATACTCTGAAAAAAGATGTTATAATGCATTTAGCTTTAGGAAATCCAATTGTTTGGTAAAGAGAATAGCTAGGTATATCCCATTTTTATCTATTTAAATGAAGTTCTGTCTGTGTAAACTATGAATGTATTTACAGATTATCACAAAACAATACAAAAATACTCTGCATACCATTAACATTGTTGCCTGGATCATTTTGTTAAATTACTTTTGGTCATAAAAACTTCATAATGGCAAGTAATAATTATCCATGTTTTTGACATATTTTCACACTAGCATTTTTCTGAAGTTATTTGGTATCCATTTAATAATTTGTCATGCTCTGATTGTCTCAAAGTACTGTTATTGTTATATAACTATCCAATTTAAGTTAGGTAAACAAACACACTGCTCTACTCATAATCTGCACACACACACACACACACACACACACAAACACATTATATATGAGATCCATCCTTAATGACATCCTTCCCACTCCACCAAGAGTGTCTTTCTGCCGCCCACCTAACCTTCGTAACCTCCTAGTCCATCCCTATGAAATCCACAAACCACCTTCTCTACACTCTGGCTCCTACCCATGTAACAACCCCCATTGTAAAACCTGCTCTATGCACCCTTCCACCACCACTTACTCCAGTCCAGTAACCCGGAAGGTGTACACGATCAAGGGTAGAGGCACTTGCAATAGCACCCACGTGATTTACCAACTGACATGCCTGCACTGTGAAGCGTTCTATGTGGTAATGACCAGCAACAAACTGTCAATTTGCATGAACGGTCACAGGCAGACAGTGTTTGTTGGTAATGAAGATCACCCTGTGGTTAAACATGCCTTGGTGCACGGCCAGCACGTCTTGGCGCAGTGTTACACCGTCCGGGTTATCTGGATACTTCCCGCTGACACCAAGCTTTCAGAACTCCGGAGATGGGAACTCGCCCTTCAACTTATTCTCTCCTCCCGCTGCCAACCTGGTCTCAGCCTCCGCTAAATTCAAATTCCCACCCACCATCTTTAGCATCTTTGCCTTGGTTCTGTGGACAGAGCCTCTGCCTCAAGTGGTATCTCTGTCCAACTTCTTTGCTTTTTACAAATGTCTTCCAGGTGTGTTTGTGTGAGGATATGTGTGAGTGTGTGTGTGTGTGTGTGTGTGTGTGTGTGTGTGTGTGTGTATGTGTTTACCTTCCTTTTTTCCCCTAAGGTAAGTCCTTGCACTCCTGGGATTGGAATGACTCCTTTTCCACTTCCTTAAAACCCGTATCCTTTCCTTTCTCCTCTCCTTCCTTCCTCTTTTCCTGAAGAAGCTGCCAGCGGTGGCGAAAGCTTGAATGTTTGTGTGTGTTTTTATTTGTTTTTTTGTTTCTATCGGCGAGCCTGTGCTTTGGGTAAGTCAAACCATGAATATGTGGCTGAGGGACTGCGTCAACTTTCAGACAACACGACCTACAAAGTTTGTCAAGACAATCCTATCCCTGATGTCCAGGCAGAGCTTCAAGGAATCCTCAAAACCTTAGGCCCCCTACAAAATCTTTCACCTGACTCCATTAACCTCATGACCCCACCAACACCCCACACCCCCACCTTCTACCTACTTCCCAAGATCCACAAATTTGCTTTTTACAAATGTCTGTCTAGATGTGTTTACGTTTGGATATATGTGAGTGTGTGTGTATTTGTTTACCTTCCTTTTTTTCCCCTAAGGTAAGTCCTTCCACTATTGGGATTGGAATTACTCCTTTTCCACTTCCTTAAAACCCATATCCTTCCCTTTCTCCTCTTCTTTCTTCCTCTTTTCCTGAAGAAGCAACCAATGGTTGCGAAAGCTTGTATGTGTGTGATTTTATTTGTGTCCTTCGACGAGCCTGTCCTTTGGGTAAGTCATCCGTTTTCTAGTCTACTTACCAGGCGAAGGAGCACAGGCAGTGATAGTAACATAACAAACAAACACACACACATATACAAACGCTAGCTTTCGCAGCCTATCTGCTTTGTCAGGCAGAAGGGAAGGAGAGGGAAAAAAATGATGAGGGTTTTAAGGGAGTGGGTATATATATATATTATAGAAGGAGACTTTCCAGGTGGGAAAATGGTATAAAATAAAGATTTTTGACTTACCTAAAGTACAGGCTCGTCGACAGAAACACCAAACACACACAAAAACACACAAACATCCGAGCTTTCGCCACCAGTGGTGGCTCCTTCGGGAAAAAGAGGAAGGAAGGAGAGGAGAAAGGGAAGGATACGGGTTTTAAGGAAGTGGAAAAGGAGCCATTCCAATCCCAGGAGTGGAAGGACTTACCTTAGGGTACAAAAAGGAAGGTAAACAAATACACACACACTCTCACATATCCACATCCAAACACAACTAGGCAGACATTTTTTTTCTTTTTCTTTTTTTTCTCTCTTTTTTTCTTTGCCTAGGTGCGTTTGGATGTGGATATGTGTGAGTGTGCGTGTATTTGTTTACCTTCCTTTTTGTCCCCTAAGGTAAGTCTTCCTTCCTCTTTTTCCCGAAGAAGCCACCACTGGTGGCGAAAGTTCGAATGTTTGTGTGTTTTTGTGTGTGTTTGGTGTTTCTGTCGACGAGCCTGTACTTTAGGTAAGTCAAAAATCTTTATTTTATACTATATATATATATATATATATATATATATATATATATATATATATACGCTTTCTACAGTTCTACAGTATGTCTGCCTATGTGTACTTGTGTCTGTGTAAATGTGTAGGTGTGTGTGTATTTGTTTACCCTCCTTTTTTCCCCCCAAGGTAAGTCTTTCCTGTCCCGGGATTGGAATGACTCCTTACCCACTCCCCTAAAACCCTCATCATTTCCTTTTCCCTCTCCTTCCCTTTTGCCTGACAAAGCAGCTAGGCTACGAAAGCTTGCGTTTGTGTATGTGTGTGTCTGTGTGTTTATTTGTTGCTATCACTGCCTGTGCTCCTTCGCCTGATAAGTGGACTTCATCTATATATATATGATACGAATATTAAGATGAAAAATTCCTAGCAGGAAAAATTAAATATAAAAAATAGACGAAGATTACTCACCAGGCGAAGGAGCACAGGTATGACAGCATCACAAATAAATAAATTCTGCCTGAAGAAGCAACTGGGTTGTGAAAGCAGTTCTACAGTATGTCTGCCTAAGTGTACTTGTGTCTGTGTAAATGTGTGGGTGTGTGTGCATTTGTTTACCCTCCATTTTTTCCCCCAAGGTAAGTCTTTCCTGTCCCGGGATTGGAATGGCTCCTTACCCCTTCCTTAAAACCCTCATCATTTCCTTTTCCCTCTCCTTCCCTTCTGCCTGATGAAGCAGCTAGGCTGCGAAAGCTAGCGTTTGTGTGTGTGTGTGTGTGTGTGTGTGTGTGTGTGTGTGTGTGTGTCTGTGTTTATTTGTTGCTATCACTGCCTGTGCCCCTTCGCCTGGTAAGTGTACTTCATCTATTTTTTACGTGTATATATATATATATATATATGATACGAATATTAAGACGAAAAATTCCTAGCAGGAAAAATAAAATATAAAAAATAGACGAAGATTACTCACCAGGCGAAGGAGCACAGGTGTGACAGCTTTATTTATTTGTGATGCTGTCACACCTGTGCTCCTTCGCCTGGTGAGTAATCTTCGTCTATTTATATATATATATATATATATATATATATATATATATATATATATATATATATAAATAAGAATAGAAAAGAGATGACTTACCAAAAGGACCGGCTCGTCAAGAGAAACAAATAAAATCACACACAAACACACATACAAGCTTTCGCCACCACTGGCAGCTTCTTCAGGAAAAAGAGGAAAAAAGGGGAGGAAAAGGGAAGGATATGGGTTTTAAGGAAGTGGAAAAGGAGTCATTCCAATCCCAGGAGTGGAAGGACTTACCTTAGGGGAAAAAAAGGAAGGTAAACAAATACACACACACTCAGACATATCGAAACGCAAACACACCTAGACAGACATTTGTGAAAAAAATGTCTGTCTAGGTGTGTTTGCGTTTCGATATGTCTGAGTGTGTGTGTATTTGTTTACCTTCCTTTTTTTCCCCTAAGGTAAGTCCTTCCACTCCTGGGATTGGAATGACTCCTTTTCCACTTCCTTAAAACCCATATCCTTCCCTTTTCCTCCCCTTTTTTCCTCTTTTTCCTGAAGAAGCTGCCAGTGGTGGCGAAAGCTTGTATGTGTGTTTGTGTGTGATTTTATTTGTTTCTCTCGACGAGCCGGTCCTTTTGGTAAGTCATCTCTTTTCTATTCTTATTTTTGTTTATCCCACCGGGAAAGTTTCCCTCTATAATTTTCGTTTCATCAAAATATATATACTTTTAAAAATACTTTTGGTTTATACTGAATAATTTACTATACTTATTGTTTGTGAAGGATTTATGTTTATTGGAAATTGAATATGAGATTTTTTTGCTTAGGTAAAATTCTAGGACATTCTAGAAAATGACTACTGTGTGTATATATATATATATATATATATATATATATATATATATATATATATATATACACGCATGTTATGGCTCACAAATAGTCATGTTGTCATGTACTCAAGCCAGTTTTAGACTGAAGTATTCTACTCAAAACAGTCTTGTACTCAACTTTGTAGTTATGTTGTATTACTCGGCAAAGCCAAGCAGTAATCTCATGACGGTGGCAACACTGTCGTGTTTACAGCGGAGAAACAGAGAGGGGAGAGCAGTATGGCATACATGTAAGCTTCAGTAAGTGGGCTGCTGCTAGCCTGTTACATGCAGCACATTTACTTACGGTTAATTTTGCGGAAGACTAAATCTAATTTGGAAATTCGAATGCAATGTTCATTGCTGTGGTTAGATGTTAAGCGTGCATCAATTTTACTAATCCCTTTAATGGTGGTTTCTGAGTGTTTTATTCTTCTCACATTATGAAAAAGTTGTAAAGCAATCATTGGTTGAACATTACTGCAGTCAATTACTAGAGCACCTACGATGGCTAGAAGTATTCCGAATGGATAAAGACATTGCAAGAACTCATAAGAGGTAAAGACAAAGCTAATGATCAAAACAAAGTATTTCTTCCAATGAACTACACCAAAAATAAATTTCAATTAAAAACAGTAGCTAGAATACTGATTCTATGATATATTCCTGACAGCAGTATCTTACCTTAGCAGTTCATGGAGCTTTGCTGGCAGTTTCTGTAAAACTACCTCCCATGCTGATCTTGTTTTCTTCAGCTGTCTCTCTCGATTCGTCGTCTGCCAATTTGGTCACTGACAATAATGATTCATCACTTAAATCTAGCCCCACTGATATTTTTTTCTATTTCTTCGTCCATCAGAGCATCTCTTCTCCAATAGTCCTCAAACACTTTTTCTATGTGACATACCACCTTTCTCCAATTTTCTAATGTCACAGCAGCAAAAGCATCAGCCGTAATTTTTTTCAGTTTCATGGGCAAAACGCTTGAGACATTCTGAGTAAGGATTTTATTTTTTACAATATTCCAGATTAATTTGATGGGGTTCAGGTCTGGGTGGTATGGAGGCAGTCGGAGGGGTACAAATTCATTCTCTTGCAAACTTTTGTCAAAACAATAAACAGGAGACGTTTGGTGCAGCTTAACTAGAGCCAGAAGTTCGGCTTTCCATAGGTCGGAGGCATAATGTATGTTCTTGTTAGTCAGCCAGGATTGTATTTCCCTTTTTAGAGAGCTAAAGGAAGGCTGTTTATTCTCTTGTGTATTGTGATATGAACCATTATCAAAAACAACAATGCTTCTTGGAGGTAACACTGGCATAAGTTGGGTTTCAGATTATTTTTTAAAGTTTTTGCTATTCATTTCTGAGTGATAGTCGGACGTTTTGGTTCTTGAATCATATGAATAGTGCACCCACAATGAAACCCATTTCTCTGCCTGCATGAACAACAATTAAACGATGACTGGCACTTTTGTTTGACAACACTCCTCACACACTATCACTTTGCCAACATTTATTTACTGTATAATGAGTGTGAATCCATGTTTCATCGAAGTAAACCACTGGTCACTTTCATTCTGATGCTAGATTTTTACAGGTAAGCCCTTTTAGCAACATGTCCTCTTGTTAGCACGAAACAACATGTTTATTTTGGCACCTTCTAAAAGGAAATCCCATAGACAAAACAATTTTTCTAAGGGTTTCCTTGCTAGCTTTGAAACTCAGTTCTGTTCGACATAAGTTGTGCAGTTTTTTTCAAAGTTGGCATTTCTTTATATTGTGTGTAATGCCAATGAAATTGCTGCCTGATAGTACATTTATTCATATCACTGATCACATACTTATTGTGAGGTTCTTGCTTCTTCTTTGGCATACAAACGTGAGTTCCACTCTGCTCAGCATCGTGCCCTTCTTTCCGTAATTTGGAAACCATCCTCTTGCTCAGCTTTAACTTTTGGCAGCATGTTCCGTCACCTACTGCACCAACACAGTCAATCCTTCCTGTTTCTTGTTGTCAACAAATTTAATTACTTTAACCACAAGCCGCCACACCTGTCGACAAAGACACTTTCTACGCTCACCTTCCATTCCCACACTTACAGATAACAGTGCAAACTAGTGTAACCGTAGCCCTGCTGTACCTCATCACATGACGAAGTTAGTTCCTACCATTGCCACGTTACCACTTCACCTTGCCGGGTAATAACAATATCAATTTTTGATACAATAAATATTAATATATCATGTAGTCGCAGTTTGTAGTTCCTTACACTTGTAAATACCCAGACAATTTATTAATTACGACTTCAAATTTTAATTACAGGCAAACTGACATCATGGCAGAAGAACAACAGGTGATGTAATGTATTTTATAACGTAGTAATTTAAACAAATATGTTATAATGTGCAGTAACTCACCTGGCCAGCAAAATCTCCATAACTGTATTCAGATATGATAGGACAACCAACACGTGAAACTCATCAACCAACAACATTTCTGAACTACATGAACAGGACGAGAAGGCATGGAGTAATGAATCCCAAGACAGTATTCGTCATCTTCATGATCAAATTAATCATTTTCAGAATGCTAAGACAGTGTACTAATTTTTATTCCCAGCAGTGTATTATGGAAAGAATATCTATATAAGTAACTAGTAAGTCTTTCACACATTATTTTCTGAATAAATAGAAGAGAGAGAGAGAGAGTATATAAATGTTTTACAGTCATGGAATCAAATTTCTTATACCTATCTATATTATTATAAAAAAAGTTTTCAGAACAGGGTTCCTTTCTCAGGTAGGAGAGAAGGGAAAAAAAAAGGAATTGGAACGGAAGGGGAAGGTATTTCCTGACCTAGGTCTTGAGGATGGTGTTTGAGGATTGTGGAAGTCAGAGATACTGAATATTAGTATCCTCAAACACCATCCTCATGACCTAGGTCATGAATTATCTTCCCCTTCTGTTCCCATTCCTTTTTTCTTCCCTTCTCTCCTACTTGAAGCAGGAACCCTGTTCCAAAAGGTTGTTCTTTTTACACCCTTTTTGTTACTTTGTGTGACTGTCAACAGTGTGGCACAAAGAAAAGTACTGACCTAAATTACTAAAAATTTCCGGTATATTATGCCAAGGTCTTACGGATTGATTATGCACCCAACGTTTCATTCCCGACTGCGGAGGACATTTTCGAGCGGGATCGTGGCACTTTTGAATGTCCAATGCACACCCTGGCTCACTACTGACTGAAGCCAAACTCTGTTTATGAGGGCTCGTGCGCAGATGAGGCCAATGAGAGAAACGGCGCACAGAGGTGAGACGTCAGATGTTTTTGATATGCACGCGCAATTCGTTGTTGCCGATTGCCATCGTCCGTTAATATCGTTCCATGGTGGAAGACTGTTACATTTCTTCTTCAAAACCAGAATCCAGATTTCATTTAGTTTCATGCACTCCTCCATCCTATTGAAATTATTGGGGTGTTTTACAATTTCTATAACCTCTCTGTACAGTTTTTCGTGGTATCCATTTGTGGCTGCTAAAACCTGAGTCTTATCAAATTGAATAAGGTGATCCCCTGGTTGAAAAACATGTTCAGTAACAGCTGATCTGTCAGTCTCTCCCCTTCTACAGTTCCCCTTGTGCTCATCTAGCTGTTTTTTGACTGTTCTTTTTGTGGTACCCACGTCGGGGACGAAACATTGGGTTTCCGTAATAAATCCATAAGACCATGGCATAATAGCCTGGAAATTTTTATTTGACCTTTTCTGCCGTGAAAATTTACATTTTATAAGTACTGGCCAGACAATCTATCTCCTTTGAAAAATAATTTATCATCTCTGTGTAGAATTTCCATCATTAATTGATTATTGTAAAATGACAAATCATCATCATCACCAAAAATCTCGTAAAGTTCTTGTTGATTTACTCCAAATTTTAAACAATGCTGTAGTAAACTTTTGGACAGTCATAGGCTATATACTTTCAAATAAATGTAAAATAGCAATATGTATTACATATAAAGGCAGAGTCATTTTGTTTGTTTGTTATTCATACAACTCTACAGTTTCATTTTGATCTCTATGAAATTTAGCACAGGTGATCTACAAAACAAGAAGAAGACCATTGTCTACCTAAGATTTTTTTACAGTGCATAGTAGAAGGTACCTTACAAGATATCATACAACCAGTGGCAAATAGAGGAAAAATTCCTAACAGGAAAAATATATGTAAAAAATAGATGAAGTCTACTTACCAGGCGAAGGAGCACAGGCAGTGATAGTAACAAATAAACACACAGACACACACACACACACACACACACACACACAAGGATGGATCTCATTTCGGGGCAGGATTTAAGGAAGTTGTATCCTTGCTGGAGAGCCACATTTTCCAGTCCCGGAAAGTATCCGGTGACAATAGTGGCTCTTCTGGGGTTCTGTTGAAGGTTCTGAATTTGGAGGGATGAGGAAGTGGCTCTGGCAATTTGCTTCTGTACCAGACCAGGAGGATAGCTGCGGGATGTGAAGGCTGTTATCAGGTTATTGGTGTATTGGTTCAGGGATTCAGGGCTGGAGCAGACTTGTTTGCCATGAAGACCTAAGCTGTAGGGAAGGGAACGTTTGATGTGGAATGGATGGCAGCAGTCATAATGCAGGTACTGTTGTTTATTGGTAGGTTTGATGTGGACGGATGTGTGTAGTTGGCCGTTGGATAGATGGAGGTCGACATCGAGGAAAGTGGCATGGGTTTTGGAATAGGACCAGGTGAATCTGATGGGACCAACATTTCATGTTGAAAGCAAGAGGAAGGTTCACATTAAATAAAAATTTGGAAAAGTTGCCCAGAAAGTAGGAAAATTTAGGAGAAAACTCAAAGTGATATTTTTCTATGTATAAAAGTTAATTGCCACATGGTTGTAAGGGCATCACTTGAGCATAGCACTCACACGACGGAGAGGGGTAATTTTGTTTTTGTTTTGTTCATTTCGGTCTTGGAAAAGTTTTCAATTAAAAAAAATAATAATAAATAATAGTGACAGTTAAAAGGAAAGTCACAAAATTCGAACCAAGTTCCTTTTTCAATGTGTTTCTAAATGTACTCAACACTAAGTTGAGGACCGTTCATCTGATTGCGATAAAATTTTGATCATTTGACATTCAACGAAAGATTAATGTTCTTATGAAATAAAATTTGAGAAAGTTACCCGGAAAAAATAGTTTTTTCTATGAAATATGAATACCATTCATCTGATTGTGATAAAATTTTGCACATTCGCCATTCAAAGCGAGAGGAAGGTTTGAGTGAAGTAAAAGAATGTAATACTTGGCCAGAAAATAGAAAAATTTGTAGGAAACTGAAAGAGCTCTTTTCTTTGGGATATCAATATCATTTGTAAGATTGTGATAAAATTTTGCACATTTGACATTCAAACAAAGAGTACATAAATACTTCTGTTCTTCTGCTGTACTATCCACTTTTTACAAAAGGGACAATACATTTTTAAAAGTTAATTATAACTTCTGAATAATAGTTAAGAAGTCAAAGAGTAAATAGCTTTTCCAGAGAGTAATTATTGTTCGATATTTCGCTTTATACACTTGAAATCAAAAAATATCTTGAATTACAAACTTTCTAAAGTATCTTATCTGGTACTTCTGTGCTAAAGCTATCTCCACAGCAGATTTCATCACAACTGATTCAGTGGTTTATGTAATGATATATAGACAAATTGGTTCAGCTGTTCTCAAGTTTTAGTGAGACTAACGAACAGCAATTCATTTTTATCTTTGACAGTTAATATACGGACAAGGAGGTTGTACATGGATTCAGATTGTGTAAAGTGAACTTTACTCTTTCAGAGTATATTTCTGAACACATGCAACATAACAACCAAGCCATTATTTTACATGTTTTAAATGTAAATTTTCCTTGCAATTTTTCCATATTTTATCACCATTTAAACCTTCCCTGAGCATCCACGAATGTGACATGAACCTCATCCTTGTGAAACTTAAGGGACTTAACTGCGGGGTCATCAGTTTCTAAACTTACAAACTGCTTATGAACTACCTTACACAAAAGGCGAGACAAACATCCATGTACAAGGGGGGGATTCGAACCCCCGATGGGGAATGGCTTCGCACATCAGAGCATAGCGCCTCAATGCACTCGGCCACTCCGCCGTGACATGCTGGACATGTGTGCGCGATTTTTCCACTCTTTCCGCACACTATCGAACCGATACGTAGACTATCTGATGATGCCTTTATAAAGCTACTGGGTCTAAGATACATGTGATTTAAATTAATATGGAAGACAGTTTACAACTCACAGCAAAGATGTGGTGACGAGCTGCGACAGGCACATGCAAAAGACACACACATGTGTTGTACATTCAGCTATCGTCCATGGCCTGCTATCGAGATGCAGATTAGGAATGGAGTGGGGAGGCGGGTGAGGGGAGAAAATAAAATAAAATAAATATATATAGAAAATGAGTGCACACTGCAAGTACACAAGACCACACAGACACAAACACGCACATCTGTGCAGATGGGAGTTATCCCTACAGTACATTCTCCGATCCCGAAATCAACCAGGCCTCAACCTACGATAACTTCCCTATATTTTTTCTCCATACCTTACAGTTCCTACCTCTCTATCCCAAACCTCGCCTATTTTGAGTGGTGTGTGAATGTGCGATCGTGTTTTTGCATATGTGCGTCCCCGTGCGCGCGCGCGCATGTGTGTGTGTGTGTGTGTGTGTGTGTGTGTGTGTGTGCGTGTGTGTGTATGCACGCGTGCGTGTTTGTGGCTGCGTGGTCTTGTGTACTTGCAGTGTGCATGCATTTTCTATATATATTTATTTTACTTGTTGTAGCAAGGGAAGAGGAAGTAGATAAAGATGAAATAGGAGATGCTATACTGAGAGATGAATTTGACAGAGGCTTGAAAGACCTAGGTTGGAACAAGGCCCCAGGAGTAGATGACATACCCTCAGAGCTACTAAAGTCTCTGGGAGAGCCAGCCATGACAAGACTATTTGAACTGGTGTGTAGGATTTATGAGACAGGCGAAATACCCTCAGACTTTAAGAAAAATGTAATAATCCCCATTCCAAAGAAATCAGGCGCAGACAGGTGTGAAAATTACAGAACCATCAGTTTGATAAGTCATGGTTGCAAAATTTTAACACAAATTATCTACAGGAGAATGGAAAAGCTGGTAGAAGCTGACCTCGGGGAAGATCAGTTTGGATTCAGGAGGAACATAGGAACCCGGACAGGAAGAGAATAGAGGCTTTTGAAATGTGGTGTTACAGAAGAATGCTGAAGATTAGGTGGGTAGATCGCATAACCATTGAAGAAGTACTGAACAGAATTGGTGAGAAAAGGAATTTTTGGCATACCCTGACTAAAAGAAGAGATCGCTTGGTAGGACACATTCTTAGACATCGGGGAATCATAAAAAATTTAGCATTGGAGGGAAGTGTGTGGGGTAAAAATCGCAGAGGGAGACCAAGAGACACGTATAGTAAGCAGATTCAAGTGGATGTGGGTTGCCGTTCTTATGAGGAGATGAAAAGGCTTGCTCAGGATAGAGTAGGGTGGAGAGCTGCATCAAACCAGTCTCCGGACTGAAGACCTTAACAACAACAAACAGAATGACGCCATTTATCAAAGTCAAAATAAAACTCATGTCAACAACATGTTTAAAATGGATTTACAACCACCGAAAACAACACACACCAAATTAAGATAAGAAAACAAAATACTTAAGTTACAAATTTTATTTACATTAGTATCTTTCTGTGTTCAATAATCTTGAAAAATTGTCAATAAAATAAACATTCATTTGTATTGAGAGGTGAAAAAGGAGTGGAAGACTAGGTTTGCTATTACTGACAGTGTCTGCTTGGATGTGGAGAGTGACAGACACTTTTGTAATGACTTGTAACCATACATGTATGTGAAAAGCAGATTTCTTATAGAAAATAAAATTTTGTAGAGCGTAAAGTGAAGTGTATTATTTCAAGAAAAGCATCTGCAGTAGATAGACTACCTGCAAATTTGCGACAAGTTTTAGCTCTAGCAGAACTCACAACACAAGGCCAAGAATAAAAGAAGAATTAAGTAGAGCAACGATAAAGAAAAGACCATCAGAAACAAGATGAGTATATATTAATATGCTTTTATAGCTCCACTTTTATTTATTTTTGTGGGCCCCTCTTCCACAAACCAACAACATAAACTTCTGACTTCCCCAAAACTACTTATATGTAGAGGACAAGTGGGAAGCAGACTGGCAGATAAAGAAAAGGAAATGCCACATATGGTGCCATGACCAGCATATTCAATGCAGAACTAATCCTTTTGTAATATTTTGCAGGAGAAAAGTTGTGGAAAATTTTAATTTTGAAACAAATCCAAAATGGTAGATCTTGGACAATAAAGGAAAATGGCAGAGAAATTAAATGGACAGTAAACAACCGAGCACTCCTCAGCCATGTGACAAGATAAGTAGACCTTTGTTTACGAAATAAACTATTTTATTTGTTTGGCTGTGTGTAGGAGTTTATGTGTTTATTAAGAGGATAAATAGGAAGACAGTTAAACTGAAAATGGCAGACAAAATTAAGAGTGACACTGAAATTGAAAAGGAAGTAGAAGGTGATGACTTTTCGGTGAAAACAGACTCAGAAAAGTTACTTTCCAAGAATTTTAATGAGGCAGAAGGTGAGCAAACAAATTTGGGAGGTAGTGAAAGTGTCTCAAGCGGTCGAAAATTGATAGTGCACATGTTAAGATGGAACAAACAATTCCCACTTCTGTAGTTGTTGATCAAAACATACTATTTAAATTGTTTGACAAAATTTAAGTGACATTGAGAAGTTAGATTCATCTCTTCCACAAAAGGCTAAACAGTCAATTGCAGATATTGCAAGACTAGAAAAGAAGGTAAACCAGCAAACACAGACATTTTGAATATAGATTTAAAAAAAAAGTTAGTGAGTCGATTTGTCAGTTAGACGAAAAACTTTTACAAAGTAAAGGGAAGTAAAAAGTGAATTAGCTACCGCATTTACTCAAGTGTCTAAAATCAGTGAGCATGTGAAGAAGGTTGAGATAAGAGTCCAGGCAGTTGAGTCTCAGATCCAGAACACAAACCTGAACTCAAGGATGATATCCAGGTTGTTCCATAGGACTTAATTTAGGAGTGAGACTCCATGGTCATGGAACAAGTCAATATAATAATAGAAAATTTTTAAGTAGTCCTATGCACATGACAATTTTAAGACAAAGTGAAAAGAATCAATAAAAAATGAATTAGCTTAATTTTTTAACTTTTCTAGGAGCTCCTTGACAGAGTAAAAAAAGTGAGCCATGAGGTAACTCTTTAATTTAGATTTGAAAGTGTGTGGTTTAGTGCTAAGATTGTTTATTTCTTGTGGCAGCTTCTTGAAAATGGATGCTGCAGAATACTGTACACCTTTCTGCACAAGTGTCAAGGTGGTGTGACGCAAATGTAGATTCGACTTCTGTCTAGTATTCAGTGAGCTACTAACTCGTGGCAATAAGCTGATATTATTAACAAGAAACGACATTTTAAAAAAGTATTGTGACGTCAGTGTCAAAATTCCCAGACTATTGAAAAGGGGTCGACTTGACGTTCGTGAAATTACACCACATATTGCTCGAACCACCCGTTTTTGAGCCAGAAATATCCTTTTAACATCAGGTGAGTTACCCCAAAAAATAATGCCGTACATCATAAGTGAGTGAAAATAAGTATAATAGATTACTTTTTGTGTGAAAAATCACTTATTTCAGATATTGTTCTAATGGTAAATATAGGAGAATTTAGTTTGGAACAAGATCCTGAACATGGGCTTTCTACAACAGCTGTCTGTCTATCTAAATACCTAGAAATTTGAACTATTCAGTCTCACTTATATGCCCGTTATGTGTCATCAATAGCTAAACATATTAGTGCTTTAGAGGAATACAAGAAGGTCAATGACACTTTTATTTGCATGATTTGATAACATCGGAAATGTATCAAAGGATACCAAACAAATCAGCACCACCACACTGTCTAGCATTTCTGAGTTACCTCAGAATGTTACAAATGTACAAAAACTTGTAAATCAGATAGAAAAAGGTGTATATACTAAAGCTATCTTAAGTACTAACTATAGTAGTTTTTCCAATGTACCTGTACAGCACTTCAGCACTTAATCCTTATCAAATGGATGATAGCAAATTATACAACCCATCCCACTGCTGTACAAATAAGATGGGTTGGAGGCGTTGTCAGGATGGGAGGCTAAGTGGTAAAGCCTTGTGGGTGCCCTAGGAAAGGGTGGCTAATTGACAAATAAAAGATAGGACTCAAGTTAATGTTGTGTATATTCTGACAGTACGGGTTACACACAGGAACTTGCCCTTGGGTCAGATGCAATGAATGAGTGCCAGCCTAAGTTGCGGATTAACAAATGGAAAAGGTAATGGTTACGGTTTACACTGTTGGTGGCTGATACTGAACTGCTGCTAGGCGGGAGCGGACAGCATGCAGCCATTGCCCCACACAGAGGCTGAGCTTCTGGAGTGCGTCTGTTCTGTACGATGAGAACTAAAACGGAAGAGTGCCAAGGAACTGATTCTCGGACCACAGAGTCCTCCATCAGTAGCACATGTGATCAAATGTGGGTGTCTGCTATTGGCTCCGAGTAGCATGGAAATGTCAGTAGTTTCATGGACACCAGAAGGGTGGCGTGATTTTAGAATCTGCAGTCAATACTGGTTGTGGCCGGTTCTGTCCTGCAAGGTGGACAGCCTTGGTCACATTGTCAAGATGTATGTTGCAGTGGAAGAACACTTGTAAAACTTATGTGAAGTTTTGAAATAAATTTTTTGATTTATTTCCCTAAACTATTTTAGACTGGCTGTTCATCCTGTACATACCTGTTCGCAGTTTTCCTGGGGAGAAAAAATTTCACCCAGTGGATTTCATCCAGCACTGCAAGGATAGTTTTTCAAATATCATGAGTGGTGATGTGAAAATAAAATATGTTAAGAAATTTTTAGAAGGAAAAGCCTTGTCATGGGCAAACCAAGTTAATTGCATTGGTATGTCATTCTCTGAATTTGAAGTAGAGTTCTTAAAAAAGTTATGGTCTTAGGCTGAACAAGCCACAATTAAAAGTGAGTTTTTGAATGGGCCTATCTATATATGGAACAGAAAGGAGGGATGAAGGAGATTTTAGAGAGCAGCTGAAGAAATTGGCTCATCTGAGTAAGCCGTTTGATGGGCTGACTCAGACAGATGCACTTGAAAGGAGGTTGCCTGCAAGAGTACAGTGGGTGTTGGTTTTTGGTCCCGAGGATTCCATTGATCAATTCCTAAAATATGTTGACAAATTAAATATGGCTTATGAGAGGAATGGTCAAGCATATGGAAGGTGAAGTTGGGGTAATACTGGTCCTAATCAGCAGTTCAATCCAAGTTTAAATCAAAACAGTCAGAATTTTTACCAAAACCAAAAGAGTCAGGACTTTAATCCACACCATAACCAAAGTCAGAACTTTAACCACAGAACTTTAATGATCATCATAATCAAAACCAAAACTTTAATAACCACAATTTCCAGAAGCCAAACTTACAAAACCAGAATTGTAATTTTCAAAACGGAGGGGGTGGAAATGGATTTAGGCAGAACTCTGGCAGAAGTAACCAACAACTTCGAGGGGAGAATAGAAATTTTGAAAATAAGAACAGAAACCAACAGCAACCACAGCAACAAAATTTTGTACCATTTAATGCAAAGATCAGTCAGGTAAACTAAATAACTCCTGGTTGGAGGTCCTCAATACAAGAGACTGTACAAATGATAAGGTAGGGGCCAGTGAAACAATGCTAAGTGAACAGGTTCAGTGCAAAGAAAGTAAGACAGTTAAAGTTAATGCTATTGCAGTAGATAATGTGTTTTGGAAAAAACTTTTGGAAAGGAAATGGGTCTAATGAAAGTGTAAACCCAGTAAAAAAGAGTTTAGTGACTTAATAAGTGTGTTTACTCAGGATTTTGGGGGTAATATTAATGAAAGTAAAAATACAGAGGAAAATGGAAACTTTGAAGGAACATTTGAGCACAAGGTAAATGATGTAGCTGGTGAGAAAGTAAGTGATGTGTCTGAAATGGGATATAATGCAAGTGAGGTAGCGAGTCCACATCAATCTAGACGAATGTGCATCTTTGGGCCAATATCTTTGGAACCAGCTTCTCTGAGCTCTGTCGGCCATGTAGTCAGTATGGATCTGTACTTCAAGTGATCAACAATAAAAGTACATTTCTAGCTGATATATGTGGTTTCTATGGGGATCAAACCCCTTACGATCCCCATAATGATGACTCCGAGTTTCTTTTTTCATTCATTCAATTGCACAAGTGAAATCCGCAACTTTCATGCCGGTTTTTTGCCAAAAATATGACATGCCACCAGCCAACAATCAATGGCCACAATGACTTCGCCATTCCAGACTTCACCCGGATTTCACTTCGAACCTCTACATGTTCCATAAATGCCTAATCCGCATCGTATAATTAGTGCTTCATCTTCAACCTAAGCACAAGAATTTTTGCAAGATTTTGTCGCCACTCTGCTTCCTACGAGTGCAGTCACGTATTGTAAGACTCCGGCTTTGCTACGCCCAATGTGCTTCATGATGTTACGCCTTTATTTAGTGCCAACAAACAATTGAACATTTGACTGTGTGATTCTAATTTTCCAAATGTATATTTTTCAGATTTACGAAAATTTGATCAATGAACTTCCAACCGCCAGTCAAGTAATCAGTCAACAATGTGCTACACTCATTTCAGTTCTGATCAGTTTTGTCGCACTCCGAGCGTGCCTTTTTCTGCACTGAGAACAAACATTCCAGGCAATGCCATTTCTGCAAATTTCATGCAACAGTCTTTTCCCGTGTGTGAACAGTGAAAGTGTTGTAGCTTCAAAGTACCACCATAGTGATTTTGCATTTTCAAATCCTGTGTCCTCTGACAGAATTATTTATGTGCAGCCATGTGCTGCTTCACATGACATGTAAGTTGCACCACGACCGCAACAGTCAGTTCTGCCCTCGCACATGAGTGACACATTGGGACACACACGACCACCCATTTATGCGGCACATTCTGTTGCCTCTTCTGCAGCGGTCTACAGTGCCATCGTGTCGCACCATGCTTCCGATATACTGCTCTCATTTCGTGTCCCATGGGGGACTCAGACACCACCACATGAGTGTGTTCGTCTTGAGAACTGCTCAAACATATCTCACACGCCGCCATCTTGTGCTTGCGTGACAGTGCCTCCCTCATGCTCGCCGGCGGCCAATGCATCAACTACCTTGGCACTTAGGCTATCCTCAGCTGCCTTGAAAGCTACCAAGCCACCGCTCACCACTGTGCTGCCCTCGCATGCACCTCTGGCCGGCGCAACTACACTCTCAACGGCTGCAACGACAACCTCTGAGACATCACTTGCTGTTGCACTACACTTTCGTGTGCACCGACACAGCTACTATTTCAATGCCTTGGCTTCCCTTGGCCTTCCCGGAAACTTGCAAACCATTGCCCGCCACCGTGCTGCCCTCGCATACACCACCAGCCGGCACGACTACTGCTTCATCGCCTCGGCTCTCCTCCGCTGCTGCAACAACTTCCGAGCCCTTGCCCACTGCACCATTACACTTGAGTGCACCGCTGGCCAACACAGCTATCATTTCAGCGCCTCAGCTTTCTTCGGTCGCCACGAAAGCTCTCGAGCCGCCTTCCGCCGGCTCACTCAATGCCATGCCCTTTAACGCGCGTGTCCCTATGCTGCCTCATGGTGTCACACTAAACGTTGTGCAAAGAAACAAACACTTGCCCCCACACCCACTGAAAAGATAAGACGTCAAATGGATTGTGTCATTGAACCCTAGCCCCCACCCACCGATGTCACTGCCACATGTCGTGCCTTCGTCATCCCCAGCCGCCCCCCCCCCCCCCCTCATCAGAGTGTACTCCATACTGTGGGAGGGAGCTGTGTGGCAGTGTGTTAACATTGATCTAGACGAATGTGCTTCTTTGGGCCAATATCTTATGAGGCAGCTTCTCTGAGCTCTGTCGGCCATATAGTCAGTTTGGATCTGTACTTGAAGCGATCAACAATAAAGTGCATTTATAGCTCATATGTGTGTTTTCTCTGGGGCTCAAACCCCTCTCAAATCTCATACAAGTAAGGAAGTAGATTTAAGTATGATGAAGAAGATGAAGATTTAAGTTTAAAAGATGTTAATGATGTTAAGAATGAAGTTCATGATGGTGAGTACGATGAAGTTAGGTATTTCATAAGTTTCAATGAGAGTTGCATTAAATGAAAGTGATAGGGAGTTTTTAGAAGAGTATAAAGAGAAGGATTTTCCAGAATATTTAATTTACTTAAAAGCTAAGGTGTTCGAAAATGCTGGAGTCTGCTCAAAATTCACTAGAAGATGGGGGTCATAGTAATAATGAAAATCTTAATAAGAATTATGAAGTAAGTAGTATTAAGTCACATGAATCACAAAAGGAACTAAACAGTAATATATCAAAGATGCATACAAATAAATGTGAGTGTATAGCAAGTGTAAACCTAATAAATGAAGCAAATAACTTTGATGTGATTGAGTGGGACCTTTTAGCTGAAGCTGTTGACAATTCAAAATGTGAAATTATTCAAAGTCCATTTATTAAAGTGAATGTAAGGACATAGGAAGGTAGATGCTTATTGGATAGTGGCAGTCAAATATCAGGTTTATCTGAACTGCTTAGTAAAGAGTTAAGAGGAGATGAAAACTATTTAGAGGTACCTCTAATTGGAGGAAAGATAAGAGGATCTACTGGTAGACACGGTAAACTAGTTAAGGTGCAAACTTTAATTACTTTTCAAATTGATGATGTAAGGTATGACCATGATTTTCTGATTATACCAGACTTCAGAGAAAATTTTCTACTAGGGGCTGATTGGTTACTTAAAACAAATGCTGTAATAGACTGGAAAGAGACATCTTTATCAATGTTAACAGAAAATGGTGAAAAGTTAGAAATAAATTTTTTACAGGGAAGTAATGAATGTCAAAAAGGTAAGGTAAATAAGATGTGTTGAATTTTAGAAAACATTTGCGTATTAGAAAGAAGTGAAGATAGAGGTGGTAAGTTGAATTTTGAGAAACTGGTTGAGGATAAAGTATCTAAAGCTATTGGTTTAAGTGAAAAACAAAAACAGAAACTTAGATTTTTAATATATGATGTATCTGGCATAGTCAAGAACTGTAATCGTGAGCTTAAGCTAAAACCACACAACACTTTCTTTCAAAAACCTTACTATGTACGTATATCTAAAGGACCAGCAGTTGATAAAGTTTTACAAAAGCTGTGTGAGTTTGGGGTCAAAGAGAGAACCAATAGCGAGTATAACAATCTAATTGTTATTGTGGCCAAAGCCAATGGTTATGTAAGAATCGTACTAGACTCTAGACTATTAAATAATTGTATTCATAGGGAAAATGACAGCCCTGAAAAAAAATGTATGAGCTTTCACACAAATTTACAAATGTCAAAATCATGTCCCTCAGGCTTCCACAAAGTATTAACTCCGGAATCTAGAAAATACACAGCATTTCTGTACAACGGTAATTGTTACCAATATTGTGTAGTTCCATTCGGTCTAACTGTTTCTCTTGTGAAGTTCATCAGGGGATTGGATAGTGTACTAGGACCTGAGTTGGAATCAAAGTTAGCTGTATATGAAGATGACATACTCATTAACACTAGTAATTGGGAAGACCATTACAATCTACCTAAAGAAATCTTTTATAAATTAAGTAAAGGAGGCATTACTCTGAAACTTGAGAACTGCAACATCGGACTGAATGTACTTTAATTTTTAGGACACCATATCCCAGAAAAGGGCATTACTCCTGACCTGAAAAACTTAAAGCCATTGCACAATTACGAGCACCCAGAAACAGAAAGTAATTGAAATACTTCTTCGGCCTAATCGGATTCTATCATAAATTTATAAGTGGACAGTACATGAAGGCACCATGTTTAAGCAATTTACTTAAAAAGAGTACACTTTGGAAGTGGGATGCACAGTGTCAGGAGGCATTTGAAAACATAAAGCATTCATTGTGTAATTGTAGTATTTTGTCTAGACCTAACTTTGATCTACCTTTTTGCTTAATCTAAAACCTCTTTCCTTAATACCCTAGCCAGCTTCATCCTAACCCACAACTTCTTCACCTTTGAGGGCCAGACATACCAACAACTAAAGGGAACAGCCATGGGAACCAGGATGGCCACCTCGTACGCAAACTTATTTATGGGACGCTTAGAGGAAGCCTTCCTGGATACCCAAGCCTGTCAACCCAAAGTTTGGTACAGATTCATTGCTGACATCTTCATGATCTGGACCAACAGTGAAGAAGAACTCCAGAATTTCCTCTCCAACCTCAACTCCTTTGGTCCCATCAAATTCACCTGGTCCTATTCCAAATCCCATGCCACGTTCCTCGATGTTGACCTCCACCTGTCCAATGGCCAACTTCACACATCCGTCCACATCAAACCTACCAACAAACAACAGTACCTCCATTATGACAGCTGCCATCCATTCCATATCAAACGTTCCCTTCCCTACAGCTTAGGTCTTTGTGGAAAAAGAGTCTGCTCCAGTCCCAATTCCCTGAACCAGTACACCAGTAACCTAATAACAGCTTTCACATCCCGCAGCAATCCTCCTGATCTGGTTCAGAAGCAAATTACCAGAGCCACCTCCTCATCCCCCCCAAATCCAGAACCTTTCACCGAAGAACCCCAGAAATGCCCCTTTTGTCACCGGATACTGTCCGGGACTAGAGCGGACTCTGAATGTGGCTCTCCAGCAGGGATACGACTTCCTTAAATCCTGCCCCGAAATGAGATCCATCCTTAATGACATCCTTCCCACTCCACCAAGAGTGTCTTTCCGCCACCCACCTAACCTTCGTAACCTCCTAGTCCATCCCTATGAAATCCCCAAACCACCTTCCCTACCCTCTGGCTCCTACCCATGCAACCACCCCCGTTGTAAAACCTGCCCTATGCACCCTTCCACCACCACTTACTCCAGTCCAGTAACCCGGAAGGTGTACACGATGAAGGGCAGAGCCACTTGCGATAGCACCCATGTGATTTACCAACTGACATGCCTGCACTGTGAAGCGTTCTATGTGGGAATGACCAGCAACAAACTGTCCATTTGCATGAACGGTCACAGGCAGACAGTCTTTGTTGGTAATGAGGATCACCCTGTGGCTAAACATGCCTTGGTGCACGACCAGCACATCTTGGCGCAGTGTTACACCGTCCGGGTTATCTGGATACTTCCCACCGACACCAACCTTTCAGAACTCCAGAGATGGGAACTTGCCCTTCAGCTTATTCTCTCCTCCCGTTGCCCACCTGGTCTCAACCTCCGCTAAATTCGAATTCCCACCCACCATCTTAACATCTTTGCCTTGGTTCTCTGGACAGAGCCTCTGCCTCAAGTGGCATCTCTGTCTAACTTCTTAACTTCTTTGCTTTCTACAGTATGTCTGCCTAAGTGTACTTGCGTCTGTGTAAATGTGTGGGGGTGTGTGTGTATTTGTTTACCCTCCTTTTTTCTCCCCAAGGTAAGTCTTTCCTGTCCCGGAATTGGAATGACTCCTTACCCACTCTCTTAAAACCCTCATCATTTCCTTTTCCCTCTCCTTCCCTTCTGCCTGACGAAGCAGCTAGGCTGCGAAAGCTTGTATGTGTGTTTGTGTGTAGTTTTATTTTATTTTATTTGTTTCTATCGACGAGCCAGTCATTTTGGTAAGTCAT
Organism: Locusta migratoria; assembly: GCA_026315105.1. Lineage (NCBI taxonomy): Eukaryota > Metazoa > Arthropoda > Insecta > Orthoptera > Acrididae > Locusta > Locusta migratoria. Next base: position 674,763,127 of record CM048744.1, read on the forward strand.
CACTTTTCTATTTTTTTATTTTTGCTTAATCTGTGATTCTAGTGATTATGGGTTGGGTGTCCATTTATTTCAAGTGTGTGAAGAGGATGAGGTAAAGAATGTTTTTACTATTGCTTTTGCTAGTAGGCTGACGTTGAAACATGAATGGAATTTCACTGTTACAGAGAAAGAACTACTTGCTGTTCACTGGGCTTTCACTAAGTTTAAGAGTTACTTACTAGGTCATAGAGTAATAGTACTTCAGATCACAAAGCGTTAAGTTACCTACAAGAATGCAGACTTAACCATTACAGATTAACCAGGTGGGCTATGTTCTTGCAACGATTCAATTATGAAATTCGGTATGTAAAAGGTTCTGAAAATGTAGTAGCTGACACATTGTCAAGATTGCCTGTGGATAATGAACAAAATTTATATGATGTGGCTGAAGAAAGGGAATTTACGTTAATGTAGATGAAGGGAGTGAAAGAGGAAAAAAATATTAAAGTAATTTGCAATGACATTAGGAGAAACCAAAATCATGACAGCAACTGGACGTTAGTAAAGAGTCTGTTAGGAAAACCTGGTGAAGACTGAAGATTCTGATGTATGTAAACTTTGTTGGCTGCAACAGTACATAGAAAAATTGGTTATGTATGCACATGAGAGTTATGGGCATTACAGTGCACAAAAATGTTTATATAAATTACAGGAAAATGTTTACTTTTACAACATGTCAAAACATGTCAGGAAAATTATAGCAACATTTGGCAAGTGTCAGTATGTAAAGGTAAGTAATCAACTATGCCAGGGTCAAATACAACACATTATCCCAGATAAACCATTAAGTCTTGTTACAATCGATCTTTGCCAACCTCAAAAGGAGGATACAACTATATCATGCTATTGGTAGATGTTTTTTCTAAGTATATTAAAATGTACCCAATAACAAAAGCCACAGGACAAGCAGTAGCCGCATTAGTTGAGGACAAATATATTACACAAGTAGGAAAACCTGACTGTATATTATCCAATAATGGTTCACAATTTTTATCAAATATGTGGAGATACATGTTGTCCAGAACAAAAAATCAAACATATCCTAATTTCACTTATAACCCATCCAGTAACCCAGCTGAGAGATATATGAGGAAAATAGGCAGGTTATGCAGAACACACTGCAGTCATAAACATCCAAAATGGATTGAAGACATACATAGTTTCGAAAACATTATGAATAGCATACAGCATTCATCCACAGGTTTTTCACCTTTTTGGTATACTACATAACAAAAAGCTTGAAAACTTTTTAAGTGAAAACATTGATTATTCCACATGTACACCAATAACCACACAAGATAGGAAAGAAATTGTCAGGATTACCATGAAAAAACAAGGACAGGCCAGGAAAAGGAGACATGGTAATAAAGCAAAAGCAACTAAGATGAATATTAGTGATCTAGTATTAATTTGTACTCATGAGGAGTCTAAATTACTTACCTCAGAGCTAAATTAGTTCTTTCACATATACATTGGACTATTTGAAATTGTTGAAAATCCATATCCAAATGCCTATAGGTTGGTTTACCCAAAATTTAGAAAATTACTTGGCTTAAGAAACATTACAGCATTGAAACCCTACATACAAAAGAGTACTTAATACTTATAAATTTTACATTTTATATGAACCCAATATGGGAATTTATACTTATATTTTGTATACTTTTATATGAACCAACAGTGAGGGATGAAACTGATTATTTTATAGCTTTTTTATGAAACCCATAATGGGAATTATTTGAATTTTGCTTACATATCTTTTTAATTGTGCCTCTAGAGGTCAGTCGAACAAAACATTATACCTTAGAGGGACAGGTCACTCTATGATCTGTCAAGCTGCTGACGCCAGCTCTGGTCCTCAGTCTACTGTTTACTTCAATACACGAATCAAACCCGGAGTACATCCAAATTCTAGCCAGTAAATCTTCTTTCAATTTACCTATCTCACACCAAAGATCACTCTTTATTGTTAATATTTATGAAAAGTGTATACTACAATATCATGTCGAGGGACTTGCTTCTAGAAAGTGCAAAGTTCGCTCAGCAAGAAAGACTCAAACATCAGTACACCTTTGTGTTTTTACTTCTAATGTTTGATGGGAAACAAAGAAGGTAATATGTTACAGCTTAAATCACAAAACTAATTTCTGATTACATAACTCTCAGAAAGGAAATGAAAGTAAAATACTATAGTAATCAGACCAAACATAGTCTCTACATTCCTGTCTATATATTAAAAATATTTAGGAAAGGATAGGTTGCTACTCACCACAGAGATGTCCTATGAGCCGCAGAAAGACATGCATAACAGAATAAGCAAAATGAAGCTCTCGGCCATTAAGCCTTCATCTGCCACAGAGAACACATACATACACACACACACACACACACACACACACACACACACACACACACACACTCACTCACACAACCAACCTTCATCACCGACTATTGCCCCAATAGCCGGAGACGGCGGTTGGGTTTGTGTGTGTGTGTGTGTGTGTGTGTGTGCATTCTCCTTGGCAGATAAAGGCTTAACAGCCAAAAATTTCATTTTGTTTATTCTGTTATGTGTGTCTTTTTGGAGCTCATCGGACATCTCTGTGGTGAGTAGCAACCTATCCTTTCCAAAATATTGTTGAATCCTTTAAGGTATTTCCATTGGCTATATATTATGTATATAAGAATATATGTTATACAGATTTGAATACAAGTCACATAGCTGGCACAAATTGCAAAATGCAATCATATAAATGATGAGACAAGTGGAATGAGAAAGAGTGTTATCACTATATGGACTTATACACAGTGTATGAAAACTTAATTTATTTCTATGTTTCAGTATTGATATGATTTTAAAATTCTTAAAAAACCAACTACTACAACTGAGTATTTAGTAAATATATGTATATATACACAATTACCATATGAATCACCAGTTATTTAGTGCTTATGAAAATGCCAATTACTGCAATTATTAAATATAAGTACAGTAAAATGAAACATTAACACAGTTACTATGCAACTGATAAATTAGTACAAAGTACTTTCTTTATGTTTATTCAATAGAAGTTTACTATGTTAAATGTTATTTGATTAATTATGACTTGAAACATGTGTGATTCCTAAACAGCACTATGTGTTTAGGATTCATTTTTTTCATAACTATAAATGTGACTCCATTTGAGCCCTAGAGTTTTAAATAATTTACTTGTGTTTGCGATAAAACAAAGATTTATTGTTGAGTAATGATATCTCAAAAGTTCATTTATACATTTGGTTAGGTAATATCTAGTTTCTAGCTCTGAAAAAATTGAAAAATCTGTTATAGGAAAATATCCCAGTGATCCAGTGGCCCAACACAGAAGATTCTACAGATCTATGCACATCTTCAGCAGGTCAACTTCAGTCAGCAGTACCAACTACTACCACAGTAGCAGATCACATTGGCAGATCTACATCTACACCATCATCAACAAAGAAGACTTCAGCCAACATTTGTAAAACTAGGACAGGGTGTCCAGCGATAAGTAATTTTCAAATTCAAGGTATTTTCCAGGTTTTCCAAGGAATAATCATTTTTTCCCAGGTCCATCATTTATTAACTTGACATAGAAGGTACAAAGTGCAAACAACTATTATTCTTTAACAGTTTTTCTACATATTGTTTAACTGCTTACAAATCAAAAGTGCCGAATATATGAGTGCATTTAAAGGAAAGCAGTTTTTATACACAAAGAACCCATGAGTGATCAAAAATGTACACACAGATCCACAATTATGTTCCTTAATACAATATTATCAGTATCATCGTATATTCATTAGAAATACAAACCAAAATTAATGTATAACACTTGAGAAATTTTTTAGTTTATTTAAAAGCATTGTTTTTAAATTAAAAAAGTACAGGTATGATTCTCGCAACTTAGAAAATATACTCATGTTCAGGGCCGTATTTTGGCAGGTGCAAAGTGCTGCACAGGGCGGCAAAATTTTGTCATCTAAAAATATTTTAAAATATTTTTATAGTTAATTGAAATCATCATTATTCAGAGTTTGGATTACAGCAATACATTTTAAAATTCAGATTGTTGTCTTCGTAGCAGTGGCATTTCTATAGGATTTTTTTTCCCCCTTCTTCTGTTGAGAAATCAGTTTGAAAGGGGAGGGGTGTGGGGAGCGGGGGAGCGTGAAATAAATTACTCCACTGGGGCGTCACATACCCTAAATACGGCCCTGCTCATGTTTGGGGAAAATTCGTTCTAACTGCAGTGTGCGCCATCTTAGAATTTCTTTACTTGCCACATTCCTTTCTCACAAACGGAAACCTTGACTATAATAGATCAATTTGCAATGTTATTGATATGCTACGATATGCTGTTCAAATCAATAAACTACCGGCATAAGTGTGAAATATAAATACAGTGGATGCCCGATTTAACATTTTTCATGTGATTTTAAAAAATGGTGTAAAATACAGAAAATATAATTTTTAGCGTTAAAATTTGCTTACAGGATTGCACTTGGATTTTCATAGTTTCTATATGATATATAACGTTATAGACATCACAATATTAGGCAGTGCCTGTTTTCATTATGTGATAAACTTTACCTGAATTTCAAAGTGTAACAAATTGGTAACTTCATAGGAAACATTTGACAATTTTATTCATCATATTTGATGTTCTCATGAAGGCTGTATCTGTGTCATTCATTATTTACATAATGAAACATCGCACCAGTTGCAAATTTTTTCATGCTTCATATTATTTTTTCACACTTCGGACGACGATTTTTTAGAATTTAATCGTGTTGCCAAGCACAAATATCTCTTGCACCATACTGTCTTTTTGAGGTTATAACGTAGTTTGCCCCTTCCAATGTGCAAAATACCACATACGCAACTATTATTCAAACTGTTTATGAAACATAGCAAAAGTAGTTACATAAATATTTTCAGTTCACAATGTGAATAAATTAAACAAACTCAGCACAATAAGTGCGAAAAACTACATTTGAATAACAGTAGGTGGGGGCGATCATAAATTACAGTTGCAGCCATCAGTCACTACACCATATGGCAACTTAGAGCGAACTATAAACAATGAAATGTGAACTATGCATTCTAATAAATGCATTAATGCCAAGCAGCTTTAAAATGTTATGCAGTAAACACAACTTGAGGTGAAAATCATACCAGCTTCATTTATGTCAATTACGTAAGTTTTTAACTCCTCAAACATGGTTTCATAAAACATAAATTGTGGGAAAAATTTAAATATCTGAACGCAAAAGCTGGTGCAAAGTAAAATTGTGAACCGACATAAAACATTGTGTAAAAGATAGAAACATAACAGTGGGGTTTCCCTGTAAGTGAAATTGGAGAAAATATCAAAAAATCAAGGTTTTTGAGTAAAATTAAAGGGTTTTTCCAGGTTTTTCTTCCCAATTTCGAAAATTCCAGGTTTCTTCCTGGTTTTAAAGATTTCAATGTTCGCTGGACACCCTGTAGAATTAGTATATTCACATTCATACACATTAATATATTTATACCATCATTGATTTATAAAATCTTACTATGAACTTTTCCATCTACGCTACTCACTTCACTAGAAAAGTCCAGGTGGTGTGTAACATTTCTATATATGCATACCCTATATTTCTACCTAATAATTCAGTACCAAATCTTAATACATTTCTGCCCCAAAAAGCTATACCATTGATATAAAGTGATATTAGTACCCATATAAAACATTCTAATCAGCCGTTTTTCATTATGCTGTCCTTACTAAAAATCAAATGTAAATTTTTTTAATTTTTCAACTCAAAAAAGTTGAAGTAACTATAAACGACATAATATGTAAAATAGTATTCTGAAACCCATTTATGCACTATACACATACACCACAAACCTGTTTATTACATTTTTAGTAGTATTTAATTATGCAATTGTGATTGGCATATGATTCAAATAAGCAAATATTATAAATAAAATAAAAAAATAGGCCAACAAAACCTATCATCCCACTAGAATCATTAAGATGCACTGACAACAAATATCACTCTCACAGAGGCAATTAATGCTAATCACATGAGTAATTACCATATAAATAAATATAATAGTACTTTTCAAATCCAGGTAAATGTTGATCACAAACAAACGAAATAGCTACATCAAAATACACTCAATAAAATGACACACCATTTTATAAAACACACAAATTTGACTGAACTGTCATGCAAAGTGTCAAAACATTATATTTCTGTTGAGTAAACAAAAGACGCCATTTTTCCAAGTCGAAATAAAACACATGTCAACAACATGTTTGAAATGCATTTGTGACCACACAAAACAACACACACCAAATTAAGATAAGAAAACAAAATACTTAAGTTATAAACTTTATTTACATAAGTATCTTTCTACACTCAACAATCTTGAAAAACTGTCAATAAAATAAACATTCATTTGTATTGAGAGGTGAAAGAGGAGTGGAAGACAAGGTTTTCCATTACTGACACTGCTGCTTGGATGTGAAGAGTGACAGACACTTTTGTAATGACTTGTAGCCATACGCATTTGTGAAAAGTAAACTTATTATAGAAAATAAAATTTTGTAGAGCGTAAAGTGAAGTGTATTATTTCAAGAAAAGTATGCACAGTAGATATACTTCCTGCAAATTTACGACAAGTTTTAGCTCTAGAAGAACTCACAACACAAGGCCAAGAATAAAAGAAGAGACCACCAAAAACAAGATGAGTATATATTAATGTACTTTTATAGTTTCACTTTTATTTATTTTTGTGGGTCCTTCTTCCGCAAGCCAACAACATAAACTTTTGACTTGCCGAAAACTACATATATGTAGAGGACAAGTGGGGAGTAGATTGGCAGATAAAGAAGTAAATGCCACACTTGTCTAATCTAAATTTCCTGTGATCCTTCTCCAGTGTCCAAGCCACCTTCCTACATGTTGACGTTCACTACATTGAATCCCAAATCCACACTTCGTTCCATATTAAACCCACAAACAAACAACAGTTCCTCCCATTCGATAGCTGCCACTACCCCCCCCCCCCTTCCACATCAATCCCTTCCCTACAGCCTAAGCACCTGTGGTAAACATATGTGATCCAATGACGAATCCCTCACCACCTACACCAACAAACTGCCCAACACTTTCCTCTCCCGCAACTACCCTACAGACCTTCTATGCAAGCAGATATACCAAGCAGTCCACTCCTCCACTTACGGTTACAATGTTCCTAACCTCAGACCAGCCAGAAGCATTCCCTTAGGCACCCAGTACCATCTCTGTCTGGAATGCATTAACAAATTTCTCTATCAAGGCTATGACTTTCTCAAGTCACACTTTGAAATGAGATCATCCCTCCAAAGTATCCTCCCCACAGCACCTAGAGTAGCCTTTCACCATCCTCCCAACTTTGGCAACCTCCTCGTGAAACCTTACAATATTCCAAAGCCACCCTCCCTACTTGATAGTTCCTGCTCTGTAACCGACACCACTGCAAAATCTGTCCCATGCATCATCCTCCCACAATCACCAACTGCAACTCAAACACACTGCACAGCCTTTTATATTGGTATGATCACCAACCAATTGCCTGAACACATAAATGGTCACAGATGCACAGTTCACTTGTGGGACGATCAATATCCTGTGATAGAGCATGCCCTCCAACATGGCTCCAGGGACCTTAGCACATGTTACACTGTGTGTGCCATCTGGATACTCACACCTAGCCTTAGTACCTCTGAGATGGAAACTTGCCCTCCAACTCTCTTCCCACCATCGTCCTGGCCTAAACCTATGTTAAACTCCCCCCCCCCCCTGCCTTAACTCACTCATTCATTAGTCATTTATCAAAATACATTGTGTGTGTGTGTGTGTGTGTGTGTGTGTGTGTGTGTGTGTTTCTAATCCTCCCTTAACTAATTTTTTTTCTACTACCCAACTATTCAGCATTATTAGGTTTACTTCTTGATCTATCCTCTCTGGGCTGTTGGCAGGGCTCAGTAGTTACTGTATAATATCTCTGACTTTCATACATCCCACATCCATACCTCATGCCCAGGTGGTGAATAACTTTTCCCTTCTGTTCCATTTCTCACCCCTCCTCTCCTATCTGATGAAGGAAAATACTGTATTTCCAAAAGACAGTATCAATGTTTGTTTTCATCTTGATTTGGGTGTGACTATCAGTGGTACCAAGCTAAAGTAAGTATGGGCAAGCCACAGTATATAAACAGACTTATTTAATTTAGATATTATCAATTAATACATTTTGAAGCTTATACAAATCAGAACAATGAATACTCAAGAGTCTTTTATTATTTACTTTGTCTGGTTCTCCATCGTGTTACTTAAAGGTTTTCTTTACTACTATAGACACAGAAAGTTCTCCTCAAATTATCACAGCCAAATATTAGTACTAACTAAACATATTTGTGCAGAACTCTTTTTTGCCCACACAGGAATAGTGATCAATGATTTTTTTTAAATCATTTTGGCCTACTAATAATCACATTAAGAAACTAAACTCCATCCTACAGGCCTTGAAAGGCACAACAGGTACCAACCAGCTACTGTGTCATCTTTGACACAAAGTTGTCAATATGTATGGCGGAAGACGTGCTCAGTGCTCCCATTGTGTTGGTTTTCTTGACTGGAGCTGCTACTTCTCAATCAAGTAAATCCTCAATTGGCCTCACAAGTGCTAAGTGCACTCCATTTGCCAACAGCAGACTCAAACATTGACCCATTCTAGTGCTAGCCATCCCAACAGTGCTTAAATTCAGTGATCTAGCAGGAACTGGTGTATCTATCATGGTATTGGCTACTAAGAACTACATGAAATATCTTATGTCTTCTCTAATTTCTCCTCTCTTTCATTTCAGTATATTTTGTTTCTCTGTCTGTTGTTTTCTTATTTTAGCATTGAACTTTTCACTTTCATATATTTTCCTCCATGACTTTTGTTTTTCCCCCATCTGCTATTACTTAATCCATGTCATAGTCATTTTTGGGTTTTGATCAAAAGGTTTTTTTAATTCCTTTTGTTATTCTTACCTCATCTACTCTTTTAGATGTCCATAAAATGTAACTCTTCTCTTCCTCATTCTGTACGGTTATCATTCTATTTTCCATAAACTTCTATATTACTTGACAATGTTATTCTCATTTTAGTCCCAAGAATTTCCTATTATTTTCCTTTCTTCTTTTCTATTTTACCTAATTGTTTGACTGTATTTAATGAAAGGCATTCTGAAGCATAGAGGAGGTTCTGGTTTTATAACAGTGTTGCAGTATCGGTGCTTTGCATTTATGGAAATACATTTCTTGTTATACAGGTTTTTGGTTTAGTTGGAAAACCCCTCAGTTTTCATTGCCTTTGACAAGTTAGACTCTTTTTCCAAAGCAATTTGTTGTATGATTTCACTTAGATATTTAAATTTTGTAGTCTTTTTTCTTTTCCATAATCAGTATCTAAGTATTTGAATGCTTCCTTCACTCCTGTCATATACTCGTTTTCTTTCCCAAAAGAGAGATATACTAATTTTAAAGCTGTCTCAAGTACAAGATTTATTTGCACCGTTTCATTTTCTATAGATTCAGCTAAGATGGGGAGATTCTTCATAAAAGCCAAACAGTCAAAACACTCAGATCACTGCCATTTATCTCTGTTGCAATTTCTACTTCTTCTTCTGTGATTTTATTTATAAGACTTTATTTACAATAAACAGATTGTATAATTTATAATATCTCAAATATATTCATTTGTTGGTAGATTTTATGCATAACAGTTACAGTATCATTTGCAGTGTCTTTAAATTACTTTAGTAACAATTTTCAATAACTTATTTAGAAAAATTGGTACAGGATTGTTGATATCTTTATAGGAACTGTCTTGTTATTAGAATAAAGGGTCTTTCATATAGAATGAAGCAATTTCAGAAATCTTTATTTTCCCAACAGTCAGTACCACAAGATTAAAGCTAAGACATCTGTTAGACTGACATTCAAGTTTAGTCCTTCAAGTGTTTTATATGACCACCACCACCATCTTGGACAACATCTAGGTGATAGGACAATTTCCCCCAAGCACGTTGCAGCATACCATGATCCACTGAGTTGATCACAGTTTATCCATCCTTTAACATCATCCAGTGTAGTGGGTAGTGGCAGAACATAAACTTTGTCCTTGACATATCCCCACAGGAAAAAGTGACAAGGAGTGAGGTCTGGGGATGTGGGAGGCCATGCAAGGAGAGTATGATCCACAACAGTCTGTCAACCAATCCCCCATTGAGGCACCATTGCACTGGTAAGCTCAAATGGGGCAGGGCTCCATGTTGTTGGAAAATGACATGACACAAGTCCTTTTGTGTGTAGCAAAGGAAAGAGCCAGGTTTGTAACATTGTGAGATAGTTTTGTCCTGTGGCAGTGAGTGTTTGTATTGGAGAAGAAAGGCCATAAACCCTGACCTTATTGACCACACAGAAAACATTTACCTTGGGACAATTCCATTCGTGCTTGATTTTAGCAAGTGGGTGCTCAGCTCCCCAAATCCAAACATTGTGATGATTTACACTGTCATTGACAATGAAGGTTGCTTCATCACTAAAGGCATGAAAAGGTGTCTTCATAATTTTTTTCCATGTTCAGCATCGCAGCACAGAATTACATCCATTTTCCTTGTCTACATATCTCAGTGCCTGAACCAGCTGAAGTTTGTACAGTTTCATGAGTAGGCATCTTTTCAGAACACGCCAGATACTGGTACTGCTTACCTGAAGCTGACGGTGATATTGAGATATGGATTTCTGGGGGCTCCGAGAAAATGCCTCTAGGATTCTCCTTACATTCTTCTGACCAGGCAGTTCGCGGCCGACGAGGGCTTTTTCCTTTACACACATATCCTGTTTCCTGGAACTGTTGGATGTTCTAGGGATACGGCCTGTACCCACATTGTTAAATCTCCTGTGGAACCTGCATTGCACAATGACCACAGACCACAGTCCATGCGAAAGCTACAACACAGAACACTTTCTGCTAAGGTGTTGCCATTGTTAGACTCACACGGCATCTAAGTGAGCTCACTCCTGTGCAGGTTTAATGGAGTCGTGTTGAGTGGAGGGGAGGGGAGGGGAGAGGAGGAAAGGGAGAAAGGTATGTTGGGGAGGGGAGGAAGGCACAGAGCACTACATTGACTACTAACTGACTACTAATATAAATGTGAGGCCACACCCTTTGTAACAATATGTGACTCATTTCACTGTGTGGCTTGAATATAGTGCAATAAGTCTTCGAAATTGGTTCATTTTTTATGAAAGACCCTCTAGAATATAATCTTTATTTACCTTTCAGTACATTTCCCATAAACACTATTCATCCATAATATCCAGACAACTGGCTGAAAATTACTTTCAAGTTTCAGATGCCCACCATTGGTAATGGTGGAAGTCAATATGGTGCTGGTCCAGCCCTAGCCTTGATGACAGCTCTCTCACATTCAATAAGGTGCTGAAAGGTTTCTTGGGGGATGGTAGTTTCATAGAGTGCTGCACTGAAGAGAGGTGTAGAGGTTGGTGAGGCCTGGCCAAATATGTTGTATAGGATTCAACTCAGGACTCTGTGCAGGCCAGTCCATTACAGGGACATTATTGTCACATAACCACTCCTCCACACGCCATGCATTATGAACAGGCACTCTATCGTGTTGAAAGATGCAATCACCAGCCCTGAATTGCTCTTTAACAGTTGGAAGCAAGAAAGTGCTTAAAACATCAATGTACGCCTGTGCTGTGATAATGTCATGCAAAACAACAAGAGGTGCGTGCCCCCTCCAACAAAAAACCACCACCTCCAAATTTTATTATTGGCACTACACATGCTGGCAGACGATGTGCACGGGCATTTGCCATACCCACATCCTGCCATCAGATTGCCACACAGTGTACCACAATTCATCACTTCACACAATGTTATTCCACTGCTCAAGCCTCCAATGTTTATGCTCCTTGCACCAAGCAAGGTACCATTTGGTACTGACCTGTGTGATACTTGGTTTTTAGGCAGCAGCCTGACCATGAAATCCAAGTTTTCTCACCTCCCGCCGAACTGTCATAGTACTTGGAGTAGATCCTGATGCAGTGTGGAATTTCTGTGTGACGGTCTGGATAGATGCTTGCCTATTACACTGCATGGCCCTATTCAACAGTTGGCAGTCTGTGTCAGTAAACAGACAAGGTTGGCTTGTACGCTTTTGCACTGTATGTGCCCACTCAAGTTCCACTTCACCATAACATCAGAAACAGTGGAACTAGGGAAGTATAGAAGTATGGAAATCGTGCATACAGACCTCTGACACAAGTGACACCCAATCACCTGCCCATGTTCAAAGACCGTGAGTTCTATGGAGTGCCCCATTCTGCTCTCTTAGGTCGCTGATATAGAGTACCTGGCAGCAGTTGGCAATACAATGCATCTAATATGAAAAACCAACGTTTTTGGGGGGGGTGTACAGATACTTTTGATCACAGAGTAACTGACTTCATTGGCTTGTCATATACATTTAAAAAGTTGTTTGATTTAAAACATTATTATTATTTTACTTTACTATGAATGTGCAGCGAAAGCACATGCGCACACACACACACACACAAACACACACACACACACACACACACACACACTGAAGTAATATAATTAGTACAGTAATCATTTATTGAGTGGTACATAGTGTCAATATAATAATAAATAAAACATTGTAATAGGTATAATAGTACTGAAAGTAGTTATGTTTTAACATAAGTATCCATATAGAAAATTGTGTAGGACAATCTGTAGACCTACTGATACATTGCCATAGTTCATAAGGTAGTTATCAACTGGTCATTGCATATCTCTTATGTGTCACTGTTTAGAAACTTAATGAGTGAGTAATAAAATGTATATTTGAGCCATTCATCTACTGTTATGTTTAAAGCTGTACACAGATGGTTCACTCACTATCTTTGGTAGTTTATGGCTCTTATGTGTCAGTGCCAGCCTTTAGTATGGCATGTCCAAGTTTCTGTTATTTCGAGTATTATGGACAGATTAGATTAGATTAGATTAATACTTGTTCCATAGATCATGAATACGACACTTCGTAATGATGTGGAACGTGTCAGTTAAATGAAGTGTGTCTATACATAATATTACATGACACTCAATATTTGAATTTTTTTTAATTTTTTTTTAATTTTTTTTTATTTATTTATTTATTTTTTTTAATTTTTTTTTTTTAAGTTTTTCCTAAAGTACTAACTTTTATCTAGAAATTCATCTAATGTGTAGAAGGAATTGCCATTCAGAAATTCTCTTAATTTATTTTTAAATGCTAGTTGGCTATCTGTCAGAATTTTGATACTACTAGGTAAGTGACCAAAGACTTTTGTGGCAGAATAATTAACCCCTTTTTGTGACAGAGCTAAATTTAACCTTGAATAATGTATGTCACCCTTTCTCATAGTGTTGTAGCTATGCACACTGCTGTTACATTTGAATTCAGTTGGATTGTTAATAACAAATTTCATAAGTGAATATATATATTGTGAAGCTACTGTGAAGATTCCTAGATCCTTAAACAAATGTCTGCAGGATAATCTTGGGTGGGCTCCAGCAATTATTCTGATGACCCGCTTTTGGGCAATGAATACTTTCTTACTAAATGATGAATTGCCCCAGAATATGATGCCATAAGAAAGCAGAGAATGAAAATAGACATAGTATGCTAGTTTACTGAGTTGTACATCACCAAAGTTTGCAATCACCCTAATAGCATAAGTAGCTGAGCTCAAACGTTTCAGCAGATCTTCAATGTGTTTCTTCCAATTCAACCCCTCATCAATGCATAAACCTAAAAATTTTGAATATTCTACCTTAGCTATAGATTTCTGGTCAAAGTCAATATCAATTAATGGTGTGATGCCATTTATTGTGTGAAACTGAATATACTGTGTTTTTTCAAAATTTAAAGATAGTCCATTTACAGAGAACCACCTAATAATTCTCTGAAATACTTCATTGACAATTTCATCAGTTAATTCCTGTGATTCGGTTGTGATAGCGATAATTGTATCATCAGCAAAGAGAACTAGCTTGGCATCTTTATGAATATAGAAAGGCAAATCATTAATATACATTAAGAACAGCAAAGGTCCCAGTACCGAACCCTGTGGCACCACATGCTTGATAGTTCCCCAGTTTGAGGACTCAGCTGTTTTTTGTATATTATGTGAATTACTTATATCAACTTTCTGAACTCTTCCACTTAGGTATGATTTAAACCATTTGTGCACTTTCCCACTCATACCACAGTACTTAAGCTTATCTAGAAGAATTCCATGGTTAACACAATCAAAGGCCTTTGATAGATCACAAAAAATCATAACGGGTGATTTATGGTTATCCAGAGCATTTAATATTTCATTAGTGAAAATGTGTATTGCATTTTCTGTTGAAAAGCCTTTCTGGAAACCAAACTGACATTTTGTTAGAACTTTATTTTTATTAATATATGAAGTTACTCTGGAATACATTACTTTTTCAAGAATTTTTGATAGAGCAGTCAGGAGTGAGATTGGGCGGTAGTTGTTGACATCCAATTTATCACCTTTTTTATGAAGTGGTTTGACAATAGCATGTTTCAGTCTATCAGGGAAAATACCCTGCTCCAGTGAGCTATTACAAATGTGGCTAAGAATCCTACATATTTCTTGGGAACAAGCTTTTAATACCCTGCTGGATATGCCATCAATGCCATGAGAGCTTTTACTCTTAAGAGAGTTTATTAATTTCCTAATTTCAGATTGAGAGGTGGGTGGGATTTCCATTGTATCAAACTGTCTAGGTACGCCCTGTTCCATTAACTGCCTAGCTTCTTCTAATGAACATTTGGATCCTATATTCTCCACAACATTTAAAAAATAATTATTAAAAGTGTTTTCAACTTCTGACTTTTTGTTCGTAATTTTTTCATTCACTTTGATGGTAATGCTGTCTTCCTGTGTTCTTGGTTGCCCTGTCTCCCTTGTTATAATATTCCAGATTGTTTTAATTTTATTATTTGATGTACTAATCTCAGACATGATGCACATGCTTTTGGATTTTTTAATAACTTTCCTTAATACAGAACAGTAGTTTTTATAATAGTTGAGTAGTTCTGGGTCACTACTCTCTCTTGCTGTCAGATACAGTTCCCTTTTCCGGTTACAAGATATTTTTATACCTTAGGTGAGCCATGGTTTTGTGCTTGGTTCCTTACAATTAAATTTGACTAATTTATTGGGGAAACAGTTATCAAATACCCTTACAAAAGTATCATGAAATAAATTGTATTTTAAATTAGCATCAGGTTCCTTGTAGACTTCATCCCAATCTAACTGCTGAAGACTTTCCGTGAAATTTCTAATTGTCGATTCATTAATTGTACGAACAACTTTGGAAGACTGATTCAAATTACAGAAAGGAGCTATATCATATAATGTAACTAGCTGTGCACCATGATCAGAAAGACCATTCTCCACAGGAGATGCACTAATGTTGTTAAACCTATCTTGGTCTATAAAAAAAAATTGTCTATCAGTGAGCTGCTGTTCTTTACTACCCGAATAGGAAAATCAGTAACAGATGTCAAATTGAAAGAACCGAGTAAGACTTCCAAGTCATTCTTCTTATTACACTCTTGCAGTGAATCAACATTGAAATCCCCACAGATAATAATTTGCTTCCCCCTATCTGACAGATAGCACAACAAGGCATCCAAGTATTCCAGGAATAAATGAAAGTTTCCTGAGGGGGTCTATACACTGTGACAATTATAAAAGAACCGCCCTTCAGTTTAAGCTCACAGGCACATGCTTCTATGTGTTGCTCTATACAAAATTTTTTTTGTTTCTAAATTTTTTACACTGTGACAATTTTTGAGATAAATGGCAACTCCTCCCCACACCTTCTTTTCTCTACTTACATATGCTGCTAGTTTATACCCACTAATATTTACTTTATTCATATCAGTGATAATGTGATGCTCAGACAGGCATAGTATATCTATTACATTGTCAGCTTCTATAGTTTCTAAACAAATCAGGAGCTCATCTACTTTATTCTTTAAACCCCCAATATTTTGATGAAAAAATACTAACATTATTTTTTAATTTACTATTGTTGGAATCTTGTGATATTTTAACAGCTTTATTACCTGCCTGTCTGGGCTTCTCATTGGACACTGAACTTATCCTAAAAAAGGGGTACTCCCAAGAGTTGCAGTGTCCCCCCTTATAGATTTTCCTATCAACCCAGCCAGTTTTCCCTTCTCTTTCCAATTGCACTTGGGATCCTAAGTTAAAGTGCTTTATGTTTTCTTTTACTGATGGAATTTCTCCACTGCATCCATGTGTGTGTGTGTGTGTGTGTGTGTGTGTGTGTGTGTGTGTGTGTGTGTATGTGTGTGTGTGTGTGTGTGTGTGTGTTTTTCTCTATATCTTTCCCTTCTTAATTAATTAAAATCCTTTTACCTAACCCCCCCCCCTTCCACAATCTCCCACTCAGCATTATTCGGTTAACTTCTCTTTGCTGCTTGATCTATCTTCTTTGGTTTACTTTTAGCATGGCTCATACTTATTACACAGTATTTCTGACTGCCACACATTATCCATAATCTGCTCATGGCCTAGGTCGTGATTAACCTTTCCCGTCTGTTCCCTGTTCCCTTTTTTTCCCCTCCTATCTTAACTGATGAAAGAAAACAGTTCCAAAAGCTAGTGTCCTGTTTTATTTTTGTATCAATTTGCGTATTTTGTGTGACTTCCAGCAGTACAGAACTAAATACTAGCCATCCAATCTTCCTTTTGAAGAATATTTTAGCAATTTATGTTTTCTTTAGCATACATTAAACTGTTGTAGATTTAAATATTAGATAGTGTCACTATCTTTAGTCCTTTAAAGTGACGTCTGCAATTTTGTCTTGGTGCTAGTCCTAAAATG
Organism: Locusta migratoria; assembly: GCA_026315105.1. Lineage (NCBI taxonomy): Eukaryota > Metazoa > Arthropoda > Insecta > Orthoptera > Acrididae > Locusta > Locusta migratoria. The sequence continues at coordinate 674,780,222 of CM048744.1, forward strand.
AATCTAACTGCTTTCTTTCGCTACTTGAACCCACTGAGTTATCCCAAAGCAGTAATCCATATTGCAGTTGTGAGTGAAAATGGCAAATTATGTAAAGATTGGTTTTCAAATTTTTGTATGAGGCGTGTTTTTTAAGTAAGTACAGTTTTGAAATTAGGAAAATACGAGCTAAGATATCTCAATAATTTTATGTGCACTGGGTACCTACATCTGTTGACTAGACACTTGAGGTTGTAATGTAACAACTTGAGCCACGGTCTACTGAAGTACAGCATACTTTTTTTTTTTTTTTCTATCAACCACATTGTTTCTACCTCTAAGAATACCTTTCCTTTTATTCCCTTTATTAATTCCAATAAAATTCATGGTATTTATGGCTTGACCAAATTTCAGTACATCTAGTTAATGAAGCAATTATTGATGATTGATTCTCAAGCATTATTTACAAACTTTAAGTAACAATATAGTATGTTCTAGAAGTTCGATTATTTAATACAATCGTATTGTTCCATTATCTAATACAATCCTATTGTTAAATAATGCTGTAATTTATTAATTTCTTGTAACATAAAACTATTTCATCTTACGGTTTCTATCCAATTATAATGTAAATTTTTATCAAACTATTGTATTTTGAAAGATTTAATTGTATACCAATAATTACAAGTCATTGTTGTGCCAATGGTAATAGTCATTAACTCCATATAAGTGAGTCGAACGGAGCACACTGTTGCTTTCAAGGATGGAACGGTTGTTGAATGTAGATCTGGTGCTGTTGTACAATATGAATCTGTGATAGAAATAAAAATTCTTCAAAGTGAACTCGTGTCTAAGTTTCAAATTAAATTAATATTTATGATGGTAGCCCAGATTAAATGGGGATCGTCATAAGGTGTAACCATGTTATCCTTGCCTGTTCATTGAAGACACCACAAGAATATATATAAGTAAGTAATGGTTTTAGGTAATGTTGAGTTGGGTTTTTAGAAGTCTGCTATTTAATTTACTCCTTGGCTTATGAGGCCCAGCTAGTCTGTTCCTCAACCAAGAAGTTTCTTTCTTGAGGTAGCAGGAAAGCAGGAATCTGACAATCGTATCCAAAGGTGATCAGAGCTTGAGAGGAAGAGAAATTATCATTTCAATCCATAAATACTTCTTCTACTCAAATGAAAGTTGTATGACAGAAACAAATAACAGTACTCCTTCATTGTACTGTGACTTGCAGAACTTCATTCATACTATATACATTTACATAGAATCAAATTGCATTTTATGATCAGTTCCAGTCTCTGATAGTTACGACTATATAACTTCTCATACATCACAGCAATGACAACAAACTTCAACACTACACTCATCTGTTTTTTCGTTGCACCATGGAACACTTATGTATTAAAGACTCCATGCTGCGTCCTCTATGCAGGCTCCTGCATCTCATGTTGGTAAACCTGCACATACACTTCTCTGCCCATAGCAGGTGCCACCAGGAGTTTCCACCTAGGAAGACAGAAAACCCTAAGCAGAATCTCATTCCCTGCCCGCTAAATTCCTCAAATTAATTAATTTGGTCGTCTTGAGTCAGTAGGAAGGAATGTAGTGTCACTTGTTACACTACACACTGACACCATTACAGTCTGATTCTCTCTTGTTTACATTGTGAATTGAGTGTTTAAGATGCCTCTGATAATTGTGAGTCCCACCAACTGTAAAGTACGGGCTGTTATAAGATTTCTTAGTGCTAAAAGCCTAAAAGCGATCGATATTCATCATGAGATCTGTGCAGTTTATGGAGAAAACATTATGAGTGATGGTATGGTAAGAAAGTGGGTGACATCATATAAAGATGGCCACACAAAAGTGCATGATGAACAACGGAGTGGGCGTCCTTCGGCCGTTAATGAAAGTTTGGTGCAGGAAGTGGACAATAAGGTGAGAGAAAGCAGACGCTTTATGATTTCCTCCTTGCGGGATAACTTTCATACTGTTTCTTGTAGTGTTTTGTATGGCATTGTGACCGAGCAAGACAATGACAAAGTCAATACAGTAGTGATGCAGTTGTTAACAATTCATGTGGCAGACTTCTATGAAGAGGGTATTCAAAAACTGGTACAACGTACCTCAATATTGATGGAAATTATGTAGAAAAGTAGATTAAGGTACAAGCAAAAATAAAGTTATTGAGATATCTTAGCACACCTTTTTTTTTTTATTTCAAAATAGAATTTACTTTAAAAAAACACACCTCATACCTTTAAGCATACAATTCTAGTGTTTTTGGCGACTGTATATTTTAGTTTCAAATATTGCCAGGACCTCATCATATTAATATGCTGGTCATATTACTTTCCTCATGAGAAATTCCTCAGAACATCTACTTACCAGTCAACATTTGCCTGTTCTGTGATCACTGGTATGGACCTCAGGACCTCACCATATTAATAAGCTGGTCATATTACTTCCCTTGTGAGAAATTTCTCAGAACATCTACTTACCAGTCAACATTTGCCTGTTCTATGATCACTGGTATGCAATCATCTCAATTGTCTTATCCGTCAGAGCACTATAACAAACTACATGGTCCTGTAGCTGCCAAAGCTGCCACATTACATTGCACTGTTGTGTGCTGCTTTATAAACAAAACAGGAAAACCTCCAATAACTGGTGCAGTGGGAAATACCTCGATCATGCACCTCACTGGTTTTTAGAGTACTGATATGGATGCAGATTTAAATATATGAGTAGATAAAAACTGAGAGGGAGGAGGAAAATGATAAAGACATATGAAAATAAGAAAAGTTCAATACTTTTCTAAGACTCTGGAAATATTAGCATGTTCATTAAAACTTATTTTAAATAATATTACCATTTATCTGCATCCCATATTATAACTGCACTGTCTCTTCCTGCATCAGCTGTTACAATCCACCTGCCCTTTGCATCAACAGAAAATGATGTGATATGGTTCACCTGTAGCAAAGATAGATACATATTTATCATTAAAAATCACAATGAATTAGAAGTTTGAAATCTGTGACATTACATGGAGTAGAAAACAGGGAATAAGAAGTAGTATAGGGATTTTAATTTTTTTTTCTTTTGGTTTTTTCAGAAAAATCTTTTATATTTAAGTAATAATATATCTCAGTTTGATTTCTTAATCCCAGTTCATAGATATTAAGAACTTACACATAGATTACTTGTATGATGAATATTAAATAACTTTGACATGTTACACTCATATGTCTTCAAATACGTTAATTGAAATGTAGTTAGTTGTCTTTTGCTGTTTGAACAAGACACACAATTTGTAGTAAGTCTGTATAAAAGCATCTTAAACTGCAGCAAGTACAGTTCTTTAAAACTTTAATCAGCGTTGCGAGTTTTTATTAATGAAAGTGTTATGCAATAATGGCCTTAAAATCTCCAATCACCATACCCTGAGAAGAAGATATATGTAAGATGAGTGACCAACATGTTAAAAATGACTGATATATTGATCTGACCTGAAGACTCATCTGTGCTTTTGGTAACTTAAACCATTTCTATTTTTTATTTATTTTATTTTTTATTTTTTTTTACAATAATAATATTAATTTTACTTAACAGTGCATATTACAACATATTGCACATAACCAACTTGCATTCAATCATATTTAATAATATTCACTTTTTTGTTTTCTTAATAACAATAATAATAGTAGTATAACTTGTGGTCAAGTTATAAGCAATTGTTACTCACATGTCCTTGGAATAGTCTCATCTCTTTGTAAATATAATCATATAAAACACCAACATTTGAGCTAACATAGAAGATATCTGAATGCACATTTGTAGTAAGGTTCAATACTGGTTTGTTTACACTGTATCCAAAACACCAATGCAGATTCTGGAATATAAAAGAAAAAAAAAATAATAACCTAATTTTTTAACTGAGAAATGTAAGATTATACTATATTAGTGACTTTGTCAAGAACAGAGGATATGTAACAACTCACTGTAAAGACGATCACAGAGCCACAGAAAGGCATGTGGATTACATAATAACATTCACACAACTGAATTTTTGGCCATAGACTTTTTCAGAGAAAAATGCACATACATTCACACAATCACTCTGACATAACACATGATATAGACACACCAGCACAAGAAGCAACTTCGCAGTGAGGAGGTGAGGGGAGAAGAGTGGACGGGGAGATTGCTGGGCAAGGGTGCGGATACGTTCTGCACTGGAAGTAGGAGTGTAAAGGCTCTTACAGGCAGGAATATGAGATGCAGCTTGGAATGAGAAATGGAAGGGAAAGGGGAGTGAAAAAGTGGAGGTGTAGAGGTGAGAGGTGTGTGTGTGTGTGTGTGTGTGTGTGTGTGTGTGTGTGTGTGTGTGTGTGTGTATGTGTGTAAAGTGTCACAGACATCATGTAACTTGGTGATGAGAACTGAGGGTAAGCAAGTGAATGCAAAATACTTTGTTGTGGAGGCTATCCTTTAAGGCAAATATAATTTCTCTGTATGCAACCAAGACAATGATTCTCTCCACCTAACTGCACATGACCAATAGCACTAAAGCACTGTTGACATTAAAAGCCAAACAATACCACTGCCAGGAAAGAAGCATGTTATCTTGCCTCAATAAAGTATCCCACATTACCTCAACAATGGTGTTTCTATCTGTGCCCTCTCCAACTTCCCAGACAATCTCACCAACAACAACTACTCCTTTCATATTCACAGAATATATGACATCAACTGCAAATGGGCAAAGCGGAAAATGTGTACCCACCCAGGATTCGAACCCAGGTCTCTCACTTTCTAGGCAGTTGTGCTGACCCGGGTTCGGATCCTGGCTGGGTACACATTTTTCACTTTGCCCATTCACAGTTATGTCATACAGGGTGTCCAGAAAAGGGCTCCCTGATTTCAAAATTAAAGATTGATAGAGGAATGCAGTAAATGGTATGTTTATTGTGAAAGCTGTAAGAAGTTTATACAGCAGTTTGAAATAATAGTTACAAAAGCTGCTAACAGATGGCGCTGTATGCTGTACAGCTCATATCAGCATACATAAGTGAAATAATCATATGAAACACTCTTTGCAAACAATCACATCATAATGTTTTCAAAATGTTCACCATTGGCACTACAGAGCTGGCGCAAACAAAGAATGAAATTCGCCATCACATTTCGTAGTGTCTCAACCAAAATGGATTCACATGCCACAGAGATCGCTGATTCAAGCTCGTCCAGCGTGGCGGGATGCTTCGGGTAGTCATGTCTTTCACTGTCCCCCACAAAAAAAGTCACAGGAAGTCAGATCTGGCGAATATGGAGGCCAATCTATGCCTGCACCAGTAAATTTGGGATATTCCAAAGTAATGAATCGATTTCCAAAGTATTCCTCAAGAAAGCGAAACACTTGTTCGGTCTGATGTGGTCGGGCTCCATCTTGCATAAACCATTCAGTACCTGGTCGATCCTCTAACGCTTGCTGTGTGGCTACAAATTGTTCCAAAATTGCAACGTAACGTGCACCAGTGACCGTTTCTCGAATGAAAAAAGGGCCAATAATGCCTCTGCTGCATACTGCAGCCCACACAGTAACTTTAGGAGAATACAGGGGTTTCGCTTCACAGCAATATGGCTTTTCGGAACCCCAAAATCACCAGTTCTGCTTATTCACTCAGGTGGAAGTGTGCTTCATCTGTAAACCAGTTGTAGCCAACATTCAATCCTTCACTATCAATCATTGTGAGCATCTGATTAGCAAAAGCAACCCTTTGTTGCACAGCTCGTACAGGTATGGCCTGGTGCATTGGAATTTTGAATGGAAACATGTGTAGGCTCTTTCTCAGTATTTTCTGCATGCTGGAACGCCTCAAACCAGTCTCAGATGCAATTCTACGGATGGGTGACATTGGATTTCGCTGAATAATTTCAGAAACTGTGGCGATATTTTCAGACGTAACTGCGGTTGCTTGCGGCCAACATGCCCCACTAGATCATCAGTTACGCTGCCTGTTCGTTGAAATTTTGCGAAGAGCGTACGAATGTTTTTCGCATTGGGTCCATTAGGAACATAAAATTGTGCTTGAAAACTTCGCCTTGTTGCCGTAGGACTCTCTTCTAACCTGTGGTACTCTAGCACCATAAAAACGCGTTGTTCAATGAAGTACTTGGTTTTAATCTCTTCCTTCGGTACACTAACCTCCTTTCATGTTTCAATAGTGGAACTGATCGCTCTGGACTTCAGATCACTATTTATACTAGGCATTACGTATGGCGATTACAGCGCCATCTGTTAGTAGCTTTTGTAACTATTATTTCAAACTGCAGTATAAACTTCTTACAGCTTTCACAATAAACATACCGTTTACTGCATTCCTTTATCGATCTTTGTTTTCGAGATATTTAATTTTGAAATCAGGGAGTCCTTTTCTGGACACACTGTATATTCTGTGAATATGAAAGAATAACAACTGCAGGATCAGAAGTGACATCTGTTCTTATGGAATAGACACCATGTGTCCTCAAGCCTTCCCCAATGTCTCTCCCAAAAATCGTAACTAAAAAAACAGCATAATGTATTTTGCCCTCCTGAATTATCTGTTTTACCCAAGTGTATCACTTTCAGCCCTAAACCTGCATTTAATCATGATCCTTAGTGTGAGGACCCACTTTCTTTCTCACACATACTTTCCAAATTTTCTTAACATTCAGTGTTGCTTCACAACTGTTTCTCAAGTTCCTACAAATTGACCCCTAAAAGTTGATGACTCTATCATTAACGTCCCTGCAGACAAGGGATCTGCCACTGTGTTATTGTAGCTTGAAACTGTGAAAATAATTACGCTTCTATCCTAATGTTGATTTTGTTTTGCTTCTAATTTGAACAGTGCCTAAGTTCTATTAGTCATGTGCAGTTAGGTGGAGATAATCATTGTACAGGTTACATACACAGAAGTCATATTTGCCTTAAAGGATAGCTGCTTTCAGGATAACCTCCATGCAGAGTATTATGCATTGTGTTGCATACCATCAGTTCTTGTCACCAAGTTACAGTAATATGATTCTGTATGCATTCTTTCATGCAGTAGAGGAGGTGCTTAACCGAATTGGGGAGAAAAGGAGTTTCTGGCATATCCTGACTAAGAGAAGTGATAGATTGGTAGGACATATCCTAAGACATCAAGGAACTGTCAACTTAGCATTAGAAGGAAGTGTGTGGGGTAAAAATCATAGAGGGAGACTGAGAGACCAATACAGTAAGCAGATTCAAAAGGATTTAGGTTGCCGAACTTATTCTCAGATGAAGAGACTTCCACAGGATAGGGTAGCATGGAGAGCTGCATCAAACCAGTCTGCAGACTGAAGACCACAACAACAACACAAAATGCATTCTTTAAGGGTAAGTATCTATCTGAACATCCTACATAGTTTGTAACTCATAAACAGTTCACCTTTGATACTTATGGTCCCACCAATCTTATAATAGTAGCATGGCAGTTTTCATTCAGTGTGCATAGTGCATCAAAATGTCTATTTCGTGAAGTGTAATACATACTTCCTACAGAAGGTTTATCTCTGTACTTCAATGACACTCTTTTTCTCTGGTGCTCCTTACGCACATAGTGAGTGATTAGCAGCTAATATTTTCCTTTGCATTGTGTTAACAGCACTCTATAATGAGCCTGTACTAGAGATTAAACTTAGAACTTCGCACTCATGAGGTTCCTAGCTAGAAGTACAGTATCGGATCATGAGAACAGCAAGAAGAAAATCACACACACAGCTTGAAACAATGTTTCTGAAAAAATTATTGCTATGAAAACACAGAAGATGAAAGTTCAGATGTGATTTGCAACTTCCAAACAACTTAAGATTGTTGTTGTTATGGTCTTCAGTCCGGAGACTGGTTTGATGCAGCTCTCCACCCTACTCTATCCTGAGCAAGCCTTTTCATCTCCTCATAAGAACGACAACCCACATCTATTTGAATCTGCTTACTATATGCGTCCCTTGGCCTCCCTCTGCGATTTTTACCCCACACACTTCCCTCCAATGCTAAATTTACGATTCCTCGATGTCTAAGAATGTGTCCTACCAAGCGATCCCTTCTTTTAGTCAGGGTATGCCAAAAACTCCTTTTCTCGCCAATTCTGTTCAGTACCTCTTCATTAGTTATGTGATCTACCCACCTAATCTTCAGCATTCTTCTGTAGCACCACATTTCAAAAGCCTCTATTCTCTTCCTGTCCGCACTGCTTATCGTCCATGTTTCACTCCCGTACAAGGCAACACTCCACACAAATGCCTTCAGAAAAGACTTCCTTACACTTAAATTAATATTCGATGTTAGCAAATTTCTCTTTTTCAAAAATGCTTTTCTTCCCATTGCCATTCTGCATTTTATATCCTCTGTACTGCGACCATCGCATGTTATTTTACTACCCAAGTAACAAAACTCATCTACCACCTTCATTGTTTCGTTACCTAATCTAGTTCCTTCAGCATCGCCTGATTTTCTAAGACCGCATTCCATTATTTTTGTTTTGCTCTTGTTAATGTTCATTTTGTACGCTCTCTTCAACACACTGTCCATTCCATTCAACTGCTCTTCCAGGTCGTTCGCTGTCTCTGACAGAATTACAATGTCATCAGCAAAACGCAATGTTTTTATTTCTTCCCCCTGAACTTTAATCCCTATTCCAAATTTTTCCTTGCTTTCCTTCACCGCCTGCTCGATGTACAAATTGAATAACATTGGAGAAAGGCTACAACCCTGTCTTACTCCCTTCCCAACTGATGCTTCCCTTTCATGCCCTTCGAGTCTAATAACTGCGGTCTGGCTTTTGTACAAGTTGTAGATAACTCTCCTTTCCCTGTATTTTACCCCTGCTGACTTCAGAATTTGAAAGAGTGTAGTCCAGTCAACATTGTCAAACGCTTTCTCCAAATCTACAAAGGCTAAAAATGTAGATTTGCCTTTCCTTAATCTATCTTCTAAGATAAGTCGTAAAGTGAGTATTGCCTCCCGTGTTCCTACGTTCCTCCTAAATCCAAACTGATCTTCCCCTAGGTCAGCTTCTACCAGCTTTTCCATTCTCCTGTAGATAATTCGTGTTAAAATTTTGCAACCATGACTTATCAAACTGATGGTTCTGTAATTTTCACACCTGTCTGCACCTGATTTCTTTGGAATGGGGATTATTACATTTTTCTTAAAGTCTGAGGGTATTTCGCCTGTCTCGTACATCCTACACACCAGTTCAAATAGTTTTGTCATGGCTGGCTCTCCCAGAGACTTTAGTAGCTCTGAGGGTATGTCATCTACTCCTGGGGCCTTGTTCCGACCTAGGTCTTTCAGGGCTCTGTCAAATTCATCTCTCAGTATAATATCTCCTATTTCATCTTGATCTACTTCCTCTTCCCTTCCTACAACATCGTCTCTCAGTTCATTTCCTTTGTAGAGCTGCTCTATGTACTCTTTCCACCTTTCAGCCTTCCCTTCTTTGCTGAGAACTGGTTTCCCATCTGAGTTCTTGATATTTGTAGAATTGCTTTTCTTGTCCCCAAATGTCTCTCTGATTTTCCTGTAGGCGGTATCTACTTTTCCCCTTCTTATACATTCTTCTACAGATTTGCATTTGGCTTCTAGCCACTCCTGTTTAGCCATTTTGCACTTCCTATCAATCTCATTTCTTAGTCGTCTGTACTCCATTTTGCCTGTTTCATTTACTGCATTTTTATATTTTCTCCTTTCATCAATTAAATTTAGTATTTCCTGTGTTATCCAAGGATTTTTTGCAGGTCTTGCCTTTCTACCTATTTTGTCCTCTGCTGCCTTCACTATTTCATCTCTCAATGCTACCCATTCCTCTTCTACTGTTTTATTTCCCCCTGTTTCTGTCAATTGTTGCCTAAATCCCCCTCTGAAATTCTCCAGAACTTCACTTTCCTTCAATTTATCTAGGTCCCATCTCCTTATTTTCCTACCTTTCTGCAGTTTTTTCAGTTTCAGCCTACAGTTCATGACTAACAAGTTATGGTCAGAGTCTATATCTGCCCCTGGGTATGTCTTGCAGTTAATAACCTGATTCCGGAATCTATGTTTTACCATTATAAAATCTATCTGATACCTTCCAGTGTCTCCTGGTCTCTTCCACGTATACAACCTTCTTTTGTGATTCTTAAACCACGTGTTTGTTACGATTAAATCATGTTCCGTGCAAAATTCTACCAGGCGACTTCCTCTTTCATTCCTTCTGCCCAGTCCATATTCACCTACTATTTTTCCTTCTCTTCCTTTTCCTACTACCGAATTCCAGTCTCCCATCACAATTAAGTTTTCCTCTTCCTTAACTGTCTGAATAATTTCCTTTAGCTCCTCATATATTTCTTCTATATCCTCATCATCGGCAGAGCTAGTTGGCATATAAACCTGTACTACTGTTGTCGGTGTTGGCTTCGTATCTATCTTGACAATGATAATGCGATCACTGCGCTGCTCATAGTAGTTTACCCGCATTCCTATTTTCTTATTCATTATCAGTCCTACTCCTGTGATACCCCCAACTGATTTTGTATTTATAATCCTGTACTCACCTGACCAGAAATCCTGTTCATCCTGCCACCGAACTTCACTAATCCCCACTATATCTAACTTCAACCTATCCATTTCCCTTTTTAAATTTTCTAATTTTCCTACCCGATTAAGGGATCTAACATTCCACGCTCCGATCCGTAGAATGCCAGTATTGTCTTTCCTGATGATAACATCCTCCTGAGTAGTCCCCGCCCGGAGATCCGAATGGGGGACTATTTTACCTCCGGAATATTTTACCCTAGAGGATGCCATCATCATATTTTCATACAGTAGAGCTGCATGTCCTCGGGAAAAGTAACGGCTGTAGTTTCCCCTTGCTTTCAGCCGTTCGCAGTAACCGTGTGGCAAAGCCACATTAGCTGATGTTACAAGGCCAGCTCAGTCAATCATCCAGACTGTTGCCCCTGTAACTACATACTGAAAAGGCTGCTGCCCCTCTTCAGGAACCACACGTTTGTCTGGCCTCTCCACAGATACCCCTCCGCTGTGGTTGCACCTACGGTACGGCTATCTGCATCGTTGAGGCACGCAAGCCACCCCACCTCGGCAATGTCTGTGGTTCATGGGAGTGTTTGTATATATGGCGAGTGACCGTGATCAGCTTCGCATGAACTCCCAAACACTAGGTGTTTTTTTTCTGGAAAATGTGTAATTCACATCATGTGGATACTTCTTCCCTATTTTAGCTGCAAATGTAATGGGAGGATTAACTAGTCTGTTCCTCCTGCAGTTTGAACATCTTTTAAATACCCAGGCTTCTTACTTCCCGCAGACTGTTCTCAGGACGAAGCTCAGAGAAAGAGAAATTGGGCAATTAATATCCAATTAAGTCTTGGACACAAAGTATATTAGCAAACATTTTATTGCACCTTTAGATACTATCAAATAACCACAATGCTTATAAAGCTTCATACATGTGATCTCGATCATGTCTTAACACAGAATCCTCTAATACAATACCAAAAACAAAAGAATATACCACAGTGTTACCTTAACGCAATTCCAAGGAGTCCCAACTTCTAAATTCTGCATATTCCTTTACCATGTTTTCTCTGTGTATTCCTTTACCACATTTTCTCCTTGTAGGAACAGCCAGTTCTTCTTATGTCGGAATATAGGAATGAAGTGCAACTAGTTACTCTACATACCCCTCCCCTTAGACAAAAGATGCCAAATATTTTATAAATCCCATTTCCCAAACTTAATACAAAATAACAATACTTTTTACACTTATACAGAATGGTCGTAATACTGCTATAACTTTTTTTTAGATGATCAAATAATCAATTTCCCTATTATTCATTCTACTTAAATTTTTCAGTACCACTTTGAGTACATTAAGCTCAAGTTCACTATGTTTTAATCACAGGTTTATTCTATCTTTCTTGCTATGGGTGCATTACCCTATGTACACTTTAGTGTTTCTCTAAATGGAAAGGTTTCAACATTACATTAAACGATTACCGTGTTTTTGTCTTACTCCAATTAGATCAGTCATGTGGGATGGGAATGGAAGGAATATGTTCTTTTCTATTTACTTAAAAAGTTGCCTCACCTATAAATCTGATCATCAAGCTACTGCAGATATAGCACCAATCAGCATATCTTCTAATCTGAATCTGATTGTTACTCAACTCTCTTCATCAAAGGGGTAGTTGCACTCCCTAAATTTCTAAAGAACATGAGGATTATACCTCACTTACTCACTCTATGCCATACAATTGGGAACTGAAGAGCAGCATTACAAAGCACAAAGGTAAGGTAAAGCTTCCTCTTGCCTGTGTCCACTAGTAAGCTAAAACAATGACAGCAAGTCCCCACTTGACTGAATACCTCCTTCACCTCTAAATGGGTTAGGTCCCCTCTATGGATGGGCACCTCGAACCCGATCAGACCCTTTCATTAGGCACCCGACCTTGAGTATTAGCCCCTTCCATGCGTCTACCTACTCTCAACAAACACCTTCTCTTCCTACTCAAGCCCTACTAGGGACACCTCACGAACTGCCTTCCTCAGACTCACTCAATGTCACTCTTGCCCCTAACACCTTCATCTCACTTAAAATGTTTTATGGATGTGCACTCATTACCACTGTAATCTCTCCTCCTCTTTTACCCCTCCACCAAAGTGAGTGTGCTATCAAGTAAAACATTTACTTACTGTTAGCTAAAACCCATTAATTAGTCCAGTAGAATTAGCATTCAAATCAGAAATAATTGTTACAAAAGATTTATTGTTTTAATGGCTTCATTTGTGTTCTAGTATGACTATCCTAGGTTTTCCCCCTCGGCGGAGTTGTGCATAAGTGGTAAGGGGCAAAAATGTATCCGAAAAGGGGTATTTTTTCGGTTTTGTGATTATATCTTGTAAATGACTCACAACATCGAAAACATAGTGGGATTAAACATTGTAGGGCATGCAATTCTGTACTGAAGGAGACCATCCTCATACTTTTTGGACTATCCGTTTCCATACTAGTGCTCTTCAAAATTGGACCAATTTTACATGTTCATGAAAAATTTTCATTTTAATCTCTGTTTTTTGGTAATATCGTTGAAACTAACCCATCTATCAATAATGTGGTTCATAAAAAAAAAAAAAAAAAAAATAAAGACACATAAATTCTGCATTCAATAAAACCAGAAGTGAATATATTGGACCATCCATTTGTGTACAGCTCCTCATTGATGTTCGAAGACTAATTCAAATGTAGTTCTTCAGTAATCCTTATGTACTCTCTTTCAAAAACAGAACTACAGCACCCCAACCTTCACAGCCCTTGTTGCATTTGCAGGAGATTGTTGAGAGAAGATACTGTGGTCTTGTTGCTTGGTGTTCAGTGGGGCCAAGACCAAACTCTGAAACATGCCATCCCCAAAGGATTGGATCCATCTGGTGTCCTATTCACATTTGTAATTTAAGTAGGTCCTCAAGCAATGTTGGCGGGCTGCTTCCGACATTGATGGTAGGGATGCTAGGTTGAATCTGGATTTCACAAGCGCTTTGGAAAAAAGATCGAATTGCAATTTGTCTAAAGTGTCTCCTGCCCCACTTCCATAGGGTTTTGTTAAAAATCAGAAGCCAGCTTCAACAATACCTTCAGCTTGAGTGTCATGCTCGAAGAAAGGTTTGATATCTTCCAGAAGACATTTATTTTTGACCAGTAGATTGACCACCCTCTTCTTGCCCGGACTGAAGAGGCTGAAGTTGTGTCACATCCACTTATGGCGTGGAGAAATACAAGTGGCCTTGTGGTATTATTTGCCAGTTTGAAACTGCTAGAACCAAATATTTTTGATGAGGTCTTTCCTCTTCCAGGTTTCAAGAAATATATATTTGCTCATGGTGTGACTAGGGCATTGAGCATGATAAGGTTCATTTTCTCACCAACTACCACAACCTTCTCATGTTCCTGTGATATCTCAAGCTCTGTGGAAAAAATCAGGTGAGCCATGTTTTCATTAGCTTGCTTTGCTGAGAAACCTTCATCTCAAAGCCTCAAAATAAGAAAGCTAATGAGATGTGCTTTATTTCCTCATTGGAAAGGAATTGACCCTGAGTCATAGTCACCACCATTACCTCAGTAAAGAAGAACCTCAGGAGTAGTGTGTCCTTTGCTTCGGCAGAGGCGCTCAGCATATTTGATGCTCTTGGTGGGCAGGACTTCAGGGCAGCCATTGAACAGCACACCTGTTGCACTTTGGCTTTAGTGTCTGTTGTTTCATTATTCTTGCATACAACCCAGTGGAGAATAAATTTACTATCTATGACAAATGCCGCCTCTTCAAGGTTTACATCATTCAGCGGTGTGAACATGTCATATAACACTGACTTGGGAGTCTTCCTCATTCCAGATGCATCGAACAGAAAGAGAGGGTAGGGCACCAGCTCATATCGGAAGAATTCTTTAAGATGTTCACCAGATTTCTTGAGAAGTGCTATCTGGTGGAATATGGTCTCAGGGGTTCACTGGTACATCCTCCCCATAAATAGTCACCTTATTTTTAAATCACTCTATACTCATCACTCTTTTCTTTTGGACAAACTTGATGTTGGTCAAAGGTTTGACCCACAAGGGCGAAAACTGAAGAATTTCCAATTTGAAAGGCTTTGTGACAGTTGATTGAGTTATCTCCAACGATTCCTGTGCTAATGGACATAACAAATTCAGTAACAGGAAAAGGATCATGGGATTGAAACCACTCAATAAATTTCTGAAGGTCTGCACTGTCACGATGAACTCTAGCATCAGTTGCATCAATATGTAGCTCTGAGGTAGTGAGTGATACTGCACAAAACTCTTCAGCCTGCTGGACCACTGTAGTAACAGATGGCACTGTCAGAATCCATCTACTAAAGAGCACTGCCTGAAATGCCACGGCCATGACTGAGCCCTCAGCTACTTTTCAGTGAGCGCATTAGATTTTCCTCAATCGTCAAGTCAGACCATCTCCCACTCCAAAACTTATCAGACCTTCTGATAGTAAACCAGCGTTTGAGTGCAAACCGTGTGTAGCCTCCTGGTGAGCCTTCTGGTGATATTTTCTTTTCAAGACCCAACATGTCTTGTAAATACAGCTGTGCAGATTTAGCATACAGAAAATGTCAACTGACATGAAAATAGGTAATGCGTTGGAAATGGTCGCGTAAAACGCATTTTGAATTAAAACCAGAGGTGACCTATATAAATATATTTGCCTCCAAATTTGGTCAGATGTAGTGTTCTGATTTTTTGGAGGTAACTTTCTGGATCATTACCTTAGGAATTACAGTTTTATCATTATTACACTGCCTTGCCAGGCAGAACATATACATATAAGTAGAATCACAATGTGTAAAAAGGCTTTGTCGTTTAAGAAGGTATTTACAAAGTTGATCTTAAATTTCTTGTCATGGAATTTACCCCTGACTTTAATAATAATAATAATAATAATTACTGTTCAAACTTTACTCATGAAAATGTTATTTTTGAGTTCTCTGCATAAAATTGATCTAGAGACCTAGATTTGTTGTAGTTACACACATAGCAATGACAGTACAAAGTTAGCCATACAGAAACAGATGGTCTATTTCACTTTTGGTCTCATAAATGCAGTATTTATTCCTGTATATCTTTTTTATGAAATACATTACTGATAGATACGTTAGTTTTGACGATATTATACAAAAACAGAGGTTAAAATGAAAATATTTCATGAACATGTAAAATTGGTCCAATTTTGAAGAGCACTAGTATGGAAAAGGGTGGTCCAAAAAATATGCAGATGGTCTCATTCAATGCAGAATTTCATGCCCTACAACTTTCAATTGCACTGTGTTCTTAATATTGTGAGTCATTTACAAGATATAATCACAAAACCGAAAAAATACCCCTTTCTTGGGTACATTTTTGGTCCCCACCACTTATGCACAACTACACCAAGGGGGAAAATCTAGGATAGACATATTGGAACACAAATGAAGCCATTAAAACAATAAAACCTTTTATAGCAATTATTTCTGATATGTCTAAATTTTAGGTTTAACCCTACTGGACTAAATCTATACCTTGTGAGACAAACTTCACTATTTTCATCTCCTTATTATAGTAATTCTACCTCATTCCAAAAAGAATTCTCACTATTCCTAATACTTATGAGTATGTGTGTGTATTTAGTTGTACTGTTGTTTGTAACTGTTGACTTGTGTAAAGTGTAAATATAATATGTTTGGGTGTGTGTAAGTGTGTGTGTGTGTGTGTGTGTGTGTGTGTGTGTGTAATTGGCTACCTCCCCATAACAAAACATATACAAACCCACCCTTTTGTTTGTACTTATTTTCAAAATGTATGAAATTTTACAAAACTTTATTGCTGCTTGCTACGTCATACTTAATAATTTCAATGAACTGAAATGGCCATAATGTGACAGCAATATGAAGACCTTATCTCCACACAGTTTTGAAAGTTAATTTAAAATATGTACTTGAAAACATGTTTTTTCCCCTTAATCATGATAACCAGTAGTTCAGAACTTCAGTAAAGGTCTACTACGAGAATATTTTTGTTTTTTGCTGTAGCCAGTCGATAATGTCTTGTTTTCTGAAAGTTAAAATGTTCAAATGATTGTAAAGCTTATGGGACTTAATTGGGGGGTCATCAGTTCATAAATTTACAAACTACTTATGAACTAGCTTATACTAAAGATGGCAAAAACATCCATGCCCAAGGGGGGATTTGAACCCCCTGCTGGGATTGGCCACGCGCATCATAGCGTAGTGCCTCAATGTGCTTGGCTGCCCTGCCGCTATGGAAGATACAGAAACACTTTGTAGTGAGATGAGATCCCTATTTCACACTTAAAACCAATTTGAATCTAATGCCTGCATTATGTGTACTGTAACACTTGACCATAAGCCCACTGAATGTAAAATAGGTCTAACAGCTGACAACATTTTTCACTACAATCACTACAAATTAAGTGCTGTAGGTGTTTTAATTCCAAAACTTTCTAATATATATTACAACAGACGGCAAGTTATGATTTGAGACCATAAGATGTAAAAAGAGTAAAGTTCTTAACAAAATATTTTGTTTACAGTTGGTTGATAAACTGATCTGACCTTGTTCCTTGCAATATATTTGTGCAGAAACAGAAAGTTAACCAATGGAAGAATGTACAGAGGATATTATTCTTGATTATGATATATACAGGGTGTTACAAAAAGGTATGGTCAAACTTTCAGGACACATTCCTCACACACAAAGAAAGAAAATATGTTAGGTGGACATGTGTCCGGAAACGCTTAATTTCCATGTTAGAGCTCATTTTAGTATTTACTGATGAGGATTCATTCCAACGTGATCAAATTGTAAATTTTCACAATCAACATGTGTGGGCTGACGAGAATCCGCACGCAATTGTTCAATCACGTCATCAACACAGATTTTCTGTGAGCGTTTGGGCAGGAACTGTTGGTGATGTCTTGATTGGGCCTCATGTTCTTCCACCTACACTCACTAGAGCATGTTATCATGATTTCATATGCGATACTCTACCTGTGCTGCTAGAACATGTGCCTATACAAGTACGACACAACATGTGGTTCATGCACGATGGAGCTCCTGCACATTTCAGTTGACGTGTTCATACGCTTCTCAACAACAGATTCAGTGACCAATGGATTGGTAGAGGCGGACCAATTCCATGGCCTCCACGCTCTCCTAACCTCAACCCTCTCGACTTTGATTTATGGGGGCATTTGAAAGCTCTTGTCTACGCAACCCCAGTACCAAATGTAGAGACTCTTCATGCTCGTATTGTGGTCGGCTGTGATACAATACGCCATTCTCCAGGGTTGCATCAGCGCATCAGGGATTCCATGCGAAGGAGGGTGGATGCATGTATCCTCACTAACGGAGGATATTTTGAACATTTCATGTAACAAAGTGTTTGAAGTCACGCTGGTACATTCTGCTGCTGTGTGTTTCCATTCCATGATTAATGTGATTTGAAGAGAAGTAACAAAATGAGCTC
Organism: Locusta migratoria; assembly: GCA_026315105.1. Taxonomy (NCBI): domain Eukaryota; kingdom Metazoa; phylum Arthropoda; class Insecta; order Orthoptera; family Acrididae; genus Locusta; species Locusta migratoria. The sequence goes on from CM048744.1 coordinate 674,798,336, forward strand.
TAACATGGAAATTAAGTGTTTCCGGACACATGTCCACATAATATATTTTCTTTCTTTGTGTGTGAGGAATGTCTCCTGAAAGTTTGGCCTTACCTTTTTGTAATACCCTGTATAACCAATGGACATACTTCAGCAGCACACGTAGTTCTGCCTTATTTCCATTTAATACTTTTGTGATGGTACTACAAAGAAAGCAGAAATCACTGTGTACTTGGCGCTCCTTTCCCTCCCCTTTCCTTTTTGCGGGCTGCTCTCATGCTCCTCCCCCAGCAAGAGTGTGGAGCCCAAGAAACAACTAAGATTGGCTGATGCCCAGCCCCTACCACTCGGCTCACAAAAACATCAATCACAAAGTAGTTTTCAACAGAGTATAATAACGCACTATGACTAATGCCGAACCATGGGTACTATACAAACGCCGCAGCGAAGTACTGTATGTCACAGGCACTTTTGACACCACCGCGGGCCTAACAGACTCTCCGGCAAGCATCTGATTCTGTATACATTCAGCTCGGATGTGACCTGTTGAGTTACAAGCCACACACGCACTTGGCTGGTCCTTACACATTGCTTATGCACGGTACCCACAAATGGTAATAGACAATGGAATGTGCTTATGTAATTCAGTTTTCAATTGGCTCACCCCATCTAATACAGGAAATTTATGTGCACTGGACCATCTTTCTGCAGTGTTGCTCAGATTTTCCACATGGGAATAGAACAGCATTAATCTGATCCCTTGTGATTTCGAATCAGTGTCCAAACATCTGGATAGTTCGCAAGCAAAGATCGACATGAGAATGGACACATCTTCAACAATTACAACACAGTGCTTAAACTTCATTGTTCCATCACTAGAGTCAACTATTTTTCACATTATTCGTGCTCGCAAGTTTTACAGATTAACGCTGCTGATAATTGGAAGGTGGATACCAATAATACCTTCAAATCCTATCTTTACTTGTTTTTCTAATTAACCATTGTTCAACCTCAAATGACTTAAGACAGACAAAGTTACGGTCGAACATAAATTTCAGGGAATCTTTTCTCGTCCATTGGGATATCACTGAATCATATTCATTTCTAAACAAGTACAATAAACACACGTAAACACTGCAGCTAACACAGAGGTTTACCACTAGGGCAAAATATGGCGCAGCATTCAGCACAGCACTTCCAACCTCCAGCGCGTCCACCGAAACACTGAAACATTCAGCCATGCAAGCGGACACATGGAAGGTGCTAAATAGTATTATCTATTTTACTCGATACTTCCCTACACGCTACTCAGGGGTGCAAAAAATTGCTAGATTGAAATCTTTCTGCCATTTATTTATTTTTTTAAAATATTAAAATATCATTACCTTTTCGCGGAGCACCTGGAGTTCTTTCGCGGAGCACCTAGTGCTCCGCAGAACACAGTTTTAGAAACTCTGGTCTAACCAATATATATGTCATGTTACAACTGCATGGAATACAATAGATATCTGTTTATGCAAGTCTAGGTCATCAATTACAGACCCTAACAGCACCTTAATCTTAGACAGTAGTCAAAAAACACATTTAACATCATATTTCCACAAAACTTGGATATTCATATTGGAGACACTTCCTGCATAAGGCAAAATGACTATTAACTTCGGTGCTATTATCCCTCACCCATTGTATAATTTCTCGATAGCACAATGAGCTGACAGGTCTGAAATGACGTGAGCTCTGTACACCAAAATGCCAAGAACCACTACACAATGATATGGATGGCGATATCTATCAGCCTCCAGAACAAGTCAGTGTAGGTTGGCTTCCTCAATACAGAAAGTCACAATTAACCCCAACTTTCCTCCTGACCAATACATCAAGGAAAAGAAAATGATTATATGTGAGTGGATTGAATTTAGGTGTTCCAAAAATATATTTAGGTTCTGACCACCATGAGGTCTAACAACAAAATTATCATCCACATATCTGGAAAAAACTTACAGGTTTAAATGCCACTGACTCTTAGGATGCACCTTCCTCAAAATGCTCCAGAAATAAACCAGCGATGATGGGTGACAAGGGGCTTCCCATACCAATTTCATCTGTCTGTTCACGGTACTGGTCATTGATTAAGAAGTTGGTGGAAGTCAAAAAATGTCAAAATAAATTCATTAACTCAACACCAAACCTAGTCTGAATTAGCTGCAACAAATCAGACAGAGACAAGCAAAGAGAGAAACCATATAAAAACTCACTAAAATATCAGAGTCATTCAAATACAATCCCTCCAACTGGCAGGAAATCTGCAGAGTTCTTAACATGGACTCAACAAACTAACAAGATGTTTGGATATTTGATATGTTGGGAGTACCAATGTTAGACACAAAAGGCCTCAGAGGGACACATTCCTTAAGGACTTTGGGAATTCCATATAATGTAGAAGGAACAGCACAGTAACAGTTAAAAATCTTGATCATCTTCTGTGACAAAGAACTTTTCATCAGGAGATTATTAGTCATTCTCTCGACATTTTTGTAGGGTCAGCACTGATACTGTGATATGCAGAGTCACAAAGCAAACACTGCACCATTTGAACATTATCCCACTTGTTCAAAACAACTGTAGCATTTCCCTTGACTGCAGCTAAAATTACAGTATCGGGATCCACTCTAAGAGACAGTCAAGCAGCCAACTCAGATGCTGTTATATGACTCACTGGCATACATGCCCTACTCAACACATGACACAGTTTCCTTCTAGCCTCCTCTGCATCATCAGGAGGTAGTTAAAAAAGGCCTGTTTAATAGAATTAATTAAATTAACAATGGGTAAATAATTTGGCATCAGTGCAAAATTCAGACACTTTTCTATCAAGGTTGAAACTGCATTGTCAAAGGTTTTCTTCATGACATTAATCTCAGAATGTCAAGTTACAGAAATGTTCGAAGTTCGTCAACTGCTGAGCTATTTCAGACTCTAAACCCCAGTCAGACTTACCATCCAGCCAATTCCAAGAAAATTCTGAAATTTTGGAAGTACTCATTAAATGAAGCCGACATAATTTGTTATAAACAAAATCATATTCTTCTTGGTAGGCATAGTGAGTCCTTTCATGGACAATAGTTAAGCCAGTACATTGTTTTATGTAACTTGGGACAATAGAATTAATATACTGCACAACCTGCACAACTTGTACGGACAATACTCATCGTGACACCACTACTACTGCAGAGCTTGTCCAGGTTTTGCAAATGATACTTTCTTTCCTGCAGAGCTAAACAATGTGAAACCTGAGCTTCTCCTGGCAAACTGAGTACTTAAAACACTTACAGTTATACAGCTAAGTGATGGAATTGATGTTGGCTGATATTTCGGCTTGAGCACGGCCAGCTATTTTCAAGGCAACTGCAGAAACGATGCACTGTGCTTGGACATTTAAAACCTCAGTTTTTAATGACAATAGAATAGCTACCAAACAACATTAACCTTAACTCCCTCTTCAAAAGAAATAAATTAGGTGGCCAGTACTTATCTTGGTTCTGTACAGCCAATAGTCACACACACACACACACACACACACACACACACACACAAATGGAGATGAAAAAACAGGACACTTGCCTTCAAAACTGTGTTCCTTCATTTGGTAGGAGAGGAAGGAAGAAAAAGGAACAGAAGGCCATGAGCCGATGGATAATGTGTGACTATCAGCAGTATCCCTTTTGAATAATATTTTACCTCCTACAGAAAATCATACAACTCACGTAGAAAGCAGCATTCCAAGACTGTTACATGAAGTCCTCCATGATACTGACAAAAAGGAGAGTGAGTCAATAATTAAATCACTAAAGTCTAAGGACTCTTATGAATATGACAGGATATCTAGCAGAATACTAAAATACTGTTCTGCTTCTATTGGTCACGTAGTTAGCCTTATTTGTAATTCTTCCTTCCAGAATGACCAGCTTCAAAATTAAAGAACTCAGAAATTAAAACAATTTACAAAAAGGGAGAAAGGGACCATGTTGACAATTTTAGACCTATTTCTATGCCATTGGTGTTTGCTAAAGTTATTGAAACGGCTGTATATTCAAGGGTAATTTGTCACATCAGTTCACATATAATTTTCTGTCAAGATGCCTAGAATTTGCAGCCTTGTATTTTTGTGCCTCACAGAAAAAGAGACTATAGATTTTTCTGTCGTTAAACCAACTGAAAATGTTACAGGAATATGAATTCTCTTTTTCTGTCAGGCACTAAAATACAAGGTTGCAAATGCTAGACATCATCTTTGATCTTGATTACAAAATATTGTTACAGAAGTTGGAACATTTGTAATAATGGAAGAAGGTCACAACTGGTCCACCTTTAACTTGAATAAAATACAACAGGAGGTCACTCTCTGTTGTGTTGAAAATGGCTGTTATAAGCATTGACAATAGGGCACAGTTAAATGGCGGTTGGCCCCAGAAGTCTGTTCTGGGGCCACTGTTGTTTCTTATTTATATAAAAGATATGCCTTCTAGTATAACAGATAATTATAAAATATTTCTGGTTGCTGATGACATCAGCTTGGAAGTGAAGGATGTTGTTTGCAATATTGACCCAATATCACATAATGCAGTTCATGGCCTGCAGAAATTAAACTGATGCTAAACCACAGTAAGATTCAGTTTTCAAAGTTTCTGACACACAATTCAACAAAAACTGACATTTTTATTTTAATGCAATATGATAAGTGAGACTGAACAGTTCAAATTTCTAGGTGTCCAGATAGAGAACTGTCGTGAAAACCCCATGTTCAGGATCTCATCCAAAACCAAATGCCAAGTTATTTTCCATTAGAAAAGTATCTGAAATAAGTGATAGTACAACACAAAAGTAGTCTATTTTGGTTATTTTCATTCACCAATTATGTATAGTGTTGTTTTTTGGGGTAAGTGTTCTGAATCAAAAAGGGTAATTATGACAAAAATGGGTGGTTTGAGCAATATGTGGATTAAGCTTGCAAACACCTTGTGGATCCCTGTTCAATAGCCTGTGAATTCTGAGATTAGGCTTCAAATAAACAATTATGTATAGTGTTGTTTTTTGGGGTAAGTGTTCTGAATCAAAAAGGGTAATTATGACAAAAATGGGTGGTTTGAGCAATATGTGGATTAAGCTTGCAAACACCTTGTGGATCCCTGTTCAATAGCCTGTGAATTCTGAGATTAGGCTTCAAATAAACATGTTCTTTCATGATATTCGGCATAAACATTCCAAGATTTAGTAGCGTTTACTCAGTTAATACTTGTCATAAATCAAATGGGCATTTGGATCAAATCTTCTTGACTACTGTGAAGAAAGATGTACAGTACTCTGCTGCATCCATGTTCGATAAACTGCACAAGAATTCAAAAATATTAGTACTTTTAAATATAAACTGAAGATCTTCCCCATGGCTCCATCTTTATATTATGTTGAGGAACTCAACTCATATTATTCACTTGTATGCAGAGGATTTCTATATGTTTGATTTGATTTGATTTGATTTTTTTCAGGGAAGCCAAAACAGTCTGGTCCAACCCGCCACTGCCTGCACCGAAACTAAGTTTATTGGGCGGTATCACTACCTGTACATCTACTAAAGCCAACCAATGCCCTTGAACAGTGCAAGGAGTCCCTTTACCAGTTCTTTATTAGACACAATTTCTTCCGGTCTGGTTGTCCCAAATGTTCTGTGCCGTTTACTCTCCAATGCAATGCATTCGAAGATAAGATGTGATGTAGTTTCATCACCGTCATCACAGACCCTACATTTAGGGTCCTCTTCTGTTATTCCCATTGTATGTAGGTGTTTTTTGAAATTCCCATGGCCTGTCAGCAATCCAACCATGAGTCTAATCTCTCTCCTGTTCAGACCCAGGATTGCAGAGCTTCTTTTAAAACGTCGCTTTGGCATCATTATCTTGCCATGTTTTTGTTGATAGACTTTGGTCCAATATTCTATGTGCTGTCTTCTGAGCCAGTTACGTAGCTCCAATCTGATCATTGCCTTGGTGATTGTCAGGACAGGTTCTGGTCCAATAAATGGAGTCTCTGCCCCCATCCTGGCTAATCTGTCGGCATGTTTGTTGTCACTGATCCCCGAGTGGCCAGGGACCCACAATAGAGTTACTCTATTGCCATCCATTTTAGACCTTGTTGCAGGAGCTGCCAGTGATCTCAGGGCTGCCTGGCTGTCTGGATAGATGTAGATGCTACGATCTTTGTAGCACCTATGCAAATTCTTCTCCACACATGCCCTCATGGCAGTGATTTCGGCCTGGAATACTGAGGCCAGTTTCCCTAGAGAGATGACGCCCTCTAGTCTTGGCTGCACCCCATATACCCCGACCCCAACACCTTAGTCTGATTTTGACCCGTCAGTGAACCAGCCAAATCCCCCTACGGTGTCGAACTATTTTCTCCCACTGCTCCCTACTTCCAATTGTTATATTGAAAGGCTTGTTGAAGCAGTATGGGGTTATAATATAGTCGGCTGGCATTTCCCCAACCTTTCCTATATTTACCTCACTCACTATTTTAGTGTGTGATTCTGGATATCCCAAAGAGTTCCAGTTGTTGCCAGTTTTGAGTCTGTATGCACCAGCTGCTGCCTCCATCTTGATCCAAAGGTGTAATGGGGGCATATCCAGCATGGTTTCCATCCCAGCATTTGGTGTGCTACTAATTCTGCCTGTTATGGCTAAGCAGGCTAATATCTGCACCTTACCAAGCTTCTTAGCAGCAACCTCCTGTTCTACCTTCTTCCACCACGTGACCGCCCCATAGGTGATCCTGGGTCTAATCACCGTGGTGTATATCCAGTGCATACCCTTGGGGCTCAGACCCAATTTTTGCCACAAGCTCTCCTGGTACTTAAGAGTACCTTTTGCCTTGGAGCAAATATTCCTAAAGTGAGGTGTCCATGTCAGTTTCTCATCTAGGGTAACCCCTAGATATTTCACTGTCCCCTTCACAGGTAGCACTTCATTCAAAAGCTTTAGATTCCAACTTTAATGTTGTATATGCTTCTTTGTGAATGGTACAACAACAGTCTTCTTAGGACTAACCCCCAAATCCTGTTTCCTGCACCAGTCTTGCACAATGTGCCATATTCTTCACTGTGTCAGCAAATTTGCCAAGTATTACTATGACAAGATCATCTGCGTATCCTTGGCAAAAGTACTGCCTAGAGTTTAATTCTCCAATGAGATCATTCACCACTAGATTCCACAATAAAGGGGAAAGAACTCCTTCTTGTGGGCAACCCCTTGTGGTGTTGATTACCATTTTTTCATCCATCATGGTAGCCTCTACCTTTCTTCCACTGAGCATGGCCCTAGTCCACCTACATATAGTGGTCCCTAGGTCATGCACCTCTGCTGCCCTAACCATGGAATCGAAGGTCATGTTGCTAAAAGCCCCCTCGATGTCCAGGAAGATACAGAGGGCTATTTCCTGAAAGTGTAGTGCTTTCTCCACCTTCCCAACAAGTTGGTGGAGAGATGTCTCACATATTTATCTGGCTGATATGCATGTTGGTTTAAATGTAGAGGAGCCCTCCTTTCTCCAACATGCACATTAACCAGCTTTTCCAATGTCTTAATAATGAAGGAGGACAGGCTGATTGGTCTCATATCCTTGGCCTTGGTATGATCAATTCTCCCTGGTTTTGGAATGAAGACAACCTTCACTGCTTTCCAGGCATTGGGGATGATTCCTACTGCTAGGCTAACCCTGAATAACCTGCATAGGAATCTAATGAGATTTTCTCCCGCTTGTTGCAGGAGAGCTGGAAACATTCCATCGGGGCCAGGTGACTTGAACGGTTGAAATGTTCCCACCGCCCATCGGACCTTACTAAAATCGACACACTCCTTGGCCAGATCCCAGTCCTCTGCGAATACCTGAGAACCGTTGTCTCTCAGGAATCACATTCTGGTCTGAGTTATCCCCCAGAGTATATTGAGGAAAGTGAGTCTTGAGGAGCAGTTCCAGCGTTTCATGTGCTGTCTTTGTATACTCCCCATCCTCCTTCCTCAATGTTCCTCCTGGATTAGTTGGTACCCTAGTGAGGATTTTATGAAGTCTCGTTTGAGTAGCTGTATACTCCACTTCCTCACAGAATACCTTCCAGGATGCCTCATTTGCCCATCTGATGGCAAGGTTGTAATTGACAGGGGCCTCACGATATTTTGCCCATTGTCCTTTGCACCTCGCAAGGTTAAACAGTCTTCGTACCTGTTTCCTTTCCATTTCCAGGTTATTATTATACCATGGCACACTCCTATTTGTGCACTTCTTGGGGATTGAGCAGCTGTCCTGGTATGAGGTCACTATAGCAGAGGTTACGGCCTCTGCTACTTCCTCAAACTCTGCTGGATTCCTTATCGAAGTTTTAATTTCCGATAGGTTGAAGTCAAGGTCTCTCCTATATGTCTCCCAGTCCGTTTTCCTGGGATTCCTATAGGCCATGGTCTCTCTGGTTCCCATTTAAACCTTGAATTTAATATACATGTGATCTGATGAGGATGGCTCCAGGACCACATGCCACTGTTTGACGTAACTTTCCATCATCATGGAACCAAACGTTATGTCAATTACTTCTTCCCTTCTACTATTCCTGAATGTAGGTTCATCACCCCTATTCAGGAACTCCAAGTTGTTAGATAGGAGAAATTCAAGAAGGTGCTCACCTCTTCTGTTGGTGTCCTTGCTGCCCCACGATAGACTGTGGGCATTGGCATCATATCCCACCAACAGTTCGCCACCTTGCCGATGGCAGGCTTCCGTCAGTCTCCTCACTTCCAAAGAAGGAGGAGAGCTGTCTTCGTAAGGAAGGTATGCTGAGGCCAAAACAATTTCCCTCGTGATACCTTCCTCTCGTTGCTGCATCCTGATGGTCACCAGGTCCCTGGAACAAAAATCCATCATTGGTATGAAAGGTATTCCATTTCTAACATAAATGCATGTTCTGAAGTTTTTTAGATTTCTAGCATAAATCAGTTTACCTCCAGTACTACCGAGGCCCGATACACCCCCTTTGTATAAATAGGGTTCTTGTATCAGGGCCATGTCCACCTCCTATCTCCCCAGGAGATGGCTCAGGGCAGCAGTAGCCCCTTCACTGTGCTGAAGGTTGATCTGCGGCACTTCCAGTCCCCATATTGCTGCGATTATTGCCTTTAAGGTTGACCTGCGAGAACCCGTAAAAACAGTTTCAGGTCTTGCTCTCGCATTGCCTTCAGGGACTTCTCTCCTACCTCCACCACTAGGATTCGTCCTTCCGGAATGACCTTTTGATTAATTACTCTCCAATCCTCTGCCGAGACTTTTGGGTTCTGGACCCTTATTTTCTCGTACAGAGTCTTTGGAGGGATATCCTTAAGGATCTTTGGTACCCATATTGATACGTTTGTGGTCTTCAGGAGTTTGGCTGCTGTCTTTACCAGCAGCTTTGCATTCTCCCACAGGGATATCATGGGCACCTTGTCCTTAAGCCATACTGCTGAGTGCTCCCCCTCGCAGACAAAAATGAGGGCACTGCGATCTAGATAGACCTTCCTGAATTTGGGTCCTGGACCAGCGTCCCCCCAATCTTTTCAAAGAGGGCCATCTGCATGAGCTCCTCCTGCTGCAAGGTGATGCTCACCAGTGGGTATCCTTCTTGGACAACCGCCAATCTAAAGACCGAGACTGCAGTACTATAGGTCTGTTTTCCTATTTCCTGCCTCAGCCTTTTAGGATCACGCCTGTCCAGAGAGGAGAGTGTCTTAGATTCCTCCCTAACCCTCTTGCCACCTGTCTTTGACGTCAAAGGGGTCTGTGTATCCCCTTCGACCTGAGGCAGTTTCTTTTAGGGGGGCTTGGGCTCAAGCCCTTTTGATTCCCTCCACTTATGCTTAGGAAGCCATTCTTTTCCTTTCTTTTGCTTCTGTTCCTTGAGAAGTTTTCTCATCTGAGCCCCAGACAAGGCCTTAATCCTAATCTGATCCAACTTCTCTGTTATAGTTCCCACTTCTTGCTCAGGTCTAGACCCTGATTCAAAAGTAGGAGTGCACTCCATCGGTCCTGATCCCCATGTCTGAGTATCTGAGGTCTCAGATTGCCCCTCAGATTCTTTTAAAATACTTTCTTTCTCTGTGTTCATCTTAGTCCCACAAGATTTGGGGATTTATATGGTCCACACTACGATAACCCCACGTGGTGCAAGACTAGTTACTCAGGGAGGTTGCCCGGTATCCCTGAGGCTCCGTTCAAGACACATCCACCCATGTGCCATGCACCCCTCGGCACGGATCGCATCACACCTTGGGTTGGGAAAGGAATTGGGAAAGGACTGGAAAAGGATAAGGAAGACGGGACGTTGTGGGACACACTTGGTCAGATCCATCAGCTGAGGCCTTTCCGGCAGTAGGTTCTCTACCTTCGGTATAGCCCTCAGCTTCACACGGATGCGCAAGCCTCTCCACCCACATAGACAGTGCTTCGTCAAGGTGGTGTCCCCCCGGACAGGTCTATATGTTACATTTACCTATTAATATAGTAATAGGGCAGTTTACAACTCACCACAAAGACGTGACGACGAGCTGCGACAGGCACATAAAAAAAAACACACACACACACACACACACATACAACACTTTCTGCTATCGGCCATGACCTTCTTCACAAATAGGAACATTCACGTAATCATACAGGCACACAACACAGTCACACAACCATCATTCATGGCTGCCTGTCACAAGCTTGTCGTCGTGTCTTACAGTGGGTTGTAAACTGTCCTATTACTATATTATTAATTCCAACCTGTACTTTCCATTATTAAACTATTCTTCTACAATTCCATGTCACAATAAATAAAAATTGCAACAAATAAAAACATGTAGTGAGTAGACAAGAGACAGGCAGCATTCTGTGAGGAAGAAAGAGAGAGTAGCAATGTGAGGGAAAAAGAATGGGAAAAAGGCAATGGCAGAAAGAAAGTGAAAGCAGCGGAGAAGGAGAGAGTTAAGAGAAAGGGATGAAGGCAATGACAGATGGGAGAAAGTGCCAGTGGAAGGAAAAGGAGTCGGTGGGAGAGAGACATACATAGGCAACTGCGGCAGGAGGGACTTACTGTGTATGAAAACTTCGCTCTGAGGAGAAGCTGAGTAAAGGATTCAGCAGGTTCTGTGTTAAAAGAGCACAAACATGGAACATGTTTTCCTTTTTTGTGCAGTGACAAGAGCATTTTTCAGATGGAAACAATATACATCTAGCACCAACAGCACAATCAAAAAACATTAACTTCAATTAGCCATTCATAGAAGCACAGTTTTATCAGTAAGACATAAAATTACTTATAGTCACAGTATTATTTTGTGATATCGTGTGAGAGGAAAACTGCATCCAGCAAAAGGAATGAGTAATGACACAAAAACTGGCAAATATTATAAAAACTGAAGTTCTACATTAATAAAAGTTATTAAAAACTGCATAAGTATGTGTAGCTCCGATAAAAAAATTAAAACAGTTTTTACGTCATACTGATGAAAGGGAAACTGGGCAGACAAGAGCACAGAAAGACTATACTAGCATCAAACTGAACGAAAATTTTAGTGAGATAAAGGCAGAGGCTGAATATATATCTAATGATAATTTTTGAATGTAGTGGAGAAAATAGGATCTAGACGTCTGTTAGAAGAGGCAAGGCTATTGGAATAAGCCATACCTATGCAACTTTATACAACTGAAATTCCACCCACCCTGCCTTTGAAATTAAGGTGGAAAAATTCAATATAGGTACAATTCGGATCAACATAAGTTTTCGCGCAATTCGTCAGTCTCTTAGAGTCTTTGTTATGTGATGTTGCAGTGTATCAGGTTTTTACAGCTCTTCCTGTCATTTCCAAGAATACACCACTTTGTGCTTTTTTCCTGTTAAATAAGTGAAGTTACTTAGTCTAGGGTGCTCTTATAAATTTTCTAGTTAAGCGTGACTGGATTCACTGCCAAAAATGCAATGATTGGTATCACAAAGTATGCATTGGTGCCTGAAAAAAGTGCTTTTTATGTGGAAGTGCCTGTAATCAAAATTGTACCAGCAAGTGATCACAATTGTATCTAGTGTAGTACATTTTCGATTGATTTTTCTCAATTCAGTAACCCTTTTTGTGTGTGTGTTTGTAACAGCATTTGTAATTGTCCAATATTTGTGTTACATATTCATTAAACATCCAAGAACAAGTTAAATTATTTCTTTTCTCAATATATTTTCAGTTATAATAACATTTGTCCGAAATGATCAAAATTTTGCCATCTTACCCTACTCAAAAGTAAAAGCTCACAAGGATTGATGGCATTTCCAGCAAAGTAATGAAAGCTTGTTCCCAACAGAAAAGTTTGAGTCTAGGCCACTTATGTAATAGCTCTCTGAAGTGGGATATTTTCCTCAATATACTGAAATATGCTATTGTTAAACAATTGCCTAAAAAAGGGAAGTGTATGATGTTAACAACTACCCCCACCCCCTACTTACTTCTGGCAGCCACATCCAAAAATTCTTAGAAAGGTAATGTATTTAAGAATAGCTTCACATATTTGTAAAAACAAAGAACCAATAAAAAGCCAGTTTTAATAATATTGATCTCGGGTATGCAGCCGGATACCGTCGTCAACCAGACACGATATTTCAACAGACCAACTGGCTGCCATCTTCAGGTGAGAGCGCAGAACACTAACTCGCCGGAAACTGATAAAGAACAAGAAACAGCAGCCCCTTTATACACTGCTGACGACCCACCGCGCGTGCGCGAAACCAAAGTAGAGGCCACCTAGGCGCAGTGGAAACAGTAGCGCGCCGGTGGAGAAAAACGGCAAAAACGATGGGTCGAAAACAAGGCTAGTTTAAAGAAACAGCAGGTCGAAATGAAGACCGTTGTTGCTTGATGTCAGATAAAATCGGGTTCCAAGTTTTACTTAGTGGAAAACCCTTGTCCCTATTAATAATATTATCGGCCATACGAATTTCCATTGATTCTTTGAGTACACATTCCCAGTAGCGGGAAGCAGGAGCAATCAGTTTAGTTTCATCGTACAACATCTTGTGTCCCTCATTCAAACAATGTTCAGCAACAGCCGATTTTTCAGGTTGGAGCAACCGAGTGTGACGGTGGTGTTCCACACACCGATCCTGAACAGTGCGGATCGTTTGGCCAATGTAAGTTTTACCACAATAACAAGGAATACTATAAACACCGGGTTTCCTCAGTCCTAAATCATCTTTGACTGACCCAAGGAGGGCCCTAGTCTTAGGTGGGGGCATAAAAACACTTTTAATGTCGAATCTTCTTAAAATTCTTGAAATTTTCGAGGAAATATTCCCGGCGAAAGGCAAAAAGGCAATAGACTTGTAATTGTCTTCTAATGGTTCACCTTTTGGACCAAATTGAAATGCACGACAAATTTGTTGAGCAGTGTACCCATTCTGTTGAAAGACCACTTTGAGATGCTCCAGTTCTTCACCCAGATGTTCAGCATCAGAAATGGCGTACGCTCTTTTTACTAAAGTACGCAATACCCCCATACGTTGGTGTGGCGGATGACAGCTCGTCGCATGGAGATAAAGATCGGTATGCGTTGGCTTGCGATACACTCCATGTCCTAAGGTCCCATCACTGTTCTTTTGAACCAAAACATCCAGAAAAGGAAGTTTCCCATCGTTCTCTACCTCCACCGTAAATTTAATATTGGGATGGAGACAATTAAAATGGTCTAAAAAATGATTTAAAGCATCCATACCATGGGGCCAAACCATAAAAATGTCATCGACGTATCTCCAAAAACAGGTAGGCTTAAGAAACGACGTCCTTAAAGCCATGTCTTCAAAGTCCTCCATAAAAAGGTTTGCGACTATTGGGGAAAGAGGACTCCCCATAGCCACACCGTCAGTTTGTTCAAAAAACGTATCATTAAAAAGGAAATACGTCGAAGTCAGCACATGACGACATAACTTGACTGTTTCATCATCTAATATATTATTAATTAATAACAATGACTCTTCAACTCTACTTTGGTTTCGCGCACGCGCGATGGGTCGTCAGCAGTGTATAAAGGGGCTGCTGTTTCTTGTTCTTTATCAGTTTCCGGCGAGTTAGTGTTCTGCGCTCTCACCTGAAGATGGCAGCCAGTTGGTCTGTTGAAATATCGTGTCTGGTTGACGACGGTATCCGGCTGCATACCCGAGATCAATATTATCAGTTACTACGCCGGGAAAGTCTACGCAACCACAAAAGCCAGTTTTGTTTTCAGAAAGCGTTACCAGCAGAAAATGCCATGTATGCTTTTACTGATCAAATATTAAATGCTCTGAATAACTGGACAGTATCCACAGTTTCTCTTCCTAATCTTTCCAAACCTTTTGATTATGTAAATCATGAATTAGTGGAGAAAAACAGAAACAGATGTTCATTAGAAGAGGCAGTGCTAATGATATAAGAGTTCATATATACTAATTTGATGTAATTGAATTTCCTTTCTTCCTCTTTGAAATTAGATAAACAATAAATCACACAAAACTAAAAGCTTGCATGAAAGACTTGGTTGCAACAGAATAATAAAAGCTTGTTCCCAACAGATAATTAGGATTCTCAGACATATATTTTATCGAATATTTTATCTATGAGAACTTCCTTGGCTGTGTAACTGCAGCAGTGCTGCAGGTGGTCTCCTTCCTTCCAGCCAAAATTGTAGCTGCTTTTCATGTTGCTGTTGCAGCATGATCATCTAGTCCTTGTGCTGCCAGTGCTGATTGTGCAATAATTGATTTATGTTGCTGTAGCAGTTCCGCTTACTGCCATTCCAATCGGATTTTCCATTGTTAAAAAGTACACACTTCAGAACTGTTACAGCAACTATTTTATGAAAGCAAGCCTTTATGTTACTACTCAATACCAGTCTCTATTCCTTCACCCAACACCCTGATTCTTTTGATATCTACCTTTCTTTTGACACCGTACTTATACAGTGACCTACAATACTTCATGTACTTTTCCATATCTAATCTTCCATTTTTAATTTTGGACATTCCCAGTAATTATATCGAATTTGTGAAGTGAAAAAGGAATATAATTAATGATTCTGTTCAAGAAATAGATACAGCTATTTTTTTCAATGATAGAATAGTCCAGAATCCATTACATTAAAGCATTGTTATCCCAAATGTCAGCCATATGAAAATTAAAGTTCATCAAATAGTAAACATTATATGAATCAAACCAAATATGTAATATTATGAAAACTTAACTCTAACATTTATAATGTTGAAAACTCAAGTATTAGTAAAATAACTAACTAATGTAATAATGCATAATAATAATTAATCAAGCCTGTATATGGTAATTTTAGATATATTCAGTCAATTTAATCCCTGATAATAACTTTGAGATATGTATCTAAAGTTTCTGTAATTGATTAGTGTATCATATAATTTGCATCTGTCAATTTAAATTTTTTAATTATTTGTGTGTATCCAACAGTGTGCAATTAAATCTGTATTGTTAGTAACTTTATAGTAGGTAGTGCATGCCAAGAATTAGTCTATCAGTCTCTAAGTTAGTGAGTCAGTAAACTAATTTCTGAGTGTGTATCAAGTCAGAAGTTCATAATCAGTTTAGTCTGGAGTCTGCAATTGTCAATTGTAAAGTTATTATTAATAAATTTTCAAGAAAATGAAAATTAATTTGTGTCACATTTCTACGGTTATACCATCCACACTTCGATAATAGATGAGTACAAAACTAATAATTTATTGATGATCCCACAATAACACTAGACCATTAAAATGTCCATAAAACTCTTCAATCCTGGTGCCATGGCTGATGGCAGTGGACTTGTAACACAGAAAGTTGGGATCTATTCCCATCTGCTTGCATTACTGAACCTCCTGATACCAGTGTTGCATAATAATTGGTATAAATGTAATTAGTCTGTTATTGTTTCCTTTTCCGAAAATTATGTTATTCTTTTTTCTAACATGACTAGCTGTAGTTATTTTCTATTATTTAATGTTGCAGAAGTTTGTTTAGTTAGCAAATATTAATTAGTTAATGCCAGAGGCGTATTGTTACATTTCAGATAGTATTCAAATTAGTATTTCTGATAAAACTAAGCAAATTCTTTTCTCATAATATTAAAGTAGGTATTATGTTTCACAATAAATGTTGAGAAAGTTATACCCTCATTAGTTTCTGTATAATTACCATTAATTATGAAAGTATTGTTGACAACCCTATTAAATTATATTTGGATATGAAATACTATTAATTTAACAGAGATTTGTATTCAATTTACTCAGTATTATTTATGCGCTCTTTTACTATAGCCAGTTGTATGTAATTTTTTACTTTTCCATTACAGTTAGTTTAATATACATAATTAACAAAACTTTATTTCCAGTGACATTCTTTGGATGATATAAATAGGATGTTTTCACCCCATGTAAATGAGTATTGCTTCATCCTTCATCTGAGGCATAATCCACACCAGTAGGGAGTCTTGTTTCGTGATGTATCTGAGACACAACCCACGTCACTTTGAACTTCAATTTTGAACAATTATGTGAAAGTTCGTCAATGTTAGGTGTGTAGAAAGTGTATCTACAGTGATTAATCCATCATACTTGTGCCACATTCAAATGCACACCTCGGACTTTAGTATTCCACACCTGTACTGTGTAAATTTGTATTATTGACATGTGGAATGTACGTACTGGGTTGTGATGTCTTATTAATGAGACTTGTATGCTGGCCATAAATGGGTACAACTGGGCATTAATCAATCATTAAAGTATCAATGAATTGAAATTCCAAGTGTTGCCTACATTATTTGTAGCAGATTCGTTTTGTCCCATGAAATATCAGCCAGCCGTTACCAAGAGCACCGATCTATTCGAACTCCATGAAGCAAAAATCTTTGACCTGGTATGTTACAGACTGTCTGCTGGACAGTGTGGTCTCTCCAAGATTTGAAATTCACAATGTTGCCAAAGAAGACGTGTGTCACTACACTACACAGTCTTACAAATTATTCTAAAAGCCTTCTTTGACAACTGGACCAGGTGATGTTTGGTAGAATATATTTAGTCTGAAGGTAATGAACAAACTTTATGTATATGGGAGTGATACCAACGAAACAGTAAACAGAGGTGACTAAGTAGCAATACCAAAAACAACATATAGGAATTACACAAATAAACTGAAATTTGACATCTTTAAAATGTTTAAGTAGTACCTCAAAACTTCCTTCTTCAGCATGGAGAACTTCTTGAACAGGAATTAATAATCGGAGGATATTTAGTACTGCTTAGAAAATGTAGTTTAATTTTAACCCAACAACTGATTAAGCCTCAAACAAGTGTGCACCCAATACAACAGAAACAATGTTAATGAGTTTTTAAAGTGGTGAACAATGAAGTTTATGTAAGACATAAACTGCAGAGAAATAAAGGTTTCATTTAAACCTGCTTCGTCAGTAGAAAGAAAATTCATTAAGTCTTCAATAAAAACCCAAATAGTGACATTATACAGAATCTCTTCCAGAGCACTGCAAAATCTAATAATGGAAAGTCCAGGTTGGAATTAATAATATGTAATAAGGACAGTTTACAACTCACTGCAAAGACGTGGCGATGAGCTGCAACAGGCGCATACAAAAGACACACACATACAACACTTTCAGCTATTGGCCATGGCCTTCTTTAGAAAATAGAACATTCACGCAATTGCACAGGCACACAACACAGTCATACAACCATCACCTCTGCCTGCCACACTTCAAATCATGCTCTGCAGTGTGAAAATTGGGGAGGGGAGAGGAGAGGAGATGGGAAGGTTGCATCATGGTGGTGGGGATGGGTACAGCATGGCCTAGACAGGAATAACAAGATGCAGCTTAGGAATGGAGTGGGGAGGTGGGTGAGGGGAGCTGCATTCCTAGGCTGCATCTCGTTATTCCCATCTAAGCCATGGTGTACCCATCCCCACCACCATGACACAAACTTCCTATCCCCTCTCCTCCCCTCCTCTATTTACACACCACAGAGCGTGATTTTAAGTGCAGCAACCAGAGGTGATGGTTATATGATTGTGTTGTACGCCTGTGTGATTGTGTGAATGTTCTATTTTCTGAAGAAGGCCATGGCCAATAGCTGAAAGTGTTGTATGTGTATGTCTTTTGTATGTGCCTGTTGCAGCTCATCACCAAGTCTTTGCAGTGAGTTGTAAACTGTCCATATAATTACAGCCCTACAAAATTTTGATCATATAATCAAGTGGTGCAAGCATTATTATCTACATGTAACTTTGTAGGCTTTCCCGGCGTAGCAAATCTTCGAAGTCTTTGCGGGTTTTCTGCCGGATAATAAAATCAAACTGATTTGATATTTTGACGGTACAGCTGTCCCCCATCTTCAGGAAACTGCTGCTGCTGAGTCCCGCTGAAAACTGGTGCAAGAGCGAAGTACGGCGTCCCATATAGGCGTCAGTCGCGTGCACGGCGCATGCGCCGGCCGTCACAGTTGCTACCTCCTAGACAGGGCTTGTGGCGCCGCCTCTAGTGGAACAGGGCACAACGATATATCGCACCTTATATTAATCAGTCCCAGGTGCTGGATTCCGGGTCAAACATTGCAAATTGATTTTATTTAATAATGAATTCCATGTTCTACTAAGAGGAAACCCCATGTCTCTATTTATTAGATTGTCCGTCACCCTGATTTCAATGGCTTCTCTGTAAACACTGTTCCAGAAACCGGAGGTATTGGTTACTATGCGGGTTTTATTGTATAACATCTTGTGTCCTTGTGTTAAACAGTGTTCTGCTACCGCCGATTTATCCGGCTTAGTAGAACATGGATTCCATTATTAAATAAAATCAATTTGCAATGTTCGACCCGGATTCCAGCACCTGGGACTGATTAATGTAAGGTGCGATATATCGTTGTGCCCTGTTCCACTAGAGGCGGCGCCACAAGCCCTGTCTAGGAGGTAGCAACTGTGATGGCCGGCGCATGCGCCGTGCACGCGACTGACGCCTATATAGGACGCCGTACTTCGCTCTTGCACCAGTTTTCAGCAGGACTCAGCAGCAGCAGTTTCCTGAAGATGGCGGACAGCTGTACCGTCGAAATATCGAATCAGTTTGATTTTATTATCCGGCAGAAAACCCGCAGAGACTTCAAAGATTATTATTTACACATTTATATTGGTATCAGAACCACAGTAGTGCAAAAGTACTTAATGTCCAGTTACAAATTTTTCTTCACAAAGGAAAAAACAAATAGTATAGCTTGTATTAAAATGACTCACCTCTACAAATACAGCACACATCAGCAAGTGCAGAAAATGAGCATTAAATTCTTATAAAGAAAGGTCAAAATTCATAAATTAAAATTAACAGTAATAATATGACGAATATCAATTAGTGAAGGAATTCTGATTACATACAGTCTTAATAGGAGCACTTTTTCATTTATATTTCTGTATTAGAAAAAACTTACAAAAGGTAAAGTTGTCTTTTTTGGTTCATAATGTGATTCTATTGTGCCCGTTGTAGTGCGATATGGGCTCCTTTTCCAAAAAGTGTCTCTGGCGGGTGATATAGCTGCAATGATTTGTAATTCTGATTTATCCTCTTTGAGATCTTCTGCAGAATATTCTTGTTTGTCTTGTGAAAGGGCCCATTCAGGCTTGTAAGACGTTTCCATGTTTGCAGTACAAATGTGTTCCACTCGCAACAATTTAAATCAGTTCGTAATATGGGATACACACTGAAGAATTAATATTTTGTTTATATCTGCAAAACAGAATAGCAAACATAATGGTATGGTACTATTTATGAAATTATGAAGAAGCTACTATAAACACACTGGTAACAATAAATAGGCCTACTTGATCACATAGTAAACAGATTGTTGGTGACTAGATAAAGGCAGCTGAAAGCATTACTGCCTCTAATGGCTAAAAGATTGGTATCATGTGCATTATTTATTCTAGCTATTCTCCACACAAAAGCTACCAAAACATTTTCCAGAATGGAACAGAATATTATGGCCCTTCACAATTTCTCATACAATCACTTTGTCAAATCAGACAAGATATCTAAATCTTGTTCAACACTCACTCAAATAGATCAAAACAAAAATAATAATACTTAATGTTATAATTATTACTTACATCAACATCAAAAAATAATTTTTAAGAATCACACAACTCAATAAAATATGCTATACATAAGCCAGCTTTCTAATTCTTTCTTATATTTAATGCCTGCAAAAGGCAAAAGTCCCAGGTTCGAGTCCCGGTTCCGGCACACTATTTTAATCTGCCAGGAAGTTTCATATCAGCGCACACTCCGCTGCAGATGGAAAGTTTCATTCTGGAAACATCCCTTAGGCTGTGGCTAAGCCATGTCTCCACCATATCCTTTCTTCCAGGAGTGCTTGTCTTGCATGGTTCGCAGGAGAGCTTCTGTGAAATTTGGAAAGTAGGAGGCGAGGTACTGGCGGAAGTAAAGTTGTGAGGCGGCATCGTGAGTCATGTCGGGGTAGCACAGTCGGTAGTGCGCTTGCCCGCGAAAGGCAAAAGTCCCAGGTTCGAGTCCCGGTTCCGGCACACTATTTTAATCTGCCAGGAAGTTTCATATCAGCGCACACTCCACTGCAGAGTGAAAGTTTCATTCTGGAAACATCCCTTAGGCTGTGGCTAAGCCATGTCTCCACCATATCCTTTCTTTCAGGAGTGCTAGTCTTGCATGGTTCGCAGGAGAGCTTCTGTGAAGTTTGGAAAGTAGGAGGCGAGGTACTGGCGGAAGTAAAGTTGTGAGGCGGCATCGTGAGTCGTGTCGGGGTAGCACAGTAGGTAGTACGCTTGCCCGCGAAAGGCAAAGGTCCCAGGTTCGAGTCCCGGTTCCAGTACACAATTTTAATCTGCCAGGAAGTTTCATATCAGCGCACACTCCGCTGCAGAGTGAAAGTTTCATTGTGGAAAAGAGGACAAATGACAACAAAAGAGCACAGGATGTAGAGGGGAAGTGCACAGCTTAATGGCAGTGAAGTCCCATCAGCAGAATGAAGTCATTATGGCCTCCTCATCCTGAGTTGGACACAAATGGCAACAATGCACTGCATATCCCCCTGCGTATGTTGCTACATCGTTGGATTCTCCTCTTCACACACAGTTGCACTAGGTTATGAATGCTTAAACTGCAGTCTCACTTGTGGCACCTCTCTAGCACATCCAGCAGCTATAAAGCAGAACTAATCACCTTCAACAATTCTTCCTATCACACTGCTGTGGTTTGTTCTTATCCATGCATTTGAATGAGACATCCAAACGACCACACCAAAAAGACTGTCTAGTGAGATTTTATACAAGAACTTCTCACTTTAAATGTATATCACAAATTTAATATGTGTGATGATTTAGCATCTATTAAACACACACATACAAAAGTTGAGCTTTCGCAACCATTGGTTGCTTCTTCAGAAAAGAGGAAGGAAGGAAAGGGAAAAAGAAAAGGATGCCTCAGTGTTACCCACTCCCTTAAAACCCACATCCTTTCCTTTTTCCCATGTGTGTGGATGAGTGTCTCTGTCTGAGGAAGGCCACAGCCAAAAATTTAGAATTGTGTGCGTGTTTGTGACTTTGTGTGTCTTTTATTTGTGTCTGTCGGCAGCTCAATGTTCGTATTTACGGTGAGTTGTTCCCTATCTACATATTATCATTAATATTCCTTACTGGACCTTCCACTGTTGTTATGTTTTTATTTATGTGAATATCAACAAACCGGTGCCTTTTTGCTTCGTAAGTTAAACCTTCTTTATTTTTTATAAATATTTTTGCGACCAGGAATGTTTCCCTCTATAATACTGTCATGTTGAAAACTGCAGGGGGTCCGGAATTCGAAGGTTGGTCGTTAATATAGCACAACACTTTACACTTAGAACATGTTTATTACTAACACAAGTGTACACTCAGTACAGACTGCCTCCTGCTTGGAATGTTACACTGTTTACACATAGAAAGAATTTTCTGGAACTTACAAGTACATCAAACATAAGTAACATGCAGAACATTCTAGAAATAGAAAAAAGAAACAAAGGAATTTTTTCTGCCTGTGGCAGGATTTGAACTGGAGACCACCAGTAATCTATGATACTAACCAATGCACCAAGCGTTCCATCGGAAGACCCGCGGCATAGCTCTCCTTCCTGAAAGAACAGTAACCTGCTGTTAGGTTCCCTTTGGAGCCAGCTACAGTGTCCTTGATCTTGTCATGGGTCCTCTGTATGAGAGGTCTAGAGAATCCTTCCATTCTGCCTACACGCCTTTCTTACGGTGATGATGACCAGCACCAGACCCTCCTCTCGTGGCTTCATCATTGTCACAATGGTCTTCAGAGTCCTTTAACAAGAGGCCGTTTATATCTGTTCTTTGGGATGGTGGTAAGGCTTCATATGGAGGATGTGCACAATGTCTCTTAGTTTTTGCCATTTTGAGGATGGCTCATAATCCTCGACTTCGTATGTGACATCTGACAGGCGGCGTATGACACGATACGGACCAAAGTATTGCTTCAGTAACTTTTCCGATAGCCCAATTTTCTATACAGGGGTAAAAATTCACACCAGATCTCCTGGGCTGTACTCAGTAGGTAGATGCTTGTCGTTATATAGCTGATGGTCCTTCTCCTGGGATTCCAGTATCCGTATGCAAGCCAGCTGCCTTGCTTCTTCGACCCTGGTGATGAGCTGTTCCACACTACCATCCTGAATGTTGTGCAGTTGGAAGAGGAACAGCGTATTCATTGTCACCTCAGCTTCACGGCCATGGAGCAGGAAAAACGGCATGAAGCCTGCGGTGTCTTGCCTTGCTGTATTATAAGCAAAGGTCACGACTGGCAGTATTGTATCCCAATCCTTATGCTCAACATTGACGTACATCAACAGCATATCTGTTAACGTCTTGTTAAAACATTCTGTAAGACCATTTGTCTGAGGATGGTATGCAGTTGTTATTCACTGGACAATGTCGCAATGTAATATTACCTCTCACACTAGTTTTGACATGAATACTTTTCCTCAATCAGATATCATCACACATGGTACACCATGCTTCAAAATGATGTCTTCTACTAGGAACTTTGGAATCTCTGGAGCTTCTGCAGTCGGCACAGGTTTGGTGACAACATAGCGGGTGAAGTAGTCAGTGCAGACTATTATCTATCAAATACTGATTGTCGACTTTGGGAACCTACCTAAAAGGTCGATTCCAATCTGGTGGAATGGAGCTGCTGCAGGTGGAATTGGTACCAGATGACCTGGAGGTAATTTCGGCACATACTTCCATCTCTGGCATTCCTTACAGTGACTTGGATAGTGCTTGACAGATTGAAACAGATTGCCAGTAATACCTGCATCTCATTCTGTCTAGGGTCTTCACAAATTCCAGGTGACCAAATATTGCAGAGTCATGGAAATGAGAATAGCTGGCTGAAGATCAGCTGGAACAACCAGTAGCCATTTGGGGCTCAGTGGATAGTAGTTGCTCTTGTAAAATGGCCCGTTTATAAGTTGAAACTCTCCTTTGGCCTCTATGTTTTGTAATAATGCTGGATTTTCCCTCTGTTCAGCTGTAATATCATTCAACTCAATGAGGGCTTAAATTCCATCCATGCTGTTATGTTCAGCTAATGGATTCCCCAAAAGGCAGTAGGCGTCCTTGTGTTTGCGCCTGATTTTGAATACCACTGTGACATCGTACTCTTGGAGTCTTCGTGCCCATCTTGCTAGTCGACCTGATGGATCCTTCAAATTGGTCAGCCAAGATAAAGAATGATGGTCCACCATGACGGGGAATGGTTTACCGAATAAATATGGGCGTAAAGGTTGTGGGTTCGATCCCCGCCAGGTCCCAGGATTTTTATCTTTCACTTTCCACTTCTTTCACCTCTGGCAGTGTAGCTCATGTGAAATATACTGTGGTTCGGAACCCACGTTAAACTGTAGGTCCCCTATAACTGGCTGGGTAAGTCAATTCGAAGGTCGGAGGAAGGCAACTGCATACCAACTCCAAACAGGACCATGCCTAGTAAAGCACTGTGGTGTTCAAACCAATCTTCGGATTGTTGACTGCCTTACCTTTTTAACTCGTTGATAGTCCAGATAACGGCAAGACACTCCTTCTCGGTTGAAGAGTAGTTTATCTCAGACTTTGATAGAACCTTTGATGCATAGGCTATCACCTTTTCAGCAATTTCCTGAATTTGTACAAGCACTGCACTAATCCCATAACTGCTAGCGTCTGTGTGAAGTTCAGTTTCCACATTCTCATCGTATAAGGCTAGAACTGGTGTGGAAGTTAGAACCTCCTGAAGTGCCCAGAAAGCTCTTTCTTTCATCTCATCTCAGGAAAACTTGGTGTCTTTCTGCAGAAGTTCTTACAATGGACTGATCTTGTTACAAAAACGTTCTATGAAACGACAATAGTATGTGCATACCCCGAGGAAACTTATCACATCACGGATGTGGTGAAGAGTTGGAAATTCTATTACAACCCTTACTTTATCTGGATCAGGACGGATGCTATCTCCATTCTCTAGGTGCCCCATGATTTTTATCTCTTTGGCGACGAAGAGGCACTTCTTTGGGTTAGGGTGGAGTGCTGTTGTCTGATCACACTTTAACATAGTTGACAGGCGGCTTAGATGTTCTGCAAATGTCCTTGAGAAAACGACAATGTCATCTACTTAAGGTGTCAAAGCAATTGTACATCACACATTCGAATGAGGATGGGACATTACACAGTCTAAATTTTGAATTCATAAGGCTGTCAGGTATAATAAAAGCAGTCTTCTCTTTGTCAGCTTCATCAACCTCCATTTGCCAGTAACATGTCTGAATGTCCATGGTTGTGAAGTATGTAGCTCCTTTTAAACAGTAGAAGGTGTCATCAATGTGCGGCAATTGGTAGACATCTTTCTTTGTGATTTTGTTGAGACACTGATAGTCGACACAGAAATGCCATGTGCCATCCTTCTTCATGATGACAACCAGGGACTCTCCGAAGGTTGTCATTGTGCAACAACTTTTCCACTTCTTCCTGAATTATGGATTCAGGGGAGAGCTTCTGGGAGGGGCCATCGGATTTTAACAGGGATTGGAGATCTTGTTGGACTTTAGGGAAGGGGTCATTCTGCCGCAACTTGTAGGTGGAAAAGTCAGAGTTGGCGGAGCCCTTCTGCCAGATAGTCACTGTGATTGAATCCTTTGCTCTCCAGCAACTGGAGGAGCACTATAAACACCACCTGCATAAGTCATCCAGCCTGTTGACATTGTATTGCCGCCTTGGAGCATCTACATCCAATCAACATCCAACCCACAGTGTTCCTCCTCGTGAACCCTTTATAGCAACCAGACCTTGCTTAGCTGACATCTTGAATCTATCTCATCCCTCCAAACTCCCTACCAACACACCACACCATCCAATGTGTAAACAATCCCAGAACCTGTCCACAAAAAACTGAAGAAGTTTCCGTTTTATCCAAAGGTCTTAACTTCAGTCCTACGCCCCTATTCAATCAAGTTGGTCTTGTCAAAGACCTACACTCCTCTTCCCAATCACTACAATGAAAACACTACTTTGGCACCAATCCCTCTGACCGTAGCCAACCTAATCCCAACATTCAACCTACAAGTTGTGCCAGAATGACCCCATCCCAAAAGTCCAACAAGATCTTCAATCCCCGTTAAAAACCTATGGCCCGCCCTTGAAGCTCTCCCTGAATCCATCTCTCTCCTCACCCCAACAGAACTCCGCACATCCACCTTCTACATACTCCCCAAAATCTACAAGACAAATTGTGGCTGGTTACTGAGCTTCTACTGAAATAATTTCAGTCCTCATTGAACAACGCCTTCAACCAATTGTCCAAAATCTAACCTCCTATATCAAGGATACTAACCACTTCCTCCACTGACTTCCCATCATCCCCACCCCTTTTTCTCCTGGATCCCTACATGTCACAGTGGATGCCACCTCCACAGACACCAACATCCCACGCCACATGCCCTTGCTACTCTCAAATACTACCTCTCGCAATGACCCTCTGAATTCAAGCTCGATACCTCATTCATCATAACCCTCACCAACTTTATCCTAACTAATAACTACTTTTCCTTTGAGGGGAAAGTTTACCATCAAGTGCTATATATCTCAAAGAGTCCTACCCAATAATTAAGATATACATTATGGAACAAATAGACAAATACTTGCAGCAAGCTTGTAGTGTAAAGAGTTACACTACATGCCCTGATATCATCACAAGGTAATCAAATGGTTTAAATGTGAAGAATTTAATGTATGAGGTCAGATAATATGTATGAAATCATGTTTGTGTAGGAGTATGAAATCTGCATGCACACACTTCACAGGCATGTGCAACCTGGAGAAAGAGACTGGCATCGCCCCAGAAGAAGCAATGTAAAGTGTATACTCTCTTACTACATTTTTGTAATAAGAGCAAATAAAGCCAACCTTGTGTTATAATACTTTAAACCTGTCTTTCCAGTAAATCATTTATTAGAATAATAGCTTTGCAGCAATCTCAAGATGTTCCAGATCAAGATGCTACAGTAAATACCACAAATGATATCTGATGCCATACTTTAAGGGTACTTGCTATATTCCGGGAACCAACTAGCAAGGCCCAGACTTCTGAAGAACCATAATCTATTCCAGAAGCTTACAGTGTAGGTTTATCTCTTACAATTAAGAATTCTATGTGGCAGTATAATCCAGCTACATTGTCACATGATAAGCTTATCTGTGGACAGGGTAAAATGTTTGGAAAATGAAAACCAAAAGTGCACTAAACTAGCAGAAATAAGAGATATTGAGACTCAAGTGGATAATTAAAAAGTTTAAACAATTTACACAAATTGCAAGCCAACATGTTTTAAGACAGAGAGAAAAAGGCTAAGAAGGTATGCTAGAAGAGGGGTGGAAACGAAAGCCATATGTATGGATTTTCACAAGAAACTGTCTCTGCTTAATATTACAACTAACAAAGTACAGGCTACTATAAATAGCAATTTTAAGTATACTAGCTTAATGCCCACTGCTTCGCATGCGTAGGCTGATTGGTCTGCACCAGTTGTTTCTTTCCAGCTGTGCAAGCTGCTGTTTGCAGTCATGGGTTCGATTCACCCCTCGGGCATGGGTGTTTGTGTTGTCCTTAGCATAAGTTAGTCTATGTTAGTTTAGGTTAGTGTGTAAGCCTTAGGGACTGATGATCCTGTAGTTAAGTCTCTTAGATTTTTGAACATTTGATTTTACTACTTGTAACCCCCTATGGCACCCCTTAATAGTTGAATTTCGAAATATACTCCAACACGTGTCTTTTAAATACCAACCAAGTATGCAAATATCATTTTTTGTAATTCTGGGTTCAAAATTGGCTTAGTAGCAAAATATTTTTAAAAAATGTATCATCCGCTATTTCTCCCCCTAAATTATTAGTTTTCTGAAAATGCCAAAACACATGTTTTTTAATTCTGACCAAGAAAACATAAACCAATTTACGTAGTTGTAGCTTCAAAATTACCTTAATAGCAAAAGATTTTCCAAAAAACATCCCCGCAATTTAGCCCCCTTGATGGTTGAATATCCAAAAATAATGAAGCATGTATTTTTTAAATTGTAACCAACAATACAAATACTAATTTTGGCAACTCTAGCTCCAAAATTGTCTTAATAGCAATGTGTTATCGAAAAAAAAAAAAAAAAAAAAATTGATTTCCTATTTTACCCCCTTATTTGTTGAATTTCCAAATATACCGAAATTTGTGTATTTTTTAATCCTGATCAAGAGTCCATATTCTATGTATTGTAGTTATAGCTTGAAATTTGAGTTAATAGCAACATATTTTTGAAAATCAATTTTTTTGTGTCCCCTATTTTACCCCCTTATTGGTTGAATTTAAAAATATGCCGAAACAAATGTCTTTTAAATTTGAACGCTGAATTAAAATCCAAAATTTTGTAGTTCTAGCTTCAAAATTGTGAAAATAGCAACGTATTTTCAACAAACATTTCAGCCCCTATTTCATGTCCTTACGGGCGGAATATTGTAAAATCGCTACTTAAATTACGGCTACAGAGTAAGATCAACACCCTCTACAAATATCAAGTTTCTGTCTTCAAAATGGTTTGCACTGGGTGATGATGAGTCAGTCAGTCAGTCAGGTGGGACATTGCCTTTTATATATATACATTCCACATTCACCTTTGATTCATACCTCTTGTTACAATACCTCGACATAAATGTGAAAATCATGATATAATTTGTTTATTTGAATTTTTTGTGATTAATATTCTGACCAAAATAAGAACTACACACTTACTTATTTACTTTTTCAAAATTTGGTTACAGTAAAAAGAAGAATTGGCACTTTAAAAGTAACATTTCCATATAGGACATAATTATTTGGACAGCGATAACAACATTGTGTATATAAACCATATAGCTCACACAGTTATTTACAAAGATTGGATAAAGATTGGCTCTATCAACGTCTTCACCATTTTATGTTGTTGGAGCTACATCTCACATGGTTGCTTTCACAGGTAGCCCAGCCTCTGATGGGTTAGGATAATACTGTGATAGGACTGAAATAAAAAGTGTTGTGATGGCAAAATAGGAAGGTCTTGCATCAGGGTCTTCCACAGGGATATGATCCCTCTGTGAAGGGGCTGGGACTGGGAGTGGCAAAGGGATATACTAGAATGTTGTGAAGATTGGGTGGCCAATGGAACACCACTTTAGGAGGAATTCGAACATTTGATCATTTTTTACTGTGACAACAAGGAATATTGCACCGATTATTCTGTCACTAGACATTGCACACCACATAATAACCCATTGAAAGATAAGAGACTTCCCAATAGCAAAATGTGGATTATCCATCCTACAAACGTGGCAATTTTGCTTATTCACAAACCCCTGCAACTTCCAAAATGACAGGTGATGGGAAAATTTATGTAGTAGGTCTACGTAAGAAATGCTACACATACTGCAGATGTACGGTACGGACATGGTTTAATGTGTTATTTTCCAAGGATACAATTTTTAAAAAATGAAACAATTGTTTCTTTTCCTTTATTATTACTATTATTATTATTTTCTGTCATGAACTTCAATCATTTAAACCAGTTGTTTAGAAATCAATTGAAATCACATTTCCATGACTTTTATTTTGGGAGAATGGTTGGTTGGTTGATCGACGGGAGGAAGGGATCAAACAGCAAAGTCATTGGTCCTGTTGGGAGAATAACATTACAAAATGTAAGCTGTACATAACGCAATGTGTCTTCTAAGACAGTAGTTTTAAACATTTTTGAATATATGACCCCCTTCAAGGTAAATTATGTTGGCGACTCCCTTCCAAATAAAAATATAAAAATGTTCTGTAGATCCTCTCCTCTCCTCCGAACAACAACATATTTCTTTTGCTTCACCTTTCGTTTAAATTGTTGGATGAAGTTTTCTTTGCATTTTTTGGAATGAAAGAATTTTTCAGAATTACTTATTATATCAAGTTATTTTACCTATTGACTGGTTCCTGCAAACAGTTTTCAGACTTTGCACTTATTCATCATTAATACAGTGTATTATAAAATAATCTATGATCAATTGCTAATGAATGTTACACAAGGAACTCCATAGTTCTGACATTAAATAAATTTCACTTAGGCATACATTTTTGTATTATTGAATCCCTAGTTACATTATGGTGCGTGTACTTCCTCCTGTGACGGTGACACCCCCCCCCCTCCGGGCAAGACATTGAGACCCCCTTGGGAGTCGCAAGCCACAGTTAGAAAAACAGTGATTTCAGGGTCCAGGCCCTATGTCCAAATCATGAAAATATCATCAATGAATCTGAACTAATTCAAGGGTTGGAGACTAGGAAGATTTTCTTTAGACACCACATAAAAAGTTTGTCATGAGGATGGTACCATAAGGGTTCCCAATGAATGCACCGTGGATTTGATTGTATACTTTTCCTTCACAAAAAAAGTAACTGTTCGTCAGGATGTAATTAGTAAGGGTTATGAGGAATGAGGTTTGGGCTTAGAGTCTGAAGGAATTTAAGGTAGTGTTCAAGAGCAGCAAGACCATGAGCATGCAGAACATTGGTGTATAGGAAAGTGACAGCAACAATTATAAGATAGGATCCAGGAGGTAAAGATGTGGGTATGGAGGAGAGTCATTGAAGGAAGTGGTTGGTATCTTGGATGTGAAGGGCTAGATTTCGAACAGTTGGTTGGAGGTGCTGATCAATGATGGCTGAAATTCTTTCAGTGGTAGCACAGTTGTTATCATCTTCATTCTGCAGGCTGGTTTGATGCAGCGCTCCATACTTCTCTGTCCTGTGCAAGCCTCTTATCTCAAAATAAGAACGGCAACCTACATCCTTTTGAATCTGCTTACGGTATTTCTCTCTCGGTCTCCCTTTTGATTTTTACCCCACACACTTCCTTCTAACGCTAAGTTGACAATTCCTTGATGTCTCAGAAAGTGTCCCACCAACCTACCCATTATTTTTTTTTTTTTTTTCAGGATATGCCAAAAACTCCTTTTCTCCCAAATTTTGTTGAGCACCTCCTGATTAGTTATGTGATATGCCTATCTAATCTCCATCATTTGTATGTAGCACCACATTTCAAGAGCTTCTATCATCTTTTTGTCTGAACTCCTTATCGTCTACATTTCACTCCCATACAATGCTACACTCCAGGCAAATGCTTTCAGAAAGGACTTCCTAATATTTAAATTAATTTTGTATATCAACAAATTTTGCTTCTTCAGAAACACATTTCTTCCCACAGCCATTCTGCATTTTATATCTTCTTTACTTCAGCCATCAGAAGTTATTCTGCTATGGAAATAACAAGAATAATCTGCTACTTTTATTGTCTCATTACCTAATCTAATTCCTTCAGCATTGCCTGATTTTCTGAGACTACATTTCACTGCCCTTGTTTTACTCTACTTAAAGTTCATCTTATATCCTTGTTTCAAGACAACGATTGTCCATTATGTTCAATTGCTCCTCAAGGTCCTTTTCTGTCTCTGACAAACTTACTATGACATCAGAAAACCATGAAGTTTATATTTCTTCAATCTGAACTTTAATTAACTCTCCAAATTTCTCCTTACATTCTTTCAAAGCTTGCTCAAAGTACTGATTGAACAACATTGGGGAAAGAAGCACAGTAACCAGCCACAACTGGGCATCCAGGATTGTTAAGTTTATGGATTTTTGGGAGCATGTAGACGGTGGGTGTTGTTGGGGTGAGAAGGAAGATGCATTCAGGAGAGAAGTTCTGAGACATCGGATTATAGCAGAGATTGTACGTCATGTTGGACATTTGGGATCCAGTCTTAGGAGCACAACGTGTAGGTAGAGGATTCAAACAATTGACGGAGGCCTTCTGCAATTTGTCACAGCAATTCACCAAATACTGGTGAACCTCTGTTCGCAAGGAGCACAATATGTTTGGAATCAGTTTTGAAGTTATGTAAACTGTCCTCTCTTCTGCCAAATGGTTGGTATTCTTAAATAGGGGCTTGGGGAAGGATGGTGCTGCGAAGTAAGACCTGAGAAATTCCTGGAAGTTGACCAGAGGGTGATTAGCAGGGAGTGAGGAAGGGTCGCGACTGGATGATGATATGAATTCAGAGGGCCAGGGTTCAATGTTGGAATCGGGTTGGCTTTGGTTGGAGGAATAAGTGTAAATGTAGTGTTTCCACTGTAGGGACCCACAGAAGGAGAGGTAGTCTTTGACAATATTTTTTCATATTTTATTTATTATTTAAAATTTCTATGCCCCTTCTTTTATTTATCTGTTTTGTATTTTGTTTTATCATTTTACAGTCACTCCTCCCACCTCCCTCCACACATCTCTACAACTACCACTTTTCACTCTCCCACCCCTTTCGTTTGCTGCACTCCACAATCCATATCACTCTCACACCTAGCTTTTGTAATACATCATCCAATGCAGAACATCCTATCCCCATTCTTACCCGCTATCCTTCCCCCTCCACTCTCTCCTTTCTCACTGTAAAGATGCTTGTTTCAAGGCCTTAGATAGTGGTCGTACAAGTTTGAATTACAACTGAGTGAATGTGTGAATGAATGTGTGCCTCTTTCTGATGAAAGTCAAGGCCAAAAATTTCAGTTATGTGAATAATCTTGTCTGCGGCTCAGTGATCATCTTCTTAGGGAGTTATCTAGTATGTATTATTGACATTCCAACCGATTTTCCATTGTTAGATATCTAATAATCGGTTTGAAAAACCGACAACAGCCAGGAGTGCGGGGTGCTGACATGTCACTCTCCAAACCACATCTGCTGACACCTCCAGGCAGAAGATGACACAGCAACGAGTCTTTACCTGTTGGGCCCTTGAGGCTTCTGAGGGACAGAATTTAGTTGCAGATACTATATCTAATAATATTGTCATATTATTAGCCTATTTGCAGCATATTAGTTAAGGTTTGTAATTTTTCAAAATAAGTGTGAATATTAATGAACTATAATATGAAGAAGAGATTCAAGTAGAAACATAAATATCCTGTAAAATATATAGCTATACCTAAAACTGAAATTTGCCCTTTCTTATTCTATACCATACAATTCCGACTGACAAAGCAACCTGGGCTGGAATAATGCAAGGAAAACTTGTTTGACCAACAGTTTGTGAATCATGTTGAGATATTCAGCTCAGGTCTTCCACTGATGTGAGGAAGAAAGATAATCTTAAGTCACTTCATTTTTCTGTTACAGGTCATCAGTAAAGTAAACAAAGTCATTTCAAATTTACATACCTACAATACACACATAAGTAAGAATCTGCATGTAGAAAGAGCAAGGAAAACAAAAACTCAAAAATATGTGAGAGCTATCATGGAGTAGGCCCTAAACCTGTACTGTATAATGCCCTGGGCAAATTACATCAAAGAAATGGAAGGTGAAGGAAAATTTAATCTAAAATTAAAAAACTACTTGTTAAATAAATATTTTGACTCACCAAATCTTTAACATATGTCTGTATATTCTCTTCAAATTGTCATTTGAATGAAGATATCCTCACTATATAATTTATGCAGTATTTCTGTACTTGTTCACCTCTAACAAGATGAGGAATATGTTTCTCAAAGTGAACATTACACATGTTATCATTTTGCTTACTTGTATTTGACAAGTGCAGTACAGTAGTTAATTGAATTAATTATGAGACATTGTAAACTGTTAATTTTATAGTTATCCTATACCATAAAATTTGTAAAACTGCACTGCCTCAAGTCGCCCCAGAGAAGTGCCTTTAAGAAGTGATGATTTTTTTGTGGCTAGCTCCGGGGAAGTCACTTCTCCATTAGCATGCCATCTCATCTTACCAGTGGACATGGGCAACCCACATAACAGAACAAGAGAATCTTCTGTTAAAGATAAGGTAAGTGGTGTTGCAAATAGGCCCAGTTTAATTGATAGCAGCATACTGAGCATCTATCACCAAAATGTTCAATCCCTAACTAAAAAAATTGATGGTTTTAATGTGTTGTTAGTAAGTGAACTAGCAAATGTGTCAGTGATATGTCTCTCTGAACACTGGCTCAGTGATGACTATATTAAATTTATTTCTTTGAATAACTTCTTACTGGCTGACTCCTATTGCAGACCTCATAGCAATTATGGAGGAGTAGCCATCTATGTCAAAACAGATGTTGATTTCAGTACCATCGCAAATCTCAAGCAACTAAGTGTTGAGAAGGATTTCGAGTTAGCTGCAATAAAACTACCTCAGTTAAAATTAATCATTGCTGTGATTTACCACTCTCCAGCTGGTAACTTTTGGTCATTTATTAGCAAATTAGATGAGATCCTGAACAAAACTAGAGATGTGGCATATGATGTAATTGAATGTGGTGATTTTAATGCAGATTTTCTAAGTGATGGTGGCAACAGGAATGCACTGCTAATCTGTTAGACTCACATCAATTAAGTCACAAAGTAAATGTCCCTAACAGGATAACTCCAACCAGCAAGACAGCATTGGATCAGTTTCTGATCACTAAGGACAAGTACATGACAGAAATAAAAGTTGATAATGCAGGGTTTAGTGACCATCTTTATCAGGTACTAAGTATCAATATCAAAACAGCTGTCTCTGAAAACAGTGGGATAAAACTGAATCACAGATATTTCACTCAAAATAATATTGACTACTTTAACCCTCCTACTACCAGAATTTTTTTGTTACACTGAGTACCGTTGGGGTCAATATGACCCCAAGTAATTAACACGGGATATATTGGCAGTATTTAATTTATTTTAATGAACTGACACAAAAGCATACATTACTGATTGAAACCAGGTGAAGTAGAGATATAAGCACTTACAGATTTGGCCTCAACACTTGATCTTTTAGATCCTTACATGTAAAACAAAGCAACTCTTTACATTTAAAACAAAGAATGTCTGAATGGTGTTTACAGACGAAGGAAAAGCATCTTCTGTACGTTTATGGATGTTTTCTATCCACTGAACGTTTAGCACAGGTCGCACCGTCCACGTTTTACCCCCGTATGCACTTGGGCTGAAGAAGGTGGAGGACGAGGCAGAGAAGCTTTGCTGCGCTGACTTATGTTTTTCTGTACTAGACTTGTTCCCAGTTCCAGAATAAATTCTCTTCTTTTGTAGTTGGTTCTTTTATTCCAGTCAGGATATAAGCCCAATCAAATTATGAAAGCATTCAGGGCACTAATATCCAAAATATTATTAAAAATCACCATGGGCCATCTTCTTGTCATACGTTTTGTGGTGTAGGTTCTGACTAACTTGTCCATGGTGTCTACACATGATTTTGTTGCATTATAGTCTGGGGTTATAATAGGTATCGCTGCTATGCCGTCACCTATTTCCTCCCTGAAAAGCATAGTACTCAGCAATGTCACTATCTTACCCTTTTTTGGGCAATAGGAGACTATTGTAACTGATTCCTGGAATCCGAAGAGAGATGAACCTGCAGTTCTTCCCCTAGCTTCGATAAATTTTGCAGGTAGTTCACTTCGAATGTTTGTTAGCGTTCCTAGCAGAGTCATTGTTTTTGTTCTAGTTCCTTGGTCAACTCCAAACTTGTAAAGAAATTATCTGTTGTGATATTTCTACCACTTCCAGATAAATGTTCTGTCCTATACTCTTTTCCCCTGATTTATTTCTCTATGCTGGCCTTCGCCCTTTCCTGTGTATACCTGCAGGTGTGTGACATAGTAATTAGTGCTGTCACATGCAGCCCAAATCTTTATACCATACTTTCCAGGTTTTGAAGGGATGTACTGGCGAAATGGACACCTACGCCTGAAAGTTACCAGTTGTTCATCAACTGTAATATTCTCATGTGGTTCGTATGCATCATGTAATGTGCTTACCCACTGCTCAAATAAATGCCTTATAGGAGCCAAAGTATCAGGGCTACGATTCTGCCACCGGTGCTGAGCATCATCAAACCGAATACAGCGTGATATTTCTGTAAAGCGGTTCCTAGCCATAGAACTATTGATAATAGATCGGCCATGCTCTTCGTTCCATAAATTCACTATGCCTTCATTGTGACCTTTGTACACCCCCGCAAGAATAAGCAGGCCAAGAAAGCATTCAAATTCTTCTCTATCAATATCTGTCCTTTTGTTACCGAATGTAATGTTACCCTCTTTGTTGGTCCACTTCAAAATAATCTGGAATATACTGGGCTTCATAAATAATTCAAATGCTGACTGCACAGTATTTACGTTCCTTACAGTATGTCTTGTAGGACCTGGAGCTGTCTTCAATATATTGTTCAACGTAATATTCGCTGTTCTGTTTTCATAATGTTATATTCAAGAAAAAAAAATAGATTGGGGTCATGCTGACCCCATTGGTACTCAGTGCATAGCCCATGAATAAATTTTAATATGTTGTAAGTGTAAAACTGAGTAATATGTCATTGCATACAAGCAAGTTAGAAAGACAAAGTCATAAATTTTGAAAATAATCGTATTGAAAATAAGGGAGATATATATTTGAAATCTGCTTATGGGGTCATATTGACCCCAGTGGTAGTAGGAGGGTTAATAAGTTACTAGAAAGGCAAAATTGGAATGAAGTGTATAACACTGTAAGTATAGAAGACATATTTAATGCATTTTATAAAATCCTAACTAACCACATTGAAAATGCCTTCCCAAGAAAGACTGTGAATTGCAGAGTAGGCGTTGCAAATGGAAGTTGGATTACAACTGGAATAAAGATATCCATAAAGAATAAAAGAACTCTTCACAAACTGTGTACCGGTATGCAGAAACAAGATAATGATGAAATCCACATGTACCGGTACTATAAAGCATATTCAAAGATATTTAGAAAAATTGTTAAGGAAGCTAAAAGAATGAGCAATGATATTAGGGAATCAAACAACAAGGCCAAAGCTATGTGGAATGCAATAAAGAAAGAGACTGGACAACATAAAACAATTCATAATAGGCCTAATATCACCCTATCTGTAAACTACAAAACTTCAGATGACCCAAAGGAAATAGCATATATATTTTGCAGGCATTTCTCTGAAATAGCTGAGGAAATGCTGAGAATGCAATTTAGTGCAAATCTTCCACCCATCAACCATAAATTTGAGCACTGTGACAAATCCATATTCATAAGTGTCACAATTGATGAAGTAGCAACAGCTATTAATGAAATGAGGAATACTCAGACAGCAGGAATGGATGAGATACCTTGCATGTTATTAAAACAATGTTGCAAAAACATTGTTGTGCCTTTGACTCACCTGTGTGACAGTTCTCTGCAGCATGGAACCTTTCCTGTCATTCTAAAGACAAGTAAAGTCATACCAATTTACAAAACTGGTGAGAAAGATAATATTAATAATTAACGTCCCATATCAATAACATCTACCCTGTCTAAAGTTATTGAAAAAAATATGTATAAAAGATTACTGTACTTTTTAGACAAGAACAATGTACTAAACTCATCTCAACATGGCTTTAGAACTAAGAAAACAACATAGGCAGCAGTTTATGAATGTTTAAACAGTATCTTACATCGTATGGATGAGAAAGATGCAGGAATATTTTTGGACTTGAGTAAGGTCTTTGACATGGTAGATCACCACATATTATTTACTAAGCTAGATAAGTATGGGATATGTGGAAAATTGCTAATGACTGGATCAGGTCGTTTTTGTTTAATCGCAAACAAAGAGTTTGCATGAGATTTACGGATAAGGAATCAAAGCTCATGACCGAACATCTGTCAGATGAAGGTTCAGTAACATATGGTGTACCCCAAGGTTCTGTTTTGGGACCTCTCCTCTTTCTTATATACATCAATGATTTAAATATTAATATACAGGCACATAAAACAATACTTTTTGCTGATGACACAACAGTAATAGTAAAGGGAGACAACAAGGATGAACTTCAGAAAACTATAAATACTGTTACAAATCAACTGAGTAGCTGGGCCTTCAACAATAAACTTACGATTAACAGCAAGAAAAATGTCACCCTAAATTTTTCTCATTCATGCAATAAGCACGCATATAATCCTTGTGTCACGAACAACCATCAGAACATAGAGAACAGGTATGTGGATCCAGAATAACATGAAATGGAACAAGCACATTGAATACATGAATTCTAAATTGAGTAAAGCTTACTATGCTTTAAGAATCTTTAAAAAATGTACAAATGAGAGCACTATAATGAGTGCATACTATGCATGCTTTCAGAGTCACCTGAGTTAGGCGTTATCTTCTGGGGAAACTCTACAACAGCAACAAGCACTTTCATAATCCAAAAATGAGCTATTAGAATAATTTCAGGGGGAAAAAGTAGGGAATCTTGTAGACCTCTATTCAAACAACTGGAAATATTAGCGTTACCGTGCCTGTATATAGCTGAAATTTTAAAGTTTCAAAAAGTTAGTATATTAGGTTGTGACAGCAGATTGCAAAGAAATAGCATGGTCCATGACCACAACACTAGAGTAAAAGACAATCTCCATCTAGTGCATGTAAAATCAACTTATGCCACAAAGGAACATTTCATATGGGAATTAAGCTGTACAATAAACTACCAGTCTATATAAAAAACAATGAGAATATTAACTTGTTTCAGAAAGCAGTCAGGGCATATCTGCTGCACCACTGTTTTTACTCTGTTAATGAGTACATGGAGGTCACCTAAAATTTCATTTTTTTATTAAAATGTACAATATGCTGATTAGGTACAATGTGCTTAAATCTAAGTGTAGATTTTGACTCTTTATTTTATATTCACAAAAAATGTTCAAATGTTTGTATAGCTTATGGGACTTAACTACGGGGTTATCAGTCCCTAAACTTACAAGCTACTTATCATCTAGCTTATCCTAAGGACGGCACAATTATCCATGCCTGAGGGGGGATTCGAAACCCCGACCGTAGTGGCCATGCAAACCATGACTGGAGAGCCTCAGTCCCCTCGGCCACAGCGGCCGGCTTATAATCACATTGAAACATCATTCATTGTATTGCCATAATATGATGTTCCAACCGTATTGTATATATAACACTGTAAAATAATATACATATAATACTGTAAAATAATATAACAGGAATTTTCGATGTGTTAGTCATGTAGCCTTATGTCTGATGGTAAGATGTTCCTACCCTATTGTATTTTAATTACTCCTTATGAGCCATGTAACCTTTCCAACAACACATGGTACTTTTGTGCCAAGAAAGTGATCTAAAGGAAATAAATAAAAAATAGATGCTCGAAAAGATGACGATCCTATATATCATACAAATATGCAAAGGATGATACCGTCACGCATCAGTTATCGATTTATTATCTTATAAAGTTTAGGCCTACTACTAAATGTAATCGTGATATATTTTGCAATCTGTAAGTTGAATATACCTTCGAAATTATATCATAGAACGCCACATAGTTGGATGCTGTAATAGTTTCACCTTTTCCGAGTTACCCGTAACGTTAAGACTTACTGGTAGCTCCTTGACTATCCCACAAACTAAAGCATTCGCTGTTATTTTCCCAATCAACTGAGGTCTTTACTTTTTTTTTGGGCTCATTATTACTCCTCAGCCCAAACAGTTCAATTGTTGGTGAAATTAGCAAACGGAACAACCAAAACCGGTACATCCATTACGTATTACGAAACGTAACTGCTACTTCAATGGGACATTTTCACATTTATATCAAAATAAAAGTCAAACCAAAACAATAAAACAGAACGAGAAATTAAAGCGGGTTCGAGTGTCAGTAACAATGAAGACATCTCACATAGATAAGCAAAGTGTAGTTCAATATCTTTAATTAAAAATACAATGAAATACCTTGTGTCTGACAGTCATCAAGCATGTAATAATGTTAAAGTAGCAGGTCACAGAAAATACGGTTATTAACATTTTATCTTTTCGTTCCTGAACACAGTCTGAGCTACTGTATCGCCATTCATTAGTACTTTCTTAACCGTGTGCGGCTCAAAGGATGGTATGCAACGCCCCAGCCCACTCTCCTCCTGAAATTCCGTTTGAATACAGCACAATTCTCTCTTTTCCAAGGACTCCAGAGCGGGGGATTTTCCGCAATATTGGAACAGTGGCACAAAATCCTTCGGGAATTTTTTGGGGAAAAAAATTTACCTACCATCCTGGCCGCCTCGCGTGATTATGTTGGCAACATTAACAACGCGGTAGAAAATCTTTGCCAAGATGTTAATATTTTTAGAATGAGTTGGTTAGTGTTTTATACAGGCCATGAAGTAAATAAATAATGCTGTTCCTGCTCTACGGTTGACACGTTCTTGTATGGACCCTTGCCCGCTCAGTAACTGTAGTTGCTACATTTGTGTTATCATGCTATTGGCTTCTGCCAACGTCACATGATAGCCAACATTATCACGTGAGGCTGCCAAGAGGGTAGGTAACATTTTCTCCATACTTCATAGTCTTTCAATTCCGACAGCACATACTTAACATGTAGTCAGTATCTCTCTCTTTCTCTCTCCTGTTAGGCAATTGCATCTTTATGCAATTATCAAAAGTCATTTAGTTGTATCTTCAAATACACACGAAAAACCTATTTCCGTACTAATTGCAATTGTTTGTTTCAGGCTGCAAATGTTTAATGTTTTAAGCTATTATCTATACAGCGTAGTTCGCTGCTTAACAATGTCAGTTTTAGCTTCTCCAGAGCAATAAAATAATCGAGAGAGAGAAATATAAGATTTTCCATTGTTCAATTTTAGAGATGACGCGATAACTATTGAATGTATTAACTTGGATTTAGTTCCAAATTTATATTCTTATTAGTATATAAGGTACTTAAGGCACTCAATTCTACATCTGTCATTATGGCCGCTCATCTACATCTGAAATTATACCATGCAGTGGCGAAAATAGCACATATTTTCGGGGGGGGGGGGGGGGGGGGGAGCAGACTAATGTATAGATAAGTTAAGTGGTTTTATGTACATGTCCAGATTTCTGAACCCCCCCCCCCCCCCCGCCGATGCCATGTACTGGTAAATCAATAAATATCGGGGGAGAGGGTGGCAAAATGAAGAAAGCAATTGTGGCGCCTCTAGAGTATGGTTTTTTTTGTCGGACTGTATGTTTTACAAAACAAAATTTTAGTTTTCAAAATGCCAACAGTGATAACAACGTTCGATGGAATTTTGATGTTTCAAATATCTGAGTAACAGTTGCCGAAATAGTGTGTTTTTGTGGAATTTTTTACTTTGCTGTGGAGAAATTTAGATAAGTTAATTTGATAACACACCACTGTTCACAGAAGAGTGCTTGCGCGACCTATAATATAAATATAGTTATTTTGGCACGACATTCTCTAAAATAAATAAATACGGTACGGTTCCGTAATTTTAGTCTTGTACACCCATGGGTGAATTTATGAGGACACCCAATGACCTTAACCTTTCTCATATTTCATTGATTGTTCTCGTGTTTATGTGTTCCCCCGTATTAACTCGGAGTACTCTGTAACAACACTCTAACAGGCCTTCTGCAGGTATATAATATAAACATGAAAACATCTGAACATCCCACACTGGAGAGTACATAAAATTTAACGTCATGTGAAAATTTCCCACTAGCAGTTAATACTTACTACCGGTACATACGCAATGTAATCATTGAGAATCGCGGCTAGTAACACTAACAATGAAAAGACTTGGACAGTGATTCTTTTCATTTGATTTGATTCGATAAATTGCTGGTATTTCGAAAAATGTGCGATCTTTCACACATACCTGTAAGTACTGTGTTGCGACTTCAGGCGAATGTCTTACACAGCTGTTTTTCAATAGCGCTAACTCCTTTCACAAATATAATGTACGCAATACACGTTGTCTAATTCTGTGTACGAACTTCATGCCGCAACCAGCTGAACGATTAGCCTACCTACTGTTCTCACTCCAATTTCCCCTTGGGTTACTATGGCAACAGGCCAACGCAAGCCAATTAAACAGATCTGGATTTTATATTAATATCAAAGTGTGCGGTAGGAAAACTAAAATATGTTTCACTGATTAAGCTTCTGTTTAGACATACACTACTGTCCTGTGTATAAAATTTTAGTTACGATGGCCATTAATATGGGGTAATGACGATTTTGAGTTGAGCATCGTCTAGTTTCATTTTTCGCGTCCTTTGGCGTGAAGAATCTTCTTATGTGTTGCTATGGCAATGTCGAATAAAATCCAAAGTCCATTATTACAAAGGTTTAGAAAGTATTTATCGAACAGCCGTTGAAAAAATTACACGTGTCGCTAGCGTTGTCAGCTTGGAAAAGTAAAATATCTGGAAATATCGAAATGTCGGGATTTTTGAGTTCTTGTCGGGATCAAAAAATATTGCAAACAAAAATGTTACTTTATACTATTGAAAGATTTAACGCTGTTGATAGATGATGAATTTACATGAAATTTCATTTTACTTTTAGCCTATTATATCTTATTTTTCACATATGATTGGTGATGAATTTTACAGACTCAACTAATTTGGTTCCTATAGCAGTATTCAGAAAACATTTATTATTCAAAAGTTTTGCATCGAAGTTCAGTCTAATTATTAACTCCGATTTTGTTAAATGAAATCCCTCCCGGCCGCCGAGTAATCAATATATATATTCATATATAATTCATTTACAAAATTGTAGTCGTAATTCCATTTTGTAACTGTGGAGTGTGGGACAGCGGTTGGTCGATGAAATGTAAAAAAAGTGTTCCAAGAGCTGTTGTTTTTATACTAAGACCTTGAAATTGGCATCTTGTTCCATTCGACAACGAAACGATTGATAACTTTACAAAAAGCGTTTTGTCGGGAGACACTGTACTTTACCTGGAGTTTGGAGATTGTATGAAACGTCGGGAGAATTCAGACGAATCGCGATTATCGGGCAAGGGAATGTGTGGCTCGCGTTTCGAAAACCGTATTCACAATAACATGCATTTAACAGCCGAGACGAAAAAAATTCATCTAACGTTGAGGTTAAGACCTGCTTGAGAGACTAGTTTTCCTGCTCAGTAACATACATACTTAAAGAAAAAGTAATATTTTGAGATGTGTTTAATTTTTACATAGTTGAAGACCGCGGTATAACCCATCAGCTTTGACCAATGACGGCATATTTGAAATTTAAACTAGATTGGTCTGGATGGTTAATACTGTAGATTGTTGTTACTATGGATACCGGTATATTCGGTAATGTAGGTTGGTGTATACGATATATGTAATAAGAGTTGAGTAACGAAGCGAATGTTCCGTCTCTCCAATGTGTGTTTTTATCGGGTTCTCAGAGGTATGCTGTGTGGTCATTAACGTCTGCATCGCCTTTTATCTGGGAAACACGGTCGATGATTGTTCGATTCAGCGGTTAGTGTAGTCCTGACCCTAATTAGAGGCTATTCTATTTTATCATCTCTGTTTCATGCTCTATACCAATGCCACCTGAAAATGTTCAAATGTTTGTAGAGTCTATGGGACTTAACTACGGGGTCATCAGTCCCTA
Organism: Locusta migratoria; assembly: GCA_026315105.1. Lineage (NCBI taxonomy): Eukaryota > Metazoa > Arthropoda > Insecta > Orthoptera > Acrididae > Locusta > Locusta migratoria. The sequence continues at coordinate 674,841,543 of CM048744.1, forward strand.
AACTTACAAACTACTTATGAACTACTTACAACTAAGGACGGCACAAATATCCATGCCCGAGGGGGGATTCGAACCCCCGACCGTAGTGGCCGTGCGGACCGTGACTGGAGCGCCTCAATCCCCTCGGCCACCGCTCGGCTATGCCACCTGAATACAAGGCCTGTACGTTGCCTGCCAAGAGTAGTCATAACACAAGACAACTATTTGTCTTACGTAGCATTGTAGTGAGTTTGAGAATATGTGCATGTTACACAGTGTATTTCAGAATGTTATTAATATTATTTATGTGATTCAGAGACAAATATGTTTTGGTATAAGATATTTATGAAGTATTAGTAAGATATGTTGCCGATATTGGAATCGGACCATTCATATTGGGCATTTTGTCTCATACCAGCAAAAATCTGCACGGAGAATCCCTGAGATAACACGAAAAACATTCTGAAACACAGTGTGCAACGTGTACGTACTCCCAAACTCAGCACAACGCTACAAAAGACAAATAGTTTGCTTGTGTTATGACTACTCTTGGCAGGCAGCGCACAGGCCTTGTATCTAGGTCGCGTTGTCTATATCCTGATCTAACATTCAAAGCGTCGAGTGGTAAGATACATAAAAGCTCTTGTATGCTGTACTTATCTACGTGGTGTCTAAATGTCTGTTCTGTCTGCGCGATTTCCTCTTAAACATAAAGACGTGGTTAGTTGTAGAAGGGGTCCAACCTCCTGATGTATTTGGATTTATATAGTTCTCCAGCTACAATATTACGTGTCTATTTACCTTGAAAAGGGATAGAAGCGGGTCTGTTGTATTTTCTTTTTTTCGTAGCTCTGTGCAATTTTCGCGATGCAGGATGTGACATATTAGCAACCTAGATGGAGCGCTGGACTAAATTTTACCTTCCGTGCGTATACATTACATATACAGGCTTTACTTGTTTGCTGTAGAACATAAGATAAATGGCACTGGATCTGTGTTGTAGGAAGATTGGTGGAAGACGTGGTTCTTCGTATAGAATGATCATGAAAAAAGCACATTTCGAGTAACATTTGTGTGTCTTACTATGTGTGGTTCGGTTTGTCCTAAAAAGGGTTGGATTTTGTGTAATCCTATGGTTTTGATGTGAAACTCATCGATCTATAGGTCGCTTCGCCCTAAAAAGAGTTAGGGTTGGATCTAATGTGTGGTAGCATATTTTCTTTTTCGTGATATGGGAATCGAGTTAGGCGCATTTTAGGTCTCTTCCTCTGTGGAAAGAGCCTTTTACTCTTGTGTGGTGTATCTAGACCAACCTTAGGAGGTGTTTGCTGTAGGTGTTAAGATCTGTAGGGGGATGAAGTGTGTTGAGGAGTACTCGGCCGTCTCTGTGATTACCTAAAATATGTAGTAGTTTGCATCTGCAGTAGCTAATTCTTGTTAATACTTATAACTTTTTCGTGTAGAACGTTGTGGTTTTACAGGTCTATGGATCTAGAAGAAAATACCGGAATATAGATTAAGTGTCGGCAGAGCAGTGTTTCGATTGTATGGTATTTGTTAGTTGATCATTTATCGGAGATGTGCTTTTGTGCTGTTCTAGTCTACAGCTAAGCAAGCGTTCGTTGAAATCGGTGTTGTTGGTGTATGGACTGGAGTTTGACTTCACACCGTGATTTAGCGCTCATCCAACTGTTTGTATGTGTATAAAATAGGTTATTGCTAACTATATTTTAATCATGCAAGTTATAACGGTTGTAGTAGTCAACTTCTACAGAAAATACCTTGTTTGTGTCAACTGCGAGGAAAGGACCATAGAAGTGTTGCAGTATTTGTCCGTAAGGCGATTGTGTGCATATGTCTCTTTATGATCTGTAGAGGTTTTTTAGAAATGTGTGAGCATTAAGAGCGATGGTATAGCTGTGACAAATCGTGCGTTTTTTTTTTTTTTTTTTTTTTTTTTTTTTTTATGGCTGTTGATAGAAGCAAATAATATTTTTTCTTCATAAAAATAGCTCTCACATATTCGTAAATTGGTGCGTACGATGTATCCTGGCTTATGCAAAATACCTATTTCGACCTGTTTAGTCCTACAGTTTGTTGCAACATATAGATGAACTTGTGGACTGCATATTGATACTTGGGAGACGTGTACAGTCATTTGTTTAGTCTCTAAAGGACTGCTCCTGGCGTTCGGTAAAATTTTTCCAGTGTTGTATTACTTCGAAATGGTCTAAACTATTTGTTTTTCGTTGTTAGTTGTAAGGATTACAAATATTTAGCGATACGTGGAATGCATACCAGAAATATAGATAGATAGAACTGGAAGAGGAGTGTTCGCCGGCCGCGGTGGCCGAGGGGACTGATGCGCTCCAGTCACGTCATTATGTCCAGATCATGAATCCAACAAAAGTAATGAATTAGTTTCTGCAACTGGTAGGAATACGTTTCGAACAAAATGTTGAAAATTATTCTTTCCCATTTTCCAAATTTTGATATGATTACAAGATTTTTGCAGTTAAACAGTCCATTTTTTATTTTTGGTCCTAATTTGCCTTGAGGTTCTTGAAGACAGACATACAGCTGCGGAAACAGTAAACCACTCATACTTATCATCGGCATTATCGTATATGAATGTGTCATTGCATTCATTGATTGGGCAATCGACTCCGTCTTTTTTTCACCCCGAAATGATAAAGTGCGGTGTGCACGCGGTTCTTTCACGAAACCTGACTGATCAGCGTTATAAACAGCTGTTGCAGGGATAACAGCAAGTTTCGTCTTTATGTCACTTATGAACTTCTCTATGGCATTGTCTATCACTGGTAGCTGCTCTACACGTTTACGTGACGTAAACTTGGTAATTTAGCGACTTCCTATTCTGTACAATTTCTTGAACCTTTGTAGCCAGGTCGACGAAGCCTGGAAATTAACTATGTTCGTGTCAGATGCAATTCGGAGGACCCAGTCTCGTAGATCTCCATCGGTAACGGTGCATTGCCTCTCACGAGCAGTTCTAAATCTTTCGAATACCGGTAGTTTTTCTTTCAGGTTGAGAATAAAAGTACAGTAAGTAAATCAGAAAGTAACCATGACGTTGGATCAAAACCAGTTATTCAGGATAAACATAGCCTGCAGCAACATAACTACGTAAAAAACATTTTGTTCCTATCAGACAGCCATGGAAGATAGTGTGCGAAAATTATTAACGATTTAACAGCTGGCTACAGCAAGTGCACAGCTTTCACTAAACAAATGCAAAGTAGAGTGATGTGATATCCAATGTGCAATACAAATCCAGTAACCTGGATAAAAATGACTGTGTTGTTATTCTAGCAGGGTCACATTATATAAATGATAACTTAACTGAGCTCAAAAAGTCAATGCAAAAGCTATTTCAGAAACAGTACACACAAAACTCATTTTGTATACTGTTCCATACAGGTACGACAGACCATATTTAAACGAAAAAATTTATCAAATCAACTCGTACCTAATGCATACTGCATCATTCCACAAACATACCAAAATTCTAGATGTCAATGTGTTCTTGAAACGAAGAGACTTCACCAGACATGGTTTGCATATGGTGTGGAAAGGAAAGACTGAGCTCTGCAAGAACCTGCTGCAGCAAATAAAACTCACAAAGCAACATCTAACACATTTAATAGCAACAAAGTCCACTATGTCATATGCAGAAGTGATTCAGTCACAACGAAGAATGACAAAAACCACTAGAGAGCTATCTACTACAAGAGAACATTTTACAAGGCATGGGAAGCACCATAACAACCTGGGAAAGGATTTCAGTAGCAGCTTATTAGAGACAGTGATGACAGAGAAAAGCACACGTGTCTGCCTTGGGACTCCAATACCATTGACTAAAAAACTACCAGCGGAGGAAATTTTATACTTTGGTAGAACTGAAATAGCCGCAGACAAGATAAACAAAACGGAGGAAACACATGATATGCTGTCAAAACAAGAAAAACAAGGACATAAAAACGAGGCAGAAGCTGAGGAACAGTGTATCAGGCCTATCCAACACAATAGGACAGTTCAGATGAATGCATAATCTGAAGATACAGTTTTAGTAGAGGCCTCATCAAAAGAAAGAAGCAGCAGAGCAAGGAATGAAGAAAATCAAACCAAGAAGAGTGACAGCACATTCAAGTACACGATCAACTCCACCAGCAGAGGATGCAGCCGTCCACCAGCTGACATCCACAGGGAGAACCCAGCCTGCCAGAGCAAGAAATCCGCCAGCAAGAAATGTGGATTTTTACTGGCCACAGATGAAGACGGCGCCTTCGTTAGGCAGTCCGCAAGTTCACTCCAGATGGTAGAGGAAAGAAAACAGTCGCAGGAAAATGTAAGTGATAAGTCAGAAAATAGAAATGGAATATTTAGGGATTATAAGTTAAGGATCTTACATCAAAATGTTAGGTATGCAGCAAGTAAATCAGAAGAAAATGAAGTATTGGTAACTACTGAGCAGCCAGACATTTTTATTATGACAGAGCAAGGTTTGAAAGAAACTGAAATAAAAGTGTACAATATAGCAGGCTATAAGAGAGTTACTGATTTCAGTACGTCAAGACACAAGGGTGGAGGAGTTGCCATATATGTAAGCAGTACGATAAGAGAGTGCTCAACATGGCCAATAGTAAACGGTAATGAAATGTTCTTTGAGGCTGCTGCAGTACAGAGAAATGTTCAAGGAGAGAAACTTTTAATAATAGGAATCTACAGATCACCAAGCAGTCCAGTGCATACCTTTCTTGGTGAAATAGAGGTAATGCTGGACAAAGTAGTTAAAGAATCTAAATCAGTAGTGGTGATGGGAGATATTAACATAAGTACTTTGGAGGAGAATTACTACAAAAGAGTCTGTTGCGATCTGGTTAGAACTTACAATCTTAAATTTGAAATTAACTGTCCCACCAGATGCCAAGGTAAATCCAAGACACAATTACACCAAGTTATTTCAAATGTACAGCAAGATAGGCTCAGGGTGCAGATCATAAATACAGCCATATCTGATCACTCTGGACAAATAGTAGATATATTAGGACATGAGGCAAGAGAAGATAGTTTATATGTAGAACTTAGACAAACTAAATATTCAAATCTAAATAGGCTACATGAGCAACTGAAAAAAGAAGACTGGAGGTGTGTATATAGGGCTAAGAATATAGATGACAAATGGGACTCATTCTGTTCAGTATTGAATAATTATGTAGAAACATCATGCCCAAAGAACTTTAAAAATGTAACACAGAAAAATAAAAAAGACATGAATCACAAAGGAAATTATGAAGATCAGGGAAGAACTTAAATCTTTGTATGACCAGTAGAAGACTTATAAAACGGACAGAGCCATGAGATCTACAAAAGCTTAAAAAAAGAATACAGGAAAGAAATATGTGCTGCAAAAAAAAATTCCCAGCATTTTTGAAAAAGAGCAAGGTGGTTCCAATATACAAGGGTGGTAATAGAAGAGAACCAGTAAATTACAGGTCAGTCACTGTTACATCGGTTTTGTCTAAAGTTATGGAGACAATAATAAAGGACAGAATAATTAATTTCATTGCCAACAATAATATATTAAGCAATGATTACATGGTTTTAGGAGGGGCAGATCTACTACGACAGCAATCAATGAGTTTGTAACAAATGTAATTACAGCACTGGATAAGAAAGATAAAGTCTGTGGACTCTTCCTGGATCTCTCCAAGGCTTTTGACTGTGTGTCACACAAGCTGCTGTTAGAAAAACTTGAAAGTTATGGATAAGGGGAAAAGCATCATATATCATAAGATCTTTCCTTCAAAATAGAATACAATGTGTAACAGTAAAACATAAAAACCAAAACAAAGTTCTTACAGTTTCCTCGGGCTTTCAAGAAGTTAAATATGGTGTGACACAGGGGACGGTACTGGGCCCAATACTGTTCATATTATATACTAACGATATGACACTGTCAGTCGAAGATAGGGTAATAATGTATGCGGATGATACATCCATCATATCAAGCAGTAGCACAACAGATGAAATGTGTGCACAAATGACACAGAGCTTGGAAAATGCAGATAAATATTTCAGAAGAAACAACCTGTTTATAAATGACAGTAAAACTAAGTACATGCAGATCCAGGCTATAAAAACAGCTACTACTGAAAACTTAAGTCTCAAGTTGGGTGACTCACTGCTGGAGGAGGTTGCTAGTTACAAATTTTTAGGTGTGGAAATAGATAAATATATGACTTGGGTACATCACATACAGAAAATATGCTCAAAAATAAGTTCAAATGTATTTCTAATGAGAAAAATGTCCACCACAGTGAACAAAGATACGTTGCTGAAAATGTACTATGGGTTGATCTACCCGTATATATCATACTGCATTGTGATATGGGGAGGTGCTGCAGATGTGCATATCAAAAGACTTTTGATACTGCAAAAGAAGGCCATTAGATGTATCACTGGAATCCTGTCAGGGCAATCCTGCAGAAACAAATTTACGGAAATGAATATAATGACAGTGCCTTCATTATACATTTACGAAACCATAATGTTTGTAAAGTTAAACTGCAGTACAACATTAAATAGGAACATCCATGAATATAATACAAGGAAAAGAGATGTTTACCACATAGAAAGTAAACGGTTACAACTAAGTGACAAAGATCCAATAAACGCTGGTAAAATTCCATACAAGAAGTTGCCACAGCCCATCAAAAATATCAACAAAATACAGGACTTTAGGAAAAAAATTAAAGTCATATCTAATTCTGGCCAGTCCATATAGTGTTAAGGAATACATAGAAAATTGTAGGTAGACTACCAGATGGTAGGACACTGAAATTAAATAGCGTGTGGAACTGTCATGTAATCAATCGTAAATTGTAGGATGTAATTTCATAACAGTAAATTATAAAATATATATTATTAAACTAAACAAAGAATATATATAAGAATATGGTGCAATCGTTATTTACAGAATGTGGCTTCATAACAGTAAATTATAAAATATATATTATTAAACTAAACAAAGAATATATATATAAGAATATGGTGCAATAAGGATGACTTGTGAACTTAAGAAATACTACATAAGTTTAATTGTACTGGAGAGCCCTATGTACTGTATTGAATAAGTATAACAAATTGTAGCCTCTGTACATACATATACTTTATTTTTCAGTAATGTGTAAATATGTAAGTAGGCCTACTGAGTATGCTCTGTGTTAGTATGAAAAGATTGTAGCCTAATTTGTACAATGATGCAATGTAATGAAAATAAAATGTATGTAATGTGGGGGATGCCTTATGCAGCTAGTAAGCTGTCCCAGGGCTAATAAATAAATAAATAAAAAGATGTCTTCGAGTTTCCGTTTGACACATATTTCCTACTTCATGTAATTCTTTCTTCCACTTATAAAGTTCACGCTCAGATTTTACGTAAAGAATACGTCTTTGCTCACTGCTTAACTTCAAGCGTTTTTTCCCTCCTTCGTTTAACCAATATTTAACTGCCTTTTCTTTGTCGCTGAAAGCTGAAGTAGTACGTGGTTTTTTTTTTTTTTTTTTTTTTTTTTTTTTTTTTTTTTTTTTTTTTTTTTTTTTTTTTTACGCTTGGAAGGAATTCTTCTTCAGAACTGTTACTGGCACAACTGACGTCGTTCGAGTCACCGTTCGTGGAATCGTCACAGTTATTTCCTATTTCTTCTAACGTTTCTACAATATCAAACGAAATGTCGATATCAAATGAATGTCAAAGAAATCAATCAACAAATGGCACATCTGTACGTCCTCAGGAGAGATAGGTGATTTCGGCTGAAAACCACGTTCTTCGTATTTAATTTTTGCTAAATTGAGAACGTTAATTGGATTCGACATTACTGTGAAACTGGAAGAAGAAAAAAAAAAAAAAAAGATACTATAAGCAGGCATACCAGGAGAAAGCACAGTAAATATTAATTCAGCTTTATCTCTATTGTCAATACTTACAAATACTGCAAAATTCAACTGATAATAGTTAATAGACGAACGATAACCTGAAACGTCCTTTACAAATTACGATCGGGTTGCGTCGTGTTTCCTGTGTTTCCTCGACTTTTGTGTGTCTGTGCGCGCGCCTAGTTGCCCATGCGCTGTTGCTACAGCGCCAGTTGTGGTCTTCAGTCCGGAGACTGGTTTGATGCAGCTCTCCACAATACTGTATCCTGAGCAAGCCTCTTCATCTCCACATAAGAACGGCAACCTACATCTGTCTGAATCTGCCTACTGTATCCATCTCTTGGTCTTCCTCTGCGGTTTTTACCCCACACACTTCCCTCCAACGCTAAATTCACAATTCCTTGATGTCTAAGAATGTGCCCTACATATCTATCCCTTCTTTTAGTCAAGGTATGCCAGAAATTTATTTTCTCCCCAATTCTGTTCAGTACCTCCTCATTAGTTACGCGATCCACCCACCTAATCTTCAGCATTCTTCTGTAGCACCATATTTCAAAAGCCTCAATCCTTTTCCTGTCCGCACTGTTTATCGTCCATGTCTCACTCCCATACAAGGCAACACTCCATATAAATGCTTTCAGAAAGGACTTCATTAGGCTTAAATCAATATTCGATGTTAACAAATTTCTCTTTTTCAAGAACGCTTTTTTACCCATTGCCATTCTGCATTTTATATCCTCTGTACTGCGACCATCATTTGCTATTTTACTGCCCAAGTAACAAAACTCATCTACCTCCTTTATTGCTTCGTTACCCAATCTAATTCCTTCAGCATCATCTGATTTTCTTACACTGCACTCCATTACCCCAGTTTTGCTCTTGTTATCTTCATCTTATATGCACCTTTTAGCACACTGTCCATTCCGTTCAATTGCTCTTCCAGGTCCTTTGCTGTATCTGACAGAATTACTATGTCATCGGCAAATCACAATGTTTTTAATCCTTCACCCTGAACTTTAATTCCTTCTCCAAATTTCTCCTTGCTTTCCTTTATAGCTTGCTCAATGTACAAATTGAATAACAATGGAGAAAGGCTACAACCCTGCAGTGGCGGCTACTCCTTGAGGACTCTGGGGCGGCGCCCTCCCGGAATACGTACCAATCGTTAATCACAAATCGACTCGAATAATTTTCGTGTAGCAGCAGCCTGTGTAAGTGAATGATCAATGTTTTTAGACTAGGTAGTCTGCCAGCCAGGCTCACCGAATGTTTTCGGAATGGGCTGACTGTCGGACTCTACGCGATCCGTCCGCGCCGTGTAAAGGCTGGCAACGGGCGCTGGAGTGAGTGGGGGTACTGGGGGTTGGGTGGAGGTAGTGTGCTGATCCGGGGCGCTTCGGACGGCGTCCGCGCCAAGGGCGCAAAATATGAAGGCGCACCGGCACCGGTCAGGCAGTTTCTAACAGGTGCAGTGCATCTGATACTACTGTCGTTGTTGTGAAGGTGCGTGTTATTGCCTGCTTTTCTAGTTTCATATTTAGAATGAATAATATAAATAGCGTAAACTACATGGCAGAACTGGATTCCAGTTGAAGGGAACATACTGAAAGAAACCAATAATCGTGTTTTTTTTTTTTTTTTTTTTTTTTTTTTTTTTTTCAAAACAACTCAGAACGAACTGCTGGATTCTAAGAATACTGTGTGCCATCAGTTAATTTCCAAAGAAATGTCATAAACAGATTATGTCGCTATTGAAGTTGAAGAAACGACAGATTGTGCTACCTTGTCTCAACTAGTATTTGTTGTTCGATACAGATTAAAGGGAAAAGTATGTGAAAGGGTCATAAATTTCGTAACACCCAAAGATCACACAGCTGATGCAATAAATAGTGAAGTGTTCAACGAGCTTAAAAAACTGAAGATTGACGACTCTCCAGAAAAACTGATTGCTCAGAGTTATGACGGAGCTTCGGTTAAGAGTGGCAGGCATACTAGGATGCAGGCAAGAGTGAAAGCAGTGTATGAGAAAGCAAATTTTGTGCACTGTTATGCCCACCAACTCAATCACATTGTAGAGCGCTGTGTAACACAGCACAAAGAAGTAACAATATTTTTTAGCAACTTACAGGGATTCTCTAGTTTCTTCAGAACTGCCGTACTGGATAATGTTGTGAAGAAACGTCTTCCAAGAAATGCTGACACAAGATGGAATTTTAAAACGCGATTTGTGAACACCGTATTTAAGTACAAGAAAGAAATAGCTGAATGCCTTGGGATAGTTGAGGATGATGCCAGCAATGATTATTCAACAACTAGGAAAGCAGTTGGACTTGTTAAACTTATCATCGACCAAGAGTTTCTCTTTTGGCTTGAGTTTTTCAGTAAGCTCTTGCCACACTACGATATTTTTTTTAATCAGCTGAAATGTGGAGATGTTGATAGTGCGACAGCTCTTAAAAATGTCTCCGATTTCAAGTCAGCTATACAACTGACGAGAAATTCTCTTTATGTCGATCATCATTGGGAAACCGGGAATGGAAATGAAGAGATCACCGGCCCAAAACGATTCCGTTTTTTAAACTGTCGTAAAACCGTTGCAAAGGAAGCTTGTGACCTTGTGATGGCTAACATCGATGAGCGTTTCGCATTTATCAGTCACTTGTTAGCAGCTGTATTATTGCAACCCAGTTTCTTTCCAAAACATAAGCTGCTATTCCCTGAAAAGGAATTTTAGAACACAGTTAAAATATTTCACTTAAACGGAAATGAACTGCGACAGGAATTGACAGTCATATACAGTAGAAATTATTTCCAAACAGCAAACGGAGCTTTAACATTTCTCAATTGTATATACGAGAATAATTTAGTAACTGTGCTACCGAAATCAGTGAAACTCACGCGTATTATTTGTACAATACCAATGACAACAGCGGAAAGTGAGAGGTGTTTCTCTACACACAAAAGAATCAAGACTTTTACCAGAAACACAGTGAAAACGGAGAGACCTAGTGTGTTAGCTATGTGCTCTACAGAAAAAACACTTTTAAATGTGTATAATTTTATTGAACTTGTAATTGACCATTTTGCTGAAGGGAAGGAGAGAAGACTGGACTTCGTCTACAAAAATATTAATTAAGGTAAGGACGCTATTTCGATTTAATTCATTCCAATGGTAGGCAATGAAAACCTCGTAACTACATTTGTTGGTGACAGTCTTCTAATTTTAGTAACTCATTATGTTTGTCGCTGACGAAGCATTTGTGTTCTCTGAACACTTACTTATATAGTTACACATACAATGAATTTACTTCTTACCACTTTATATTATTTTAAGGTACAGTTTTGGGGTCTCTTGTGAAATCTAATAAAATGGAGTTACGAGGTTTTCATTGCATGCAGGAAATATTAAAAACTACATATTTGTGCGTAAATTTGTTCGTATTTTGGTATAAGAGGAAAAAGTCGTGTTAGATGAAGGGTTAAATTACGTAACTAGCTAATAAAATTAATGCTATATTCTCCCCGTTCAAGAAATGTTCTGAAGGGACAAATGTCGTGCACAATTGAAGAGGCATGCCGCCCCTCCTAATAAACAGCCCACCAGCCGCCACTGCAACCCTGTCTTACTCCCTTTCCAATCACTGCATCCCTTTCATGCCCTTCAATTCTGACAAGCGCTGTCTGATTTTTGTACAAGTTGTAAATAACCTTATGCTCTCTGTATTTTACTCCTGCTTGCTTCAGAACTTGAAAGAGTTTATTCCAATCAACATTGTCAAAAGCCTTCTCCAAATCTACAAACGCTAGAAATGTAGGTTTGCCTTTTCTTAATCTATCTTCTAGGATAAGCCGTAAAGTGAGTATTGCCTCCCGTGTTCCTACATTTCTCCTGAACCCAAACTGATCTTCCCCGAAGTCGGCTTCTACCAGCTTTTCCATCATTCTGTATATAATTCGTGTTAATATTTTGCAACCATGACTTATTAAACTGATGGTTCTGTAGTTTTCACACCTGTCTGCACCTGATTTCTTTGGAATGGGGATTATAACATTTTTCTTAAAGTCTGAGGGTACTTCGCCTGTTTCATACATCTTACACACCAGGTGAAACAATTTTGTCATGGTTGGTTCTCCCAGAGCCTTCAGTAACTCTGTGGGAATATCATCTACTCCAGGGGCCTTGTTTCGACTTAGGTCTTTCAGGGCTCTGTCAAATTCTTCTCTCAGTACAGTATCTCCTATTTCATCTTCATCTACATCCTCTTCCCTTCCTACAATATTGTCTCGAAGTTCATTTCCTTTGTAGAGCCCCTCTATATACTCTTTCCACCTTTCAGCTTTCCCTTCTTTGCTGAGAACTGGTTTTCCATCAGTGTCCTTGATATTCATAGAGCTATTTTTCTTATCTCAAAAAGTTTCTTTTATTTTCCTGTAGGCTGTATCTATTTTTTCCCTATTTATACATTCTTCTACATCCTTACATTTGCCTTCTAGCCACTCCTGCTTAGCCAGTTTGCACTTCCTGTTAATCTCATTTCTTAGTCGTCTGTACTCCATTTTGCCTGTTTCATTTACTGCATTTTTATATTTTCTCCTTCCCTCGATTAAATTTAGTATCTCCTGTGATATCCAAGGATTTTTTTGTAGATCTTGCCTTCCTACCTATTTTGTCCTCTGCTGCCTTCACTATTTCATCTCTCAATGCTACCCATTCCTCTTCTACAGTTTTATTTTCCCCCGTTTCTGTCAATTGTTGCCTAAAGCTCCCTCTGAATTTTTTAAGAACTTCAGGTTCCTTTAATTTCTCCAGGTCCCATCTCCTTATTTTCCTACCTTTTTGTAGTTTCTTCAGTTTCAGCCTACAGTTCATAACCAACAAGTTATGATCAGAGTCTATATCTGCCCCTGGGTACGTCTTACACTTTAAAACCTGGTTCCGAAATCTATGTCTTACCATTATAAAATCTATCTGGTATCTCCCGGTGTCTCCTGGTCTCTTTCACGTATACAACCTTCTTTTGAGATTCTTAAACCAGGTGTTTGTTACAACTAAATTATGTTCTGTGCAAAATTCTACCAGACGGCTTCCTCTTTCATTCCTTTTGCCCAGACCATATTCACCTACTATCTTCCCTTCCCTTCTTTGTCCTACTACCGAATTCCAGTCTCCTATTACAATTAAGATTTCCTCTCCCTAAATTGTCTGAATAATTTCCTTTAGCTCCTCATATATTTCTTCGATTTCCTCATCATCAGCAGAGCTAGTTGGCATATAAACCTGTACTACTGTTGTCGGTGTTGGCTTCGTATCTATCTTGACAATGATAATGCGATCGCTGTGCTGGTCATAGTAGTTTACCCGCATTCCTATTTTCTTATTCATTATCAATCCTACTCCTGTGATACCCCCAACTGATTTTGTATTTATAATCCTGTACTCACCTGACCAGAAATCCTGTTCATCCTGCCACCGAACCTCACTAATCCCCACTACATCTAACTTCAACCTATCCATTTCCCTTTTTAAATTTTCTAATTTTCCTACTCGATTAAGGGATCTAACATTCCACGCTCCGACCCGTAGAATGCCAGTATTGTCTTTCCTGATGATCACATCCTCCTGAGTAGTCGTCCCCACCCGGATCCTAATGAGGGACTATTTTACCTCCGGAATATTTTACCCGAGAGGATGCCATCATCATATGTTCATACAGTAGAGTTGCATGTCCTCGGGAAAAGTAACGACTGTAGTTTCCCCTTGCTTTCAGCCGTTCGCAGTAACTGCATGGCAAAGCCATGTTAGCTGGTGTTACAAGGCCAGCTCAGTCAATCATCCAGATTGTTGCCCCTGTAACTACTGAAAAGGCTGCTGCCCCTCTTCAGGAACCACACGTTTGTCTGGCCTCTCCACAGATACCCCTCAGCTGTGGTTGCACCTACGGTACGGCTATCTGTATCGTTGAGGCACGCAAGCCACCCCACCTCGGCAATGTCTGTGGTTCATGGGAGTGGGCAGCGGCAGTAGGGGTGTACACTTCTACCTCCACCTGGCGCGCTACGAACATGGTAATTTTCAGCTATTTAAAAAAAAAAAAAAAAAAAAAAAAAAAAAAAAAAAAAAAAAAAATTATACTTTCAGTGCCTCTTAGCTGCTAAAATTTTGACAGTGAATTTCTTTCGTTGTCTTCTGCCTGTGTAAAAAAAAAAAATTCGATATGTCTTATTGGACCGTTCCCTTGTGAGAAAGCAAAGACTGTTGCACTCTTGGTTCAAGAAAGAACACGCAAATAATGACAGGCAAAAGTTAGTAGAGATTCGTGCGTCTATAAAAAGATCGATGCCCGAAGCATACTAAAATTGCCACAGACACACCTTAGCAAAAGCTCTTTCCGAGAACCCGAAAATATTCTGGTCCTATGTAAATCGATAGGCGGGTCAAAGCCCACTTTGCATCACTCATTGAGCATTCCGGAGAGTAATAGAAGAAATCAAACGGGAAGCTGAAGGTCTAAATTTAACCTTTAAAATATTTCATGCAGGAGGACCACACAAATGTACCGTCATTTGACCAACGTTCTAATTCCGAAATGGAGGACATAGTAATGGGTATTTCCGGTGTAGAGAAGCAGCTGAGAGAGCTAAATACGTTAATGTCTCCTGGTCCAGAGGGAATACCAGTTTGGTTTTACAAAGAGTATTCTGCGGCATTGGCCCCTTACTTAGCTTGCATTTATCGCGAAACTTTAATTCAGCGCAAAGTTCCTAGTGATTGGGACAAAAAAAAAAAAAAAAAAAAAAAAAAAAAAAAAAAAAAAAAAAAAAAAAAAAAGCGCAGGTGACTCTCGTTTATAATAAAGGAAAGAGAACTGACCCACATAATTACAGGCCAATATCGTTGACATCAGTTTCCTGTAGAATTTTGGAGCATATTCTCAGTTCGAATATTGTAAGTAAATTTCCTGGAGAAGGAAAAGCTTCTTTCTATGAATCAGCACGGGTTTAGGAAACATCGTTCATTTGAAACTCAGCTTGCACTTTTCTCACATGACATCTTGCGAGCCATGGATGAAGAGCAACGGGCGGATTATGTTGTTGTCGACTTCAAAAAGGCGTTTGACACGGTGCCACACTGCAGACTGCTAACGAAGATACGAGCTTATGGAATAGATTCACAGATTTGTGACTGGCTGGAAGACTTCCTAAGTAATAGAGTGCTGTACGTTGATCTCGACGGCGAGTGTTCATCAGAGACAAGTGTATCGTCAGGCTGTTTGCTGATGATGCTATGATGTATGGGAGGGTGTCGTCCTTAACTGACTGTAATAGCATTCAGGATGACTTAGACAAAATTTCTAGTTGGTGCTAAGAATGACAGCTAGCTCTCAATGTAGAAAAATGTAACATGTTGTGCATGAGTAGGAAAAACAATCATGTAATGCTTGAATACAGCTTTAATAGTGAGCTTCTTGCTGGAGTCGCATCGTTCAAATATCTAGGTGTAACAATGCAGAGCGATATGAAATGGAACATATAAGGACAGTTGTGAGTAAGGCGGACAGCCTACTTCAGTTTATTGGGAGAATTTTGGGAAGATGTACTTCATCTGTGAAAGAGACCGCGTATAAAACGCTTGTACAACCATGTCTTGAGTATTGTTAAAGTGTGTGGGACCCACAGCAGATAAATTTAAAAGAAGACATGGAAGCAGTTCAGAGGCGAGCAGCTAGATTTGTTACTGGTGGGTTTTACCAATGCGTGAGTGTCACAGAAATGCTCCGGCAACTCAATTGGGGATCGCTGGAGGAAAGGCGGCGTTCTTTTCGTGAATTTCTGTTGAGGAAATTTAGAGGGCCGGAAATTGAAGCTGAGTGTAGTACGATCTTGCTGCCACCTACTTAAATTTCATGTAGTGATCACAATGACAAGAGAAATTAGGGCTCGCGTGGAGGCATATAGGAATTCTTTCTTTCCTTGTTCTATTTGGGAGTGGAATAGGAAAGGAAATGCCTAGTAGTGGTACATTGTACCCTCCGCCACGCACCTTACGGTGGATTGCGGAGTATGTATGTACATATAGATACATATAAGAAAAGAGCTTTGTGTTGATTTGGGCCGTTCCTTGTTAGATGTTCTATGTGTGTCAGTCATTTTTACGATGTAATTGGGTGTGATACAGATGTTTATTGGGAGTATTGATTTGTTAGAAGGGGGAATACGATGGCTGTTTGTGCTCGAGTGATTGTCAACGTACGAGGTATGTGGTCTATCGACTGATAGAAAACGTTTTAGAAATACTGTCTGGTAGAGTATGCAATGCAAAAAGCTGCATGATCAATCGGTTAGATGTTCGAGAGGGATATACCAACGACGCAGAGTTACCGAGATTGTCGTTTGCTAGTTAGCTTAGAACTTTCGTAGAAAAGAGCTGGGACGGTTAGATCGTTTTGCAGTAGTTCGGTCGTTGGGTTGAAGATGGTTGTTGTTAGATAGTGTCGCATGCTAGTTGGGATAGAATTGAGTATAAAGTGTTTAAAATATGCGCTGCAGTATCTGTTTCCAGTTGAGGATGATGTTGTGTTGCAATAGACTTCTAAAGAAGTCGATTTAGGATTATTGCTGATCTTTTTAACTTATGCAAGCGTTGTAAATTCGACAAGTTCGTCAAGGAGACAATGCGAATTCACCATTTCTCCTACCTGGCGGCAGCGTTGTGATAGGACTCAGAATACTGGAGAAACTGGGCAAGGAAGCACTGGAGAACCTCCAGCAAATCATTTGGCTGTACATTATAATAAAATTACAGGTATTCACCTTATCGATTTTATAACAGGTGTTTGTGGGATACTTTTACCTCTTCCTTTGGTATTACCAGACTGGAGGCTACAATATACAATTATGGATTGGATTGGAAACGAGGATGGACAATATTTACAAAGTGCAACCCTTTACTGTTTGTCAATCCCATCTATGTGGCCTCGACTAACAAATTCCTTAGAGAGCAGACGTGTTGTTGTTATTTTGCAAATTGTTTGCTTGGTTAATAAGAACACTGAAAATTGACTGGTGTGTCCGTAAATCTAGCGAACTCCTCTGCGCAACAGGGTGTTTGCGGCCTTTGATTCTCTTCTCGCACTGTGCGCTGTCGTTTTGGAGACCCAAGGTTTACTACTTTCGTCTTTAAGTTGTTGGTTCAAGCGTTTTTGTTTGTGTAATACTATTCCGAGTGACGATGATAGTTCAGACGACCTCGTTGATGAATGTTTTTACCTCTAGAGGGTCTACTAAATTTCGTTATGTTTAAGCATTGTCTACTATTGTTATTAGGATGGAACATCTGTCATCGTCTGTACTTTGACATAGGACTTCGAAATATGTGAGGTTTGTTGGTGTTTTGTGGTGATGGCTATAAATTTTTCTGGTGTTGCTGTGTGTATTGTTAGCATTCTAGGCATCGTCGTTTGCGGTGCATTTGTCGAGGGGGGTGGCAACAACGTACAGCACAGGTATATCACAGCTCGGTTTAGTGGAATGAAAAAAGAAATCACAGGAAAGGAGCTTGGAGTATGAATTTTTGTGGGTAACGGGCAGGTCGATCTTGCTCTACAGAACTGTGTTGCTTGCTAGCTATCAGGTTGGTGAAGTACTGCCTCGGTTCTTTGGTTGCTGTCTTTTCGAATAAGGGTATTATTGAGTCAATGATTTCGAAAAAAAAGTGTTAGTGTATATGTCGGAAATCGGTAAACTGCCGATCTCAAATTATTTCACGCATTTTTTTATTGCGACTCTCCATTGTACAATAGGGTTTAAATGTCTTCTGGGGCGCTCGATAATCGGTATTTGACCTGTGTCAGATAAATGTTGTAAAGAATCGTTTGCATTGTAACAGGACAGAGAGATTCCCTTTGCTATGTTTTGATGGGTATACGCAAGAAGATGTGTACTGCTATAACAAGGAAATAAGAGGTAAAATTAAACTACCAGAATTCTCGGAAGGCGCAGATGTACCTCGATCTAAGGATAAGTAACAGGGCGTGATCGCTAAAGAGCTTCCGGCCTGGCTCAGCTACATTGTAGCGTGTTTAAATAAATGCAGTGCGCACTATCCTTGTCAAAGTGGTGTGTCTGCAGAAATCTTGTGTAGAAAGTTTTGATCATTTGGAGATTAAAGTTAGGTGTTTTTCAGAGAGAATGCTTAAAACGTTATGATATGTTGTTTAAACATTTAGAATATTTTTGCTTTATGAATCCTGCCGAGAGAGCACTGTGTGTGTGTTTGTGTGTGGGTGTGTGTGTGTGTGTTATGTTACTGTGTTACTCATTGGTCTGCGTTCCGGACGAATGTTAACGGAGCTTGCAGATGTATATTAGACGCATTGGTAACAGCTTGGTGCTATTATATCGGTGGCTGACTGGCAGAGTGGCTTTCGCTATGTTTGTTAAAATGCCTTTGTGTTGGAAATCTTTAGTTTCTATGCAGACGTTGTGCTAGATGTCTTTGCCGATTTTCGTTATTTCTACCAGTAAATTCGGATTTTTTTTTATAAACAATATGTATTCTGCTGTTGTTGTGTTACCGAAAGGGTGTTTGACATATAAGTGTGTAGCGTTTGTTACCGTGACATTCCGTTATTCCGCTTTATTACCTAACGCACGCTATTTTTTACATGTTCGTCTTCTGTTGCAAGTATCGTCTATGCATATATTTTGCCCAGGCACCTTAGGAAACGAACGATTTACGAAAGACGGAATATTAGTTCTAAATGTTTGTACCTCACCCATCTGTTGTATTACACCGAATCTCTTTATTTACCTGCAAAATTGCAGTTTGTACGTAGGCCTAAGGTTCTATGTATTAAACGGACTGCTCTAATTAAAGCATTGGATGCAATTAACAATTGGGATTGTAAGTTTGGAATTTTTATTTTAGGAGTGCGGATTCGAGTCCCGGACCGAGTTTTGCGGGGGTGGCAATCTTTAGGACTGTGAGTGGGGGCGGCATCGGGGGGCCGAGGGGGCGCAAGTGGTAGTGGCTACACTTAAGTTACTGTTAAATTCATATGCAAATTTAATACGGAACGTTCTAATTGTTAATGCACAATATAATAGGGATCAGTGGTGGATGGCCAGGGGGGGGGGCAGGGATGGGGGTGGCACTCGCACAAGTGTCCACTTGTGGAGGCGGACATGTTCGATGTTATTCCAGGTAATTCTACTGTCTGAAGTATGCAATAATTGGCTCTTTTTTCCAATGTGGGTGTACGTCTATAAGTAATCAATTTTGTAAAAAAAAGGGGGGGCGCGGGTTCGAGTCCCGGACCGGGTCACACGGGGGTGGCAATCTTTAGGGCTGTCAATGGAGTGCAGTTGGAGGCGGCAGGGGCTGTGCTCACGGAAGTGCTTACTTGTGGAGGCAGTTGCCCTTGTTACTGATAAAAAAATAGGGTGTTACAATTAAATATATATGCAACTTTAATAAAATTAATTGGGGCAGTGGAGGATGGGTTGGGGGTGGGGTTGGACCTCGCACAATTGCGCGGTCGTCGAAGGCGGTTATGACAATCATCGCTAAGTGTGGTATTGTTTTTGTTCTATCTTTCCGGGAAGAGCAGGTGGCGGCGTCCTTTGTTTAGCGGTCAGGCAAGTGGCTGAGGGAGGAGGAGGCGTCAGTATGGCGGTGGTGGTGGCATTGGGGGCGACATACACGTAGGTGCTTACATGTCCTGCAAGTGCGTCAGTTATTAAGGAAATTACATGTAACCTGTCAATCATATTTAAGTGGGCTATTGTTCGAGTGCAGCGGCATCATTTGATCTGAAGTCGGGCAATTGGCCGAGGGTGGAGGGGTGGGGGGAAGTAACGGTACCTGCCGTCGATGACAAAGAAAAGACGGGCGAATCTCAGTGGGGCGAAACCTGCATTGTCCTGCTACTGTCATCTTTTATGACATATCATTTGGAACAATGTGAAAATACTTCAGGTCTTCATTCAGGCGGGCTCATTTCACTACCAACAAAGGGAAAGGACAAAGACACTGTTGGCTCTCTCCTTTCCCGTACCCAAAACTTCCCGACCCAAGGAGTGTGTGTGTGTATGAATAATACAGGGCCAGTTGTTTCAAAGAAGGGCACAAAGTTCAGAAAGATTACTCCTGTGAAGAGAAGACTAACTGTTGTTCACATTTCAAAGTCAGCCATGTTATTACTGTCCCCGCAGTTTGTAGAGCTTTGGATGAAGGCTTACGTAAACGTAATTCAGTTATATTAATAGGACTGAAACATATTTAATGGATAGTATATTTATTTATGTTTTCATATTATTACAAATCGTTATTTTCAATGAAGGAAACTTCTTTAACCTTAAAGTCATTCACACTACAAATGAATGTGTCAAGGGATCAGCTGCTAACGATCCCCTTTTCATGCCCACGTTTAGTACACACTGCTGCCTCCTACATACTCTTACATTCTTTTCTGCTTCATAAAAAGCACCGTAAAAACAAAATGTTGTGATCGGTCTTTCATTGGACGGAAAGTAACGTACGGTAACTCGATAACGACTCATTTTCCAAAATAAAGTCAACGAATCCTAGTATTATTGCTGCGGTGTTGAGCAATGAGACTTAATTGTTTTATCTACTTCACTTACGGCGGGTGCCAAATAATGTGCTTCTTTTTAATTACTTTTAGACATGGAACATTTCACAGGCCTCCTCTGCCTCTTATTGGGTGACGAATTTGTAAATGTTGCTTATTAACTACCGGTACTTAATTTCGGAGGAAGAAACATATAACTCTATAGATACACATTGAAATAAAAAACCGAACACTAGCGCTACAAAGGAGCATTTACTGCAGGAAACCCACGGACATTGTTTCTTCACCGCCACTGCCACGGAACGCAGCTTGTGTGTCGCCAGCATGTTGTGAAAATCGGTACCGTAGTCCAGAACTAGCAGCGAGAAACGTTGTAACACATGTTTCAAACTCATTGTAAATGCGCCTTAATGCCAACGAACAAGCAAAAAACTAACTATACATGCATTCTTAAGTTTTTTTGGAGTTTCGACTGCTTTAAATTGTCTTCTCACCGCGACACAATTTGCAGTAAAAGGAATCATTTTTTCCATCCAACCTCAAAAATTCGAACTCTTCATCATAAGCTATTCCAAGGCATGCGTGTGTCTTCTTCCTTCTCCATATCGATAGGTGTGGAAAATAATCAGAGACTGTTTACGTTTGACACGTTTGGTGATTGTAATATACTCATTGTTGCGTAAATAATCTATATACATATACATAAATGTTGTGTTTGTTTGTGTGTGTTTGAAAATCTTCAAGTTCTACACCGATTGAGCTCCAAATTTGTCACGCACTGTAACACAGGAACGTTTCTTGATACATATTTATTTAACACGTTTACACGTATATACATATATAGGTGACACTTTTGGCAGTTTTAGCAACTACTTTTCCACATTGTAAAATTTATATAAATTCGTATATGATATATACATAAAAATAGGTATGCAAAAACATGCACGTAATCGGGTAGTGCGTTGTACCTGTATCAATATTTAAAGGCATTCGGTCAAGAACTTTCGGAGATATAAGATTTTGAACATAAGGCTAAACATGGTCCCCCACGAATCAAAGACATTGCCAAGGTGGGGTGGCTTGCGTGCCTCAACGATGCAGATAGCCGTACCGTAGGTACAACCACAGTGGAGGGGTACGTGCGGAGAGGCCAGACAAACGTGTGGTTCCTGAAGAGGGGCAGCAGCCTTTCCAGTAGTTACAGGGGCAACAGTCTGTATGATTGACTGAGATGGCCTTGTAACGTCAGCAAACATGGCTTTGCCATGCAGTTACTGAAAGCAAGGGGAAACTACAGTCGTTAATTTTCCCGAGGACGTGCAGCTCTACTGTATGAATATATGATGATTGCGTCTTCTTGGGTAAAATATTCCGGAGGTAAATTAGTCCCCCATTCGGATCTCCGGGCGGGGACTACTCAGAAAGATGACGTCATCAAAAAAAAAAAAATAAATAAATAAATAAATAAAAAATAAAAAAAAAATAAAAGAAAAGAAAAGAGGCATTCTACGGGTCGGAGCGTGGAATATTCTAACCCTTAATAGTATAGGTAAGTTATAAAATTTGAAAAGAGAAATGGATAGGTTAAAGTCAGATATGGTAGAGATTAGTGAAGTTCGGTGGCAGGATGAACAGGACTTCTGGTCAGGTGAGAACAGGATTATAAATACAAAATCAGTTTGTGGTAACGCAGGAGTAGGTCTGATAATAAATAAGAAAATAGGAATGCGGGTGAGTTACTATGAACAGCATAGTAAACGCATAATCGTATCAAAGATACACACAAAACCAACACCGACCACAGTAGTACAAGTTTATATGCCAACTAGCACGGCCGATGATGAGGATATCGAAGATATGTATGAAGAGATAAAACAAATAATTCAGAAAGTTACGGGAGATGAAAACTTGATTGTGATGGGGGAGAGAAGGAAATGTAGTAGGTGAATATGGACTGGGAAAAGGGAATGAAAGAGGGTATCGCTTGGTAGAATTTTACGCAGAGCACAATTTGAAGATCACCAATGATGGTTTAATCATCATGAAAGAAAGTTGTATACGTGGAAAAGGGCAGGAGACACCGGAAGGTAGCAGATTGACTTTATTATGGTAAGGAATAGATTTAGGAAGCAGGTTTTAAACTGTAAAACATATCCAGGGACAGATATAGACTCTGACCATAACTTATTGGTTATGAACTGCAGATTAAAACTTAAGAGACTGCAGAAAGGTAGAAAAGTTAGGAGATGGAACCTGGACAAATTGAAGGAACCAGAGGTGGTTGAGAGTTTTAGAGAAGAGCATTAGGCAAGGTTTGGCTTAAACGGGGGAAAGTAATACAGTAGAAAAAGAATGGATAGTTCTGAGAGATAGGGTAATAAAGGCCGCAGAGGATCATATAGGCAGAAGGACAAGGCCTCATAGAAATCCCTGGATAGCTCAAGATAAACTGAACTTAATTGATGAGAGGAGAAAATACAAAAATACATCAAGTGAAGCAGGCAAAAGGAAGTACAAAGTTCTGAAAAAAAAATGAGATTGACAGGAAGTGCAGACTGGCTAAGCAGGAGTGGCTAGAGGACAAATGCAGATCCGTAGAAGAATGTGTAACAAGGGGAAAGATAGATACTGCCTACAGGAAAATAAGAGATATTTGGAGACAAGAAAAGCAGCTGTATGAATATCAAGAAATCAGACAAAAAACCCGTACTAAGCAAAGAGGGGAAAGCTGAACTGTGGAAGGAATATATAGAGGGCCTATACAAAGGAAATAAACTTGAAGGCAGTATTCTAGAAATGGAAGATGAAGTGGAGGAAGATGAGATAGGAGATACAATACTGAGAGAAGAATTTGACAGAGCACTGAAGGATTTCAGTCGAAACAAGGCCCCTGGAGTAGATGATATTCCGTCTGAACTGCTGATATCGTTAGGAGAGCCTGACATGATAAAATTGTTCCACTTGGTGTGCAAGATGTATGAGACAGGGGAAATACCATCAGACTTCAAAAGGATATTGTAATTCCAATTCCAAAGAAAGTAAGTGCAGACAAATGTGAAAATTACAGAACTATCAGTTTAATAAGTCATGGTTGCAAAATACTAACACGAATTATTTACAGACGAATGAAAAAACTTGTGGAATCCGACCTTGGGGAAGATCAGTTTGGATTTAGGAGAAATGTAGGAACACGGGAGGCAATACTTACATTACGACTAATTTTATAAGATAGGCTAAGAAACTTACATTCTTAGCATTTGTCGATTTGGAGAAAGCTTTTGACAATGTCAACTGGCATACACTCTTCAAAATTCTGAAGGTATCGGGGGTAAAATATAGGGAGCGAAGAGTTATATTCAACCTATATAAAATCCAGACAGCAGTTATTAGAGTCGAAGGGCAAGAAAGGGCCACAGAGGTTGGGAAGGGAGTAAGACAGGGTTGTAGCCTTTACCCAGTGTTGTTTAATCTGTATATTGAGCAAGCAGTGAAGGAATTCAAGGAGAATTTTGGAGAGGGAATTAAAGTTCACGGAGAAGAAATTAAAACTTTGCGGTTTGCCGATGACACAGTAATTTTGTCAGAGACTGCAAAAGATCTGGAAGAGTAACTGAATGGAATGAACAGTGTCTTGAAAGGAAGATATAAGATGAACATTAACAAGAAAAAAGGAGGGTAATGGAATGTAATGTCAGAAAATCAGGTGATGCTTAAGGAATTAGATTAGGTAATGAAACAATAAAAGTAGTAGATGAGATTCGTTATTTGGATAGCAAGATAACTTCTGATGGCCGAAATAAGGAAGATATAAAATGCAGAATGGCTATGGGAACAAAAACGTTTCTAAAGAAGTGAAACTTGTTAACCTCCAATATTAATTTAAATGTTAGGAAGTCCTTTATGAAAGTATTTGTCTGGAGTGTAGCATTGTATGGGAGTGAAACGTGGACGATAATGAGTTCAGATAAAAAGATTATAGAAACTTTTGAAATGTGGTACTACAGACGAATGATGAAAATTAGATGGGTATATCACATAACAAATGAGGTGCTTAACCGAATTGGGGAGAAAAGAAGTTTCTGGCATATCCTGACTAAGAGAAGGGATAGATTGGTTGGACACATTCTGAGACATCAAGGAATTGTCGCTTAGCATTAGAAGGAAATGTGTGGGGTAAAAATCGTAGAGGAGGGCCGAGGAACGAATAAAGTAAGCAGATTCAAAGGGATGTAGGTTGCCCAACTTATTCTCAGATGAAGGGCCTTGCACAGGCCAGGGTAGCGTGGAAAGCTGCATCAAACCAGTCTGCGGACTGAAGACCACAACAACAACAAGTTAGATTTCTAAGACGAGATACAGGAAGGGTAGGCAATGACGAAGAGGGGGAGGAGAGATATACACGTACTTTTTTAATTGTAAACAAGACACCAAATACCCACTTGAGTAGTTCAGGCTTCAAAACTGGCTTAATAGCAGCACTTTTCAAAAATCATTTCATCCCCTCTTTCACTATCTTCATGGCTACATTTCACTTACAGTGTCAGCGGCGTAGAGTAGTAATGTCAGCAACGAAATGTTCAGTTTACAAGGATAATTGATTTATTGACAGTTGTTCGTACAAGAACGTATTAACGACAGAGCAGGAACTGCGATAATGGTTATTATATGGACAACAAAGTGATTCATTCAAAATATTCATTCTGATAGGAATCTACTTAGAATTGCCATTGCGTTGCAGAATACCACCTTTCCCGAGTAACTGTCTTGAACCAGATGCTTTCTAATAACGTGTGCAATTGACGTAGTCGGGCATCTAACGGTATCTATCGAATGTGCCCATCTAAATCCCTGCCGACAAAAGATGGACGTTTACCATCGTAGAATTACTTGGAAATGAAGGTTTACTTTTACTTACTGCAGCTGCGGCATTCGGTGCTTATGTAATAATAGCTTAAACCCGCGGCTTCGCTCGCGTGTTGGTTGATTATGATAGATAAGCTATCTTTCAGTAGTGTGCTATGAGTCTGAAGATTAAATGAAATACAATACCTTTTTTAGAAACAACCGTTTTTAATCAACATTCGAATAAAAAAATAAAATTATGTGAAGTGCTTATACTTTACAATAAATAATACATACATTATTCCTTATAGCCTGTGTTGCAATATCTCAACACGTATGATGAGAGTAATGACCAAATTCATTTTAATTTCATTTTAGGGCATTCTAATAAACTACGTTATTTGTAGTATTGTTTGGAGCGGAAATGTAGCGACATTTTGGGTTGCCTACCCTGGAGCAAGTGACGTGTAATTCACTACGTTTACATGCAACACATCTTCCGGAAGACGAAAACCGATTTTCGTAAACCGTTTTTCGCTGTCGCGTTTACATGGCATAGCCTGAATCGGATTTGGTAGCTCACATAAAATGGCGGCTGAAAACAGCTGATTCAGTTCCTTATTTAGTCTGCACAATCGCTATTTTTCTTTATTTAAATACACAGATATATGTTCACTCTAATATTTATACTTTTATTTCACATTAGAAAATATCACTCTTTCCATATGTGCCGAAAATTCTTAACAAGAAAACACAATCTGACAAGCCAAGAACGCTTCAAAAACGGTTGCGTTTACATGGGCACGAAAATCGATTGTGGAACTGGAAAACCGCTTTAGAGAAGCGGATTTCCAGAATCGATTTTGGAGTGTTTACATGACCAACCAAAAGCGGAATTGGGAAATCGGTTTACGAAATCCGGTTTTGGGAGCCCATGTAAACGGGGTGATTGACCATGTGGAAACATGAGGGCGGTAAATGGATTATTGCGATGTTTAATTATTGTCCTTGAGCTTTGTTAATTGTCATGGGGAAATCTAGACGAACTGGAAACTGAAGTCTTTTGAACTGAAATGGCATATGTGAAGGGATTAAAGGAAATTCAACAATAATGATTGTAATAATATCACAGATCGATCACTTGATATAATGCGCGAAACGTGAAATTTGTTTAAGAGATGTATTAAAAGAAATTTCTTTTTTACTGCTTTATTTATTTATTCTTATATTTACTTACAGAGAAAGAGCTGAAGACATTGTAGCACGCATAGACCAAAGATATGGTCTGTGGCATCACGTTTCGCTGTCTGTAAACTCCTTGCTATAGAGTGGCAAACGTCATCGCTGGCCTTCGAATTTTTTTATAATATGACAACTTTCAAACACCATATCTTCCACCCCCTTATAGCTATCCGCATGGAACTTCTACGGTGTACAACAGGAGACTGCGGACAACAATTACACACAGACCATTCGTTTGCATTCTGTAGTTTTCGCTGCAGAGCGAAATATTAACACAACACAAACGTAGAATTTTATATACACCGATAACTTTGCATCGCAATATACTCCACCCTTTTATCATTATCAACCCTCAAGCAACAATGAAACCAATAAAACCATTTTCAAAGAGTAAATGTAATGTTCAAAGAGTAATTATTGTTCCTCATTTCGCGTTATATTCTTCAAATTACAAAATATCTATCAGATCGCTATAAAACCATGCCTAAAAACTTCCTCAGGTATAAATTATAAACTGTAAAAATATTCAAGTCTCTGCACATGTTGTTTGGACTTGATAAGCGTACACCGAACAGACATTCATATTAATATATATATAGATAAATATCTATCCGATCGCTATAAAACCGTGCCTAAAGCCTTCCTCGGGTAGACATAAGTAAATGTACAAATTTTTAGCTCTTTATGTCTTGTGGTTCAGACATGATAAACGTACACCGAACAGACATTCACATTTATAGATTAGATTTCATAGTAAACACGGAACATTATTGGTCTAATTGTGTGTAACTAAGTTTTCAAAGAGCAATCAAGAGATTTTGGCAACATCAGCCGCTGCCGCAAGTGAAATTTTACCGAAATCATTATACAAATACATCAACATGAAAAATGACGTATCGTATTTCCATTACAATTACACATGGAGGCCAATGGCGCTTTGCCATAGATACGTGCAAAACTAAAATCATGTGTATATGTAGCCATTAAGAGAGGCAATAGGAAGCAGATGTTTTCATACCTATAGGCCTGATCACGTTTTAAATTCTCCAGCTGCCAAGTAAGAGAGCATTGAAAACCGAAGTGGTACGAATTCCTGCCTTGCATTCCGGTCGGGTCCTATGGTAAAAATGTGACACAAGTAACTACATTTCGTGGAAACGTGTTTAAGGTACGTTCATGTTTAATGGTTAATTTCCAGTATGATCGATCATATATTAGCAGTGGAAATCAAAACACCATAGAAACGAATTCTGAACAAAACGTTGTAATTTTATTTAATTTTATGTAACAGCAACTTTGTGATAGTTTCCATCAGATAACAGATAATTTGAAGCAAATCTTCAATTTTTAATTTCTTCATTTTATATAGGTACGACGAGGGAAAGACGATACTTGCATAGAGATAGATGGAGGAGGAGATGGAAGATGGATGGAAGGAAAGAGAGTTTGCTGTCTACATAAAAGTTCGTTCGGTGAATGGCGGAGAGTACTGTACTTACAAACTTCGATTAGAATAAATAAAAGTCCATCAGCACCGGGTACTGAAGCTAATACTTAAATAAAAGGAAGTACTAAAATTCGTACAACATTTTTTTTTCTCAAATAAGGGTAAAAATTTTTGAGAACATCTGTTATGTACCCAAATAATCCTAGATTATGTAAGTGAAAGTATATTATTTGGGAATAAAAAGGTTAAAATTTTGCAAATGAAGAGTCACCGGAGCACAGGTAGGGTGCTGCAGTGGCGAGAGGCGTGAGCAGGGAGTGAGGCACTGTGCAGGGGCACAGAGTAACATATACAGAGGAGAAGCCCCCTCTAAACCACTGTCCTACTCTCCCCTCGAAGTTCCGTAAGATGCTAGCAGGTGTCAGGCGGTTCCCTGGCTTAGGGTGCCTCTCGCACGTCAGAGGGTAGTGTGGAGGGGAGGCTGAGGGAAGAGCTCGTGCCGCCTGCCACGAGGCCACGGCTGTGTCCCGTGTGCCGGCGTTTGACGGGAGGTGGTGGTGGGGACAGCCACTACCTGCCGCCCGCTCTGGCCAGTTTAAAGAGCTGCTTCTCACCGCAGCGCCATCATGGGACATCTTACGGAACTGCTGGAAATCCTCCCTCCCCGCACCCCTGAGTGTAGGACCGGCCCCTTACGGAGGTTTCCCGTCTGTATATATTTGTCTGTGGCAGCTGGCAGACCAGTTGGCCTGTACGCTCGCTGCGTCTGGCCCGGCAGGCCATATTCAGCCCGGTGGGCTAGGCTGGCCTGCCGGGCCAGGCAGGCTGAAATGAGTGCCGTGCACAACTCTACCACATATACAACTGAGGGCCATGCCAACAAGCAGAGCAGTGAAGTGATGGCAGACGCTACGACCCAGCTGGCAGAGTCAGTGTGAGAACTCGTGTCATTGCAACATGGAGCTCATTACGCAGTAACAAGTTAACATCAAGTTTAGTTTTAAATTAGGCAAAACGGGAACGGAGACCGATGGGATGTTACTGCAAATGTTTGATGTTGAAGCAGTGAGTAAAAAGTGTGTGTTTTAAACGTTTTAGAGACGGCAAGGAAGGTGTAAAGGATGAGCCACTACGGGTCAACTGTCCAAAATCACAGTCCCAGAGACCCAGACAACATCTAACGAGTGCCACAGATGCTTCCGGATGATCGACAGGTGTCTTTGAGAATAATAGTGGCCGTGTTGAAGATCACCACAGACGTGTAAGCACTGTTGTTCACGAACATTTGAGAAAGCAAAAGATTTGTAGCCCGTTTGTAGCGCACATGCTGACTGACAAA
The DNA here is from genome assembly GCA_026315105.1 of Locusta migratoria. Taxonomy (NCBI): domain Eukaryota; kingdom Metazoa; phylum Arthropoda; class Insecta; order Orthoptera; family Acrididae; genus Locusta; species Locusta migratoria. Next base: position 674,870,944 of record CM048744.1, read on the forward strand.
CAGAAGCTAACTAAGCAGCTAGAGATTTCATCGACCAGAAACCGTAATTTTTGGAAATCATCATTACAGGAGATGAGATTTGTGCAACCAATACGATCCGGAGATCAAGCGAAAGCAGTGAGTAAAAAGTGTGTGTTTTAAACGTTTTAGAGACGGCAAGGAAGGTGTAAAGGATGAGCCACTACGGGTCAACTGTCCAAAATCACAGTCCCAGAGACCCAGACAACATCTAACGAGTGCCACAGATGCTTCCGGATGATCGACAGGTGTCTTTGAGAATAATAGTGGCCGTGTTGAAGATCACCACAGACGTGTAAGCACTGTTGTTCACGAACATTTGAGAAAGCAAAAGATTTGTAGCCCGTTTGTAGCGCACATGCTGACTGACAAACAGAAGCTAACTAAGCAGCTAGAGATTTCATCGACCAGAAACCGTAATTTTTGGAAATCATCATTACAGGTGATGAGATTTGTGCAACCAATACGATCCGGAGATCAAGCGAAAGCAGTGAGTAAAAAGTGTGTGTTTTAAACGTTTTAGAGACGGCAAGGAAGGTGTAAAGGATGAGCCACTACGGGTCAACTGTCCAAAATCACAGTCCCAGAGACCCAGACAACATCTAACGAGTGCCACAGATGCTTCCGGATGATCGACAGGTGTCTTTGAGAATAATAGTGGCCGTGTTGAAGATCACCACAGACGTGTAAGCACTGTTGTTCACGAACATTTGAGAAAGCAAAAGATTTGTAGCCCGTTTGTAGCGCACATGCTGACTGACAAACAGAAGCTAACTAAGCATCTAGAGATTTCATCGACCAGAAACCGTAATTTTTGGAAATCATCATTACAGGAGATGAGATTTGTGCAACCAATACGATCCGGAGATCAAGCGAAAGCAGTGAGTAAAAAGTGTGTGTTTTAAACGTTTTAGAGACGGCAAGGAAGGTGTAAAGGATGAGCCACTACGGGTCAACTGTCCAAACTCACAGTCCCAGAGACCCAGACAACATCTAACGAGTGCCACAGATGCTTCCGGATGATCGACAGGTGTCTTTGAGAATAATAGTGGCCGTGTTGAAGATCACCACAGACGTGTAAGCACTGTTGTTCACGAACATTTGAGAAAGCAAAAGATTTGTAGCCCGTTTGTAGCGCACATGCTGACTGACAAACAGAAGCTAACTAAGCAGCTAGAGATTTCATCGACCAGAAACCGTAATTTTTGGAAATCATCATTACAGGAGATGAGATTTGTGCAACCAATACGATCCGGAGATCAAGCGAAAGCAGTGAGTAAAAAGTGTGTGTTTTAAACGTTTTAGAGACGGCAAGGAAGGTGTAAAGGATGAGCCACTACGGGTCAACTGTCCAAAATCACAGTCCCAGAGACCCAGACAACATCTAACGAGTGCCACAGATGCTTCCGGATGATCGACAGGTGTCTTTGAGAATAATAGTGGCCGTGTTGAAGATCACCACAGACGTGTAAGCACTGTTGTTCACGAACATTTGAGAAAGCAAAAGATTTGTAGCCCGTTTGTAGCGCACATGCTGACTGACAAACAGAAGCTAACTAAGCAGCTAGAGATTTCATCGACCAGAAACCGTAATTTTTGGAAATCATCATTACAGGAGATGAGATTTGTGCAACCAATACGATCCGGAGATCAAGCGAAAGCAGTGAGTAAAAAGTGTGTGTTTTAAACGTTTTAGAGACGGCAAGGAAGGTGTAAAGGATGAGCCACTACGGGTCAACTGTCCAAAATCACAGTCCCAGAGACCCAGACAACATCTAACGAGTGCCACAGATGCTTCCGGATGATCGACAGGTGTCTTTGAGAATAATAGTGGCCGTGTTGAAGATCACCACAGACGTGTAAGCACTGTTGTTCACGAACATTTGAGAAAGCAAAAGATTTGTAGCCCGTTTGTAGCGCACATGCTGACTGACAAACAGAAGCTAACTAAGCATCTAGAGATTTCATCGACCAGAAACCGTAATTTTTGGAAATCATCATTACAGGAGATGAGATTTGTGCAACCAATACGATCCGGAGATCAAGCGAAAGCAGTGAGTAAAAAGTGTGTGTTTTAAACGTTTTAGAGACGGCAAGGAAGGTGTAAAGGATGAGCCACTACGGGTCAACTGTCCAAAATCACAGTCCCAGAGACCCAGACAACATCTAACGAGTGCCACAGATGCTTCCGGATGATCGACAGGTGTCTTTGAGAATAATAGTGGCCGTGTTGAAGATCACCACAGACGTGTAAGCACTGTTGTTCACGAACATTTGAGAAAGCAAAAGATTTGTAGCCCGTTTGTAGCGCACATGCTGACTGACAAACAGAAGCTAACTAAGCATCTAGAGATTTCATCGACCAGAAACCGTAATTTTTGGAAATCATCATTACAGGAGATGAGATTTGTGCAACCAATACGATCCGGAGATCAAGCGAAAGCAGTGAGTAAAAAGTGTGTGTTTTAAACGTTTTAGAGACGGCAAGGAAGGTGTAAAGGATGAGCCACTACGGGTCAACTGTCCAAAATCACAGTCCCAGAGACCCAGACAACATCTAACGAGTGCCACAGATGCTTCCGGATGATCGACAGGTGTCTTTGAGAATAATAGTGGCCGTGTTGAAGATCACCACAGACGTGTAAGCACTGTTGTTCACGAACATTTGAGAAAGCAAAAGATTTGTAGCCCGTTTGTAGCGCACATGCTGACTGACAAACAGAAGCTAACTAAGCAGCTAGAGATTTCATCGACCAGAAACCGTAATTTTTGGAAATCATCATTACAGGAGATGAGATTTGTGCAACCAATACGATCCGGAGATCAAGCGAAAGCAGTGAGTAAAAAGTGTGTGTTTTAAACGTTTTAGAGACGGCAAGGAAGGTGTAAAGGATGAGCCACTACGGGTCAACTGTCCAAAATCACAGTCCCAGAGACCCAGACAACATCTAACGAGTGCCACAGATGCTTCCGGATGATCGACAGGTGTCTTTGAGAATAATAGTGGCCGTGTTGAAGATCACCACAGACGTGTAAGCACTGTTGTTCACGAACATTTGAGAAAGCAAAAGATTTGTAGCCCGTTTGTAGCGCACATGCTGACTGACAAACAGAAGCTAACTAAGCATCTAGAGATTTCATCGACCAGAAACCGTAATTTTTGGAAATCATCATTACAGGAGATGAGATTTGTGCAACCAATACGATCCGGAGATCAAGCGAAAGCAGTGAGTAAAAAGTGTGTGTTTTAAACGTTTTAGAGACGGCAAGGAAGGTGTAAAGGATGAGCCACTACGGGTCAACTGTCCAAAATCACAGTCCCAGAGACCCAGACAACATCTAACGAGTGCCACAGATGCTTCCGGATGATCGACAGGTGTCTTTGAGAATAATAGTGGCCGTGTTGAAGATCACCACAGACGTGTAAGCACTGTTGTTCACGAACATTTGAGAAAGCAAAAGATTTGTAGCCCGTTTGTAGCGCACATGCTGACTGACAAACAGAAGCTAACTAAGCATCTAGAGATTTCATCGACCAGAAACCGTAATTTTTGGAAATCATCATTACAGGAGATGAGATTTGTGCAACCAATACGATCCGGAGATCAAGCGAAAGCAGTGAGTAAAAAGTGTGTGTTTTAAACGTTTTAGAGACGGCAAGGAAGGTGTAAAGGATGAGCCACTACGGGTCAACTGTCCAAAATCACAGTCCCAGAGACCCAGACAACATCTAACGAGTGCCACAGATGCTTCCGGATGATCGACAGGTGTCTTTGAGAATAATAGTGGCCGTGTTGAAGATCACCACAGACGTGTAAGCACTGTTGTTCACGAACATTTGAGAAAGCAAAAGATTTGTAGCCCGTTTGTAGCGCACATGCTGACTGACAAACAGAAGCTAACTAAGCATCTAGAGATTTCATCGACCAGAAACCGTAATTTTTGGAAATCATCATTACAGGAGATGAGATTTGTGCAACCAATACGATCCGGAGATCAAGCGAAAGCAGTGAGTAAAAAGTGTGTGTTTTAAACGTTTTAGAGACGGCAAGGAAGGTGTAAAGGATGAGCCACTACGGGTCAACTGTCCAAAATCACAGTCCCAGAGACCCAGACAACATCTAACGAGTGCCACAGATGCTTCCGGATGATCGACAGGTGTCTTTGAGAATAATAGTGGCCGTGTTGAAGATCACCACAGACGTGTAAGCACTGTTGTTCACGAACATTTGAGAAAGCAAAAGATTTGTAGCCCGTTTGTAGCGCACATGCTGACTGACAAACAGAAGCTAACTAAGCAGCTAGAGATTTCATCGACCAGAAACCGTAATTTTTGGAAATCATCATTACAGGAGATGAGATTTGTGCAACCAATACGATCCGGAGATCAAGCGAAAGCAGTGAGTAAAAAGTGTGTGTTTTAAACGTTTTAGAGACGGCAAGGAAGGTGTAAAGGATGAGCCACTACGGGTCAACTGTCCAAAATCACAGTCCCAGAGACCCAGACAACATCTAACGAGTGCCACAGATGCTTCCGGATGATCGACAGGTGTCTTTGAGAATAATAGTGGCCGTGTTGAAGATCACCACAGACGTGTAAGCACTGTTGTTCACGAACATTTGAGAAAGCAAAAGATTTGTAGCCCGTTTGTAGCGCACATGCTGACTGACAAACAGAAGCTAACTAAGCAGCTAGAGATTTCATCGACCAGAAACCGTAATTTTTGGAAATCATCATTACAGGAGATGAGATTTGTGCAACCAATACGATCCGGAGATCAAGCGAAAGCAGTGAGTAAAAAGTGTGTGTTTTAAACGTTTTAGAGACGGCAAGGAAGGTGTAAAGGATGAGCCACTACGGGTCAACTGTCCAAAATCACAGTCCCAGAGACCCAGACAACATCTAACGAGTGCCACAGATGCTTCCGGATGATCGACAGGTGTCTTTGAGAATAATAGTGGCCGTGTTGAAGATCACCACAGACGTGTAAGCACTGTTGTTCACGAACATTTGAGAAAGCAAAAGATTTGTAGCCCGTTTGTAGCGCACATGCTGACTGACAAACAGAAGCTAACTAAGCAGCTAGAGATTTCATCGACCAGAAACCGTAATTTTTGGAAATCATCATTACAGGAGATGAGATTTGTGCAACCAATACGATCCGGAGATCAAGCGAAAGCAGTGAGTAAAAAGTGTGTGTTTTAAACGTTTTAGAGACGGCAAGGAAGGTGTAAAGGATGAGCCACTACGGGTCAACTGTCCAAAATCACAGTCCCAGAGACCCAGACAACATCTAACGAGTGCCACAGATGCTTCCGGATGATCGACAGGTGTCTTTGAGAATAATAGTGGCCGTGTTGAAGATCACCACAGACGTGTAAGCACTGTTGTTCACGAACATTTGAGAAAGCAAAAGATTTGTAGCCCGTTTGTAGCGCACATGCTGACTGACAAACAGAAGCTAACTAAGCAGCTAGAGATTTCATCGACCAGAAACCGTAATTTTTGGAAATCATCATTACAGGAGATGAGATTTGTGCAACCAATACGATCCGGAGATCAAGCGAAAGCAGTGAGTAAAAAGTGTGTGTTTTAAACGTTTTAGAGACGGCAAGGAAGGTGTAAAGGATGAGCCACTACGGGTCAACTGTCCAAAATCACAGTCCCAGAGACCCAGACAACATCTAACGAGTGCCACAGATGCTTCCGGATGATCGACAGGTGTCTTTGAGAATAATAGTGGCCGTGTTGAAGATCACCACAGACGTGTAAGCACTGTTGTTCACGAACATTTGAGAAAGCAAAAGATTTGTAGCCCGTTTGTAGCGCACATGCTGACTGACAAACAGAAGCTAACTAAGCAGCTAGAGATTTCATCGACCAGAAACCGTAATTTTTGGAAATCATCATTACAGGAGATGAGATTTGTGCAACCAATACGATCCGGAGATCAAGCGAAAGCAGTGAGTAAAAAGTGTGTGTTTTAAACGTTTTAGAGACGGCAAGGAAGGTGTAAAGGATGAGCCACTACGGGTCAACTGTCCAAAATCACAGTCCCAGAGACCCAGACAACATCTAACGAGTGCCACAGATGCTTCCGGATGATCGACAGGTGTCTTTGAGAATAATAGTGGCCGTGTTGAAGATCACCACAGACGTGTAAGCACTGTTGTTCACGAACATTTGAGAAAGCAAAAGATTTGTAGCCCGTTTGTAGCGCACATGCTGACTGACAAACAGAAGCTAACTAAGCAGCTAGAGATTTCATCGACCAGAAACCGTAATTTTTGGAAATCATCATTACAGGAGATGAGATTTGTGCAACCAATACGATCCGGAGATCAAGCGAAAGCAGTGAGTAAAAAGTGTGTGTTTTAAACGTTTTAGAGACGGCAAGGAAGGTGTAAAGGATGAGCCACTACGGGTCAACTGTCCAAAATCACAGTCCCAGAGACCCAGACAACATCTAACGAGTGCCACAGATGCTTCCGGATGATCGACAGGTGTCTTTGAGAATAATAGTGGCCGTGTTGAAGATCACCACAGACGTGTAAGCACTGTTGTTCACGAACATTTGAGAAAGCAAAAGATTTGTAGCCCGTTTGTAGCGCACATGCTGACTGACAAACAGAAGCTAACTAAGCAGCTAGAGATTTCATCGACCAGAAACCGTAATTTTTGGAAATCATCATTACAGGAGATGAGATTTGTGCAACCAATACGATCCGGAGATCAAGCGAAAGCAGTGAGTAAAAAGTGTGTGTTTTAAACGTTTTAGAGACGGCAAGGAAGGTGTAAAGGATGAGCCACTACGGGTCAACTGTCCAAAATCACAGTCCCAGAGACCCAGACAACATCTAACGAGTGCCACAGATGCTTCCGGATGATCGACAGGTGTCTTTGAGAATAATAGTGGCCGTGTTGAAGATCACCACAGACGTGTAAGCACTGTTGTTCACGAACATTTGAGAAAGCAAAAGATTTGTAGCCCGTTTGTAGCGCACATGCTGACTGACAAACAGAAGCTAACTAAGCAGCTAGAGATTTCATCGACCAGAAACCGTAATTTTTGGAAATCATCATTACAGGAGATGAGATTTGTGCAACCAATACGATCCGGAGATCAAGCGAAAGCAGTGAGTAAAAAGTGTGTGTTTTAAACGTTTTAGAGACGGCAAGGAAGGTGTAAAGGATGAGCCACTACGGGTCAACTGTCCAAAATCACAGTCCCAGAGACCCAGACAACATCTAACGAGTGCCACAGATGCTTCCGGATGATCGACAGGTGTCTTTGAGAATAATAGTGGCCGTGTTGAAGATCACCACAGACGTGTAAGCACTGTTGTTCACGAACATTTGAGAAAGCAAAAGATTTGTAGCCCGTTTGTAGTGCACATGCTGACTGACAAACAGAAGCTAACTAAGCAGCTAGAGATTTCATCGACCAGAAACCGTAATTTTTGGAAATCATCATTACAGGAGATGAGATTTGTGCAACCAATACGATCCGGAGATCAAGCGAAAGCAGTGAGTAAAAAGTGTGTGTTTTAAACGTTTTAGAGACGGCAAGGAAGGTGTAAAGGATGAGCCACTACGGGTCAACTGTCCAAAATCACAGTCCCAGAGACCCAGACAACATCTAACGAGTGCCACAGATGCTTCCGGATGATCGACAGGTGTCTTTGAGAATAATAGTGGCCGTGTTGAAGATCACCACAGACGTGTAAGCACTGTTGTTCACGAACATTTGAGAAAGCAAAAGATTTGTAGCCCGTTTGTAGCGCACATGCTGACTGACAAACAGAAGCTAACTAAGCAGCTAGAGATTTCATCGACCAGAAACCGTAATTTTTGGAAATCATCATTACAGGAGATGAGATTTGTGCAACCAATACGATCCGGAGATCAAGCGAAAGCAGTGAGTAAAAAGTGTGTGTTTTAAACGTTTTAGAGACGGCAAGGAAGGTGTAAAGGATGAGCCACTACGGGTCAACTGTCCAAAATCACAGTCCCAGAGACCCAGACAACATCTAACGAGTGCCACAGATGCTTCCGGATGATCGACAGGTGTCTTTGAGAATAATAGTGGCCGTGTTGAAGATCACCACAGACGTGTAAGCACTGTTGTTCACGAACATTTGAGAAAGCAAAAGATTTGTAGCCCGTTTGTAGCGCACATGCTGACTGACAAACAGAAGCTAACTAAGCAGCTAGAGATTTCATCGACCAGAAACCGTAATTTTTGGAAATCATCATTACAGGAGATGAGATTTGTGCAACCAATACGATCCGGAGATCAAGCGAAAGCAGTGAGTAAAAAGTGTGTGTTTTAAACGTTTTAGAGACGGCAAGGAAGGTGTAAAGGATGAGCCACTACGGGTCAACTGTCCAAAATCACAGTCCCAGAGACCCAGACAACATCTAACGAGTGCCACAGATGCTTCCGGATGATCGACAGGTGTCTTTGAGAATAATAGTGGCCGTGTTGAAGATCACCACAGACGTGTAAGCACTGTTGTTCACGAACATTTGAGAAAGCAAAAGATTTGTAGCCCGTTTGTAGCGCACATGCTGACTGACAAACAGAAGCTAACTAAGCAGCTAGAGATTTCATCGACCAGAAACCGTAATTTTTGGAAATCATCATTACAGGAGATGAGATTTGTGCAACCAATACGATCCGGAGATCAAGCGAAAGCAGTGAGTAAAAAGTGTGTGTTTTAAACGTTTTAGAGACGGCAAGGAAGGTGTAAAGGATGAGCCACTACGGGTCAACTGTCCAAAATCACAGTCCCAGAGACCCAGACAACATCTAACGAGTGCCACAGATGCTTCCGGATGATCGACAGGTGTCTTTGAGAATAATAGTGGCCGTGTTGAAGATCACCACAGACGTGTAAGCACTGTTGTTCACGAACATTTGAGAAAGCAAAAGATTTGTAGCCCGTTTGTAGCGCACATGCTGACTGACAAACAGAAGCTAACTAAGCAGCTAGAGATTTCATCGACCAGAAACCGTAATTTTTGGAAATCATCATTACAGGAGATGAGATTTGTGCAACCAATACGATCCGGAGATCAAGCGAAAGCAGTGAGTAAAAAGTGTGTGTTTTAAACGTTTTAGAGACGGCAAGGAAGGTGTAAAGGATGAGCCACTACGGGTCAACTGTCCAAAATCACAGTCCCAGAGACCCAGACAACATCTAACGAGTGCCACAGATGCTTCCGGATGATCGACAGGTGTCTTTGAGAATAATAGTGGCCGTGTTGAAGATCACCACAGACGTGTAAGCACTGTTGTTCACGAACATTTGAGAAAGCAAAAGATTTGTAGCCCGTTTGTAGCGCACATGCTGACTGACAAACAGAAGCTAACTAAGCAGCTAGAGATTTCATCGACCAGAAACCGTAATTTTTGGAAATCATCATTACAGGAGATGAGATTTGTGCAACCAATACGATCCGGAGATCAAGCGAAAGCAGTGAGTAAAAAGTGTGTGTTTTAAACGTTTTAGAGACGGCAAGGAAGGTGTAAAGGATGAGCCACTACGGGTCAACTGTCCAAAATCACAGTCCCAGAGACCCAGACAACATCTAACGAGTGCCACAGATGCTTCCGGATGATCGACAGGTGTCTTTGAGAATAATAGTGGCCGTGTTGAAGATCACCACAGACGTGTAAGCACTGTTGTTCACGAACATTTGAGAAAGCAAAAGATTTGTAGCCCGTTTGTAGCGCACATGCTGACTGACAAACAGAAGCTAACTAAGCAGCTAGAGATTTCATCGACCAGAAACCGTAATTTTTGGAAATCATCATTACAGGAGATGAGATTTGTGCAACCAATACGATCCGGAGATCAAGCGAAAGCAGTGAGTAAAAAGTGTGTGTTTTAAACGTTTTAGAGACGGCAAGGAAGGTGTAAAGGATGAGCCACTACGGGTCAACTGTCCAAAATCACAGTCCCAGAGACCCAGACAACATCTAACGAGTGCCACAGATGCTTCCGGATGATCGACAGGTGTCTTTGAGAATAATAGTGGCCGTGTTGAAGATCACCACAGACGTGTAAGCACTGTTGTTCACGAACATTTGAGAAAGCAAAAGATTTGTAGCCCGTTTGTAGCGCACATGCTGACTGACAAACAGAAGCTAACTAAGCAGCTAGAGATTTCATCGACCAGAAACCGTAATTTTTGGAAATCATCATTACAGGAGATGAGATTTGTGCAACCAATACGATCCGGAGATCAAGCGAAAGCAGTGAGTAAAAAGTGTGTGTTTTAAACGTTTTAGAGACGGCAAGGAAGGTGTAAAGGATGAGCCACTACGGGTCAACTGTCCAAAATCACAGTCCCAGAGACCCAGACAACATCTAACGAGTGCCACAGATGCTTCCGGATGATCGACAGGTGTCTTTGAGAATAATAGTGGCCGTGTTGAAGATCACCACAGACGTGTAAGCACTGTTGTTCACGAACATTTGAGAAAGCAAAAGATTTGTAGCCCGTTTGTAGTGCACATGCTGACTGACAAACAGAAGCTAACTAAGCAGCTAGAGATTTCATCGACCAGAAACCGTAATTTTTGGAAATCATCATTACAGGAGATGAGATTTGTGCAACCAATACGATCCGGAGATCAAGCGAAAGCAGTGAGTAAAAAGTGTGTGTTTTAAACGTTTTAGAGACGGCAAGGAAGGTGTAAAGGATGAGCCACTACGGGTCAACTGTCCAAAATCACAGTCCCAGAGACCCAGACAACATCTAACGAGTGCCACAGATGCTTCCGGATGATCGACAGGTGTCTTTGAGAATACTAGTGGCCGTGTTGAAGATCACCACAGACGTGTAAGCACTGTTGTTCACGAACATTTGAGAAAGCAAAAGATTTGTAGCCCGTTTGTAGCGCACATGCTGACTGACAAACAGAAGCTAACTAAGCAGCTAGAGATTTCATCGACCAGAAACCGTAATTTTTGGAAATCATCATTACAGGAGATGAGATTTGTGCAACCAATACGATCCGGAGATCAAGCGAAAGCAGTGAGTAAAAAGTGTGTGTTTTAAACGTTTTAGAGACGGCAAGGAAGGTGTAAAGGATGAGCCACTACGGGTCAACTGTCCAAAATCACAGTCCCAGAGACCCAGACAACATCTAACGAGTGCCACAGATGCTTCCGGATGATCGACAGGTGTCTTTGAGAATAATAGTGGCCGTGTTGAAGATCACCACAGACGTGTAAGCACTGTTGTTCACGAACATTTGAGAAAGCAAAAGATTTGTAGCCCGTTTGTAGCGCACATGCTGACTGACAAACAGAAGCTAACTAAGCAGCTAGAGATTTCATCGACCAGAAACCGTAATTTTTGGAAATCATCATTACAGGAGATGAGATTTGTGCAACCAATACGATCCGGAGATCAAGCGAAAGCAGTGAGTAAAAAGTGTGTGTTTTAAACGTTTTAGAGACGGCAAGGAAGGTGTAAAGGATGAGCCACTACGGGTCAACTGTCCAAAATCACAGTCCCAGAGACCCAGACAACATCTAACGAGTGCCACAGATGCTTCCGGATGATCGACAGGTGTCTTTGAGAATAATAGTGGCCGTGTTGAAGATCACCACAGACGTGTAAGCACTGTTGTTCACGAACATTTGAGAAAGCAAAAGATTTGTAGCCCGTTTGTAGCGCACATGCTGACTGACAAACAGAAGCTAACTAAGCAGCTAGAGATTTCATCGACCAGAAACCGTAATTTTTGGAAATCATCATTACAGGAGATGAGATTTGTGCAACCAATACGATCCGGAGATCAAGCGAAAGCAGTGAGTAAAAAGTGTGTGTTTTAAACGTTTTAGAGACGGCAAGGAAGGTGTAAAGGATGAGCCACTACGGGTCAACTGTCCAAAATCACAGTCCCAGAGACCCAGACAACATCTAACGAGTGCCACAGATGCTTCCGGATGATCGACAGGTGTCTTTGAGAATAATAGTGGCCGTGTTGAAGATCACCACAGACGTGTAAGCACTGTTGTTCACGAACATTTGAGAAAGCAAAAGATTTGTAGCCCGTTTGTAGCGCACATGCTGACTGACAAACAGAAGCTAACTAAGCAGCTAGAGATTTCATCGACCAGAAACCGTAATTTTTGGAAATCATCATTACAGGAGATGAGATTTGTGCAACCAATACGATCCGGAGATCAAGCGAAAGCAGTGAGTAAAAAGTGTGTGTTTTAAACGTTTTAGAGACGGCAAGGAAGGTGTAAAGGATGAGCCACTACGGGTCAACTGTCCAAAATCACAGTCCCAGAGACCCAGACAACATCTAACGAGTGCCACAGATGCTTCCGGATGATCGACAGGTGTCTTTGAGAATAATAGTGGCCGTGTTGAAGATCACCACAGACGTGTAAGCACTGTTGTTCACGAACATTTGAGAAAGCAAAAGATTTGTAGCCCGTTTGTAGCGCACATGCTGACTGACAAACAGAAGCTAACTAAGCAGCTAGAGATTTCATCGACCAGAAACCGTAATTTTTGGAAATCATCATTACAGGAGATGAGATTTGTGCAACCAATACGATCCGGAGATCAAGCGAAAGCAGTGAGTAAAAAGTGTGTGTTTTAAACGTTTTAGAGACGGCAAGGAAGGTGTAAAGGATGAGCCACTACGGGTCAACTGTCCAAAATCACAGTCCCAGAGACCCAGACAACATCTAACGAGTGCCACAGATGCTTCCGGATGATCGACAGGTGTCTTTGAGAATAATAGTGGCCGTGTTGAAGATCACCACAGACGTGTAAGCACTGTTGTTCACGAACATTTGAGAAAGCAAAAGATTTGTAGCCCGTTTGTAGCGCACATGCTGACTGACAAACAGAAGCTAACTAAGCAGCTAGAGATTTCATCGACCAGAAACCGTAATTTTTGGAAATCATCATTACAGGAGATGAGATTTGTGCAACCAATACGATCCGGAGATCAAGCGAAAGCAGTGAGTAAAAAGTGTGTGTTTTAAACGTTTTAGAGACGGCAAGGAAGGTGTAAAGGATGAGCCACTACGGGTCAACTGTCCAAAATCACAGTCCCAGAGACCCAGACAACATCTAACGAGTGCCACAGATGCTTCCGGATGATCGACAGGTGTCTTTGAGAATAATAGTGGCCGTGTTGAAGATCACCACAGACGTGTAAGCACTGTTGTTCACGAACATTTGAGAAAGCAAAAGATTTGTAGCCCGTTTGTAGCGCACATGCTGACTGACAAACAGAAGCTAACTAAGCATCTAGAGATTTCATCGACCAGAAACCGTAATTTTTGGAAATCATCATTACAGGAGATGAGATTTGTGCAACCAATACGATCCGGAGATCAAGCGAAAGCAGTGAGTAAAAAGTGTGTGTTTTAAACGTTTTAGAGACGGCAAGGAAGGTGTAAAGGATGAGCCACTACGGGTCAACTGTCCAAAATCACAGTCCCAGAGACCCAGACAACATCTAACGAGTGCCACAGATGCTTCCGGATGATCGACAGGTGTCTTTGAGAATAATAGTGGCCGTGTTGAAGATCACCACAGACGTGTAAGCACTGTTGTTCACGAACATTTGAGAAAGCAAAAGATTTGTAGCCCGTTTGTAGCGCACATGCTGACTGACAAACAGAAGCTAACTAAGCAGCTAGAGATTTCATCGACCAGAAACCGTAATTTTTGGAAATCATCATTACAGGAGATGAGATTTGTGCAACCAATACGATCCGGAGATCAAGCGAAAGCAGTGAGTAAAAAGTGTGTGTTTTAAACGTTTTAGAGACGGCAAGGAAGGTGTAAAGGATGAGCCACTACGGGTCAACTGTCCAAAATCACAGTCCCAGAGACCCAGACAACATCTAACGAGTGCCACAGATGCTTCCGGATGATCGACAGGTGTCTTTGAGAATAATAGTGGCCGTGTTGAAGATCACCACAGACGTGTAAGCACTGTTGTTCACGAACATTTGAGAAAGCAAAAGATTTGTAGCCCGTTTGTAGCGCACATGCTGACTGACAAACAGAAGCTAACTAAGCAGCTAGAGATTTCATCGACCAGAAACCGTAATTTTTGGAAATCATCATTACAGGAGATGAGATTTGTGCAACCAATACGATCCGGAGATCAAGCGAAAGCAGTGAGTAAAAAGTGTGTGTTTTAAACGTTTTAGAGACGGCAAGGAAGGTGTAAAGGATGAGCCACTACGGGTCAACTGTCCAAAATCACAGTCCCAGAGACCCAGACAACATCTAACGAGTGCCACAGATGCTTCCGGATGATCGACAGGTGTCTTTGAGAATAATAGTGGCCGTGTTGAAGATCACCACAGACGTGTAAGCACTGTTGTTCACGAACATTTGAGAAAGCAAAAGATTTGTAGCCCGTTTGTAGCGCACATGCTGACTGACAAACAGAAGCTAACTAAGCAGCTAGAGATTTCATCGACCAGAAACCGTAATTTTTGGAAATCATCATTACAGGAGATGAGATTTGTGCAACCAATACGATCCGGAGATCAAGCGAAAGCAGTGAGTAAAAAGTGTGTGTTTTAAACGTTTTAGAGACGGCAAGGAAGGTGTAAAGGATGAGCCACTACGGGTCAACTGTCCAAAATCACAGTCCCAGAGACCCAGACAACATCTAACGAGTGCCACAGATGCTTCCAGATGATCGACAGGTGTCTTTGAGAATAATAGTGGCCGTGTTGAAGATCACCACAGACGTGTAAGCACTGTTGTTCACGAACATTTGAGAAAGCAAAAGATTTGTAGCCCGTTTGTAGCGCACATGCTGACTGACAAACAGAAGCTAACTAAGCATCTAGAGATTTCATCGACCAGAAACCGTAATTTTTGGAAATCATCATTACAGGAGATGAGATTTGTGCAACCAATACGATCCGGAGATCAAGCGAAAGCAGTGAGTAAAAAGTGTGTGTTTTAAACGTTTTAGAGACGGCAAGGAAGGTGTAAAGGATGAGCCACTACGGGTCAACTGTCCAAAATCACAGTCCCAGAGACCCAGACAACATCTAACGAGTGCCACAGATGCTTCCGGATGATCGACAGGTGTCTTTGAGAATAATAGTGGCCGTGTTGAAGATCACCACAGACGTGTAAGCACTGTTGTTCACGAACATTTGAGAAAGCAAAAGATTTGTAGCCCGTTTGTAGCGCACATGCTGACTGACAAACAGAAGCTAACTAAGCATCTAGAGATTTCATCGACCAGAAACCGTAATTTTTGGAAATCATCATTACAGGAGATGAGATTTGTGCAACCAATACGATCCGGAGATCAAGCGAAAGCAGTGAGTAAAAAGTGTGTGTTTTAAACGTTTTAGAGACGGCAAGGAAGGTGTAAAGGATGAGCCACTACGGGTCAACTGTCCAAAATCACAGTCCCAGAGACCCAGACAACATCTAACGAGTGCCACAGATGCTTCCGGATGATCGACAGGTGTCTTTGAGAATACTAGTGGCCGTGTTGAAGATCACCACAGACGTGTAAGCACTGTTGTTCACGAACATTTGAGAAAGCAAAAGATTTGTAGCCCGTTTGTAGCGCACATGCTGACTGACAAACAGAAGCTAACTAAGCAGCTAGAGATTTCATCGACCAGAAACCGTAATTTTTGGAAATCATCATTACAGGAGATGAGATTTGTGCAACCAATACGATCCGGAGATCAAGCGAAAGCAGTGAGTAAAAAGTGTGTGTTTTAAACGTTTTAGAGACGGCAAGGAAGGTGTAAAGGATGAGCCACTACGGGTCAACTGTCCAAAATCACAGTCCCAGAGACCCAGACAACATCTAACGAGTGCCACAGATGCTTCCGGATGATCGACAGGTGTCTTTGAGAATAATAGTGGCCGTGTTGAAGATCACCACAGACGTGTAAGCACTGTTGTTCACGAACATTTGAGAAAGCAAAAGATTTGTAGCCCGTTTGTAGCGCACATGCTGACTGACAAACAGAAGCTAACTAAGCAGCTAGAGATTTCATCGACCAGAAACCGTAATTTTTGGAAATCATCATTACAGGAGATGAGATTTGTGCAACCAATACGATCCGGAGATCAAGCGAAAGCAGTGAGTAAAAAGTGTGTGTTTTAAACGTTTTAGAGACGGCAAGGAAGGTGTAAAGGATGAGCCACTACGGGTCAACTGTCCAAAATCACAGTCCCAGAGACCCAGACAACATCTAACGAGTGCCACAGATGCTTCCGGATGATCGACAGGTGTCTTTGAGAATAATAGTGGCCGTGTTGAAGATCACCACAGACGTGTAAGCACTGTTGTTCACGAACATTTGAGAAAGCAAAAGATTTGTAGCCCGTTTGTAGCGCACATGCTGACTGACAAACAGAAGCTAACTAAGCATCTAGAGATTTCATCGACCAGAAACCGTAATTTTTGGAAATCATCATTACAGGAGATGAGATTTGTGCAACCAATACGATCCGGAGATCAAGCGAAAGCAGTGAGTAAAAAGTGTGTGTTTTAAACGTTTTAGAGACGGCAAGGAAGGTGTAAAGGATGAGCCACTACGGGTCAACTGTCCAAAATCACAGTCCCAGAGACCCAGACAACATCTAACGAGTGCCACAGATGCTTCCGGATGATCGACAGGTGTCTTTGAGAATAATAGTGGCCGTGTTGAAGATCACCACAGACGTGTAAGCACTGTTGTTCACGAACATTTGAGAAAGCAAAAGATTTGTAGCCCGTTTGTAGCGCACATGCTGACTGACAAACAGAAGCTAACTAAGCATCTAGAGATTTCATCGACCAGAAACCGTAATTTTTGGAAATCATCATTACAGGAGATGAGATTTGTGCAACCAATACGATCCGGAGATCAAGCGAAAGCAGTGAGTAAAAAGTGTGTTTTAAACGTTTTAGAGACGGCAAGGAAGGTGTAAAGGATGAGCCACTACGGGTCAACTGTCCAAAATCACAGTCCCAGAGACCCAGACAACATCTAACGAGTGCCACAGATGCTTCCGGATGATCGACAGGTGTCTTTGAGAATACTAGTGGCCGTGTTGAAGATCACCACAGACGTGTAAGCACTGTTGTTCACGAACATTTGAGAAAGCAAAAGATTTGTAGCCCGTTTGTAGCGCACATGCTGACTGACAAACAGAAGCTAACTAAGCAGCTAGAGATTTCATCGACCAGAAACCGTAATTTTTGGAAATCATCATTACAGGAGATGAGATTTGTGCAACCAATACGATCCGGAGATCAAGCGAAAGCAGTGAGTAAAAAGTGTGTGTTTTAAACGTTTTAGAGACGGCAAGGAAGGTGTAAAGGATGAGCCACTACGGGTCAACTGTCCAAAATCACAGTCCCAGAGACCCAGACAACATCTAACGAGTGCCACAGATGCTTCCGGATGATCGACAGGTGTCTTTGAGAATACTAGTGGCCGTGTTGAAGATCACCACAGACGTGTAAGCACTGTTGTTCACGAACATTTGAGAAAGCAAAAGATTTGTAGCCCGTTTGTAGCGCACATGCTGACTGACAAACAGAAGCTAACTAAGCAGCTAGAGATTTCATCGACCAGAAACCGTAATTTTTGGAAATCATCATTACAGGAGATGAGATTTGTGCAACCAATACGATCCGGAGATCAAGCGAAAGCAGTGAGTAAAAAGTGTGTGTTTTAAACGTTTTAGAGACGGCAAGGAAGGTGTAAAGGATGAGCCACTACGGGTCAACTGTCCAAAATCACAGTCCCAGAGACCCCGACAACATCTAACGAGTGCCACAGATGCTTCCAGATGATCGACAGGTGTCTTTGAGAATAATAGTGGCCGTGTTGAAGATCACCACAGACGTGTAAGCACTGTTGTTCACGAACATTTGAGAAAGCAAAAGATTTGTAGCCCGTTTGTAGCGCACATGCTGACTGACAAACAGAAGCTAACTAAGCATCTAGAGATTTCATCGACCAGAAACCGTAATTTTTGGAAATCATCATTACAGGAGATGAGATTTGTGCAACCAATACGATCCGGAGATCAAGCGAAAGCAGTGAGTAAAAAGTGTGTGCTTTAAACGTTTTAGAGACGGCAAGGAAGGTGTAAAGGATGAGCCACTACGGGTCAACTGTCCAAAATCACAGTCCCAGAGACCCAGACAACATCTAACGAGTGCCACAGATGCTTCCGGATGATCGACAGGTGTCTTTGAGAATAATAGTGGCCGTGTTGAAGATCACCACAGACGTGTAAGCACTGTTGTTCACGAACATTTGAGAAAGCAAAAGATTTGTAGCCCGTTTGTAGCGCACATGCTGACTGACAAACAGAAGCTAACTAAGCATCTAGAGATTTCATCGACCAGAAACCGTAATTTTTGGAAATCATCATTACAGGAGATGAGATTTGTGCAACCAATACGATCCGGAGATCAAGCGAAAGCAGTGAGTAAAAAGTGTGTGTTTTAAACGTTTTAGAGACGGCAAGGAAGGTGTAAAGGATGAGCCACTACGGGTCAACTGTCCAAAATCACAGTCCCAGAGACCCAGACAACATCTAACGAGTGCCACAGATGCTTCCGGATGATCGACAGGTGTCTTTGAGAATACTAGTGGCCGTGTTGAAGATCACCACAGACGTGTAAGCACTGTTGTTCACGAACATTTGAGAAAGCAAAAGATTTGTAGCCCGTTTGTAGCGCACATGCTGACTGACAAACAGAAGCTAACTAAGCAGCTAGAGATTTCATCGACCAGAAACCGTAATTTTTGGAAATCATCATTACAGGAGATGAGATTTGTGCAACCAATACGATCCGGAGATCAAGCGAAAGCAGTGAGTAAAAAGTGTGTGTTTTAAACGTTTTAGAGACGGCAAGGAAGGTGTAAAGGATGAGCCACTACGGGTCAACTGTCCAAAATCACAGTCCCAGAGACCCAGACAACATCTAACGAGTGCCACAGATGCTTCCGGATGATCGACAGGTGTCTTTGAGAATACTAGTGGCCGTGTTGAAGATCACCACAGACGTGTAAGCACTGTTGTTCACGAACATTTGAGAAAGCAAAAGATTTGTAGCCCGTTTGTAGCGCACATGCTGACTGACAAACAGAAGCTAACTAAGCAGCTAGAGATTTCATCGACCAGAAACCGTAATTTTTGGAAATCATCATTACAGGAGATGAGATTTGTGCAACCAATACGATCCGGAGATCAAGCGAAAGCAGTGAGTAAAAAGTGTGTGTTTTAAACGTTTTAGAGACGGCAAGGAAGGTGTAAAGGATGAGCCACTACGGGTCAACTGTCCAAAATCACAGTCCCAGAGACCCAGACAACATCTAACGAGTGCCACAGATGCTTCCGGATGATCGACAGGTGTCTTTGAGAATAATAGTGGCCGTGTTGAAGATCACCACAGACGTGTAAGCACTGTTGTTCACGAACATTTGAGAAAGCAAAAGATTTGTAGCCCGTTTGTAGCGCACATGCTGACTGACAAACAGAAGCTAACTAAGCAGCTAGAGATTTCATCGACCAGAAACCGTAATTTTTGGAAATCATCATTACAGGAGATGAGATTTGTGCAACCAATACGATCCGGAGATCAAGCGAAAGCAGTGAGTAAAAAGTGTGTGTTTTAAACGTTTTAGAGACGGCAAGGAAGGTGTAAAGGATGAGCCACTACGGGTCAACTGTCCAAAATCACAGTCCCAGAGACCCAGACAACATCTAACGAGTGCCACAGATGCTTCCAGATGATCGACAGGTGTCTTTGAGAATAATAGTGGCCGTGTTGAAGATCACCACAGACGTGTAAGCACTGTTGTTCACGAACATTTGAGAAAGCAAAAGATTTGTAGCCCGTTTGTAGCGCACATGCTGACTGACAAACAGAAGCTAACTAAGCATCTAGAGATTTCATCGACCAGAAACCGTAATTTTTGGAAATCATCATTACAGGAGATGAGATTTGTGCAACAAATACGATCCGGAGATCAAGCGAAAGCAGTGAGTAAAAAGTGTGTGTTTTAAACGTTTTAGAGACGGCAAGGAAGGTGTAAAGGATGAGCCACTACGGGTCAACTGTCCAAAATCACAGTCCCAGAGACCCAGACAACATCTAACGAGTGCCACAGATGCTTCCGGATGATCGACAGGTGTCTTTGAGAATAATAGTGGCCGTGTTGAAGATCACCACAGACGTGTAAGCACTGTTGTTCACGAACATTTGAGAAAGCAAAAGATTTGTAGCCCGTTTGTAGCGCACATGCTGACTGACAAACAGAAGCTAACTAAGCATCTAGAGATTTCATCGACCAGAAACCGTAATTTTTGGAAATCATCATTACAGGAGATGAGATTTGTGCAACCAATACGATCCGGAGATCAAGCGAAAGCAGTGAGTAAAAAGTGTGTGTTTTAAACGTTTTAGAGACGGCAAGGAAGGTGTAAAGGATGAGCCACTACGGGTCAACTGTCCAAAATCACAGTCCCAGAGACCCAGACAACATCTAACGAGTGCCACAGATGCTTCCGGATGATCGACAGGTGTCTTTGAGAATACTAGTGGCCGTGTTGAAGATCACCACAGACGTGTAAGCACTGTTGTTCACGAACATTTGAGAAAGCAAAAGATTTGTAGCCCGTTTGTAGCGCACATGCTGACTGACAAACAGAAGCTAACTAAGCAGCTAGAGATTTCATCGACCAGAAACCGTAATTTTTGGAAATCATCATTACAGGAGATGAGATTTGTGCAACCAATACGATCCGGAGATCAAGCGAAAGCAGTGAGTAAAAAGTGTGTGTTTTAAACGTTTTAGAGACGGCAAGGAAGGTGTAAAGGATGAGCCACTACGGGTCAACTGTCCAAAATCACAGTCCCAGAGACCCAGACAACATCTAACGAGTGCCACAGATGCTTCCGGATGATCGACAGGTGTCTTTGAGAATAATAGTGGCCGTGTTGAAGATCACCACAGACGTGTAAGCACTGTTGTTCACGAACATTTGAGAAAGCAAAAGATTTGTAGCCCGTTTGTAGCGCACATGCTGACTGACAAACAGAAGCTAACTAAGCAGCTAGAGATTTCATCGACCAGAAACCGTAATTTTTGGAAATCATCATTACAGGAGATGAGATTTGTGCAACCAATACGATCCGGAGATCAAGCGAAAGCAGTGAGTAAAAAGTGTGTGTTTTAAACGTTTTAGAGACGGCAAGGAAGGTGTAAAGGATGAGCCACTACGGGTCAACTGTCCAAAATCACAGTCCCAGAGACCCAGACAACATCTAACGAGTGCCACAGATGCTTCCGGATGATCGACAGGTGTCTTTGAGAATAATAGTGGCCGTGTTGAAGATCACCACAGACGTGTAAGCACTGTTGTTCACGAACATTTGAGAAAGCAAAAGATTTGTAGCCCGTTTGTAGCGCACATGCTGACTGACAAACAGAAGCTAACTAAGCAGCTAGAGATTTCATCGACCAGAAACCGTAATTTTTGGAAATCATCATTACAGGAGATGAGATTTGTGCAACCAATACGATCCGGAGATCAAGCGAAAGCAGTGAGTAAAAAGTGTGTGTTTTAAACGTTTTAGAGACGGCAAGGAAGGTGTAAAGGATGAGCCACTACGGGTCAACTGTCCAAAATCACAGTCCCAGAGACCCAGACAACATCTAACGAGTGCCACAGATGCTTCCGGATGATCGACAGGTGTCTTTGAGAATAATAGTGGCCGTGTTGAAGATCACCACAGACGTGTAAGCACTGTCGTTCACGAACATTTGAGAAAGCAAAAGATTTGTAGCCCGTTTGTAGCGCACATGCTGACTGACAAACAGAAGCTAACTAAGCAGCTAGAGATTTCATCGACCAGAAACCGTAATTTTTGGAAATCATCATTACAGGAGATGAGATTTGTGCAACCAATACGATCCGGAGATCAAGCGAAAGCAGTGAGTAAAAAGTGTGTGTTTTAAACGTTTTAGAGACGGCAAGGAAGGTGTAAAGGATGAGCCACTACAGGTCAACTGTCCAAAATCACAGTCCCAGAGACCCAGACAACATCTAACGAGTGCCACAGATGCTTCCGGATGATCGACAGGTGTCTTTGAGAATAATAGTGGCCGTGTTGAAGATCACCACAGACGTGTAAGCACTGTTGTTCACGAACATTTGAGAAAGCAAAAGATTTGTAGCCCATTTGTAGCGCACATGCTGACTGACAAACAGAAGCTAACTAAGCATCTAGAGATTTCATCGACCAGAAACCCTAATTTTTGGAAATCATCATTACAGGAGATGAGATTTGTGCAACCAATACGATCCGGAGATCAAGCGAAAGCAGTGAGTAAAAAGTGTGTGTTTTAAACGTTTTAGAGACGGCAAGGAAGGTGTAAAGGATGAGCCACTACGGGTCAACTGTCCAAAATCACAGTCCCAGAGACCCAGACAACATCTAACGAGTGCCACAGATGCTTCCGGATGATCGACAGGTGTCTTTGAGAATAATAGTGGCCGTGTTGAAGATCACCACAGACGTGTAAGCACTGTTGTTCACGAACATTTGAGAAAGCAAAAGATTTGTAGCCCGTTTGTAGCGCACATGCTGACTGACAAACAGAAGCTAACTAAGCAGCTAGAGATTTCAACGACCAGAAACCGTAATTTTTGGAAATCATCATTACAGGAGATGAGATTTGTGCAACCAATACGATCCGGAGATCAAGCGAAAGCAGTGAGTAAAAAGTGTGTGTTTTAAACGTTTTAGAGACGGCAAGGAAGGTGTAAAGGATGAGCCACTACGGGTCAACTGTCCAAAATCACAGTCCCAGAGACCCAGACAACATCTAACGAGTGCCACAGATGCTTCCGGATGATCGACAGGTGTCTTTGAGAATAATAGTGGCCGTGTTGAAGATCACCACAGACGTGTAAGCACTGTTGTTCACGAACATTTGAGAAAGCAAAAGATTTGTAGCCCGTTTGTAGCGCACATGCTGACTGACAAACAGAAGCTAACTAAGCAGCTAGAGATTTCATCGACCAGAAACCGTAATTTTTCGAAATCATCATTACAGGAGATGAGATTTGTGCAACCAATACGATCCGGAGATCAAGCGAAAGCAGTGAGTAAAAAGTGTGTGTTTTAAACGTTTTAGAGACGGCAAGGAAGGTGTAAAGGATGAGCCACTACGGGTCAACTGTCCAAAATCACAGTCCCAGAGACCCAGACAACATCTAACGAGTGCCACAGATGCTTCCGGATGATCGACAGGTGTCTTTGAGAATAATAGTGGCCGTGTTGAAGATCACCACAGACGTGTAAGCACTGTTGTTCACGAACATTTGAGAAAGCAAAAGATTTGTAGCCCGTTTGTAGCGCACATGCTGACTGACAAACAGAAGCTAACTAAGCATCTAGAGATTTCATCGACCAGAAACCGTAATTTTTGGAAATCATCATTACAGGAGATGAGATTTGTGCAACCAATACGATCCGGAGATCAAGCGAAAGCAGTGAGTAAAAAGTGTGTGTTTTAAACGTTTTAGAGACGGCAAGGAAGGTGTAAAGGATGAGCCACTACGGGTCAACTGTCCAAAATCACAGTCCCAGAGACCCAGACAACATCTAACGAGTGCCACAGATGCTTCCGGATGATCGACAGGTGTCTTTGAGAATAATAGTGGCCGTGTTGAAGATCACCACAGACGTGTAAGCACTGTTGTTCACGAACATTTGAGAAAGCAAAAGATTTGTAGCCCGTTTGTAGCGCACATGCTGACTGACAAACAGAAGCTAACTAAGCATCTAGAGATTTCATCGACCAGAAACCGTAATTTTTGGAAATCATCATTACAGGAGATGAGATTTGTGCAACCAATACGATCCGGAGATCAAGCGAAAGCAGTGAGTAAAAAGTGTGTGTTTTAAACGTTTTAGAGACGGCAAGGAAGGTGTAAAGGATGAGCCACTACGGGTCAACTGTCCAAAATCACAGTCCCAGAGACCCAGACAACATCTAACGAGTGCCACAGATGCTTCCGGATGATCGACAGGTGTCTTTGAGAATAATAGTGGCCGTGTTGAAGATCACCACAGACGTGTAAGCACTGTTGTTCACGAACATTTGAGAAAGCAAAAGATTTGTAGCCCGTTTGTAGCGCACATGCTGACTGACAAACAGAAGCTAACTAAGCAGCTAGAGATTTCATCGACCAGAAACCGTAATTTTTGGAAATCATCATTACAGGAGATGAGATTTGTGCAACCAATACGATCCGGAGATCAAGCGAAAGCAGTGAGTAAAAAGTGTGTGTTTTAAACGTTTTAGAGACGGCAAGGAAGGTGTAAAGGATGAGCCACTACGGGTCAACTGTCCAAAATCACAGTCCCAGAGACCCAGACAACATCTAACGAGTGCCACAGATGCTTCCGGATGATCGACAGGTGTCTTTGAGAATAATAGTGGCCGTGTTGAAGATCACCACAGACGTGTAAGCACTGTTGTTCACGAACATTTGAGAAAGCAAAAGATTTGTAGCCCGTTTGTAGCGCACATGCTGACTGACAAACAGAAGCTAACTAAGCAGCTAGAGATTTCATCGACCAGAAACCGTAATTTTTGGAAATCATCATTACAGGAGATGAGATTTGTGCAACCAATACGATCCGGAGATCAAGCGAAAGCAGTGAGTAAAAAGTGTGTGTTTTAAACGTTTTAGAGACGGCAAGGAAGGTGTAAAGGATGAGCCACTACGGGTCAACTGTCCAAAATCACAGTCCCAGAGACCCAGACAACATCTAACGAGTGCCACAGATGCTTCCGGATGATCGACAGGTGTCTTTGAGAATAATAGTGGCCGTGTTGAAGATCACCACAGACGTGTAAGCACTGTTGTTCACGAACATTTGAGAAAGCAAAAGATTTGTAGCCCGTTTGTAGCGCACATGCTGACTGACAAACAGAAGCTAACTAAGCAGCTAGAGATTTCATCGACCAGAAACCGTAATTTTTGGAAATCATCATTACAGGAGATGAGATTTGTGCAACCAATACGATCCGGAGATCAAGCGAAAGCAGTGAGTAAAAAGTGTGTGTTTTAAACGTTTTAGAGACGGCAAGGAAGGTGTAAAGGATGAGCCACTACGGGTCAACTGTCCAAAATCACAGTCCCAGAGACCCAGACAACATCTAACGAGTGCCACAGATGCTTCCGGATGATCGACAGGTGTCTTTGAGAATAATAGTGGCCGTGTTGAAGATCACCACAGACGTGTAAGCACTGTTGTTCACGAACATTTGAGAAAGCAAAAGATTTGTAGCCCGTTTGTAGCGCACATGCTGACTGACAAACAGAAGCTAACTAAGCAGCTAGAGATTTCATCGACCAGAAACCGTAATTTTTGGAAATCATCATTACAGGAGATGAGATTTGTGCAACCAATACGATCCGGAGATCAAGCGAAAGCAGTGAGTAAAAAGTGTGTGTTTTAAACGTTTTAGAGACGGCAAGGAAGGTGTAAAGGATGAGCCACTACGGGTCAACTGTCCAAAATCACAGTCCCAGAGACCCAGACAACATCTAACGAGTGCCACAGATGCTTCCGGATGATCGACAGGTGTCTTTGAGAATAATAGTGGCCGTGTTGAAGATCACCACAGACGTGTAAGCACTGTTGTTCACGAACATTTGAGAAAGCAAAAGATTTGTAGCCCATTTGTAGCGCACATGCTGACTGACAAACAGAAGCTAACTAAGCAGCTAGAGATTTCATCGACCAGAAACCGTAATTTTTGGAAATCATCATTACAGGAGATGAGATTTGTGCAACCAATACGATCCGGAGATCAAGCGAAAGCAGTGAGTAAAAAGTGTGTGTTTTAAACGTTTTAGAGACGGCAAGGAAGGTGTAAAGGATGAGCCACTACGGGTCAACTGTCCAAAATCACAGTCCCAGAGACCCAGACAACATCTAACGAGTGCCACAGATGCTTCCGGATGATCGACAGGTGTCTTTGAGAATAATAGTGGCCGTGTTGAAGATCACCACAGACGTGTAAGCACTGTTGTTCACGAACATTTGAGAAAGCAAAAGATTTGTAGCCCGTTTGTAGCGCACATGCTGACTGACAAACAGAAGCTAACTAAGCATCTAGAGATTTCATCGACCAGAAACCGTAATTTTTGGAAATCATCATTACAGGAGATGAGATTTGTGCAACCAATACGATCCGGAGATCAAGCGAAAGCAGTGAGTAAAAAGTGTGTGTTTTAAACGTTTTAGAGACGGCAAGGAAGGTGTAAAGGATGAGCCACTACGGGTCAACTGTCCAAAATCACAGTCCCAGAGACCCAGACAACATCTAACGAGTGCCACAGATGCTTCCGGATGATCGACAGGTGTCTTTGAGAATAATAGTGGCCGTGTTGAAGATCACCACAGACGTGTAAGCACTGTTGTTCACGAACATTTGAGAAAGCAAAAGATTTGTAGCCCGTTTGTAGCGCACATGCTGACTGACAAACAGAAGCTAACTAAGCAGCTAGAGATTTCATCGACCAGAAACCGTAATTTTTGGAAATCATCATTACAGGAGATGAGATTTGTGCAACCAATACGATCCGGAGATCAAGCGAAAGCAGTGAGTAAAAAGTGTGTGTTTTAAACGTTTTAGAGACGGCACGGAAGGTGTAGAGGATGAGCCACTACGGGTCAACTGTCCAAAATCACAGTCCCAGAGACCCAGACAACATCTAACGAGTGCCACAGATGCTTCCGGATGATCGACAGGTGTCTTTGAGAATAATAGTGGCCGTGTTGAAGATCACCACAGACATGTAAGCACTGTTGTTCACGAACATTTGAGAAAGCAAAAGATTTGTAGCCCGTTTGTAGCGCACATGCTGACTGACAAACAGAAGCTAACTAAGCAGCTAGAGATTTCATCGACCAGAAACCGTAATTTTTGGAAATCATCATTACAGGAGATGAGATTTGTGCAACCAATACGATCCGGAGATCAAGCGAAAGCAGTGAGTAAAAAGTGTGTGTTTTAAACGTTTTAGAGACGGCAAGGAAGGTGTAAAGGATGAGCCACTACGGGTCAACTGTCCAAAATCACAGTCCCAGAGACCCAGACAACATCTAACGAGTGCCACAGATGCTTCCGGATGATCGACAGGTGTCTTTGAGAATAATAGTGGCCGTGTTGAAGATCACCACAGACATGTAAGCACTGTTGTTCACGAACATTTGAGAAAGCAAAAGATTTGTAGCCCGTTTGTAGCGCACATGCTGACTGACAAACAGAAGCTAACTAAGCAGCTAGAGATTTCATCGACCAGAAACCGTAATTTTTGGAAATCATCATTACAGGAGATGAGATTTGTGCAACCAATACGATCCGGAGATCAAGCGAAAGCAGTGAGTAAAAAGTGTGTGTTTTAAACGTTTTAGAGACGGCAAGGAAGGTGTAAAGGATGAGCCACTACGGGTCAACTGTCCAAAATCACAGTCCCAGAGACCCAGACAACATCTAACGAGTGCCACAGATGCTTCCGGATGATCGACAGGTGTCTTTGAGAATAATAGTGGCCGTGTTGAAGATCACCACAGACGTGTAAGCACTGTTGTTCACGAACATTTGAGAAAGCAAAAGATTTGTAGCCCGTTTGTAGCGCACATGCTGACTGACAAACAGAAGCTAACTAAGCAGCTAGAGATTTCATCGACCAGAAACCGTAATTTTTGGAAATCATCATTACAGGAGATGAGATTTGTGCAACCAATACGATCCGGAGATCAAGCGAAAGCAGTGAGTAAAAAGTGTGTGTTTTAAACGTTTTAGAGACGGCAAGGAAGGTGTAAAGGATGAGCCACTACGGGTCAACTGTCCAAAATCACAGTCCCAGAGACCCAGACAACATCTAACGAGTGCCACAGATGCTTCCGGATGATCGACAGGTGTCTTTGAGAATAATAGTGGCCGTGTTGAAGATCACCACAGACGTGTAAGCACTGTTGTTCACGAACATTTGAGAAAGCAAAAGATTTGTAGCCCGTTTGTAGCGCACATGCTGACTGACAAACAGAAGCTAACTAAGCAGCTAGAGATTTCATCGACCAGAAACCGTAATTTTTGGAAATCATCATTACAGGAGATGAGATTTGTGCAACCAATACGATCCGGAGATCAAGCGAAAGCAGTGAGTAAAAAGTGTGTGTTTTAAACGTTTTAGAGACGGCAAGGAAGGTGTAAAGGATGAGCCACTACAGGTCAACTGTCCAAAATCACAGTCCCAGAGACCCAGACAACATCTAACGAGTGCCACAGATGCTTCCGGATGATCGACAGGTGTCTTTGAGAATAATAGTGGCCGTGTTGAAGATCACCACAGACGTGTAAGCACTGTTGTTCACGAACATTTGAGAAAGCAAAAGATTTGTAGCCCATTTGTAGCGCACATGCTGACTGACAAACAGAAGCTAACTAAGCATCTAGAGATTTCATCGACCAGAAACCCTAATTTTTGGAAATCATCATTACAGGAGATGAGATTTGTGCAACCAATACGATCCGGAGATCAAGCGAAAGCAGTGAGTAAAAAGTGTGTGTTTTAAACGTTTTAGAGACGGCAAGGAAGGTGTAAAGGATGAGCCACTACAGGTCAACTGTCCAAAATCACAGTCCCAGAGACCCAGACAACATCTAACGAGTGCCACAGATGCTTCCGGATGATCGACAGGTGTCTTTGAGAATAATAGTGGCCGTGTTGAAGATCACCACAGACGTGTAAGCACTGTTGTTCACGAACATTTGAGAAAGCAAAAGATTTGTAGCCCGTTTGTAGCGCACATGCTGACTGACAAACAGAAGCTAACTAAGCAGCTAGAGATTTCATCGACCAGAAACCGTAATTTTTGGAAATCATCATTACAGGAGATGAGATTTGTGCAACCAATACGATCCGGAGATCAAGCGAAAGCAGTGAGTAAAAAGTGTGTGTTTTAAACGTTTTAGAGACGGCAAGGAAGGTGTAAAGGATGAGCCACTACAGGTCAACTGTCCAAAATCACAGTCCCAGAGACCCAGACAACATCTAACGAGTGCCACAGATGCTTCCGGATGATCGACAGGTGTCTTTGAGAATAATAGTGGCCGTGTTGAAGATCACCACAGACGTGTAAGCACTGTTGTTCACGAACATTTGAGAAAGCAAAAGATTTGTAGCCCGTTTGTAGCGCACATGCTGACTGACAAACAGAAGCTAACTAAGCAGCTAGAGATTTCATCGACCAGAAACCGTAATTTTTGGAAATCATCATTACAGGAGATGAGATTTGTGCAACCAATACGATCCGGAGATCAAGCGAAAGCAGTGAGTAAAAAGTGTGTGTTTTAAACGTTTTAGAGACGGCAAGGAAGGTGTAAAGGATGAGCCACTACGGGTCAACTGTCCAAAATCACAGTCCCAGAGACCCAGACAACATCTAACGAGTGCCACAGATGCTTCCGGATGATCGACAGGTGTCTTTGAGAATAATAGTGGCCGTGTTGAAGATCACCACAGACGTGTAAGCACTGTTGTTCACGAACATTTGAGAAAGCAAAAGATTTGTAGCCCGTTTGTAGCGCACATGCTGACTGACAAACAGAAGCTAACTAAGCATCTAGAGATTTCATCGACCAGAAACCGTAATTTTTGGAAATCATCATTACAGGAGATGAGATTTGTGCAACCAATACGATCCGGAGATCAAGCGAAAGCAGTGAGTAAAAAGTGTGTGTTTTAAACGTTTTAGAGACGGCAAGGAAGGTGTAAAGGATGAGCCACTACGGGTCAACTGTCCAAAATCACAGTCCCAGAGACCCAGACAACATCTAACGAGTGCCACAGATGCTTCCGGATGATCGACAGGTGTCTTTGAGAATAATAGTGGCCGTGTTGAAGATCACCACAGACGTGTAAGCACTGTTGTTCACGAACATTTGAGAAAGCAAAAGATTTGTAGCCCGTTTGTAGCGCACATGCTGACTGACAAACAGAAGCTAACTAAGCATCTAGAGATTTCATCGACCAGAAACCGTAATTTTTGGAAATCATCATTACAGGAGATGAGATTTGTGCAACCAATACGATCCGGAGATCAAGCGAAAGCAGTGAGTAAAAAGTGTGTGTTTTAAACGTTTTAGAGACGGCAAGGAAGGTGTAAAGGATGAGCCACTACGGGTCAACTGTCCAAAATCACAGTCCCAGAGACCCAGACAACATCTAACGAGTGCCACAGATGCTTCCGGATGATCGACAGGTGTCTTTGAGAATAATAGTGGCCGTGTTGAAGATCACCACAGACGTGTAAGCACTGTTGTTCACGAACATTTGAGAAAGCAAAAGATTTGTAGCCCGTTTGTAGCGCACATGCTGACTGACAAACAGAAGCTAACTAAGCAGCTAGAGATTTCATCGACCAGAAACCGTAATTTTTGGAAATCATCATTACAGGAGATGAGATTTGTGCAACCAATACGATCCGGAGATCAAGCGAAAGCAGTGAGTAAAAAGTGTGTGTTTTAAACGTTTTAGAGACGGCAAGGAAGGTGTAAAGGATGAGCCACTACGGGTCAACTGTCCAAAATCACAGTCCCAGAGACCCAGACAACATCTAACGAGTGCCACAGATGCTTCCGGATGATCGACAGGTGTCTTTGAGAATAATAGTGGCCGTGTTGAAGATCACCACAGACGTGTAAGCACTGTTGTTCACGAACATTTGAGAAAGCAAAAGATTTGTAGCCCGTTTGTAGCGCACATGCTGACTGACAAACAGAAGCTAACTAAGCAGCTAGAGATTTCATCGACCAGAAACCGTAATTTTTGGAAATCATCATTACAGGAGATGAGATTTGTGCAACCAATACGATCCGGAGATCAAGCGAAAGCAGTGAGTAAAAAGTGTGTGTTTTAAACGTTTTAGAGACGGCAAGGAAGGTGTAAAGGATGAGCCACTACGGGTCCACTGTCCAAAATCACAGTCCCAGAGACCCAGACAACATCTAACGAGTGCCACAGATGCTTCCGGATGATCGACAGGTGTCTTTGAGAATAATAGTGGCCGTGTTGAAGATCACCACAGACGTGTAAGCACTGTTGTTCACGAACATTTGAGAAAGCAAAAGATTTGTAGCCCGTTTGTAGCGCACATGCTGACTGACAAACAGAAGCTAACTAAGCAGCTAGAGATTTCATCGACCAGAAACCGTAATTTTTGGAAATCATCATTACAGGAGATGAGATTTGTGCAACCAATACGATCCGGAGATCAAGCGAAAGCAGTGAGTAAAAAGTGTGTGTTTTAAACGTTTTAGAGACGGCAAGGAAGGTGTAAAGGATGAGCCACTACGGGTCAACTGTCCAAAATCACAGTCCCAGAGACCCAGACAACATCTAACGAGTGCCACAGATGCTTCCGGATGATCGACAGGTGTCTTTGAGAATAATAGTGGCCGTGTTGAAGATCACCACAGACGTGTAAGCACTGTTGTTCACGAACATTTGAGAAAGCAAAAGATTTGTAGCCCATTTGTAGCGCACATGCTGACTGACAAACAGAAGCTAACTAAGCAGCTAGAGATTTCATCGACCAGAAACCGTAATTTTTGGAAATCATCATTACAGGAGATGAGATTTGTGCAACCAATACGATCCGGAGATCAAGCGAAAGCAGTGAGTAAAAAGTGTGTGTTTTAAACGTTTTAGAGACGGCAAGGAAGGTGTAAAGGATGAGCCACTACGGGTCAACTGTCCAAAATCACAGTCCCAGAGACCCAGACAACATCTAACGAGTGCCACAGATGCTTCCGGATGATCGACAGGTGTCTTTGAGAATAATAGTGGCCGTGTTGAAGATCACCACAGACGTGTAAGCACTGTTGTTCACGAACATTTGAGAAAGCAAAAGATTTGTAGCCCGTTTGTAGCGCACATGCTGACTGACAAACAGAAGCTAACTAAGCATCTAGAGATTTCATCGACCAGAAACCGTAATTTTTGGAAATCATCATTACAGGAGATGAGATTTGTGCAACCAATACGATCCGGAGATCAAGCGAAAGCAGTGAGTAAAAAGTGTGTGTTTTAAACGTTTTAGAGACGGCAAGGAAGGTGTAAAGGATGAGCCACTACGGGTCAACTGTCCAAAATCACAGTCCCAGAGACCCAGACAACATCTAACGAGTGCCACAGATGCTTCCGGATGATCGACAGGTGTCTTTGAGAATAATAGTGGCCGTGTTGAAGATCACCACAGACGTGTAAGCACTGTTGTTCACGAACATTTGAGAAAGCAAAAGATTTGTAGCCCGTTTGTAGCGCACATGCTGACTGACAAACAGAAGCTAACTAAGCAGCTAGAGATTTCATCGACCAGAAACCGTAATTTTTGGAAATCATCATTACAGGAGATGAGATTTGTGCAACCAATACGATCCGGAGATCAAGCGAAAGCAGTGAGTAAAAAGTGTGTGTTTTAAACGTTTTAGAGACGGCACGGAAGGTGTAGAGGATGAGCCACTACGGGTCAACTGTCCAAAATCACAGTCCCAGAGACCCAGACAACATCTAACGAGTGCCACAGATGCTTCCGGATGATCGACAGGTGTCTTTGAGAATAATAGTGGCCGTGTTGAAGATCACCACAGACATGTAAGCACTGTTGTTCACGAACATTTGAGAAAGCAAAAGATTTGTAGCCCGTTTGTAGCGCACATGCTGACTGACAAACAGAAGCTAACTAAGCAGCTAGAGATTTCATCGACCAGAAACCGTAATTTTTGGAAATCATCATTACAGGAGATGAGATTTGTGCAACCAATACGATCCGGAGATCAAGCGAAAGCAGTGAGTAAAAAGTGTGTGTTTTAAACGTTTTAGAGACGGCAAGGAAGGTGTAAAGGATGAGCCACTACGGGTCAACTGTCCAAAATCACAGTCCCAGAGACCCAGACAACATCTAACGAGTGCCACAGATGCTTCCGGATGATCGACAGGTGTCTTTGAGAATAATAGTGGCCGTGTTGAAGATCACCACAGACATGTAAGCACTGTTGTTCACGAACATTTGAGAAAGCAAAAGATTTGTAGCCCGTTTGTAGCGCACATGCTGACTGACAAACAGAAGCTAACTAAGCAGCTAGAGATTTCATCGACCAGAAACCGTAATTTTTGGAAATCATCATTACAGGAGATGAGATTTGTGCAACCAATACGATCCGGAGATCAAGCGAAAGCAGTGAGTAAAAAGTGTGTGTTTTAAACGTTTTAGAGACGGCAAGGAAGGTGTAAAGGATGAGCCACTACGGGTCAACTGTCCAAAATCACAGTCCCAGAGACCCAGACAACATCTAACGAGTGCCACAGATGCTTCCGGATGATCGACAGGTGTCTTTGAGAATAATAGTGGCCGTGTTGAAGATCACCACAGACGTGTAAGCACTGTTGTTCACGAACATTTGAGAAAGCAAAAGATTTGTAGCCCGTTTGTAGCGCACATGCTGACTGACAAACAGAAGCTAACTAAGCAGCTAGAGATTTCATCGACCAGAAACCGTAATTTTTGGAAATCATCATTACAGGAGATGAGATTTGTGCAACCAATACGATCCGGAGATCAAGCGAAAGCAGTGAGTAAAAAGTGTGTGTTTTAAACGTTTTAGAGACGGCAAGGAAGGTGTAAAGGATGAGCCACTACGGGTCAACTGTCCAAAATCACAGTCCCAGAGACCCAGACAACATCTAACGAGTGCCACAGATGCTTCCGGATGATCGACAGGTGTCTTTGAGAATAATAGTGGCCGTGTTGAAGATCACCACAGACGTGTAAGCACTGTTGTTCACGAACATTTGAGAAAGCAAAAGATTTGTAGCCCGTTTGTAGCGCACATGCTGACTGACAAACAGAAGCTAACTAAGCATCTAGAGATTTCATCGACCAGAAACCGTAATTTTTGGAAATCATCATTACAGGAGATGAGATTTGTGCAACCAATACGATCCGGAGATCAAGCGAAAGCAGTGAGTAAAAAGTGTGTGTTTTAAACGTTTTAGAGACGGCAAGGAAGGTGTAAAGGATGAGCCACTACGGGTCAACTGTCCAAAATCACAGTCCCAGAGACCCAGACAACATCTAACGAGTGCCACAGATGCTTCCGGATGATCGACAGGTGTCTTTGAGAATAATAGTGGCCGTGTTGAAGATCACCACAGACGTGTAAGCACTGTTGTTCACGAACATTTGAGAAAGCAAAAGATTTGTAGCCCGTTTGTAGCGCACATGCTGACTGACAAACAGAAGCTAACTAAGCAGCTAGAGATTTCATCGACCAGAAACCGTAATTTTTGGAAATCATCATTACAGGAGATGAGATTTGTGCAACCAATACGATCCGGAGATCAAGCGAAAGCAGTGAGTAAAAAGTGTGTGTTTTAAACGTTTTAGAGACGGCAAGGAAGGTGTAAAGGATGAGCCACTACGGGTCAACTGTCCAAAATCACAGTCCCAGAGACCCAGACAACATCTAACGAGTGCCACAGATGCTTCCGGATGATCGACAGGTGTCTTTGAGAATAATAGTGGCCGTGTTGAAGATCACCACAGACGTGTAAGCACTGTTGTTCACGAACATTTGAGAAAGCAAAAGATTTGTAGCCCGTTTGTAGCGCACATGCTGACTGACAAACAGAAGCTAACTAAGCAGCTAGAGATTTCATCGACCAGAAACCGTAATTTTTGGAAATCATCATTACAGGAGGTGAGATTTGTGCAACCAATACGATCCGGAGATCAAGCGAAAGCAGTGAGTAAAAAGTGTGTGTTTTAAACGTTTTAGAGACGGCAAGGAAGGTGTAAAGGATGAGCCACTACGGGTCAACTGTCCAAAATCACAGTCCCAGAGACCCAGACAACATCTAACGAGTGCCACAGATGCTTCCGGATGATCGACAGGTGTCTTTGAGAATAATAGTGGCCGTGTTGAAGATCACCACAGACGTGTAAGCACTGTTGTTCACGAACATTTGAGAAAGCAAAAGATTTGTAGCCCGTTTGTAGCGCACATGCTGACTGACAAACAGAAGCTAACTAAGCATCTAGAGATTTCATCGACCAGAAACCGTAATTTTTGGAAATCATCATTACAGGAGATGAGATTTGTGCAACCAATACGATCCGGAGATCAAGCGAAAGCAGTGAGTAAAAAGTGTGTGTTTTAAACGTTTTAGAGACGGCAAGGAAGGTGTAAAGGATGAGCCACTACGGGTCAACTGTCCAAAATCACAGTCCCAGAGACCCAGACAACATCTAACGAGTGCCACAGATGCTTCCGGATGATCGACAGGTGTCTTTGAGAATAATAGTGGCCGTGTTGAAGATCACCACAGACGTGTAAGCACTGTTGTTCACGAACATTTGAGAAAGCAAAAGATTTGTAGCCCGTTTGTAGCGCACATGCTGACTGACAAACAGAAGCTAACTAAGCAGCTAGAGATTTCATCGACCAGAAACCGTAATTTTTGGAAATCATCATTACAGGAGATGAGATTTGTGCAACCAATACGATCCGGAGATCAAGCGAAAGCAGTGAGTAAAAAGTGTGTGTTTTAAACGTTTTAGAGACGGCAAGGAAGGTGTAAAGGATGAGCCACTACGGGTCAACTGTCCAAAATCACAGTCCCAGAGACCCAGACAACATCTAACGAGTGCCACAGATGCTTCCGGATGATCGACAGGTGTCTTTGAGAATAATAGTGGCCGTGTTGAAGATCACCACAGACGTGTAAGCACTGTTGTTCACGAACATTTGAGAAAGCAAAAGATTTGTAGCCCATTTGTAGCGCACATGCTGACTGACAAACAGAAGCTAACTAAGCAGCTAGAGATTTCATCGACCAGAAACCGTAATTTTTGGAAATCATCATTACAGGAGATGAGATTTGTGCAACCAATACGATCCGGAGATCAAGCGAAAGCAGTGAGTAAAAAGTGTGTGTTTTAAACGTTTTAGAGACGGCAAGGAAGGTGTAAAGGATGAGCCACTACGGGTCAACTGTTCAAAATCACAGTCCCAGAGACCCAGACAACATCTAACGAGTGCCACAGATGCTTCCGGATGATCGACAGGTGTCTTTGAGAATAATAGTGGCCGTGTTGAAGATCACCACAGACGTGTAAGCACTGTTGTTCACGAACATTTGAGAAAGCAAAAGATTTGTAGCCCGTTTGTAGCGCACATGCTGACTGACAAACAGAAGCTAACTAAGCAGCTAGAGATTTCATCGACCAGAAACCGTAATTTTTGGAAATCATCATTACAGGAGATGAGATTTGTGCAACCAATACGATCCGGAGATCAAGCGAAAGCAGTGAGTAAAAAGTGTGTGTTTTAAACGTTTTAGAGACGGCAAGGAAGGTGTAAAGGATGAGCCACTACGGGTCAACTGTCCAAAATCACAGTCCCAGAGACCCAGACAACATCTAACGAGTGCCACAGATGCTTCCGGATGATCGACAGGTGTCTTTGAGAATAATAGTGGCCGTGTTGAAGATCAGCTCAGACGTGTAAGCACTGTTGTTCACGAACATTTGAGAAAGCAAAAGATTTGTAGCCCGTTTGTAGCGCACATGCTGACTGACAAACAGAAGCTAACTAAGCAGCTAGAGATTTCATCGACCAGAAACCGTAATTTTTGGAAATCATCATTACAGGAGATTTGTGCAACCAATACGATCCGGAGATCAAGCGAAAGCAGTGAGTAAAAAGTGTGTGTTTTAAACGTTTTAGAGACGGCAAGGAAGGTGTAAAGGATGAGCCACTACGGGTCAACTGTCCAAAATCACAGTCCCAGAGACCCAGACAACATCTAACGAGTGCCACAGATGCTTCCGGATGATCGACAGGTGTCTTTGTGAATAATAGTGGCCTTGTTGAAGATCACCACAGACGTGTAAGCACTGTTGTTCACGAACATTTGAGAAAGCAAAAGATTTGTAGCCCGTTTGTAGCGCACATGCTGACTGACAAACAGAAGCTAACTAAGCATCTAGAGATTTCATCGACCAGAAACCGTAATTTTTGGAAATCATCATTACAGGAGATGAGATTTGTGCAACCAATACGATCCGGAGATCAAGCGAAAGCAGTGAGTAAAAAGTGTGTGTTTTAAACGTTTTAGAGACGGCAAGGAAGGTGTAAAGGATGAGCCACTACGGGTCAACTGTCCAAAATCACAGTCCCAGAGACCCAGACAACATCTAACGAGTGCCACAGATGCTTCCGGATGATCGACAGGTGTCTTTGAGAATAATAGTGGCCGTGTTGAAGATCACCACAGACGTGTAAGCACTGTTGTTCACGAACATTTGAGAAAGCAAAAGATTTGTAGCCCGTTTGTAGCGCACATGCTGACTGACAAACAGAAGCTAACTAAGCAGCTAGAGATTTCATCGACCAGAAACCGTAATTTTTGGAAATCATCATTACAGGAGATGAGATTTGTGCAACCAATACGATCCGGAGATCAAGCGAAAGCAGTGAGTAAAAAGTGTGTGTTTTAAACGTTTTAGAGACGGCAAGGAAGGTGTAAAGGATGAGCCACTACGGGTCAACTGTCCAAAATCACAGTCCCAGAGACCCAGACAACATCTAACGAGTGCCACAGATGCTTCCGGATGATCGACAGGTGTCTTTGAGAATAATAGTGGCCGTGTTGAAGATCACCACAGACGTGTAAGCACTGTTGTTCACGAACATTTGAGAAAGCAAAAGATTTGTAGCCCGTTTGTAGCGCACATGCTGACTGACAAACAGAAGCTAACTAAGCAGCTAGAGATTTCATCGACCAGAAACCGTAATTTTTGGAAATCATCATTACAGGAGATGAGATTTGTGCAACCAATACGATCCGGAGATCAAGCGAAAGCAGTGAGTAAAAAGTGTGTGTTTTAAACGTTTTAGAGACGGCAAGGAAGGTGTAAAGGATGAGCCACTACGGGTCAACTGTCCAAAATCACAGTCCCAGAGACCCAGACAACATCTAACGAGTGCCACAGATGCTTCCGGATGATCGACAGGTGTCTTTGAGAATAATAGTGGCCGTGTTGAAGATCACCACAGACGTGTAAGCACTGTTGTTCACGAACATTTGAGAAAGCAAAAGATTTGTAGCCCGTTTGTAGCGCACATGCTGACTGACAAACAGAAGCTAACTAAGCAGCTAGAGATTTCATCGACCAGAAACCGTAATTTTTGGAAATCATCATTACAGGAGATGAGATTTGTGCAACCAATACGATCCGGAGATCAAGCGAAAGCAGTGAGTAAAAAGTGTGTGTTTTAAACGTTTTAGAGACGGCAAGGAAGGTGTAAAGGATGAGCCACTACGGGTCAACTGTCCAAAATCACAGTCCCAGAGACCCAGACAACATCTAACGAGTGCCACAGATGCTTCCGGATGATCGACAGGTGTCTTTGAGAATAATAGTGGCCGTGTTGAAGATCACCACAGACGTGTAAGCACTGTTGTTCACGAACATTTGAGAAAGCAAAAGATTTGTAGCCCGTTTGTAGCGCACATGCTGACTGACAAACAGAAGCTAACTAAGCAGCTAGAGATTTCATCGACCAGAAACCGTAATTTTTGGAAATCATCATTACAGGAGATGAGATTTGTGCAACCAATACGATCCGGAGATCAAGCGAAAGCAGTGAGTAAAAAGTGTGTGTTTTAAACGTTTTAGAGACGGCAAGGAAGGTGTAAAGGATGAGCCACTACGGGTCAACTGTCCAAAATCACAGTCCCAGAGACCCAGACAACATCTAACGAGTGCCACAGATGCTTCCGGATGATCGACAGGTGTCTTTGAGAATAATAGTGGCCGTGTTGAAGATCACCACAGACGTGTAAGCACTGTTGTTCACGAACATTTGAGAAAGCAAAAGATTTGTAGCCCGTTTGTAGCGCACATGCTGACTGACAAACAGAAGCTAACTAAGCAGCTAGAGATTTCATCGACCAGAAACCGTAATTTTTGGAAATCATCATTACAGGAGATGAGATTTGTGCAACCAATACGATCCGGAGATCAAGCGAAAGCAGTGAGTAAAAAGTGTGTGTTTTAAACGTTTTAGAGACGGCAAGGAAGGTGTAAAGGATGAGCCACTACGGGTCAACTGTCCAAAATCACAGTCCCAGAGACCCAGACAACATCTAACGAGTGCCACAGATGCTTCCGGATGATCGACAGGTGTCTTTGAGAATAATAGTGGCCGTGTTGAAGATCACCACAGACGTGTAAGCACTGTTGTTCACGAACATTTGAGAAAGCAAAAGATTTGTAGCCCGTTTGTAGCGCACATGCTGACTGACAAACAGAAGCTAACTAAGCAGCTAGAGATTTCATCGACCAGAAACCGTAATTTTTGGAAATCATCATTACAGGAGATGAGATTTGTGCAACCAATACGATCCGGAGATCAAGCGAAAGCAGTGAGTAAAAATTGTGTGTTTTAAACGTTTTAGAGACGGCAAGGAAGGTGTAAAGGATGAGCCACTACGGGTCAACTGTCCAAAATCACAGTCCCAGAGACCCAGACAACATCTAACGAGTGCCACAGATGCTTCCGGATGATCGACAGGTGTCTTTGAGAATAATAGTGGCCGTGTTGAAGATCACCACAGACGTGTAAGCACTGTTGTTCACGAACATTTGAGAAAGCAAAAGATTTGTAGCCCGTTTGTAGCGCACATGCTGACTGACAAACAGAAGCTAACTAAGCATCTAGAGATTTCATCGACCAGAAACCGTAATTTTTGGAAATCATCATTACAGGAGATGAGATTTGTGCAACCAATACGATCCGGAGATCAAGCGAAAGCAGTGAGTAAAAAGTGTGTGTTTTAAACGTTTTAGAGACGGCAAGGAAGGTGTAAAGGATGAGCCACTACGGGTCAACTGTCCAAAATCACAGTCCCAGAGACCCAGACAACATCTAACGAGTGCCACAGATGCTTCCGGATGATCGACAGGTGTCTTTGAGAATAATAGTGGCCGTGTTGAAGATCACCACAGACGTGTAAGCACTGTTGTTCACGAACATTTGAGAAAGCAAAAGATTTGTAGCCCGTTTGTAGCGCACATGCTGACTGACAAACAGAAGCTAACTAAGCAGCTAGAGATTTCATCGACCAGAAACCGTAATTTTTGGAAATCATCATTACAGGAGATGAGATTTGTGCAACCAATACGATCCGGAGATCAAGCGAAAGCAGTGAGTAAAAAGTGTGTGTTTTAAACGTTTTAGAGACGGCAAGGAAGGTGTAAAGGATGAGCCACTACGGGTCAACTGTCCAAAATCACAGTCCCAGAGACCCAGACAACATCTAACGAGTGCCACAGATGCTTCCGGATGATCGACAGGTGTCTTTGAGAATAATAGTGGCCGTGTTGAAGATCACCACAGACGTGTAAGCACTGTTGTTCACGAACATTTGAGAAAGCAAAAGATTTGTAGCCCGTTTGTAGCGCACATGCTGACTGACAAACAGAAGCTAACTAAGCAGCTAGAGATTTCATCGACCAGAAACCGTAATTTTTGGAAATCATCATTACAGGAGATGAGATTTTTGCAACCAATACGATCCGGAGATCAAGCGAAAGCAGTGAGTAAAAAGTGTGTGTTTTAAACGTTTTAGAGACGGCAAGGAAGGTGTAAAGGATGAGCCACTACGGGTCAACTGTCCAAAATCACAGTCCCAGAGACCCAGACAACATCTAACGAGTGCCACAGATGCTTCCGGATGATCGACAGGTGTCTTTGAGAATAATAGTGGCCGTGTTGAAGATCACCACAGACGTGTAAGCACTGTTGTTCACGAACATTTGAGAAAGCAAAAGATTTGTAGCCCGTTTGTAGCGCACATGCTGACTGACAAACAGAAGCTAACTAAGCATCTAGAGATTTCATCGACCAGAAACCGTAATTTTTGGAAATCATCATTACAGGAGATGAGATTTGTGCAACCAATACGATCCGGAGATCAAGCGAAAGCAGTGAGTAAAAAGTGTGTGTTTTAAACGTTTTAGAGACGGCAAGGAAGGTGTAAAGGATGAGCCACTACGGGTCAACTGTCCAAAATCACAGTCCCAGAGACCCAGACAACATCTAACGAGTGCCACAGATGCTTCCGGATGATCGACAGGTGTCTTTGAGAATAATAGTGGCCGTGTTGAAGATCACCACAGACGTGTAAGCACTGTTGTTCACGAACATTTGAGAAAGCAAAAGATTTGTAGCCCGTTTGTAGCGCACATGCTGACTGACAAACAGAAGCTAACTAAGCAGCTAGAGATTTCATCGACCAGAAACCGTAATTTTTGGAAATCATCATTACAGGAGATGAGATTTGTGCAACCAATACGATCCGGAGATCAAGCGAAAGCAGTGAGTAAAAAGTGTGTGTTTTAAACGTTTTAGAGACGGCAAGGAAGGTGTAAAGGATGAGCCACTACGGGTCAACTGTCCAAAATCACAGTCCCAGAGACCCAGACAACATCTAACGAGTGCCACAGATGCTTCCGGATGATCGACAGGTGTCTTTGAGAATAATAGTGGCCGTGTTGAAGATCACCACAGACGTGTAAGCACTGTTGTTCACGAACATTTGAGAAAGCAAAAGATTTGTAGCCCGTTTGTAGCGCACATGCTGACTGACAAACAGAAGCTAACTAAGCAGCTAGAGATTTCATCGACCAGAAACCGTAATTTTTGGAAATCATCATTACAGGAGATGAGATTTGTGCAACCAATACGATCCGGAGATCAAGCGAAAGCAGTGAGTAAAAAGTGTGTGTTTTAAACGTTTTAGAGACGGCAAGGAAGGTGTAAAGGATGAGCCACTACGGGTCAACTGTCCAAAATCACAGTCCCAGAGACCCAGACAACATCTAACG
This sequence comes from Locusta migratoria, assembly GCA_026315105.1. NCBI lineage: Eukaryota > Metazoa > Arthropoda > Insecta > Orthoptera > Acrididae > Locusta > Locusta migratoria. The sequence continues at coordinate 674,913,009 of CM048744.1, forward strand.
AGTGCCACAGATGCTTCCGGATGATCGACAGGTGTCTTTGAGAATAATAGTGGCCGTGTTGAAGATCACCACAGACGTGTAAGCACTGTTGTTCACGAACATTTGAGAAAGCAAAAGATTTGTAGCCCGTTTGTAGCGCACATGCTGACTGACAAACAGAAGCTAACTAAGCAGCTAGAGATTTCATCGACCAGAAACCGTAATTTTTGGAAATCATCATTACAGGAGATGAGATTTGTGCAACCAATACGATCCGGAGATCAAGCGAAAGCAGTGAGTAAAAAGTGTGTGTTTTAAACGTTTTAGAGACGGCAAGGAAGGTGTAAAGGATGAGCCACTACGGGTCAACTGTCCAAAATCACAGTCCCAGAGACCCAGACAACATCTAACGAGTGCCACAGATGCTTCCGGATGATCGACAGGTGTCTTTGAGAATAATAGTGGCCGTGTTGAAGATCACCACAGACGTGTAAGCACTGTTGTTCACGAACATTTGAGAAAGCAAAAGATTTGTAGCCCGTTTGTAGCGCACATGCTGACTGACAAACAGAAGCTAACTAAGCAGCTAGAGATTTCATCGACCAGAAACCGTAATTTTTGGAAATCATCATTACAGGAGATGAGATTTGTGCAACCAATACGATCCGGAGATCAAGCGAAAGCAGTGAGTAAAAAGTGTGTGTTTTAAACGTTTTAGAGACGGCAAGGAAGGTGTAAAGGATGAGCCACTACGGGTCAACTGTCCAAAATCACAGTCCCAGAGACCCAGACAACATCTAACGAGTGCCACAGATGCTTCCGGATGATCGACAGGTGTCTTTGAGAATAATAGTGGCCGTGTTGAAGATCACCACAGACGTGTAAGCACTGTTGTTCACGAACATTTGAGAAAGCAAAAGATTTGTAGCCCGTTTGTAGCGCACATGCTGACTGACAAACAGAAGCTAACTAAGCAGCTAGAGATTTCATCGACCAGAAACCGTAATTTTTGGAAATCATCATTACAGGAGATGAGATTTGTGCAACCAATACGATCCGGAGATCAAGCGAAAGCAGTGAGTAAAAAGTGTGTGTTTTAAACGTTTTAGAGACGGCAAGGAAGGTGTAAAGGATGAGCCACTACGGGTCAACTGTCCAAAATCACAGTCCCAGAGACCCAGACAACATCTAACGAGTGCCACAGATGCTTCCGGATGATCGACAGGTGTCTTTGAGAATAATAGTGGCCGTGTTGAAGATCACCACAGACGTGTAAGCACTGTTGTTCACGAACATTTGAGAAAGCAAAAGATTTGTAGCCCGTTTGTAGCGCACATGCTGACTGACAAACAGAAGCTAACTAAGCATCTAGAGATTTCATCGACCAGAAACCGTAATTTTTGGAAATCATCATTACAGGAGATGAGATTTGTGCAACCAATACGATCCGGAGATCAAGCGAAAGCAGTGAGTAAAAAGTGTGTGTTTTAAACGTTTTAGAGACGGCAAGGAAGGTGTAAAGGATGAGCCACTACGGGTCAACTGTCCAAAATCACAGTCCCAGAGACCCAGACAACATCTAACGAGTGCCACAGATGCTTCCGGATGATCGACAGGTGTCTTTGAGAATAATAGTGGCCGTGTTGAAGATCACCACAGACGTGTAAGCACTGTTGTTCACGAACATTTGAGAAAGCAAAAGATTTGTAGCCCGTTTGTAGCGCACATGCTGACTGACAAACAGAAGCTAACTAAGCAGCTAGAGATTTCATCGACCAGAAACCGTAATTTTTGGAAATCATCATTACAGGAGATGAGATTTGTGCAACCAATACGATCCGGAGATCAAGCGAAAGCAGTGAGTAAAAAGTGTGTGTTTTAAACGTTTTAGAGACGGCAAGGAAGGTGTAAAGGATGAGCCACTACGGGTCAACTGTCCAAAATCACAGTCCCAGAGACCCAGACAACATCTAACGAGTGCCACAGATGCTTCCGGATGATCGACAGGTGTCTTTGAGAATAATAGTGGCCGTGTTGAAGATCACCACAGACGTGTAAGCACTGTTGTTCACGAACATTTGAGAAAGCAAAAGATTTGTAGCCCGTTTGTAGCGCACATGCTGACTGACAAACAGAAGCTAACTAAGCATCTAGAGATTTCATCGACCAGAAACCGTAATTTTTGGAAATCATCATTACAGGAGATGAGATTTGTGCAACCAATACGATCCGGAGATCAAGCGAAAGCAGTGAGTAAAAAGTGTGTGTTTTAAACGTTTTAGAGACGGCAAGGAAGGTGTAAAGGATGAGCCACTACGGGTCAACTGTCCAAAATCACAGTCCCAGAGACCCAGACAACATCTAACGAGTGCCACAGATGCTTCCGGATGATCGACAGGTGTCTTTGAGAATAATAGTGGCCGTGTTGAAGATCACCACAGACGTGTAAGCACTGTTGTTCACGAACATTTGAGAAAGCAAAAGATTTGTAGCCCGTTTGTAGCGCACATGCTGACTGACAAACAGAAGCTAACTAAGCAGCTAGAGATTTCATCGACCAGAAACCGTAATTTTTGGAAATCATCATTACAGGAGATGAGATTTGTGCAACCAATACGATCCGGAGATCAAGCGAAAGCAGTGAGTAAAAAGTGTGTGTTTTAAACGTTTTAGAGACGGCAAGGAAGGTGTAAAGGATGAGCCACTACGGGTCAACTGTCCAAAATCACAGTCCCAGAGACCCAGACAACATCTAACGAGTGCCACAGATGCTTCCGGATGATCGACAGGTGTCTTTGAGAATAATAGTGGCCGTGTTGAAGATCACCACAGACGTGTAAGCACTGTTGTTCACGAACATTTGAGAAAGCAAAAGATTTGTAGCCCGTTTGTAGCGCACATGCTGACTGACAAACAGAAGCTAACTAAGCAGCTAGAGATTTCATCGACCAGAAACCGTAATTTTTGGAAATCATCATTACAGGAGATGAGATTTGTGCAACCAATACGATCCGGAGATCAAGCGAAAGCAGTGAGTAAAAAGTGTGTGTTTTAAACGTTTTAGAGACGGCAAGGAAGGTGTAAAGGATGAGCCACTACGGGTCAACTGTCCAAAATCACAGTCCCAGAGACCCAGACAACATCTAACGAGTGCCACAGATGCTTCCGGATGATCGACAGGTGTCTTTGAGAATAATAGTGGCCGTGTTGAAGATCACCACAGACGTGTAAGCACTGTTGTTCACGAACATTTGAGAAAGCAAAAGATTTGTAGCCCGTTTGTAGCGCACATGCTGACTGACAAACAGAAGCTAACTAAGCAGCTAGAGATTTCATCGACCAGAAACCGTAATTTTTGGAAATCATCATTACAGGAGATGAGATTTGTGCAACCAATACGATCCGGAGATCAAGCGAAAGCAGTGAGTAAAAAGTGTGTGTTTTAAACGTTTTAGAGACGGCAAGGAAGGTGTAAAGGATGAGCCACTACGGGTCAACTGTCCAAAATCACAGTCCCAGAGACCCAGACAACATCTAACGAGTGCCACAGATGCTTCCGGATGATCGACAGGTGTCTTTGAGAATAATAGTGGCCGTGTTGAAGATCACCACAGACGTGTAAGCACTGTTGTTCACGAACATTTGAGAAAGCAAAAGATTTGTAGCCCGTTTGTAGCGCACATGCTGACTGACAAACAGAAGCTAACTAAGCAGCTAGAGATTTCATCGACCAGAAACCGTAATTTTTGGAAATCATCATTACAGGAGATGAGATTTGTGCAACCAATACGATCCGGAGATCAAGCGAAAGCAGTGAGTAAAAAGTGTGTGTTTTAAACGTTTTAGAGACGGCAAGGAAGGTGTAAAGGATGAGCCACTACGGGTCAACTGTCCAAAATCACAGTCCCAGAGACCCAGACAACATCTAACGAGTGCCACAGATGCTTCCGGATGATCGACAGGTGTCTTTGAGAATAATAGTGGCCGTGTTGAAGATCACCACAGACGTGTAAGCACTGTTGTTCACGAACATTTGAGAAAGCAAAAGATTTGTAGCCCGTTTGTAGCGCACATGCTGACTGACAAACAGAAGCTAACTAAGCAGCTAGAGATTTCATCGACCAGAAACCGTAATTTTTGGAAATCATCATTACAGGAGATGAGATTTGTGCAACCAATACGATCCGGAGATCAAGCGAAAGCAGTGAGTAAAAAGTGTGTGTTTTAAACGTTTTAGAGACGGCAAGGAAGGTGTAAAGGATGAGCCACTACGGGTCAACTGTCCAAAATCACAGTCCCAGAGACCCAGACAACATCTAACGAGTGCCACAGATGCTTCCGGATGATCGACAGGTGTCTTTGAGAATAATAGTGGCCGTGTTGAAGATCACCACAGACGTGTAAGCACTGTTGTTCACGAACATTTGAGAAAGCAAAAGATTTGTAGCCCGTTTGTAGCGCACATGCTGACTGACAAACAGAAGCTAACTAAGCATCTAGAGATTTCATCGACCAGAAACCGTAATTTTTGGAAATCATCATTACAGGAGATGAGATTTGTGCAACCAATACGATCCGGAGATCAAGCGAAAGCAGTGAGTAAAAAGTGTGTGTTTTAAACGTTTTAGAGACGGCAAGGAAGGTGTAAAGGATGAGCCACTACGGGTCAACTGTCCAAAATCACAGTCCCAGAGACCCAGACAACATCTAACGAGTGCCACAGATGCTTCCGGATGATCGACAGGTGTCTTTGAGAATAATAGTGGCCGTGTTGAAGATCACCACAGACGTGTAAGCACTGTTGTTCACGAACATTTGAGAAAGCAAAAGATTTGTAGCCCGTTTGTAGCGCACATGCTGACTGACAAACAGAAGCTAACTAAGCATCTAGAGATTTCATCGACCAGAAACCGTAATTTTTGGAAATCATCATTACAGGAGATGAGATTTGTGCAACCAATACGATCCGGAGATCAAGCGAAAGCAGTGAGTAAAAAGTGTGTGTTTTAAACGTTTTAGAGACGGCAAGGAAGGTGTAAAGGATGAGCCACTACGGGTCAACTGTCCAAAATCACAGTCCCAGAGACCCAGACAACATCTAACGAGTGCCACAGATGCTTCCGGATGATCGACAGGTGTCTTTGAGAATAATAGTGGCCGTGTTGAAGATCACCACAGACGTGTAAGCACTGTTGTTCACGAACATTTGAGAAAGCAAAAGATTTGTAGCCCGTTTGTAGCGCACATGCTGACTGACAAACAGAAGCTAACTAAGCAGCTAGAGATTTCATCGACCAGAAACCGTAATTTTTGGAAATCATCATTACAGGAGATGAGATTTGTGCAACCAATACGATCCGGAGATCAAGCGAAAGCAGTGAGTAAAAAGTGTGTGTTTTAAACGTTTTAGAGACGGCAAGGAAGGTGTAAAGGATGAGCCACTACGGGTCAACTGTCCAAAATCACAGTCCCAGAGACCCAGACAACATCTAACGAGTGCCACAGATGCTTCCGGATGATCGACAGGTGTCTTTGAGAATAATAGTGGCCGTGTTGAAGATCACCACAGACGTGTAAGCACTGTTGTTCACGAACATTTGAGAAAGCAAAAGATTTGTAGCCCGTTTGTAGCGCACATGCTGACTGACAAACAGAAGCTAACTAAGCAGCTAGAGATTTCATCGACCAGAAACCGTAATTTTTGGAAATCATCATTACAGGAGATGAGATTTGTGCAACCAATACGATCCGGAGATCAAGCGAAAGCAGTGAGTAAAAAGTGTGTGTTTTAAACGTTTTAGAGACGGCAAGGAAGGTGTAAAGGATGAGCCACTACGGGTCAACTGTCCAAAATCACAGTCCCAGAGACCCAGACAACATCTAACGAGTGCCACAGATGCTTCCGGATGATCGACAGGTGTCTTTGAGAATAATAGTGGCCGTGTTGAAGATCACCACAGACGTGTAAGCACTGTTGTTCACGAACATTTGAGAAAGCAAAAGATTTGTAGCCCGTTTGTAGCGCACATGCTGACTGACAAACAGAAGCTAACTAAGCAGCTAGAGATTTCATCGACCAGAAACCGTAATTTTTGGAAATCATCATTACAGGAGATGAGATTTGTGCAACCAATACGATCCGGAGATCAAGCGAAAGCAGTGAGTAAAAAGTGTGTGTTTTAAACGTTTTAGAGACGGCAAGGAAGGTGTAAAGGATGAGCCACTACGGGTCAACTGTCCAAAATCACAGTCCCAGAGACCCAGACAACATCTAACGAGTGCCACAGATGCTTCCGGATGATCGACAGGTGTCTTTGAGAATAATAGTGGCCGTGTTGAAGATCACCACAGACGTGTAAGCACTGTTGTTCACGAACATTTGAGAAAGCAAAAGATTTGTAGCCCGTTTGTAGCGCACATGCTGACTGACAAACAGAAGCTAACTAAGCAGCTAGAGATTTCATCGACCAGAAACCGTAATTTTTGGAAATCATCATTACAGGAGATGAGATTTGTGCAACCAATACGATCCGGAGATCAAGCGAAAGCAGTGAGTAAAAAGTGTGTGTTTTAAACGTTTTAGAGACGGCAAGGAAGGTGTAAAGGATGAGCCACTACGGGTCAACTGTCCAAAATCACAGTCCCAGAGACCCAGACAACATCTAACGAGTGCCACAGATGCTTCCGGATGATCGACAGGTGTCTTTGAGAATAATAGTGGCCGTGTTGAAGATCACCACAGACGTGTAAGCACTGTTGTTCACGAACATTTGAGAAAGCAAAAGATTTGTAGCCCGTTTGTAGCGCACATGCTGACTGACAAACAGAAGCTAACTAAGCAGCTAGAGATTTCATCGACCAGAAACCGTAATTTTTGGAAATCATCATTACAGGAGATGAGATTTGTGCAACCAATACGATCCGGAGATCAAGCGAAAGCAGTGAGTAAAAAGTGTGTGTTTTAAACGTTTTAGAGACGGCAAGGAAGGTGTAAAGGATGAGCCACTACGGGTCAACTGTCCAAAATCACAGTCCCAGAGACCCAGACAACATCTAACGAGTGCCACAGATGCTTCCGGATGATCGACAGGTGTCTTTGAGAATAATAGTGGCCGTGTTGAAGATCACCACAGACGTGTAAGCACTGTTGTTCACGAACATTTGAGAAAGCAAAAGATTTGTAGCCCGTTTGTAGCGCACATGCTGACTGACAAACAGAAGCTAACTAAGCATCTAGAGATTTCATCGACCAGAAACCGTAATTTTTGGAAATCATCATTACAGGAGATGAGATTTGTGCAACCAATACGATCCGGAGATCAAGCGAAAGCAGTGAGTAAAAAGTGTGTGTTTTAAACGTTTTAGAGACGGCAAGGAAGGTGTAAAGGATGAGCCACTACGGGTCAACTGTCCAAAATCACAGTCCCAGAGACCCAGACAACATCTAACGAGTGCCACAGATGCTTCCGGATGATCGACAGGTGTCTTTGAGAATAATAGTGGCCGTGTTGAAGATCACCACAGACGTGTAAGCACTGTTGTTCACGAACATTTGAGAAAGCAAAAGATTTGTAGCCCGTTTGTAGCGCACATGCTGACTGACAAACAGAAGCTAACTAAGCAGCTAGAGATTTCATCGACCAGAAACCGTAATTTTTGGAAATCATCATTACAGGAGATGAGATTTGTGCAACCAATACGATCCGGAGATCAAGCGAAAGCAGTGAGTAAAAAGTGTGTGTTTTAAACGTTTTAGAGACGGCAAGGAAGGTGTAAAGGATGAGCCACTACGGGTCAACTGTCCAAAATCACAGTCCCAGAGACCCAGACAACATCTAACGAGTGCCACAGATGCTTCCGGATGATCGACAGGTGTCTTTGAGAATAATAGTGGCCGTGTTGAAGATCACCACAGACGTGTAAGCACTGTTGTTCACGAACATTTGAGAAAGCAAAAGATTTGTAGCCCGTTTGTAGCGCACATGCTGACTGACAAACAGAAGCTAACTAAGCATCTAGAGATTTCATCGACCAGAAACCGTAATTTTTGGAAATCATCATTACAGGAGATGAGATTTGTGCAACCAATACGATCCGGAGATCAAGCGAAAGCAGTGAGTAAAAAGTGTGTGTTTTAAACGTTTTAGAGACGGCAAGGAAGGTGTAAAGGATGAGCCACTACGGGTCAACTGTCCAAAATCACAGTCCCAGAGACCCAGACAACATCTAACGAGTGCCACAGATGCTTCCGGATGATCGACAGGTGTCTTTGAGAATAATAGTGGCCGTGTTGAAGATCACCACAGACGTGTAAGCACTGTTGTTCACGAACATTTGAGAAAGCAAAAGATTTGTAGCCCGTTTGTAGCGCACATGCTGACTGACAAACAGAAGCTAACTAAGCAGCTAGAGATTTCATCGACCAGAAACCGTAATTTTTGGAAATCATCATTACAGGAGATGAGATTTGTGCAACCAATACGATCCGGAGATCAAGCGAAAGCAGTGAGTAAAAAGTGTGTGTTTTAAACGTTTTAGAGACGGCAAGGAAGGTGTAAAGGATGAGCCACTACGGGTCAACTGTCCAAAATCACAGTCCCAGAGACCCAGACAACATCTAACGAGTGCCACAGATGCTTCCGGATGATCGACAGGTGTCTTTGAGAATAATAGTGGCCGTGTTGAAGATCACCACAGACGTGTAAGCACTGTTGTTCACGAACATTTGAGAAAGCAAAAGATTTGTAGCCCGTTTGTAGCGCACATGCTGACTGACAAACAGAAGCTAACTAAGCAGCTAGAGATTTCATCGACCAGAAACCGTAATTTTTGGAAATCATCATTACAGGAGATGAGATTTGTGCAACCAATACGATCCGGAGATCAAGCGAAAGCAGTGAGTAAAAAGTGTGTGTTTTAAACGTTTTAGAGACGGCAAGGAAGGTGTAAAGGATGAGCCACTACGGGTCAACTGTCCAAAATCACAGTCCCAGAGACCCAGACAACATCTAACGAGTGCCACAGATGCTTCCGGATGATCGACAGGTGTCTTTGAGAATAATAGTGGCCGTGTTGAAGATCACCACAGACGTGTAAGCACTGTTGTTCACGAACATTTGAGAAAGCAAAAGATTTGTAGCCCGTTTGTAGCGCACATGCTGACTGACAAACAGAAGCTAACTAAGCAGCTAGAGATTTCATCGACCAGAAACCGTAATTTTTGGAAATCATCATTACAGGAGATGAGATTTGTGCAACCAATACGATCCGGAGATCAAGCGAAAGCAGTGAGTAAAAAGTGTGTGTTTTAAACGTTTTAGAGACGGCAAGGAAGGTGTAAAGGATGAGCCACTACGGGTCAACTGTCCAAAATCACAGTCCCAGAGACCCAGACAACATCTAACGAGTGCCACAGATGCTTCCGGATGATCGACAGGTGTCTTTGAGAATAATAGTGGCCGTGTTGAAGATCACCACAGACGTGTAAGCACTGTTGTTCACGAACATTTGAGAAAGCAAAAGATTTGTAGCCCGTTTGTAGCGCACATGCTGACTGACAAACAGAAGCTAACTAAGCAGCTAGAGATTTCATCGACCAGAAACCGTAATTTTTGGAAATCATCATTACAGGAGATGAGATTTGTGCAACCAATACGATCCGGAGATCAAGCGAAAGCAGTGAGTAAAAAGTGTGTGTTTTAAACGTTTTAGAGACGGCAAGGAAGGTGTAAAGGATGAGCCACTACGGGTCAACTGTCCAAAATCACAGTCCCAGAGACCCAGACAACATCTAACGAGTGCCACAGATGCTTCCGGATGATCGACAGGTGTCTTTGAGAATAATAGTGGCCGTGTTGAAGATCACCACAGACGTGTAAGCACTGTTGTTCACGAACATTTGAGAAAGCAAAAGATTTGTAGCCCGTTTGTAGCGCACATGCTGACTGACAAACAGAAGCTAACTAAGCAGCTAGAGATTTCATCGACCAGAAACCGTAATTTTTGGAAATCATCATTACAGGAGATGAGATTTGTGCAACCAATACGATCCGGAGATCAAGCGAAAGCAGTGAGTAAAAAGTGTGTGTTTTAAACGTTTTAGAGACGGCAAGGAAGGTGTAAAGGATGAGCCACTACGGGTCAACTGTCCAAAATCACAGTCCCAGAGACCCAGACAACATCTAACGAGTGCCACAGATGCTTCCGGATGATCGACAGGTGTCTTTGAGAATAATAGTGGCCGTGTTGAAGATCACCACAGACGTGTAAGCACTGTTGTTCACGAACATTTGAGAAAGCAAAAGATTTGTAGCCCGTTTGTAGCGCACATGCTGACTGACAAACAGAAGCTAACTAAGCATCTAGAGATTTCATCGACCAGAAACCGTAATTTTTGGAAATCATCATTACAGGAGATGAGATTTGTGCAACCAATACGATCCGGAGATCAAGCGAAAGCAGTGAGTAAAAAGTGTGTGTTTTAAACGTTTTAGAGACGGCAAGGAAGGTGTAAAGGATGAGCCACTACGGGTCAACTGTCCAAAATCACAGTCCCAGAGACCCAGACAACATCTAACGAGTGCCACAGATGCTTCCGGATGATCGACAGGTGTCTTTGAGAATAATAGTGGCCGTGTTGAAGATCACCACAGACGTGTAAGCACTGTTGTTCACGAACATTTGAGAAAGCAAAAGATTTGTAGCCCGTTTGTAGCGCACATGCTGACTGACAAACAGAAGCTAACTAAGCAGCTAGAGATTTCATCGACCAGAAACCGTAATTTTTGGAAATCATCATTACAGGAGATGAGATTTGTGCAACCAATACGATCCGGAGATCAAGCGAAAGCAGTGAGTAAAAAGTGTGTGTTTTAAACGTTTTAGAGACGGCAAGGAAGGTGTAAAGGATGAGCCACTACGGGTCAACTGTCCAAAATCACAGTCCCAGAGACCCAGACAACATCTAACGAGTGCCACAGATGCTTCCGGATGATCGACAGGTGTCTTTGAGAATAATAGTGGCCGTGTTGAAGATCACCACAGACGTGTAAGCACTGTTGTTCACGAACATTTGAGAAAGCAAAAGATTTGTAGCCCGTTTGTAGCGCACATGCTGACTGACAAACAGAAGCTAACTAAGCAGCTAGAGATTTCATCGACCAGAAACCGTAATTTTTGGAAATCATCATTACAGGAGATGAGATTTGTGCAACCAATACGATCCGGAGATCAAGCGAAAGCAGTGAGTAAAAAGTGTGTGTTTTAAACGTTTTAGAGACGGCAAGGAAGGTGTAAAGGATGAGCCACTACGGGTCAACTGTCCAAAATCACAGTCCCAGAGACCCAGACAACATCTAACGAGTGCCACAGATGCTTCCGGATGATCGACAGGTGTCTTTGAGAATAATAGTGGCCGTGTTGAAGATCACCACAGACGTGTAAGCACTGTTGTTCACGAACATTTGAGAAAGCAAAAGATTTGTAGCCCGTTTGTAGCGCACATGCTGACTGACAAACAGAAGCTAACTAAGCAGCTAGAGATTTCATCGACCAGAAACCGTAATTTTTGGAAATCATCATTACAGGAGATGAGATTTGTGCAACCAATACGATCCGGAGATCAAGCGAAAGCAGTGAGTAAAAAGTGTGTGTTTTAAACGTTTTAGAGACGGCAAGGAAGGTGTAAAGGATGAGCCACTACGGGTCAACTGTCCAAAATCACAGTCCCAGAGACCCAGACAACATCTAACGAGTGCCACAGATGCTTCCGGATGATCGACAGGTGTCTTTGAGAATAATAGTGGCCGTGTTGAAGATCACCACAGACGTGTAAGCACTGTTGTTCACGAACATTTGAGAAAGCAAAAGATTTGTAGCCCGTTTGTAGCGCACATGCTGACTGACAAACAGAAGCTAACTAAGCAGCTAGAGATTTCATCGACCAGAAACCGTAATTTTTGGAAATCATCATTACAGGAGATGAGATTTGTGCAACCAATACGATCCGGAGATCAAGCGAAAGCAGTGAGTAAAAAGTGTGTGTTTTAAACGTTTTAGAGACGGCAAGGAAGGTGTAAAGGATGAGCCACTACGGGTCAACTGTCCAAAATCACAGTCCCAGAGACCCAGACAACATCTAACGAGTGCCACAGATGCTTCCGGATGATCGACAGGTGTCTTTGAGAATAATAGTGGCCGTGTTGAAGATCACCACAGACGTGTAAGCACTGTTGTTCACGAACATTTGAGAAAGCAAAAGATTTGTAGCCCGTTTGTAGCGCACATGCTGACTGACAAACAGAAGCTAACTAAGCAGCTAGAGATTTCATCGACCAGAAACCGTAATTTTTGGAAATCATCATTACAGGAGATGAGATTTGTGCAACCAATACGATCCGGAGATCAAGCGAAAGCAGTGAGTAAAAAGTGTGTGTTTTAAACGTTTTAGAGACGGCAAGGAAGGTGTAAAGGATGAGCCACTACGGGTCAACTGTCCAAAATCACAGTCCCAGAGACCCAGACAACATCTAACGAGTGCCACAGATGCTTCCGGATGATCGACAGGTGTCTTTGAGAATAATAGTGGCTGTGTTGAAGATCACCACAGACGTGTAAGCACTGTTGTTCACGAACATTTGAGAAAGCAAAAGATTTGTAGCCCGTTTGTAGCGCACATGCTGACTGACAAACAGAAGCTAACTAAGCAGCTAGACATTTCATCGACCAGAAACCGTAATTTTTGGAAATCATCATTACAGGAGATGAGATTTGTGCAACCAATACGATCCGGAGATCAAGCGAAAGCAGTGAGTAAAAAGTGTGTGTTTTAAACGTTTTAGAGACGGCAAGGAAGGTGTAAAGGATGAGCCACTACGGGTCAACTGTCCAAAATCACAGTCCCAGAGACCCAGACAACATCTAACGAGTGCCACAGATGCTTCCGGATGATCGACAGGTGTCTTTGAGAATAATAGTGGCCGTGTTGAAGATCACCACAGACGTGTAAGCACTGTTGTTCACGAACATTTGAGAAAGCAAAAGATTTGTAGCCCGTTTGTAGCGCACATGCTGACTGACAAACAGAAGCTAACTAAGCAGCTAGAGATTTCATCGACCAGAAACCGTAATTTTTGGAAATCATCATTACAGGAGATGAGATTTGTGCAACCAATACGATCCGGAGATCAAGCGAAAGCAGTGAGTAAAAAGTGTGTGTTTTAAACGTTTTAGAGACGGCAAGGAAGGTGTAAAGGATGAGCCACTACGGGTCAACTGTCCAAAATCACAGTCCCAGAGACCCAGACAACATCTAACGAGTGCCACAGATGCTTCCGGATGATCGACAGGTGTCTTTGAGAATAATAGTGGCCGTGTTGAAGATCACCACAGACGTGTAAGCACTGTTGTTCACGAACATTTGAGAAAGCAAAAGATTTGTAGCCCGTTTGTAGCGCACATGCTGACTGACAAACAGAAGCTAACTAAGCATCTAGAGATTTCATCGACCAGAAACCGAAATTTTTGGAAATCATCATTACAGGAGATGAGATTTGTGCAACCAATACGATCCGGAGATCAAGCGAAAGCAGTGAGTAAAAAGTGTGTGTTTTAAACGTTTTAGAGACGGCAAGGAAGGTGTAAAGGATGAGCCACTACGGGTCAACTGTCCAAAATCACAGTCCCAGAGACCCAGACAACATCTAACGAGTGCCACAGATGCTTCCGGATGATCGACAGGTGTCTTTGAGAATAATAGTGGCCGTGTTGAAGATCACCACAGACGTGTAAGCACTGTTGTTCACGAACATTTGAGAAAGCAAAAGATTTGTAGCCCGTTTGTAGCGCACATGCTGACTGACAAACAGAAGCTAACTAAGCAGCTAGAGATTTCATCGACCAGAAACCGTAATTTTTGGAAATCATCATTACAGGAGATGAGATTTGTGCAACCAATACGATCCGGAGATCAAGCGAAAGCAGTGAGTAAAAAGTGTGTGTTTTAAACGTTTTAGAGACGGCAAGGAAGGTGTAAAGGATGAGCCACTACGGGTCAACTGTCCAAAATCACAGTCCCAGAGACCCAGACAACATCTAACGAGTGCCACAGATGCTTCCGGATGATCGACAGGTGTCTTTGAGAATAATAGTGGCCGTGTTGAAGATCACCACAGACGTGTAAGCACTGTTGTTCACGAACATTTGAGAAAGCAAAAGATTTGTAGCCCGTTTGTAGCGCACATGCTGACTGACAAACAGAAGCTAACTAAGCAGCTAGAGATTTCATCGACCAGAAACCGTAATTTTTGGAAATCATCATTACAGGAGATGAGATTTGTGCAACCAATACGATCCGGAGATCAAGCGAAAGCAGTGAGTAAAAAGTGTGTGTTTTAAACGTTTTAGAGACGGCAAGGAAGGTGTAAAGGATGAGCCACTACGGGTCAACTGTCCAAAATCACAGTCCCAGAGACCCAGACAACATCTAACGAGTGCCACAGATGCTTCCGGATGATCGACAGGTGTCTTTGAGAATAATAGTGGCCGTGTTGAAGATCACCACAGACGTGTAAGCACTGTTGTTCACGAACATTTGAGAAAGCAAAAGATTTGTAGCCCGTTTGTAGCGCACATGCTGACTGACAAACAGAAGCTAACTAAGCAGCTAGAGATTTCATCGACCAGAAACCGTAATTTTTGGAAATCATCATTACAGGAGATGAGATTTGTGCAACCAATACGATCCGGAGATCAAGCGAAAGCAGTGAGTAAAAAGTGTGTGTTTTAAACGTTTTAGAGACGGCAAGGAAGGTGTAAAGGATGAGCCACTACGGGTCAACTGTCCAAAATCACAGTCCCAGAGACCCAGACAACATCTAACGAGTGCCACAGATGCTTCCGGATGATCGACAGGTGTCTTTGAGAATACTAGTGGCCGTGTTGAAGATCACCACAGACGTGTAAGCACTGTTGTTCACGAACATTTGAGAAAGCAAAAGATTTGTAGCCCGTTTGTAGCGCACATGCTGACTGACAAACAGAAGCTAACTAAGCAGCTAGAGATTTCATCGACCAGAAACCGTAATTTTTGGAAATCATCATTACAGGAGATGAGATTTGTGCAACCAATACGATCCGGAGATCAAGCGAAAGCAGTGAGTAAAAAGTGTGTGTTTTAAACGTTTTAGAGACGGCAAGGAAGGTGTAAAGGATGAGCCACTACGGGTCAACTGTCCAAAATCACAGTCCCAGAGACCCAGACAACATCTAACGAGTGCCACAGATGCTTCCGGATGATCGACAGGTGTCTTTGAGAATAATAGTGGCCGTGTTGAAGATCACCACAGACGTGTAAGCACTGTTGTTCACGAACATTTGAGAAAGCAAAAGATTTGTAGCCCGTTTGTAGCGCACATGCTGACTGACAAACAGAAGCTAACTAAGCAGCTAGACATTTCATCGACCAGAAACCGTAATTTTTGGAAATCATCATTACAGGAGATGAGATTTGTGCAACCAATACGATCCGGAGATCAAGCGAAAGCAGTGAGTAAAAAGTGTGTGTTTTAAACGTTTTAGAGACGGCAAGGAAGGTGTAAAGGATGAGCCACTACGGGTCAACTGTCCAAAATCACAGTCCCAGAGACCCAGACAACATCTAACGAGTGCCACAGATGCTTCCGGATGATCGACAGGTGTCTTTGAGAATAATAGTGGCCGTGTTGAAGATCACCACAGACGTGTAAGCACTGTTGTTCACGAACATTTGAGAAAGCAAAAGATTTGTAGCCCGTTTGTAGCGCACATGCTGACTGACAAACAGAAGCTAACTAAGCAGCTAGAGATTTCATCGACCAGAAACCGTAATTTTTGGAAATCATCATTACAGGAGATGAGATTTGTGCAACCAATACGATCAGGAGATCAAGCGAAAGCAGTGAGTAAAAAGTGTGTGTTTTAAACGTTTTAGAGACGGCAAGGAAGGTGTAAAGGATGAGCCACTACGGGTCAACTGTCCAAAATCACAGTCCCAGAGACCCAGACAACATCTAACGAGTGCCACAGATGCTTCCGGATGATCGACAGGTGTCTTTGAGAATAATAGTGGCCGTGTTGAAGATCACCACAGACGTGTAAGCACTGTTGTTCACGAACATTTGAGAAAGCAAAAGATTTGTAGCCCGTTTGTAGCGCACATGCTGACTGACAAACAGAAGCTAACTAAGCATCTAGAGATTTCATCGACCAGAAACCGAAATTTTTGGAAATCATCATTACAGGAGATGAGATTTGTGCAACCAATACGATCCGGAGATCAAGCGAAAGCAGTGAGTAAAAAGTGTGTGTTTTAAACGTTTTAGAGACGGCAAGGAAGGTGTAAAGGATGAGCCACTACGGGTCAACTGTCCAAAATCACAGTCCCAGAGACCCAGACAACATCTAACGAGTGCCACAGATGCTTCCGGATGATCGACAGGTGTCTTTGAGAATAATAGTGGCCGTGTTGAAGATCACCACAGACGTGTAAGCACTGTTGTTCACGAACATTTGAGAAAGCAAAAGATTTGTAGCCCGTTTGTAGCGCACATGCTGACTGACAAACAGAAGCTAACTAAGCAGCTAGAGATTTCATCGACCAGAAACCGTAATTTTTGGAAATCATCATTACAGGAGATGAGATTTGTGCAACCAATACGATCCGGAGATCAAGCGAAAGCAGTGAGTAAAAAGTGTGTGTTTTAAACGTTTTAGAGACGGCAAGGAAGGTGTAAAGGATGAGCCACTACGGGTCAACTGTCCAAAATCACAGTCCCAGAGACCCAGACAACATCTAACGAGTGCCACAGATGCTTCCGGATGATCGACAGGTGTCTTTGAGAATAATAGTGGCCGTGTTGAAGATCACCACAGACGTGTAAGCACTGTTGTTCACGAACATTTGAGAAAGCAAAAGATTTGTAGCCCGTTTGTAGCGCACATGCTGACTGACAAACAGAAGCTAACTAAGCAGCTAGAGATTTCATCGACCAGAAACCGTAATTTTTGGAAATCATCATTACAGGAGATGAGATTTGTGCAACCAATACGATCCGGAGATCAAGCGAAAGCAGTGAGTAAAAAGTGTGTGTTTTAAACGTTTTAGAGACGGCAAGGAAGGTGTAAAGGATGAGCCACTACGGGTCAACTGTCCAAAATCACAGTCCCAGAGACCCAGACAACATCTAACGAGTGCCACAGATGCTTCCGGATGATCGACAGGTGTCTTTGAGAATAATAGTGGCCGTGTTGAAGATCACCACAGACGTGTAAGCACTGTTGTTCACGAACATTTGAGAAAGCATAAGATTTGTAGCCCGTTTGTAGCGCACATGCTGACTGACAAACAGAAGCTAACTAAGCAGCTAGAGATTTCATCGACCAGAAACAGTAATTTTTGGAAATCATCATTACAGGAGATGAGATTTGTGCAACCAATACGATCCGGAGATCAAGCGAAAGCAGTGAGTAAAAAGTGTGTGTTTTAAACGTTTTAGAGACGGCAAGGAAGGTGTAAAGGATGAGCCACTACGGGTCAACTGTCCAAAATCACAGTCCCAGAGACCCAGACAACATCTAACGAGTGCCACAGATGCTTCCGGATGATCGACAGGTGTCTTTGAGAATAATAGTGGCCGTGTTGAAGATCACCACAGACGTGTAAGCACTGTTGTTCACGAACATTTGAGAAAGCAAAAGATTTGTAGCCCGTTTGTAGCGCACATGCTGACTGACAAACAGAAGCTAACTAAGCAGCTAGAGATTTCATCGACCAGAAACCGTAATTTTTGGAAATCATCATTACAGGAGATGAGATTTGTGCAACCAATACGATCCGGAGATCAAGCGAAAGCAGTGAGTAAAAAGTGTGTGTTTTAAACGTTTTAGAGACGGCAAGGAAGGTGTAAAGGATGAGCCACTACGGGTCAACTGTCCAAAATCACAGTCCCAGAGACCCAGACAACATCTAACGAGTGCCACAGATGCTTCCGGATGATCGACAGGTGTCTTTGAGAATAATAGTGGCCGTGTTGAAGATCACCACAGACGTGTAAGCACTGTTGTTCACGAACATTTGAGAAAGCAAAAGATTTGTAGCCCGTTTGTAGCGCACATGCTGACTGACAAACAGAAGCTAACTAAGCAGCTAGAGATTTCATCGACCAGAAACCGTAATTTTTGGAAATCATCATTACAGGAGATGAGATTTGTGCAACCAATACGATCCGGAGATCAAGCGAAAGCAGTGAGTAAAAAGTGTGTGTTTTAAACGTTTTAGAGACGGCAAGGAAGGTGTAAAGGATGAGCCACTACGGGTCAACTGTCCAAAATCACAGTCCCAGAGACCCAGACAACATCTAACGAGTGCCACAGATGCTTCCGGATGATCGACAGGTGTCTTTGAGAATAATAGTGGCCGTGTTGAAGATCACCACAGACGTGTAAGCACTGTTGTTCACGAACATTTGAGAAAGCAAAAGATTTGTAGCCCGTTTGTAGCGCACATGCTGACTGACAAACAGAAGCTAACTAAGCAGCTAGAGATTTCATCGACCAGAAACCGTAATTTTTGGAAATCATCATTACAGGAGATGAGATTTGTGCAACCAATACGATCCGGAGATCAAGCGAAAGCAGTGAGTAAAAAGTGTGTGTTTTAAACGTTTTAGAGACGGCAAGGAAGGTGTAAAGGATGAGCCACTACGGGTCAACTGTCCAAAATCACAGTCCCAGAGACCCAGACAACATCTAACGAGTGCCACAGATGCTTCCGGATGATCGACAGGTGTCTTTGAGAATAATAGTGGCCGTGTTGAAGATCACCACAGACGTGTAAGCACTGTTGTTCACGAACATTTGAGAAAGCAAAAGATTTGTAGCCCGTTTGTAGCGCACATGCTGACTGACAAACAGAAGCTAACTAAGCAGCTAGAGATTTCATCGACCAGAAACCGTAATTTTTGGAAATCATCATTACAGGAGATGAGATTTGTGCAACCAATACGATCCGGAGATCAAGCGAAAGCAGTGAGTAAAAAGTGTGTGTTTTAAACGTTTTAGAGACGGCAAGGAAGGTGTAAAGGATGAGCCACTACGGGTCAACTGTCGAAAATCACAGTCCCAGAGACCCAGACAACATCTAACGAGTGCCACAGATGCTTCCGGATGATCGACAGGTGTCTTTGAGAATAATAGTGGCCGTGTTGAAGATCACCACAGACGTGTAAGCACTGTTGTTCACGAACATTTGAGAAAGCAAAAGATTTGTAGCCCGTTTGTAGCGCACATGCTGACTGACAAACAGAAGCTAACTAAGCAGCTAGAGATTTCATCGACCAGAAACCGTAATTTTTGGAAATCATCATTACAGGAGATGAGATTTGTGCAACCAATACGATCCGGAGATCAAGCGAAAGCAGTGAGTAAAAAGTGTGTGTTTTAAACGTTTTAGAGACGGCAAGGAAGGTGTAAAGGATGAGCCACTACGGGTCAACTGTCCAAAATCACAGTCCCAGAGACCCAGACAACATCTAACGAGTGCCACAGATGCTTCCGGATGATCGACAGGTGTCTTTGAGAATAATAGTGGCCGTGTTGAAGATCACCACAGACGTGTAAGCACTGTTGTTCACGAACATTTGAGAAAGCAAAAGATTTGTAGCCCGTTTGTAGCGCACATGCTGACTGACAAACAGAAGCTAACTAAGCAGCTAGAGATTTCATCGACCAGAAACCGTAATTTTTGGAAATCATCATTACAGGAGATGAGATTTGTGCAACCAATACGATCCGGAGATCAGTGAGTAAAAAGTGTGTGTTTTAAACGTTTTAGAGACGGCAAGGAAGGTGTAAAGGATGAGCCACTATGGGTCAACTGTCCAAAATCACAGTCCCAGAGACCCAGACAACATCTAACGAGTGCCACAGATGCTTCCGGATGATCGACAGGTGTCTTTGAGAATAATAGTGGCCGTGTTGAAGATCACCACAGACGTGTAAGCACTGTTGTTCACGAACATTTGAGAAAGCAAAAGATTTGTAGCCCGTTTGTAGCGCACATGCTGACTGACAAACAGAAGCTAACTAAGCATCTAGAGATTTCATCGACCAGAAACCGTAATTTTTGGAAATCATCATTACAGGAGATGAGATTTGTGCAACCAATACGATCCGGAGATCAAGCGAAAGCAGTGAGTAAAAAGTGTGTGTTTTAAACGTTTTAGAGACGGCAAGGAAGGTGTAAAGGATGAGCCACTACGGGTCAACTGTCCAAAATCACAGTCCCAGAGACCCAGACAACATCTAACGAGTGCCACAGATGCTTCCGGATGATCGACAGGTGTCTTTGAGAATAATAGTGGCCGTGTTGAAGATCACCACAGACGTGTAAGCACTGTTGTTCACGAACATTTGAGAAAGCAAAAGATTTGTAGCCCGTTTGTAGCGCACATGCTGACTGACAAACAGAAGCTAACTAAGCATCTAGAGATTTCATCGACCAGAAACCGTAATTTTTGGAAATCATCATTACAGGAGATGAGATTTGTGCAACCAATACGATCCGGAGATCAAGCGAAAGCAGTGAGTAAAAAGTGTGTGTTTTAAACGTTTTAGAGACGGCAAGGAAGGTGTAAAGGATGAGCCACTACGGGTCAACTGTCCAAAATCACAGTCCCAGAGACCCAGACAACATCTAACGAGTGCCACAGATGCTTCCGGATGATCGACAGGTGTCTTTGAGAATAATAGTGGCCGTGTTGAAGATCACCACAGACGTGTAAGCACTGTTGTTCACGAACATTTGAGAAAGCAAAAGATTTGTAGCCCGTTTGTAGCGCACATGCTGACTGACAAACAGAAGCTAACTAAGCAGCTAGAGATTTCATCGACCAGAAACCGTAATTTTTGGAAATCATCATTACAGGAGATGAGATTTGTGCAACCAATACGATCCGGAGATCAAGCGAAAGCAGTGAGTAAAAAGTGTGTGTTTTAAACGTTTTAGAGACGGCAAGGAAGGTGTAAAGGATGAGCCACTACGGGTCAACTGTCCAAAATCACAGTCCCAGAGACCCAGACAACATCTAACGAGTGCCACAGATGCTTCCGGATGATCGACAGGTGTCTTTGAGAATAATAGTGGCCGTGTTGAAGATCACCACAGACGTGTAAGCACTGTTGTTCACGAACATTTGAGAAAGCAAAAGATTTGTAGCCCGTTTGTAGCGCACATGCTGACTGACAAACAGAAGCTAACTAAGCAGCTAGAGATTTCATCGACCAGAAACCGTAATTTTTGGAAATCATCATTACAGGAGATGAGATTTGTGCAACCAATACGATCCGGAGATCAAGCGAAAGCAGTGAGTAAAAAGTGTGTGTTTTAAACGTTTTAGAGACGGCAAGGAAGGTGTAAAGGATGAGCCACTACGGGTCAACTGTCCAAAATCACAGTCCCAGAGACCCAGACAACATCTAACGAGTGCCACAGATGCTTCCGGATGATCGACAGGTGTCTTTGAGAATAATAGTGGCCGTGTTGAAGATCACCACAGACGTGTAAGCACTGTTGTTCACGAACATTTGAGAAAGCAAAAGATTTGTAGCCCGTTTGTAGCGCACATGCTGACTGACAAACAGAAGCTAACTAAGCATCTAGAGATTTCATCGACCAGAAACCGTAATTTTTGGAAATCATCATTACAGGAGATGAGATTTGTGCAACCAATACGATCCGGAGATCAAGCGAAAGCAGTGAGTAAAAAGTGTGTGTTTTAAACGTTTTAGAGACGGCAAGGAAGGTGTAAAGGATGAGCCACTACGGGTCAACTGTCCAAAATCACAGTCCCAGAGACCCAGACAACATCTAACGAGTGCCACAGATGCTTCCGGATGATCGACAGGTGTCTTTGAGAATAATAGTGGCCGTGTTGAAGATCACCACAGACGTGTAAGCACTGTTGTTCACGAACATTTGAGAAAGCAAAAGATTTGTAGCCCGTTTGTAGCGCACATGCTGACTGACAAACAGAAGCTAACTAAGCAGCTAGAGATTTCATCGACCAGAAACCGTAATTTTTGGAAATCATCATTACAGGAGATGAGATTTGTGCAACCAATACGATCCGGAGATCAAGCGAAAGCAGTGAGTAAAAAGTGTGTGTTTTAAACGTTTTAGAGACGGCAAGGAAGGTGTAAAGGATGAGCCACTACGGGTCAACTGTCCAAAATCACAGTCCCAGAGACCCAGACAACATCTAACGAGTGCCACAGATGCTTCCGGATGATCGACAGGTGTCTTTGAGAATAATAGTGGCCGTGTTGAAGATCACCACAGACGTGTAAGCACTGTTGTTCACGAACATTTGAGAAAGCAAAAGATTTGTAGCCCGTTTGTAGCGCACATGCTGACTGACAAACAGAAGCTAACTAAGCATCTAGAGATTTCATCGACCAGAAACCGTAATTTTTGGAAATCATCATTACAGGAGATGAGATTTGTGCAACCAATACGATCCGGAGATCAAGCGAAAGCAGTGAGTAAAAAGTGTGTGTTTTAAACGTTTTAGAGACGGCAAGGAAGGTGTAAAGGATGAGCCACTACGGGTCAACTGTCCAAAATCACAGTCCCAGAGACCCAGACAACATCTAACGAGTGCCACAGATGCTTCCGGATGATCGACAGGTGTCTTTGAGAATAATAGTGGCCGTGTTGAAGATCACCACAGACGTGTAAGCACTGTTGTTCACGAACATTTGAGAAAGCAAAAGATTTGTAGCCCGTTTGTAGCGCACATGCTGACTGACAAACAGAAGCTAACTAAGCATCTAGAGATTTCATCGACCAGAAACCGTAATTTTTGGAAATCATCATTACAGGAGATGAGATTTGTGCAACCAATACGATCCGGAGATCAAGCGAAAGCAGTGAGTAAAAAGTGTGTGTTTTAAACGTTTTAGAGACGGCAAGGAAGGTGTAAAGGATGAGCCACTACGGGTCAACTGTCCAAAATCACAGTCCCAGAGACCCAGACAACATCTAACGAGTGCCACAGATGCTTCCGGATGATCGACAGGTGTCTTTGAGAATAATAGTGGCCGTGTTGAAGATCACCACAGACGTGTAAGCACTGTTGTTCACGAACATTTGAGAAAGCAAAAGATTTGTAGCCCGTTTGTAGCGCACATGCTGACTGACAAACAGAAGCTAACTAAGCATCTAGAGATTTCATCGACCAGAAACCGTAATTTTTGGAAATCATCATTACAGGAGATGAGATTTGTGCAACCAATACGATCCGGAGATCAAGCGAAAGCAGTGAGTAAAAAGTGTGTGTTTTAAAGGTTTTAGAGACGGCAAGGAAGGTGTAAAGGATGAGCCACTACGGGTCAACTGTCCAAAATCACAGTCCCAGAGACCCAGACAACATCTAACGAGTGCCACAGATGCTTCCGGATGATCGACAGGTGTCTTTGAGAATAATAGTGGCCGTGTTGAAGATCACCACAGACGTGTAAGCACTGTTGTTCACGAACATTTGAGAAAGCAAAAGATTTGTAGCCCGTTTGTAGCGCACATGCTGACTGACAAACAGAAGCTAACTAAGCAGCTAGAGATTTCATCGACCAGAAACCGTAATTTTTGGAAATCATCATTACAGGAGATGAGATTTGTGCAACCAATACGATCCGGAGATCAAGCGAAAGCAGTGAGTAAAAAGTGTGTGTTTTAAACGTTTTAGAGACGGCAAGGAAGGTGTAAAGGATGAGCCACTACGGGTCAACTGTCGAAAATCACAGTCCCAGAGACCCAGACAACATCTAACGAGTGCCACAGATGCTTCCGGATGATCGACAGGTGTCTTTGAGAATAATAGTGGCCGTGTTGAAGATCACCACAGACGTGTAAGCACTGTTGTTCACGAACATTTGAGAAAGCAAAAGATTTGTAGCCCGTTTGTAGCGCACATGCTGACTGACAAACAGAAGCTAACTAAGCAGCTAGAGATTTCATCGACCAGAAACCGTAATTTTTGGAAATCATCATTACAGGAGATGAGATTTGTGCAACCAATACGATCCGGAGATCAAGCGAAAGCAGTGAGTAAAAAGTGTGTGTTTTAAACGTTTTAGAGACGGCAAGGAAGGTGTAAAGGATGAGCCACTACGGGTCAACTGTCCAAAATCACAGTCCCAGAGACCCAGACAACATCTAACGAGTGCCACAGATGCTTCCGGATGATCGACAGGTGTCTTTGAGAATAATAGTGGCCGTGTTGAAGATCACCACAGACGTGTAAGCACTGTTGTTCACGAACATTTGAGAAAGCAAAAGATTTGTAGCCCGTTTGTAGCGCACATGCTGACTGACAAACAGAAGCTAACTAAGCAGCTAGAGATTTCATCGACCAGAAACCGTAATTTTTGGAAATCATCATTACAGGAGATGAGATTTGTGCAACCAATACGATCCGGAGATCAAGCGAAAACAGTGAGTAAAAAGTGTGTGTTTTAAACGTTTTAGAGACGGCAAGGAAGGTGTAAAGGATGAGCCACTACGGGTCAACTGTCCAAAATCACAGTCCCAGAGACCCAGACAACATCTAACGAGTGCCACAGATGCTTCCGGATGATCGACAGGTGTCTTTGAGAATAATAGTGGCCGTGTTGAAGATCACCACAGACGTGTAAGCACTGTTGTTCACGAACATTTGAGAAAGCAAAAGATTTGTAGCCCGTTTGTAGCGCACATGCTGACTGACAAACAGAAGCTAACTAAGCAGCTAGAGATTTCATCGACCAGAAACCGTAATTTTTGGAAATCATCATTACAGGAGATGAGATTTGTGCAACCAATACGATCCGGAGATCAAGCGAAAGCAGTGAGTAAAAAGTGTGTGTTTTAAACGTTTTAGAGACGGCAAGGAAGGTGTAAAGGATGAGCCACTACGGGTCAACTGTCCAAAATCACAGTCCCAGAGACCCAGACAACATCTAACGAGTGCCACAGATGCTTCCGGATGATCGACAGGTGTCTTTGAGAATAATAGTGGCCGTGTTGAAGATCACCACAGACGTGTAAGCACTGTTGTTCACGAACATTTGAGAAAGCAAAAGATTTGTAGCCCGTTTGTAGCGCACATGCTGACTGACAAACAGAAGCTAACTAAGCATCTAGAGATTTCATCGACCAGAAACCGTAATTTTTGGAATTCATCATTACAGGAGATGAGATTTGTGCAACCAATACGATCCGGAGATCAAGCGAAAGCAGTGAGTAAAAAGTGTGTGTTTTAAACGTTTTAGAGACGGCAAGGAAGGTGTAAAGGATGAGCCACTACGGGTCAACTGTCCAAAATCACAGTCCCAGAGACCCAGACAACATCTAACGAGTGCCACAGATGCTTCCGGATGATCGACAGGTGTCTTTGAGAATAATAGTGGCCGTGTTGAAGATCACCACAGACGTGTAAGCACTGTTGTTCACGAACATTTGAGAAAGCAAAAGATTTGTAGCCCGTTTGTAGCGCACATGCTGACTGACAAACAGAAGCTAACTAAGCATCTAGAGATTTCATCGACCAGAAACCGTAATTTTTGGAAATCATCATTACAGGAGATGAGATTTGTGCAACCAATACGATCCGGAGATCAAGCGAAAGCAGTGAGTAAAAAGTGTGTGTTTTAAACGTTTTAGAGACGGCAAGGAAGGTGTAAAGGATGAGCCACTACGGGTCAACTGTCCAAAATCACAGTCCCAGAGACCCAGACAACATCTAACGAGTGCCACAGATGCTTCCGGATGATCGACAGGTGTCTTTGAGAATAATAGTGGCCGTGTTGAAGATCACCACAGACGTGTAAGCACTGTTGTTCACGAACATTTGAGAAAGCAAAAGATTTGTAGCCCGTTTGTAGCGCACATGCTGACTGACAAACAGAAGCTAACTAAGCAGCTAGAGATTTCATCGACCAGAAACCGTAATTTTTGGAAATCATCATTACAGGAGATGAGATTTGTGCAACCAATACGATCCGGAGATCAAGCGAAAGCAGTGAGTAAAAAGTGTGTGTTTTAAACGTTTTAGAGACGGCAAGGAAGGTGTAAAGGATGAGCCACTACGGGTCAACTGTCCAAAATCACAGTCCCAGAGACCCAGACAACATCTAACGAGTGCCACAGATGCTTCCGGATGATCGACAGGTGTCTTTGAGAATAATAGTGGCCGTGTTGAAGATCACCACAGACGTGTAAGCACTGTTGTTCACGAACATTTGAGAAAGCAAAAGATTTGTAGCCCGTTTGTAGCGCACATGCTGACTGACAAACAGAAGCTAACTAAGCAGCTAGAGATTTCATCGACCAGAAACCGTAATTTTTGGAAATCATCATTACAGGAGATGAGATTTGTGCAACCAATACGATCCGGAGATCAAGCGAAAGCAGTGAGTAAAAAGTGTGTGTTTTAAACGTTTTAGAGACGGCAAGGAAGGTGTAAAGGATGAGCCACTACGGGTCAACTGTCCAAAATCACAGTCCCAGAGACCCAGACAACATCTAACGAGTGCCACAGATGCTTCCGGATGATCGACAGGTGTCTTTGAGAATAATAGTGGCCGTGTTGAAGATCACCACAGACGTGTAAGCACTGTTGTTCACGAACATTTGAGAAAGCAAAAGATTTGTAGCCCGTTTGTAGCGCACATGCTGACTGACAAACAGAAGCTAACTAAGCAGCTAGAGATTTCATCGACCAGAAACCGTAATTTTTGGAAATCATCATTACAGGAGATGAGATTTGTGCAACCAATACGATCCGGAGATCAAGCGAAAGCAGTGAGTAAAAAGTGTGTGTTTTAAACGTTTTAGAGACGGCAAGGAAGGTGTAAAGGATGAGCCACTACGGGTCAACTGTCCAAAATCACAGTCCCAGAGACCCAGACAACATCTAACGAGTGCCACAGATGCTTCCGGATGATCGACAGGTGTCTTTGAGAATAATAGTGGCCGTGTTGAAGATCACCACAGACGTGTAAGCACTGTTGTTCACGAACATTTGAGAAAGCAAAAGATTTGTAGCCCGTTTGTAGCGCACATGCTGACTGACAAACAGAAGCTAACTAAGCAGCTAGAGATTTCATCGACCAGAAACCGTAATTTTTGGAAATCATCATTACAGGAGATGAGATTTGTGCAACCAATACGATCCGGAGATCAAGCGAAAGCAGTGAGTAAAAAGTGTGTGTTTTAAACGTTTTAGAGACGGCAAGGAAGGTGTAAAGGATGAGCCACTACGGGTCAACTGTCCAAAATCACAGTCCCAGAGACCCAGACAACATCTAACGAGTGCCACAGATGCTTCCGGATGATCGACAGGTGTCTTTGAGAATAATAGTGGCCGTGTTGAAGATCACCACAGACGTGTAAGCACTGTTGTTCACGAACATTTGAGAAAGCAAAAGATTTGTAGCCCGTTTGTAGCGCACATGCTGACTGACAAACAGAAGCTAACTAAGCAGCTAGAGATTTCATCGACCAGAAACCGTAATTTTTGGAAATCATCATTACAGGAGATGAGATTTGTGCAACCAATACGATCCGGAGATCAGTGAGTAAAAAGTGTGTGTTTTAAACGTTTTAGAGACGGCAAGGAAGGTGTAAAGGATGAGCCACTACGGGTCAACTGTCCAAAATCACAGTCCCAGAGACCCAGACAACATCTAACGAGTGCCACAGATGCTTCCGGATGATCGACAGGTGTCTTTGAGAATAATAGTGGCCGTGTTGAAGATCACCACAGACGTGTAAGCACTGTTGTTCACGAACATTTGAGAAAGCAAAAGATTTGTAGCCCGTTTGTAGCGCACATGCTGACTGACAAACAGAAGCTAACTAAGCAGCTAGAGATTTCATCGACCAGAAACCGTAATTTTTGGAAATCATCATTACAGGAGATGAGATTTGTGCAACCAATACGATCCGGAGATCAAGCGAAAGCAGTGAGTAAAAAGTGTGTGTTTTAAACGTTTTAGAGACGGCAAGGAAGGTGTAAAGGATGAGCCACTACGGGTCAACTGTCCAAAATCACAGTCCCAGAGACCCAGACAACATCTAACGAGTGCCACAGATGCTTCCGGATGATCGACAGGTGTCTTTGAGAATAATAGTGGCCGTGTTGAAGATCACCACAGACGTGTAAGCACTGTTGTTCACGAACATTTGAGAAAGCAAAAGATTTGTAGCCCGTTTGTAGCGCACATGCTGACTGACAAACAGAAGCTAACTAAGCATCTAGAGATTTCATCGACCAGAAACCGTAATTTTTGGAAATCATCATTACAGGAGATGAGATTTGTGCAACCAATACGATCCGGAGATCAAGCGAAAGCAGTGAGTAAAAAGTGTGTGTTTTAAACGTTTTAGAGACGGCAAGGAAGGTGTAAAGGATGAGCCACTACGGGTCAACTGTCCAAAATCACAGTCCCAGAGACCCAGACAACATCTAACGAGTGCCACAGATGCTTCCGGATGATCGACAGGTGTCTTTGAGAATAATAGTGGCCGTGTTGAAGATCACCACAGACGTGTAAGCACTGTTGTTCACGAACATTTGAGAAAGCAAAAGATTTGTAGCCCGTTTGTAGCGCACATGCTGACTGACAAACAGAAGCTAACTAAGCATCTAGAGATTTCATCGACCAGAAACCGTAATTTTTGGAAATCATCATTACAGGAGATGAGATTTGTGCAACCAATACGATCCGGAGATCAAGCGAAAGCAGTGAGTAAAAAGTGTGTGTTTTAAACGTTTTAGAGACGGCAAGGAAGGTGTAAAGGATGAGCCACTACGGGTCAACTGTCCAAAATCACAGTCCCAGAGACCCAGACAACATCTAACGAGTGCCACAGATGCTTCCGGATGATCGACAGGTGTCTTTGAGAATAATAGTGGCCGTGTTGAAGATCACCACAGACGTGTAAGCACTGTTGTTCACGAACATTTGAGAAAGCAAAAGATTTGTAGCCCGTTTGTAGCGCACATGCTGACTGACAAACAGAAGCTAACTAAGCATCTAGAGATTTCATCGACCAGAAACCGTAATTTTTGGAAATCATCATTACAGGAGATGAGATTTGTGCAACCAATACGATCCGGAGATCAAGCGAAAGCAGTGAGTAAAAAGTGTGTGTTTTAAACGTTTTAGAGACGGCAAGGAAGGTGTAAAGGATGAGCCACTACGGGTCAACTGTCCAAAATCACAGTCCCAGAGACCCAGACAACATCTAACGAGTGCCACAGATGCTTCCGGATGATCGACAGGTGTCTTTGAGAATAATAGTGGCCGTGTTGAAGATCACCACAGACGTGTAAGCACTGTTGTTCACGAACATTTGAGAAAGCAAAAGATTTGTAGCCCGTTTGTAGCGCACATGCTGACTGACAAACAGAAGCTAACTAAGCATCTAGAGATTTCATCGACCAGAAACCGTAATTTTTGGAAATCATCATTACAGGAGATGAGATTTGTGCAACCAATACGATCCGGAGATCAAGCGAAAGCAGTGAGTAAAAAGTGTGTGTTTTAAACGTTTTAGAGACGGCAAGGAAGGTGTAAAGGATGAGCCACTACGGGTCAACTGTCCAAAATCACAGTCCCAGAGACCCAGACAACATCTAACGAGTGCCACAGATGCTTCCGGATGATCGACAGGTGTCTTTGAGAATAATAGTGGCCGTGTTGAAGATCACCACAGACGTGTAAGCACTGTTGTTCACGAACATTTGAGAAAGCAAAAGATTTGTAGCCCGTTTGTAGCGCACATGCTGACTGACAAACAGAAGCTAACTAAGCATCTAGAGATTTCATCGACCAGAAACCGTAATTTTTGGAAATCATCATTACAGGAGATGAGATTTGTGCAACCAATACGATCCGGAGATCAAGCGAAAGCAGTGAGTAAAAAGTGTGTGTTTTAAACGTTTTAGAGACGGCAAGGAAGGTGTAAAGGATGAGCCACTACGGGTCAACTGTCCAAAATCACAGTCCCAGAGACCCAGACAACATCTAACGAGTGCCACAGATGCTTCCGGATGATCGACAGGTGTCTTTGAGAATAATAGTGGCCGTGTTGAAGATCACCACAGACGTG
The DNA here is from genome assembly GCA_026315105.1 of Locusta migratoria. Lineage (NCBI taxonomy): Eukaryota > Metazoa > Arthropoda > Insecta > Orthoptera > Acrididae > Locusta > Locusta migratoria. The sequence continues at coordinate 674,943,175 of CM048744.1, forward strand.
TAAGCACTGTTGTTCACGAACATTTGAGAAAGCAAAAGATTTGTAGCCCGTTTGTAGCGCACATGCTGACTGACAAACAGAAGCTAACTAAGCAGCTAGAGATTTCATCGACCAGAAACCGTAATTTTTGGAAATCATCATTACAGGAGATGAGATTTGTGCAACCAATACGATCCGGAGATCAAGCGAAAGCAGTGAGTAAAAAGTGTGTGTTTTAAACGTTTTAGAGACGGCAAGGAAGGTGTAAAGGATGAGCCACTACGGGTCAACTGTCCAAAATCACAGTCCCAGAGACCCAGACAACATCTAACGAGTGCCACAGATGCTTCCGGATGATCGACAGGTGTCTTTGAGAATAATAGTGGCCGTGTTGAAGATCACCACAGACGTGTAAGCACTGTTGTTCACGAACATTTGAGAAAGCAAAAGATTTGTAGCCCGTTTGTAGCGCACATGCTGACTGACAAACAGAAGCTAACTAAGCAGCTAGAGATTTCATCGACCAGAAACCGTAATTTTTGGAAATCATCATTACAGGAGATGAGATTTGTGCAACCAATACGATCCGGAGATCAGTGAGTAAAAAGTGTGTGTTTTAAACGTTTTAGAGACGGCAAGGAAGGTGTAAAGGATGAGCCACTACGGGTCAACTGTCCAAAATCACAGTCCCAGAGACCCAGACAACATCTAACGAGTGCCACAGATGCTTCCGGATGATCGACAGGTGTCTTTGAGAATAATAGTGGCCGTGTTGAAGATCACCACAGACGTGTAAGCACTGTTGTTCACGAACATTTGAGAAAGCAAAAGATTTGTAGCCCGTTTGTAGCGCACATGCTGACTGACAAACAGAAGCTAACTAAGCAGCTAGAGATTTCATCGACCAGAAACCGTAATTTTTGGAAATCATCATTACAGGAGATGAGATTTGTGCAACCAATACGATCCGGAGATCAAGCGAAAGCAGTGAGTAAAAAGTGTGTGTTTTAAACGTTTTAGAGACGGCAAGGAAGGTGTAAAGGATGAGCCACTACGGGTCAACTGTCCAAAATCACAGTCCCAGAGACCCAGACAACATCTAACGAGTGCCACAGATGCTTCCGGATGATCGACAGGTGTCTTTGAGAATAATAGTGGCCGTGTTGAAGATCACCACAGACGTGTAAGCACTGTTGTTCACGAACATTTGAGAAAGCAAAAGATTTGTAGCCCGTTTGTAGCGCACATGCTGACTGACAAACAGAAGCTAACTAAGCAGCTAGAGATTTCATCGACCAGAAACCGTAATTTTTGGAAATCATCATTACAGGAGATGAGATTTGTGCAACCAATACGATCCGGAGATCAAGCGAAAGCAGTGAGTAAAAAGTGTGTGTTTTAAACGTTTTAGAGACGGCAAGGAAGGTGTAAAGGATGAGCCACTACGGGTCAACTGTCCAAAATCACAGTCCCAGAGACCCAGACAACATCTAACGAGTGCCACAGATGCTTCCGGATGATCGACAGGTGTCTTTGAGAATAATAGTGGCCGTGTTGAAGATCACCACAGACGTGTAAGCACTGTTGTTCACGAACATTTGAGAAAGCAAAAGATTTGTAGCCCGTTTGTAGCGCACATGCTGACTGACAAACAGAAGCTAACTAAGCAGCTAGAGATTTCATCGACCAGAAACCGTAATTTTTGGAAATCATCATTACAGGAGATGAGATTTGTGCAACCAATACGATCCGGAGATCAAGCGAAAGCAGTGAGTAAAAAGTGTGTGTTTTAAACGTTTTAGAGACGGCAAGGAAGGTGTAAAGGATGAGCCACTACGGGTCAACTGTCCAAAATCACAGTCCCAGAGACCCAGACAACATCTAACGAGTGCCACAGATGCTTCCGGATGATCGACAGGTGTCTTTGAGAATAATAGTGGCCGTGTTGAAGATCACCACAGACGTGTAAGCACTGTTGTTCACGAACATTTGAGAAAGCAAAAGATTTGTAGCCCGTTTGTAGCGCACATGCTGACTGACAAACAGAAGCTAACTAAGCAGCTAGAGATTTCATCGACCAGAAACCGTAATTTTTGGAAATCATCATTACAGGAGATGAGATTTGTGCAACCAATACGATCCGGAGATCAAGCGAAAGCAGTGAGTAAAAAGTGTGTGTTTTAAACGTTTTAGAGACGGCAAGGAAGGTGTAAAGGATGAGCCACTACGGGTCAACTGTCCAAAATCACAGTCCCAGAGACCCAGACAACATCTAACGAGTGCCACAGATGCTTCCGGATGATCGACAGGTGTCTTTGAGAATAATAGTGGCCGTGTTGAAGATCACCACAGACGTGTAAGCACTGTTGTTCACGAACATTTGAGAAAGCAAAAGATTTGTAGCCCGTTTGTAGCGCACATGCTGACTGACAAACAGAAGCTAACTAAGCAGCTAGAGATTTCATCGACCAGAAACCGTAATTTTTGGAAATCATCATTACAGGAGATGAGATTTGTGCAACCAATACGATCCGGAGATCAAGCGAAAGCAGTGAGTAAAAAGTGTGTGTTTTAAACGTTTTAGAGACGGCAAGGAAGGTGTAAAGGATGAGCCACTACGGGTCAACTGTCCAAAATCACAGTCCCAGAGACCCAGACAACATCTAACGAGTGCCACAGATGCTTCCGGATGATCGACAGGTGTCTTTGAGAATAATAGTGGCCGTGTTGAAGATCACCACAGACGTGTAAGCACTGTTGTTCACGAACATTTGAGAAAGCAAAAGATTTGTAGCCCGTTTGTAGCGCACATGCTGACTGACAAACAGAAGCTAACTAAGCAGCTAGAGATTTCATCGACCAGAAACCGTAATTTTTGGAAATCATCATTACAGGAGATGAGATTTGTGCAACCAATACGATCCGGAGATCAAGCGAAAGCAGTGAGTAAAAAGTGTGTGTTTTAAACGTTTTAGAGACGGCAAGGAAGGTGTAAAGGATGAGCCACTACGGGTCAACTGTCCAAAATCACAGTCCCAGAGACCCAGACAACATCTAACGAGTGCCACAGATGCTTCCGGATGATCGACAGGTGTCTTTGAGAATAATAGTGGCCGTGTTGAAGATCACCACAGACGTGTAAGCACTGTTGTTCACGAACATTTGAGAAAGCAAAAGATTTGTAGCCCGTTTGTAGCGCACATGCTGACTGACAAACAGAAGCTAACTAAGCAGCTAGAGATTTCATCGACCAGAAACCGTAATTTTTGGAAATCATCATTACAGGAGATGAGATTTGTGCAACCAATACGATCCGGAGATCAAGCGAAAGCAGTGAGTAAAAAGTGTGTGTTTTAAACGTTTTAGAGACGGCAAGGAAGGTGTAAAGGATGAGCCACTACGGGTCAACTGTCCAAAATCACAGTCCCAGAGACCCAGACAACATCTAACGAGTGCCACAGATGCTTCCGGATGATCGACAGGTGTCTTTGAGAATAATAGTGGCCGTGTTGAAGATCACCACAGACGTGTAAGCACTGTTGTTCACGAACATTTGAGAAAGCAAAAGATTTGTAGCCCGTTTGTAGCGCACATGCTGACTGACAAACAGAAGCTAACTAAGCAGCTAGAGATTTCATCGACCAGAAACCGTAATTTTTGGAAATCATCATTACAGGAGATGAGATTTGTGCAACCAATACGATCCGGAGATCAAGCGAAAGCAGTGAGTAAAAAGTGTGTGTTTTAAACGTTTTAGAGACGGCAAGGAAGGTGTAAAGGATGAGCCACTACGGGTCAACTGTCCAAAATCACAGTCCCAGAGACCCAGACAACATCTAACGAGTGCCACAGATGCTTCCGGATGATCGACAGGTGTCTTTGAGAATAATAGTGGCCGTGTTGAAGATCACCACAGACGTGTAAGCACTGTTGTTCACGAACATTTGAGAAAGCAAAAGATTTGTAGCCCGTTTGTAGCGCACATGCTGACTGACAAACAGAAGCTAACTAAGCAGCTAGAGATTTCATCGACCAGAAACCGTAATTTTTGGAAATCATCATTACAGGAGATGAGATTTGTGCAACCAATACGATCCGGAGATCAAGCGAAAGCAGTGAGTAAAAAGTGTGTGTTTTAAACGTTTTAGAGACGGCAAGGAAGGTGTAAAGGATGAGCCACTACGGGTCAACTGTCCAAAATCACAGTCCCAGAGACCCAGACAACATCTAACGAGTGCCACAGATGCTTCCGGATGATCGACAGGTGTCTTTGAGAATAATAGTGGCCGTGTTGAAGATCACCACAGACGTGTAAGCACTGTTGTTCACGAACATTTGAGAAAGCAAAAGATTTGTAGCCCGTTTGTAGCGCACATGCTGACTGACAAACAGAAGCTAACTAAGCATCTAGAGATTTCATCGACCAGAAACCGTAATTTTTGGAATTCATCATTACAGGAGATGAGATTTGTGCAACCAATACGATCCGGAGATCAAGCGAAAGCAGTGAGTAAAAAGTGTGTGTTTTAAACGTTTTAGAGACGGCAAGGAAGGTGTAAAGGATGAGCCACTACGGGTCAACTGTCCAAAATCACAGTCCCAGAGACCCAGACAACATCTAACGAGTGCCACAGATGCTTCCGGATGATCGACAGGTGTCTTTGAGAATAATAGTGGCCGTGTTGAAGATCACCACAGACGTGTAAGCACTGTTGTTCACGAACATTTGAGAAAGCAAAAGATTTGTAGCCCGTTTGTAGCGCACATGCTGACTGACAAACAGAAGCTAACTAAGCAGCTAGAGATTTCATCGACCAGAAACAGTAATTTTTGGAAATCATCATTACAGGAGATGAGATTTGTGCAACCAATACGATCCGGAGATCAAGCGAAAGCAGTGAGTAAAAAGTGTGTGTTTTAAACGTTTTAGAGACGGCAAGGAAGGTGTAAAGGATGAGCCACTACGGGTCAACTGTCCAAAATCACAGTCCCAGAGACCCAGACAACATCTAACGAGTGCCACAGATGCTTCCGGATGATCGACAGGTGTCTTTGAGAATAATAGTGGCCGTGTTGAAGATCACCACAGACGTGTAAGCACTGTTGTTCACGAACATTTGAGAAAGCAAAAGATTTGTAGCCCGTTTGTAGCGCACATGCTGACTGACAAACAGAAGCTAACTAAGCAGCTAGAGATTTCATCGACCAGAAACCGTAATTTTTGGAATTCATCATTACAGGAGATGAGATTTGTGCAACCAATACGATCCGGAGATCAAGCGAAAGCAGTGAGTAAAAAGTGTGTGTTTTAAACGTTTTAGAGACGGCAAGGAAGGTGTAAAGGATGAGCCACTACGGGTCAACTGTCCAAAATCACAGTCCCAGAGACCCAGACAACATCTAACGAGTGCCACAGATGCTTCCGGATGATCGACAGGTGTCTTTGAGAATAATAGTGGCCGTGTTGAAGATCACCACAGACGTGTAAGCACTGTTGTTCACGAACATTTGAGAAAGCAAAAGATTTGTAGCCCGTTTGTAGCGCACATGCTGACTGACAAACAGAAGCTAACTAAGCAGCTAGAGATTTCATCGACCAGAAACAGTAATTTTTGGAAATCATCATTACAGGAGATGAGATTTGTGCAACCAATACGATCCGGAGATCAAGCGAAAGCAGTGAGTAAAAAGTGTGTGTTTTAAACGTTTTAGAGACGGCAAGGAAGGTGTAAAGGATGAGCCACTACGGGTCAACTGTCCAAAATCACAGTCCCAGAGACCCAGACAACATCTAACGAGTGCCACAGATGCTTCCGGATGATCGACAGGTGTCTTTGAGAATAATAGTGGCCGTGTTGAAGATCACCACAGACGTGTAAGCACTGTTGTTCACGAACATTTGAGAAAGCAAAAGATTTGTAGCCCGTTTGTAGCGCACATGCTGACTGACAAACAGAAGCTAACTAAGCTAACTAAGCAGCTAGAGATTTCATCGACCAGAAACCGTAATTTTTGGAAATCATCATTACAGGAGATGAGATTTGTGCAACCAATACGATCCGGAGATCAAGCGAAAGCAGTGAGTAAAAAGTGTGTGTTTTAAACGTTTTAGAGACGGCAAGGAAGGTGTAAAGGATGAGCCACTACGGGTCAACTGTCGAAAATCACAGTCCCAGAGACCCAGACAACATCTAACGAGTGCCACAGATGCTTCCGGATGATCGACAGGTGTCTTTGAGAATAATAGTGGCCGTGTTGAAGATCACCACAGACGTGTAAGCACTGTTGTTCACGAACATTTGAGAAAGCAAAAGATTTGTAGCCCGTTTGTAGCGCACATGCTGACTGACAAACAGAAGCTAACTAAGCAGCTAGAGATTTCATCGACCAGAAACCGTAATTTTTGGAAATCATCATTACAGGAGATGAGATTTGTGCAACCAATACGATCCGGAGATCAAGCGAAAGCAGTGAGTAAAAAGTGTGTGTTTTAAACGTTTTAGAGACGGCAAGGAAGGTGTAAAGGATGAGCCACTACGGGTCAACTGTCCAAAATCACAGTCCCAGAGACCCAGACAACATCTAACGAGTGCCACAGATGCTTCCGGATGATCGACAGGTGTCTTTGAGAATAATAGTGGCCGTGTTGAAGATCACCACAGACGTGTAAGCACTGTTGTTCACGAACATTTGAGAAAGCAAAAGATTTGTAGCCCGTTTGTAGCGCACATGCTGACTGACAAACAGAAGCTAACTAAGCATCTAGAGATTTCATCGACCAGAAACCGTAATTTTTGGAAATCATCATTACAGGAGATGAGATTTGTGCAACCAATACGATCCGGAGATCAAGCGAAAGCAGTGAGTAAAAAGTGTGTGTTTTAAACGTTTTAGAGACGGCAAGGAAGGTGTAAAGGATGAGCCACTACGGGTCAACTGTCCAAAATCACAGTCCCAGAGACCCAGACAACATCTAACGAGTGCCACAGATGCTTCCGGATGATCGACAGGTGTCTTTGAGAATAATAGTGGCCGTGTTGAAGATCACCACAGACGTGTAAGCACTGTTGTTCACGAACATTTGAGAAAGCAAAAGATTTGTAGCCCGTTTGTAGCGCACATGCTGACTGACAAACAGAAGCTAACTAAGCATCTAGAGATTTCATCGACCAGAAACCGTAATTTTTGGAAATCATCATTACAGGAGATGAGATTTGTGCAACCAATACGATCCGGAGATCAAGCGAAAGCAGTGAGTAAAAAGTGTGTGTTTTAAACGTTTTAGAGACGGCAAGGAAGGTGTAAAGGATGAGCCACTACGGGTCAACTGTCCAAAATCACAGTCCCAGAGACCCAGACAACATCTAACGAGTGCCACAGATGCTTCCGGATGATCGACAGGTGTCTTTGAGAATAATAGTGGCCGTGTTGAAGATCACCACAGACGTGTAAGCACTGTTGTTCACGAACATTTGAGAAAGCAAAAGATTTGTAGCCCGTTTGTAGCGCACATGCTGACTGACAAACAGAAGCTAACTAAGCAGCTAGAGATTTCATCGACCAGAAACCGTAATTTTTGGAAATCATCATTACAGGAGATGAGATTTGTGCAACCAATACGATCCGGAGATCAGTGAGTAAAAAGTGTGTGTTTTAAACGTTTTAGAGACGGCAAGGAAGGTGTAAAGGATGAGCCACTACGGGTCAACTGTCCAAAATCACAGTCCCAGAGACCCAGACAACATCTAACGAGTGCCACAGATGCTTCCGGATGATCGACAGGTGTCTTTGAGAATAATAGTGGCCGTGTTGAAGATCACCACAGACGTGTAAGCACTGTTGTTCACGAACATTTGAGAAAGCAAAAGATTTGTAGCCCGTTTGTAGCGCACATGCTGACTGACAAACAGAAGCTAACTAAGCAGCTAGAGATTTCATCGACCAGAAACCGTAATTTTTGGAAATCATCATTACAGGAGATGAGATTTGTGCAACCAATACGATCCGGAGATCAAGCGAAAGCAGTGAGTAAAAAGTGTGTGTTTTAAACGTTTTAGAGACGGCAAGGAAGGTGTAAAGGATGAGCCACTACGGGTCAACTGTCCAAAATCACAGTCCCAGAGACCCAGACAACATCTAACGAGTGCCACAGATGCTTCCGGATGATCGACAGGTGTCTTTGAGAATAATAGTGGCCGTGTTGAAGATCACCACAGACGTGTAAGCACTGTTGTTCACGAACATTTGAGAAAGCAAAAGATTTGTAGCCCGTTTGTAGCGCACATGCTGACTGACAAACAGAAGCTAACTAAGCATCTAGAGATTTCATCGACCAGAAACCGTAATTTTTGGAAATCATCATTACAGGAGATGAGATTTGTGCAACCAATACGATCCGGAGATCAAGCGAAAGCAGTGAGTAAAAAGTGTGTGTTTTAAACGTTTTAGAGACGGCAAGGAAGGTGTAAAGGATGAGCCACTACGGGTCAACTGTCCAAAATCACAGTCCCAGAGACCCAGACAACATCTAACGAGTGCCACAGATGCTTCCGGATGATCGACAGGTGTCTTTGAGAATAATAGTGGCCGTGTTGAAGATCACCACAGACGTGTAAGCACTGTTGTTCACGAACATTTGAGAAAGCAAAAGATTTGTAGCCCGTTTGTAGCGCACATGCTGACTGACAAACAGAAGCTAACTAAGCAGCTAGAGATTTCATCGACCAGAAACCGTAATTTTTGGAAATCATCATTACAGGAGATGAGATTTGTGCAACCAATACGATCCGGAGATCAAGCGAAAGCAGTGAGTAAAAAGTGTGTGTTTTAAACGTTTTAGAGACGGCAAGGAAGGTGTAAAGGATGAGCCACTACGGGTCAACTGTCCAAAATCACAGTCCCAGAGACCCAGACAACATCTAACGAGTGCCACAGATGCTTCCGGATGATCGACAGGTGTCTTTGAGAATAATAGTGGCCGTGTTGAAGATCACCACAGACGTGTAAGCACTGTTGTTCACGAACATTTGAGAAAGCAAAAGATTTGTAGCCCGTTTGTAGCGCACATGCTGACTGACAAACAGAAGCTAACTAAGCAGCTAGAGATTTCATCGACCAGAAACCGTAATTTTTGGAAATCATCATTACAGGAGATGAGATTTGTGCAACCAATACGATCCGGAGATCAAGCGAAAGCAGTGAGTAAAAAGTGTGTGTTTTAAACGTTTTAGAGACGGCAAGGAAGGTGTAAAGGATGAGCCACTACGGGTCAACTGTCCAAAATCACAGTCCCAGAGACCCAGACAACATCTAACGAGTGCCACAGATGCTTCCGGATGATCGACAGGTGTCTTTGAGAATAATAGTGGCCGTGTTGAAGATCACCACAGACGTGTAAGCACTGTTGTTCACGAACATTTGAGAAAGCAAAAGATTTGTAGCCCGTTTGTAGCGCACATGCTGACTGACAAACAGAAGCTAACTAAGCATCTAGAGATTTCATCGACCAGAAACCGTAATTTTTGGAAATCATCATTACAGGAGATGAGATTTGTGCAACCAGTACGATCCGGAGATCAAGCGAAAGCAGTGAGTAAAAAGTGTGTGTTTTAAACGTTTTAGAGACGGCAAGGAAGGTGTAAAGGATGAGCCACTACGGGTCAACTGTCCAAAATCACAGTCCCAGAGACCCAGACAACATCTAACGAGTGCCACAGATGCTTCCGGATGATCGACAGGTGTCTTTGAGAATAATAGTGGCCGTGTTGAAGATCACCACAGACGTGTAAGCACTGTTGTTCACGAACATTTGAGAAAGCAAAAGATTTGTAGCCCGTTTGTAGCGCACATGCTGACTGACAAACAGAAGCTAACTAAGCAGCTAGAGATTTCATCGACCAGAAACCGTAATTTTTGGAAATCATCATTACAGGAGATGAGATTTGTGCAACCAATACGATCCGGAGATCAAGCGAAAGCAGTGAGTAAAAAGTGTGTGTTTTAAACGTTTTAGAGACGGCAAGGAAGGTGTAAAGGATGAGCCACTACGGGTCAACTGTCCAAAATCACAGTCCCAGAGACCCAGACAACATCTAACGAGTGCCACAGATGCTTCCGGATGATCGACAGGTGTCTTTGAGAATAATAGTGGCCGTGTTGAAGATCACCACAGACGTGTAAGCACTGTTGTTCACGAACATTTGAGAAAGCAAAAGATTTGTAGCCCGTTTGTAGCGCACATGCTGACTGACAAACAGAAGCTAACTAAGCAGCTAGAGATTTCATCGACCAGAAACCGTAATTTTTGGAAATCATCATTACAGGAGATGAGATTTGTGCAACCAATACGATCCGGAGATCAAGCGAAAGCAGTGAGTAAAAAGTGTGTGTTTTAAACGTTTTAGAGACGGCAAGGAAGGTGTAAAGGATGAGCCACTACGGGTCAACTGTCCAAAATCACAGTCCCAGAGACCCAGACAACATCTAACGAGTGCCACAGATGCTTCCGGATGATCGACAGGTGTCTTTGAGAATAATAGTGGCCGTGTTGAAGATCACCACAGACGTGTAAGCACTGTTGTTCACGAACATTTGAGAAAGCAAAAGATTTGTAGCCCGTTTGTAGCGCACATGCTGACTGACAAACAGAAGCTAACTAAGCAGCTAGAGATTTCATCGACCAGAAACCGTAATTTTTGGAAATCATCATTACAGGAGATGAGATTTGTGCAACCAATACGATCCGGAGATCAAGCGAAAGCAGTGAGTAAAAAGTGTGTGTTTTAAACGTTTTAGAGACGGCAAGGAAGGTGTAAAGGATGAGCCACTACGGGTCAACTGTCCAAAATCACAGTCCCAGAGACCCAGACAACATCTAACGAGTGCCACAGATGCTTCCGGATGATCGACAGGTGTCTTTGAGAATAATAGTGGCCGTGTTGAAGATCACCACAGACGTGTAAGCACTGTTGTTCACGAACATTTGAGAAAGCAAAAGATTTGTAGCCCGTTTGTAGCGCACATGCTGACTGACAAACAGAAGCTAACTAAGCAGCTAGAGATTTCATCGACCAGAAACCGTAATTTTTGGAAATCATCATTACAGGAGATGAGATTTGTGCAACCAATACGATCCGGAGATCAAGCGAAAGCAGTGAGTAAAAAGTGTGTGTTTTAAACGTTTTAGAGACGGCAAGGAAGGTGTAAAGGATGAGCCACTACGGGTCAACTGTCCAAAATCACAGTCCCAGAGACCCAGACAACATCTAACGAGTGCCACAGATGCTTCCGGATGATCGACAGGTGTCTTTGAGAATAATAGTGGCCGTGTTGAAGATCACCACAGACGTGTAAGCACTGTTGTTCACGAACATTTGAGAAAGCAAAAGATTTGTAGCCCGTTTGTAGCGCACATGCTGACTGACAAACAGAAGCTAACTAAGCAGCTAGAGATTTCATCGACCAGAAACCGTAATTTTTGGAAATCATCATTACAGGAGATGAGATTTGTGCAACCAATACGATCCGGAGATCAGTGAGTAAAAAGTGTGTGTTTTAAACGTTTTAGAGACGGCAAGGAAGGTGTAAAGGATGAGCCACTACGGGTCAACTGTCCAAAATCACAGTCCCAGAGACCCAGACAACATCTAACGAGTGCCACAGATGCTTCCGGATGATCGACAGGTGTCTTTGAGAATAATAGTGGCCGTGTTGAAGATCACCACAGACGTGTAAGCACTGTTGTTCACGAACATTTGAGAAAGCAAAAGATTTGTAGCCCGTTTGTAGCGCACATGCTGACTGACAAACAGAAGCTAACTAAGCAGCTAGAGATTTCATCGACCAGAAACCGTAATTTTTGGAAATCATCATTACAGGAGATGAGATTTGTGCAACCAATACGATCCGGAGATCAAGCGAAAGCAGTGAGTAAAAAGTGTGTGTTTTAAACGTTTTAGAGACGGCAAGGAAGGTGTAAAGGATGAGCCACTACGGGTCAACTGTCCAAAATCACAGTCCCAGAGACCCAGACAACATCTAACGAGTGCCACAGATGCTTCCGGATGATCGACAGGTGTCTTTGAGAATAATAGTGGCCGTGTTGAAGATCACCACAGACGTGTAAGCACTGTTGTTCACGAACATTTGAGAAAGCAAAAGATTTGTAGCCCGTTTGTAGCGCACATGCTGACTGACAAACAGAAGCTAACTAAGCATCTAGAGATTTCATCGACCAGAAACCGTAATTTTTGGAAATCATCATTACAGGAGATGAGATTTGTGCAACCAATACGATCCGGAGATCAAGCGAAAGCAGTGAGTAAAAAGTGTGTGTTTTAAACGTTTTAGAGACGGCAAGGAAGGTGTAAAGGATGAGCCACTACGGGTCAACTGTCCAAAATCACAGTCCCAGAGACCCAGACAACATCTAACGAGTGCCACAGATGCTTCCGGATGATCGACAGGTGTCTTTGAGAATAATAGTGGCCGTGTTGAAGATCACCACAGACGTGTAAGCACTGTTGTTCACGAACATTTGAGAAAGCAAAAGATTTGTAGCCCGTTTGTAGCGCACATGCTGACTGACAAACAGAAGCTAACTAAGCAGCTAGAGATTTCATCGACCAGAAACCGTAATTTTTGGAAATCATCATTACAGGAGATGAGATTTGTGCAACCAATACGATCCGGAGATCAAGCGAAAGCAGTGAGTAAAAAGTGTGTGTTTTAAACGTTTTAGAGACGGCAAGGAAGGTGTAAAGGATGAGCCACTACGGGTCAACTGTCCAAAATCACAGTCCCAGAGACCCAGACAACATCTAACGAGTGCCACAGATGCTTCCGGATGATCGACAGGTGTCTTTGAGAATAATAGTGGCCGTGTTGAAGATCACCACAGACGTGTAAGCACTGTTGTTCACGAACATTTGAGAAAGCAAAAGATTTGTAGCCCGTTTGTAGCGCACATGCTGACTGACAAACAGAAGCTAACTAAGCAGCTAGAGATTTCATCGACCAGAAACCGTAATTTTTGGAAATCATCATTACAGGAGATGAGATTTGTGCAACCAATACGATCCGGAGATCAAGCGAAAGCAGTGAGTAAAAAGTGTGTGTTTTAAACGTTTTAGAGACGGCAAGGAAGGTGTAAAGGATGAGCCACTACGGGTCAACTGTCCAAAATCACAGTCCCAGAGACCCAGACAACATCTAACGAGTGCCACAGATGCTTCCGGATGATCGACAGGTGTCTTTGAGAATAATAGTGGCCGTGTTGAAGATCACCACAGACGTGTAAGCACTGTTGTTCACGAACATTTGAGAAAGCAAAAGATTTGTAGCCCGTTTGTAGCGCACATGCTGACTGACAAACAGAAGCTAACTAAGCAGCTAGAGATTTCATCGACCAGAAACCGTAATTTTTGGAAATCATCATTACAGGAGATGAGATTTGTGCAACCAATACGATCCGGAGATCAGTGAGTAAAAAGTGTGTGTTTTAAACGTTTTAGAGACGGCAAGGAAGGTGTAAAGGATGAGCCACTACGGGTCAACTGTCCAAAATCACAGTCCCAGAGACCCAGACAACATCTAACGAGTGCCACAGATGCTTCCGGATGATCGACAGGTGTCTTTGAGAATAATAGTGGCCGTGTTGAAGATCACCACAGACGTGTAAGCACTGTTGTTCACGAACATTTGAGAAAGCAAAAGTTTTGTAGCCCGTTTGTAGCGCACATGCTGACTGACAAACAGAAGCTAACTAAGCAGCTAGAGATTTCATCGACCAGAAACCGTAATTTTTGGAAATCATCATTACAGGAGATGAGATTTGTGCAACCAATACGATCCGGAGATCAAGCGAAAGCAGTGAGTAAAAAGTGTGTGTTTTAAACGTTTTAGAGACGGCAAGGAAGGTGTAAAGGATGAGCCACTACGGGTCAACTGTCCAAAATCACAGTCCCAGAGACCCAGACAACATCTAACGAGTGCCACAGATGCTTCCGGATGATCGACAGGTGTCTTTGAGAATAATAGTGGCCGTGTTGAAGATCACCACAGACGTGTAAGCACTGTTGTTCACGAACATTTGAGAAAGCAAAAGATTTGTAGCCCGTTTGTAGCGCACATGCTGACTGACAAACAGAAGCTAACTAAGCATCTAGAGATTTCATCGACCAGAAACCGTAATTTTTGGAAATCATCATTACAGGAGATGAGATTTGTGCAACCAATACGATCCGGAGATCAAGCGAAAGCAGTGAGTAAAAAGTGTGTGTTTTAAACGTTTTAGAGACGGCAAGGAAGGTGTAAAGGATGAGCCACTACGGGTCAACTGTCCAAAATCACAGTCCCAGAGACCCAGACAACATCTAACGAGTGCCACAGATGCTTCCGGATGATCGACAGGTGTCTTTGAGAATAATAGTGGCCGTGTTGAAGATCACCACAGACGTGTAAGCACTGTTGTTCACGAACATTTGAGAAAGCAAAAGATTTGTAGCCCGTTTGTAGCGCACATGCTGACTGACAAACAGAAGCTAACTAAGCATCTAGAGATTTCATCGACCAGAAACCGTAATTTATGGAAATCATCATTACAGGAGATGAGATTTGTGCAACCAATACGATCTGGAGATCAAGCGAAAGCAGTGAGTAAAAAGTGTGTGTTTTAAACGTTTTAGAGACGGCAAGGAAGGTGTAAAGGATGAGCCACTACGGGTCAACTGTCCAAAATCACAGTCCCAGAGACCCAGACAACATCTAACGAGTGCCACAGATGCTTCCGGATGATCGACAGGTGTCTTTGAGAATAATAGTGGCCGTGTTGAAGATCACCACAGACGTGTAAGCACTGTTGTTCACGAACATTTGAGAAAGCAAAAGATTTGTAGCCCGTTTGTAGCGCACATGCTGACTGACAAACAGAAGCTAACTAAGCATCTAGAGATTTCATCGACCAGAAACCGTAATTTTTGGAAATCATCATTACAGGAGATGAGATTTGTGCAACCAATACGATCCGGAGATCAAGCGAAAGCAGTGAGTAAAAAGTGTGTGTTTTAAACGTTTTAGAGACGGCAAGGAAGGTGTAAAGGATGAGCCACTACGGGTCAACTGTCCAAAATCACAGTCCCAGAGACCCAGACAACATCTAACGAGTGCCACAGATGCTTCCGGATGATCGACAGGTGTCTTTGAGAATAATAGTGGCCGTGTTGAAGATCACCACAGACGTGTAAGCACTGTTGTTCACGAACATTTGAGAAAGCAAAAGATTTGTAGCCCGTTTGTAGCGCACATGCTGACTGACAAACAGAAGCTAACTAAGCAGCTAGAGATTTCATCGACCAGAAACCGTAATTTTTGGAAATCATCATTACAGGAGATGAGATTTGTGCAACCAATACGATCCGGAGATCAGTGAGTAAAAAGTGTGTGTTTTAAACGTTTTAGAGACGGCAAGGAAGGTGTAAAGGATGAGCCACTACGGGTCAACTGTCCAAAATCACAGTCCCAGAGACCCAGACAACATCTAACGAGTGCCACAGATGCTTCCGGATGATCGACAGGTGTCTTTGAGAATAATAGTGGCCGTGTTGAAGATCACCACAGACGTGTAAGCACTGTTGTTCACGAACATTTGAGAAAGCAAAAGATTTGTAGCCCGTTTGTAGCGCACATGCTGACTGACAAACAGAAGCTAACTAAGCAGCTAGAGATTTCATCGACCAGAAACCGTAATTTTTGGAAATCATCATTACAGGAGATGAGATTTGTGCAACCAATACGATCCGGAGATCAAGCGAAAGCAGTGAGTAAAAAGTGTGTGTTTTAAACGTTTTAGAGACGGCAAGGAAGGTGTAAAGGATGAGCCACTACGGGTCAACTGTCCAAAATCACAGTCCCAGAGACCCAGACAACATCTAACGAGTGCCACAGATGCTTCCGGATGATCGACAGGTGTCTTTGAGAATAATAGTGGCCGTGTTGAAGATCACCACAGACGTGTAAGCACTGTTGTTCACGAACATTTGAGAAAGCAAAAGATTTGTAGCCCGTTTGTAGCGCACATGCTGACTGACAAACAGAAGCTAACTAAGCATCTAGAGATTTCATCGACCAGAAACCGTAATTTTTGGAAATCATCATTACAGGAGATGAGATTTGTGCAACCAATACGATCCGGAGATCAAGCGAAAGCAGTGAGTAAAAAGTGTGTGTTTTAAACGTTTTAGAGACGGCAAGGAAGGTGTAAAGGATGAGCCACTACGGGTCAACTGTCCAAAATCACAGTCCCAGAGACCCAGACAACATCTAACGAGTGCCACAGATGCTTCCGGATGATCGACAGGTGTCTTTGAGAATAATAGTGGCCGTGTTGAAGATCACCACAGACGTGTAAGCACTGTTGTTCACGAACATTTGAGAAAGCAAAAGATTTGTAGCCCGTTTGTAGCGCACATGCTGACTGACAAACAGAAGCTAACTAAGCATCTAGAGATTTCATCGACCAGAAACCGTAATTTTTGGAAATCATCATTACAGGAGATGAGATTTGTGCAACCAATACGATCCGGAGATCAAGCGAAAGCAGTGAGTAAAAAGTGTGTGTTTTAAACGTTTTAGAGACGGCAAGGAAGGTGTAAAGGATGAGCCACTACGGGTCAACTGTCCAAAATCACAGTCCCAGAGACCCAGACAACATCTAACGAGTGCCACAGATGCTTCCGGATGATCGACAGGTGTCTTTGAGAATAATAGTGGCCGTGTTGAAGATCACCACAGACGTGTAAGCACTGTTGTTCACGAACATTTGAGAAAGCAAAAGATTTGTAGCCCGTTTGTAGCGCACATGCTGACTGACAAACAGAAGCTAACTAAGCATCTAGAGATTTCATCGACCAGAAACCGCAATTTTTGGAAATCATCATTACAGGAGATGAGATTTGTGCAACCAATACGATCCGGAGATCAAGCGAAAGCAGTGAGTAAAAAGTGTGTGTTTTAAACGTTTTAGAGACGGCAAGGAAGGTGTAAAGGATGAGCCACTACGGGTCAACTGTCCAAAATCACAGTCCCAGAGACCCAGACAACATCTAACGAGTGCCACAGATGCTTCCGGATGATCGACAGGTGTCTTTGAGAATAATAGTGGCCGTGTTGAAGATCACCACAGACGTGTAAGCACTGTTGTTCACGAACATTTGAGAAAGCAAAAGATTTGTAGCCCGTTTGTAGCGCACATGCTGACTGACAAACAGAAGCTAACTAAGCAGCTAGAGATTTCATCGACCAGAAACCGTAATTTTTGGAAATCATCATTACAGGAGATGAGATTTGTGCAACCAATACGATCCGGAGATCAAGCGAAAGCAGTGAGTAAAAAGTGTGTGTTTTAAACGTTTTAGAGACGGCAAGGAAGGTGTAAAGGATGAGCCACTACGGGTCAACTGTCCAAAATCACAGTCCCAGAGACCCAGACAACATCTAACGAGTGCCACAGATGCTTCCGGATGATCGACAGGTGTCTTTGAGAATAATAGTGGCCGTGTTGAAGATCACCACAGACGTGTAAGCACTGTTGTTCACGAACATTTGAGAAAGCAAAAGATTTGTAGCCCGTTTGTAGCGCACATGCTGACTGACAAACAGAAGCTAACTAAGCATCTAGAGATTTCATCGACCAGAAACCGTAATTTTTGGAAATCATCATTACAGGAGATGAGATTTGTGCAACCAATACGATCCGGAGATCAAGCGAAAGCAGTGAGTAAAAAGTGTGTGTTTTAAACGTTTTAGAGACGGCAAGGAAGGTGTAAAGGATGAGCCACTACGGGTCAACTGTCCAAAATCACAGTCCCAGAGACCCAGACAACATCTAACGAGTGCCACAGATGCTTCCGGATGATCGACAGGTGTCTTTGAGAATAATAGTGGCCGTGTTGAAGATCACCACAGACGTGTAAGCACTGTTGTTCACGAACATTTGAGAAAGCAAAAGATTTGTAGCCCGTTTGTAGCGCACATGCTGACTGACAAACAGAAGCTAACTAAGCAGCTAGAGATTTCATCGACCAGAAACCGTAATTTTTGGAAATCATCATTACAGGAGATGAGATTTGTGCAACCAATACGATCCGGAGATCAAGCGAAAGCAGTGAGTAAAAAGTGTGTGTTTTAAACGTTTTAGAGACGGCAAGGAAGGTGTAAAGGATGAGCCACTACGGGTCAACTGTCCAAAATCACAGTCCCAGAGACCCAGACAACATCTAACGAGTGCCACAGATGCTTCCGGATGATCGACAGGTGTCTTTGAGAATAATAGTGGCCGTGTTGAAGATCACCACAGACGTGTAAGCACTGTTGTTCACGAACATTTGAGAAAGCAAAAGATTTGTAGCCCGTTTGTAGCGCACATGCTGACTGACAAACAGAAGCTAACTAAGCAGCTAGAGATTTCATCGACCAGAAACCGTAATTTTTGGAAATCATCATTACAGGAGATGAGATTTGTGCAACCAATACGATCCGGAGATCAAGCGAAAGCAGTGAGTAAAAAGTGTGTGTTTTAAACGTTTTAGAGACGGCAAGGAAGGTGTAAAGGATGAGCCACTACGGGTCAACTGTCCAAAATCACAGTCCCAGAGACCCAGACAACATCTAACGAGTGCCACAGATGCTTCCGGATGATCGACAGGTGTCTTTGAGAATAATAGTGGCCGTGTTGAAGATCACCACAGACGTGTAAGCACTGTTGTTCACGAACATTTGAGAAAGCAAAAGATTTGTAGCCCGTTTGTAGCGCACATGCTGACTGACAAACAGAAGCTAACTAAGCAGCTAGAGATTTCATCGACCAGAAACCGTAATTTTTGGAAATCATCATTACAGGAGATGAGATTTGTGCAACCAATACGATCCGGAGATCAGTGAGTAAAAAGTGTGTGTTTTAAACGTTTTAGAGACGGCAAGGAAGGTGTAAAGGATGAGCCACTACGGGTCAACTGTCCAAAATCACAGTCCCAGAGACCCAGACAACATCTAACGAGTGCCACAGATGCTTCCGGATGATCGACAGGTGTCTTTGAGAATAATAGTGGCCGTGTTGAAGATCACCACAGACGTGTAAGCACTGTTGTTCACGAACATTTGAGAAAGCAAAAGATTTGTAGCCCGTTTGTAGCGCACATGCTGACTGACAAACAGAAGCTAACTAAGCAGCTAGATATTTCATCGACCAGAAACCGTAATTTTTGGAAATCATCATTACAGGAGATGAGATTTGTGCAACCAATACGATCCGGAGATCAAGCGAAAGCAGTGAGTAAAAAGTGTGTGTTTTAAACGTTTTAGAGACGGCAAGGAAGGTGTAAAGGATGAGCCACTACGGGTCAACTGTCCAAAATCACAGTCCCAGAGACCCAGACAACATCTAACGAGTGCCACAGATGCTTCCGGATGATCGACAGGTGTCTTTGAGAATAATAGTGGCCGTGTTGAAGATCACCACAGACGTGTAAGCACTGTTGTTCACGAACATTTGAGAAAGCAAAAGATTTGTAGCCCGTTTGTAGCGCACATGCTGACTGACAAACAGAAGCTAACTAAGCATCTAGAGATTTCATCGACCAGAAACCGTAATTTTTGGAAATCATCATTACAGGAGATGAGATTTGTGCAACCAATACGATCCGGAGATCAAGCGAAAGCAGTGAGTAAAAAGTGTGTGTTTTAAACGTTTTAGAGACGGCAAGGAAGGTGTAAAGGATGAGCCACTACGGGTCAACTGTCCAAAATCACAGTCCCAGAGACCCAGACAACATCTAACGAGTGCCACAGATGCTTCCGGATGATCGACAGGTGTCTTTGAGAATAATAGTGGCCGTGTTGAAGATCACCACAGACGTGTAAGCACTGTTGTTCACGAACATTTGAGAAAGCAAAAGATTTGTAGCCCGTTTGTAGCGCACATGCTGACTGACAAACAGAAGCTAACTAAGCAGCTAGAGATTTCATCGACCAGAAACCGTAATTTTTGGAAATCATCATTACAGGAGATGAGATTTGTGCAACCAATACGATCCGGAGATCAAGCGAAAGCAGTGAGTAAAAAGTGTGTGTTTTAAACGTTTTAGAGACGGCAAGGAAGGTGTAAAGGATGAGCCACTACGGGTCAACTGTCCAAAATCACAGTCCCAGAGACCCAGACAACATCTAACGAGTGCCACAGATGCTTCCGGATGATCGACAGGTGTCTTTGAGAATAATAGTGGCCGTGTTGAAGATCACCACAGACGTGTAAGCACTGTTGTTCACGAACATTTGAGAAAGCAAAAGATTTGTAGCCCGTTTGTAGCGCACATGCTGACTGACAAACAGAAGCTAACTAAGCATCTAGAGATTTCATCGACCAGAAACCGTAATTTTTGGAAATCATCATTACAGGAGATGAGATTTGTGCAACCAATACGATCCGGAGATCAAGCGAAAGCAGTGAGTAAAAAGTGTGTGTTTTAAACGTTTTAGAGACGGCAAGGAAGGTGTAAAGGATGAGCCACTACGGGTCAACTGTCCAAAATCACAGTCCCAGAGACCCAGACAACATCTAACGAGTGCCACAGATGCTTCCGGATGATCGACAGGTGTCTTTGAGAATAATAGTGGCCGTGTTGAAGATCACCACAGACGTGTAAGCACTGTTGTTCACGAACATTTGAGAAAGCAAAAGATTTGTAGCCCGTTTGTAGCGCACATGCTGACTGACAAACAGAAGCTAACTAAGCATCTAGAGATTTCATCGACCAGAAACCGTAATTTTTGGAAATCATCATTACAGGAGATGAGATTTGTGCAACCAATACGATCCGGAGATCAAGCGAAAGCAGTGAGTAAAAAGTGTGTGTTTTAAACGTTTTAGAGACGGCAAGGAAGGTGTAAAGGATGAGCCACTACGGGTCAACTGTCCAAAATCACAGTCCCAGAGACCCAGACAACATCTAACGAGTGCCACAGATGCTTCCGGATGATCGACAGGTGTCTTTGAGAATAATAGTGGCCGTGTTGAAGATCACCACAGACGTGTAAGCACTGTTGTTCACGAACATTTGAGAAAGCAAAAGATTTGTAGCCCGTTTGTAGCGCACATGCTGACTGACAAACAGAAGCTAACTAAGCATCTAGAGATTTCATCGACCAGAAACCGTAATTTTTGGAAATCATCATTACAGGAGATGAGATTTGTGCAACCAATACGATCCGGAGATCAAGCGAAAGCAGTGAGTAAAAAGTGTGTGTTTTAAACGTTTTAGAGACGGCAAGGAAGGTGTAAAGGATGAGCCACTACGGGTCAACTGTCCAAAATCACAGTCCCAGAGACCCAGACAACATCTAACGAGTGCCACAGATGCTTCCGGATGATCGACAGGTGTCTTTGAGAATAATAGTGGCCGTGTTGAAGATCACCACAGACGTGTAAGCACTGTTGTTCACGAACATTTGAGAAAGCAAAAGATTTGTAGCCCGTTTGTAGCGCACATGCTGACTGACAAACAGAAGCTAACTAAGCATCTAGAGATTTCATCGACCAGAAACCGTAATTTTTGGAAATCATCATTACAGGAGATGAGATTTGTGCAACCAATACGATCCGGAGATCAAGCGAAAGCAGTGAGTAAAAAGTGTGTGTTTTAAACGTTTTAGAGACGGCAAGGAAGGTGTAAAGGATGAGCCACTACGGGTCAACTGTCCAAAATCACAGTCCCAGAGACCCAGACAACATCTAACGAGTGCCACAGATGCTTCCGGATGATCGACAGGTGTCTTTGAGAATAATAGTGGCCGTGTTGAAGATCACCACAGACGTGTAAGCACTGTTGTTCACGAACATTTGAGAAAGCAAAAGATTTGTAGCCCGTTTGTAGCGCACATGCTGACTGACAAACAGAAGCTAACTAAGCATCTAGAGATTTCATCGACCAGAAACCGTAATTTTTGGAAATCATCATTACAGGAGATGAGATTTGTGCAACCAATACGATCCGGAGATCAAGCGAAAGCAGTGAGTAAAAAGTGTGTGTTTTAAACGTTTTAGAGACGGCAAGGAAGGTGTAAAGGATGAGCCACTACGGGTCAACTGTCCAAAATCACAGTCCCAGAGACCCAGACAACATCTAACGAGTGCCACAGATGCTTCCGGATGATCGACAGGTGTCTTTGAGAATAATAGTGGCCGTGTTGAAGATCACCACAGACGTGTAAGCACTGTTGTTCACGAACATTTGAGAAAGCAAAAGATTTGTAGCCCGTTTGTAGCGCACATGCTGACTGACAAACAGAAGCTAACTAAGCAGCTAGAGATTTCATCGACCAGAAACCGTAATTTTTGGAAATCATCATTACAGGAGATGAGATTTGTGCAACCAATACGATCCGGAGATCAAGCGAAAGCAGTGAGTAAAAAGTGTGTGTTTTAAACGTTTTAGAGACGGCAAGGAAGGTGTAAAGGATGAGCCACTACGGGTCAACTGTCCAAAATCACAGTCCCAGAGACCCAGACAACATCTAACGAGTGCCACAGATGCTTCCGGATGATCGACAGGTGTCTTTGAGAATAATAGTGGCCGTGTTGAAGATCACCACAGACGTGTAAGCACTGTTGTTCACGAACATTTGAGAAAGCAAAAGATTTGTAGCCCGTTTGTAGCGCACATGCTGACTGACAAACAGAAGCTAACTAAGCATCTAGAGATTTCATCGACCAGAAACCGTAATTTTTGGAAATCATCATTACAGGAGATGAGATTTGTGCAACCAATACGATCCGGAGATCAAGCGAAAGCAGTGAGTAAAAAGTGTGTGTTTTAAACGTTTTAGAGACGGCAAGGAAGGTGTAAAGGATGAGCCACTACGGGTCAACTGTCCAAAATCACAGTCCCAGAGACCCAGACAACATCTAACGAGTGCCACAGATGCTTCCGGATGATCGACAGGTGTCTTTGAGAATAATAGTGGCCGTGTTGAAGATCACCACAGACGTGTAAGCACTGTTGTTCACGAACATTTGAGAAAGCAAAAGATTTGTAGCCCGTTTGTAGCGCACATGCTGACTGACAAACAGAAGCTAACTAAGCAGCTAGAGATTTCATCGACCAGAAACCGTAATTTTTGGAAATCATCATTACAGGAGATGAGATTTGTGCAACCAATACGATCCGGAGATCAAGCGAAAGCAGTGAGTAAAAAGTGTGTGTTTTAAACGTTTTAGAGACGGCAAGGAAGGTGTAAAGGATGAGCCACTACGGGTCAACTGTCCAAAATCACA
The DNA here is from genome assembly GCA_026315105.1 of Locusta migratoria. Classification (NCBI taxonomy): domain Eukaryota; kingdom Metazoa; phylum Arthropoda; class Insecta; order Orthoptera; family Acrididae; genus Locusta; species Locusta migratoria. The sequence goes on from CM048744.1 coordinate 674,966,477, forward strand.
GTCCCAGAGACCCAGACAACATCTAACGAGTGCCACAGATGCTTCCGGATGATCGACAGGTGTCTTTGAGAATAATAGTGGCCGTGTTGAAGATCACCACAGACGTGTAAGCACTGTTGTTCACGAACATTTGAGAAAGCAAAAGATTTGTAGCCCGTTTGTAGCGCACATGCTGACTGACAAACAGAAGCTAACTAAGCATCTAGAGATTTCATCGACCAGAAACCGTAATTTTTGGAAATCATCATTACAGGAGATGAGATTTGTGCAACCAATACGATCCGGAGATCAAGCGAAAGCAGTGAGTAAAAAGTGTGTGTTTTAAACGTTTTAGAGACGGCAAGGAAGGTGTAAAGGATGAGCCACTACGGGTCAACTGTCCAAAATCACAGTCCCAGAGACCCAGACAACATCTAACGAGTGCCACAGATGCTTCCGGATGATCGACAGGTGTCTTTGAGAATAATAGTGGCCGTGTTGAAGATCACCACAGACGTGTAAGCACTGTTGTTCACGAACATTTGAGAAAGCAAAAGATTTGTAGCCCGTTTGTAGCGCACATGCTGACTGACAAACAGAAGCTAACTAAGCATCTAGAGATTTCATCGACCAGAAACCGTAATTTTTGGAAATCATCATTACAGGAGATGAGATTTGTGCAACCAATACGATCCGGAGATCAAGCGAAAGCAGTGAGTAAAAAGTGTGTGTTTTAAACGTTTTAGAGACGGCAAGGAAGGTGTAAAGGATGAGCCACTACGGGTCAACTGTCCAAAATCACAGTCCCAGAGACCCAGACAACATCTAACGAGTGCCACAGATGCTTCCGGATGATCGACAGGTGTCTTTGAGAATAATAGTGGCCGTGTTGAAGATCACCACAGACGTGTAAGCACTGTTGTTCACGAACATTTGAGAAAGCAAAAGATTTGTAGCCCGTTTGTAGCGCACATGCTGACTGACAAACAGAAGCTAACTAAGCAGCTAGAGATTTCATCGACCAGAAACCGTAATTTTTGGAAATCATCATTACAGGAGATGAGATTTGTGCAACCAATACGATCCGGAGATCAAGCGAAAGCAGTGAGTAAAAAGTGTGTGTTTTAAACGTTTTAGAGACGGCAAGGAAGGTGTAAAGGATGAGCCACTACGGGTCAACTGTCCAAAATCACAGTCCCAGAGACCCAGACAACATCTAACGAGTGCCACAGATGCTTCCGGATGATCGACAGGTGTCTTTGAGAATAATAGTGGCCGTGTTGAAGATCACCACAGACGTGTAAGCACTGTTGTTCACGAACATTTGAGAAAGCAAAAGATTTGTAGCCCGTTTGTAGCGCACATGCTGACTGACAAACAGAAGCTAACTAAGCATCTAGAGATTTCATCGACCAGAAACCGTAATTTTTGGAAATCATCATTACAGGAGATGAGAGTCAAATATTGAAGCAGTACCCTTCAATCCTCAAACTTTGAGACCTGTTCCTGGTGAATAAGTTACCTATAGAGACGGCAAGGAAGGTGTAAAGGATGAGCCACTACGGGTCAACTGTCCAAAATCACAGTCCCAGAGACCCAGACAACATCTAACGAGTGCCACAGATGCTTCCGGATGATCGACAGGTGTCTTTGAGAATAATAGTGGCCGTGTTGAAGATCACCACAGACGTGTAAGCACTGTTGTTCACGAACATTTGAGAAAGCAAAAGATTTGTAGCCCGTTTGTAGCGCACATGCTGACTGACAAACAGAAGCTAACTAAGCATCTAGAGATTTCATCGACCAGAAACCGTAATTTTTGGAAATCATCATTACAGGAGATGAGATTTGTGCAACCAATACGATCCGGAGATCAAGCGAAAGCAGTGAGTAAAAAGTGTGTGTTTTAAACGTTTTAGAGACGGCAAGGAAGGTGTAAAGGATGAGCCACTACGGGTCAACTGTCCAAAATCACAGTCCCAGAGACCCAGACAACATCTAACGAGTGCCACAGATGCTTCCGGATGATCGACAGGTGTCTTTGAGAATAATAGTGGCCGTGTTGAAGATCACCACAGACGTGTAAGCACTGTTGTTCACGAACATTTGAGAAAGCAAAAGATTTGTAGCCCGTTTGTAGCGCACATGCTGACTGACAAACAGAAGCTAACTAAGCATCTAGAGATTTCATCGACCAGAAACCGTAATTTTTGGAAATCATCATTACAGGAGATGAGATTTGTGCAACCAATACGATCCGGAGATCAAGCGAAAGCAGTGAGTAAAAAGTGTGTGTTTTAAACGTTTTAGAGACGGCAAGGAAGGTGTAAAGGATGAGCCACTACGGGTCAACTGTCCAAAATCACAGTCCCAGAGACCCAGACAACATCTAACGAGTGCCACAGATGCTTCCGGATGATCGACAGGTGTCTTTGAGAATAATAGTGGCCGTGTTGAAGATCACCACAGACGTGTAAGCACTGTTGTTCACGAACATTTGAGAAAGCAAAAGATTTGTAGCCCGTTTGTAGCGCACATGCTGACTGACAAACAGAAGCTAACTAAGCATCTAGAGATTTCATCGACCAGAAACCGTAATTTTTGGAAATCATCATTACAGGAGATGAGATTTGTGCAACCAATACGATCCGGAGATCAAGCGAAAGCAGTGAGTAAAAAGTGTGTGTTTTAAACGTTTTAGAGACGGCAAGGAAGGTGTAAAGGATGAGCCACTACGGGTCAACTGTCCAAAATCACAGTCCCAGAGACCCAGACAACATCTAACGAGTGCCACAGATGCTTCCGGATGATCGACAGGTGTCTTTGAGAATAATAGTGGCCGTGTTGAAGATCACCACAGACGTGTAAGCACTGTTGTTCACGAACATTTGAGAAAGCAAAAGATTTGTAGCCCGTTTGTAGCGCACATGCTGACTGACAAACAGAAGCTAACTAAGCATCTAGAGATTTCATCGACCAGAAACCGTAATTTTTGGAAATCATCATTACAGGAGATGAGATTTGTGCAACCAATACGATCCGGAGATCAAGCGAAAGCAGTGAGTAAAAAGTGTGTGTTTTAAACGTTTTAGAGACGGCAAGGAAGGTGTAAAGGATGAGCCACTACGGGTCAACTGTCCAAAATCACAGTCCCAGAGACCCAGACAACATCTAACGAGTGCCACAGATGCTTCCGGATGATCGACAGGTGTCTTTGAGAATAATAGTGGCCGTGTTGAAGATCACCACAGACGTGTAAGCACTGTTGTTCACGAACATTTGAGAAAGCAAAAGATTTGTAGCCCGTTTGTAGCGCACATGCTGACTGACAAACAGAAGCTAACTAAGCAGCTAGAGATTTCATCGACCAGAAACCGTAATTTTTGGAAATCATCATTACAGGAGATGAGATTTGTGCAACCAATACGATCCGGAGATCAAGCGAAAGCAGTGAGTAAAAAGTGTGTGTTTTAAACGTTTTAGAGACGGCAAGGAAGGTGTAAAGGATGAGCCACTACGGGTCAACTGTCCAAAATCACAGTCCCAGAGACCCAGACAACATCTAACGAGTGCCACAGATGCTTCCGGATGATCGACAGGTGTCTTTGAGAATAATAGTGGCCGTGTTGAAGATCACCACAGACGTGTAAGCACTGTTGTTCACGAACATTTGAGAAAGCAAAAGATTTGTAGCCCGTTTGTAGCGCACATGCTGACTGACAAACAGAAGCTAACTAAGCATCTAGAGATTTCATCGACCAGAAACCGTAATTTTTGGAAATCATCATTACAGGAGATGAGATTTGTGCAACCAATACGATCCGGAGATCAAGCGAAAGCAGTGAGTAAAAAGTGTGTGTTTTAAACGTTTTAGAGACGGCAAGGAAGGTGTAAAGGATGAGCCACTACGGGTCAACTGTCCAAAATCACAGTCCCAGAGACCCAGACAACATCTAACGAGTGCCACAGATGCTTCCGGATGATCGACAGGTGTCTTTGAGAATAATAGTGGCCGTGTTGAAGATCACCACAGACGTGTAAGCACTGTTGTTCACGAACATTTGAGAAAGCAAAAGATTTGTAGCCCGTTTGTAGCGCACATGCTGACTGACAAACAGAAGCTAACTAAGCAGCTAGAGATTTCATCGACCAGAAACCGTAATTTTTGGAAATCATCATTACAGGAGATGAGATTTGTGCAACCAATACGATCCGGAGATCAAGCGAAAGCAGTGAGTAAAAAGTGTGTGTTTTAAACGTTTTAGAGACGGCAAGGAAGGTGTAAAGGATGAGCCACTACGGGTCAACTGTCCAAAATCACAGTCCCAGAGACCCAGACAACATCTAACGAGTGCCACAGATGCTTCCGGATGATCGACAGGTGTCTTTGAGAATAATAGTGGCCGTGTTGAAGATCACCACAGACGTGTAAGCACTGTTGTTCACGAACATTTGAGAAAGCAAAAGATTTGTAGCCCGTTTGTAGCGCACATGCTGACTGACAAACAGAAGCTAACTAAGCATCTAGAGATTTCATCGACCAGAAACCGTAATTTTTGGAAATCATCATTACAGGAGATGAGATTTGTGCAACCAATACGATCCGGAGATCAAGCGAAAGCAGTGAGTAAAAAGTGTGTGTTTTAAACGTTTTAGAGACGGCAAGGAAGGTGTAAAGGATGAGCCACTACGGGTCAACTGTCCAAAATCACAGTCCCAGAGACCCAGACAACATCTAACGAGTGCCACAGATGCTTCCGGATGATCGACAGGTGTCTTTGAGAATAATAGTGGCCGTGTTGAAGATCACCACAGACGTGTAAGCACTGTTGTTCACGAACATTTGAGAAAGCAAAAGATTTGTAGCCCGTTTGTAGCGCACATGCTGACTGACAAACAGAAGCTAACTAAGCAGCTAGAGATTTCATCGACCAGAAACCGTAATTTTTGGAAATCATCATTACAGGAGATGAGATTTGTGCAACCAATACGATCCGGAGATCAAGCGAAAGCAGTGAGTAAAAAGTGTGTGTTTTAAACGTTTTAGAGACGGCAAGGAAGGTGTAAAGGATGAGCCACTACGGGTCAACTGTCCAAAATCACAGTCCCAGAGACCCAGACAACATCTAACGAGTGCCACAGATGCTTCCGGATGATCGACAGGTGTCTTTGAGAATAATAGTGGCCGTGTTGAAGATCACCACAGACGTGTAAGCACTGTTGTTCACGAACATTTGAGAAAGCAAAAGATTTGTAGCCCGTTTGTAGCGCACATGCTGACTGACAAACAGAAGCTAACTAAGCAGCTAGAGATTTCATCGACCAGAAACCGTAATTTTTGGAAATCATCATTACAGGAGATGAGATTTGTGCAACCAATACGATCCGGAGATCAAGCGAAAGCAGTGAGTAAAAAGTGTGTGTTTTAAACGTTTTAGAGACGGCAAGGAAGGTGTAAAGGATGAGCCACTACGGGTCAACTGTCCAAAATCACAGTCCCAGAGACCCAGACAACATCTAACGAGTGCCACAGATGCTTCCGGATGATCGACAGGTGTCTTTGAGAATAATAGTGGCCGTGTTGAAGATCACCACAGACGTGTAAGCACTGTTGTTCACGAACATTTGAGAAAGCAAAAGATTTGTAGCCCGTTTGTAGCGCACATGCTGACTGACAAACAGAAGCTAACTAAGCAGCTAGAGATTTCATCGACCAGAAACCGTAATTTTTGGAAATCATCATTACAGGAGATGAGATTTGTGCAACCAATACGATCCGGAGATCAAGCGAAAGCAGTGAGTAAAAAGTGTGTGTTTTAAACGTTTTAGAGACGGCAAGGAAGGTGTAAAGGATGAGCCACTACGGGTCAACTGTCCAAAATCACAGTCCCAGAGACCCAGACAACATCTAACGAGTGCCACAGATGCTTCCGGATGATCGACAGGTGTCTTTGAGAATAATAGTGGCCGTGTTGAAGATCACCACAGACGTGTAAGCACTGTTGTTCACGAACATTTGAGAAAGCAAAAGATTTGTAGCCCGTTTGTAGCGCACATGCTGACTGACAAACAGAAGCTAACTAAGCAGCTAGAGATTTCATCGACCAGAAACCGTAATTTTTGGAAATCATCATTACAGGAGATGAGATTTGTGCAACCAATACGATCCGGAGATCAAGCGAAAGCAGTGAGTAAAAAGTGTGTGTTTTAAACGTTTTAGAGACGGCAAGGAAGGTGTAAAGGATGAGCCACTACGGGTCAACTGTCCAAAATCACAGTCCCAGAGACCCAGACAACATCTAACGAGTGCCACAGATGCTTCCGGATGATCGACAGGTGTCTTTGAGAATAATAGTGGCCCTGTTGAAGATCACCACAGACGTGTAAGCACTGTTGTTCACGAACATTTGAGAAAGCAAAAGATTTGTAGCCCGTTTGTAGCGCACATGCTGACTGACAAACAGAAGCTAACTAAGCATCTAGAGATTTCATCGACCAGAAACCGTAATTTTTGGAAATCATCATTACAGGAGATGAGATTTGTGCAACCAATACGATCCGGAGATCAAGCGAAAGCAGTGAGTAAAAAGTGTGTGTTTTAAACGTTTTAGAGACGGCAAGGAAGGTGTAAAGGATGAGCCACTACGGGTCAACTGTCCAAAATCACAGTCCCAGAGACCCAGACAACATCTAACGAGTGCCACAGATGCTTCCGGATGATCGACAGGTGTCTTTGAGAATAATAGTGGCCGTGTTGAAGATCACCACAGACGTGTAAGCACTGTTGTTCACGAACATTTGAGAAAGCAAAAGATTTGTAGCCCGTTTGTAGCGCACATGCTGACTGACAAACAGAAGCTAACTAAGCAGCTAGAGATTTCATCGACCAGAAACCGTAATTTTTGGAAATCATCATTACAGGAGATGAGATTTGTGCAACCAATACGATCCGGAGATCAAGCGAAAGCAGTGAGTAAAAAGTGTGTGTTTTAAACGTTTTAGAGACGGCAAGGAAGGTGTAAAGGATGAGCCACTACGGGTCAACTGTCCAAAATCACAGTCCCAGAGACCCAGACAACATCTAACGAGTGCCACAGATGCTTCCGGATGATCGACAGGTGTCTTTGAGAATAATAGTGGCCGTGTTGAAGATCACCACAGACGTGTAAGCACTGTTGTTCACGAACATTTGAGAAAGCAAAAGATTTGTAGCCCGTTTGTAGCGCACATGCTGACTGACAAACAGAAGCTAACTAAGCATCTAGAGATTTCATCGACCAGAAACCGTAATTTTTGGAAATCATCATTACAGGAGATGAGATTTGTGCAACCAATACGATCCGGAGATCAAGCGAAAGCAGTGAGTAAAAAGTGTGTGTTTTAAACGTTTTAGAGACGGCAAGGAAGGTGTAAAGGATGAGCCACTACGGGTCAACTGTCCAAAATCACAGTCCCAGAGACCCAGACAACATCTAACGAGTGCCACAGATGCTTCCGGATGATCGACAGGTGTCTTTGAGAATAATAGTGGCCGTGTTGAAGATCACCACAGACGTGTAAGCACTGTTGTTCACGAACATTTGAGAAAGCAAAAGATTTGTAGCCCGTTTGTAGCGCACATGCTGACTGACAAACAGAAGCTAACTAAGCAGCTAGAGATTTCATCGACCAGAAACCGTAATTTTTGGAAATCATCATTACAGGAGATGAGATTTGTGCAACCAATACGATCCGGAGATCAAGCGAAAGCAGTGAGTAAAAAGTGTGTGTTTTAAACGTTTTAGAGACGGCAAGGAAGGTGTAAAGGATGAGCCACTACGGGTCAACTGTCCAAAATCACAGTCCCAGAGACCCAGACAACATCTAACGAGTGCCACAGATGCTTCCGGATGATCGACAGGTGTCTTTGAGAATAATAGTGGCCGTGTTGAAGATCACCACAGACGTGTAAGCACTGTTGTTCACGAACATTTGAGAAAGCAAAAGATTTGTAGCCCGTTTGTAGCGCACATGCTGACTGACAAACAGAAGCTAACTAAGCAGCTAGAGATTTCATCGACCAGAAACCGTAATTTTTGGAAATCATCATTACAGGAGATGAGATTTGTGCAACCAATACGATCCGGAGATCAAGCGAAAGCAGTGAGTAAAAAGTGTGTGTTTTAAACGTTTTAGAGACGGCAAGGAAGGTGTAAAGGATGAGCCACTACGGGTCAACTGTCCAAAATCACAGTCCCAGAGACCCAGACAACATCTAACGAGTGCCACAGATGCTTCCGGATGATCGACAGGTGTCTTTGAGAATAATAGTGGCCGTGTTGAAGATCACCACAGACGTGTAAGCACTGTTGTTCACGAACATTTGAGAAAGCAAAAGATTTGTAGCCCGTTTGTAGCGCACATGCTGACTGACAAACAGAAGCTAACTAAGCAGCTAGAGATTTCATCGACCAGAAACCGTAATTTTTGGAAATCATCATTACAGGAGATGAGATTTGTGCAACCAATACGATCCGGAGATCAAGCGAAAGCAGTGAGTAAAAAGTGTGTGTTTTAAACGTTTTAGAGACGGCAAGGAAGGTGTAAAGGATGAGCCACTACGGGTCAACTGTCCAAAATCACAGTCCCAGAGACCCAGACAACATCTAACGAGTGCCACAGATGCTTCCGGATGATCGACAGGTGTCTTTGAGAATAATAGTGGCCGTGTTGAAGATCACCACAGACGTGTAAGCACTGTTGTTCACGAACATTTGAGAAAGCAAAAGATTTGTAGCCCGTTTGTAGCGCACATGCTGACTGACAAACAGAAGCTAACTAAGCAGCTAGAGATTTCATCGACCAGAAACCGTAATTTTTGGAAATCATCATTACAGGAGATGAGATTTGTGCAACCAATACGATCCGGAGATCAAGCGAAAGCAGTGAGTAAAAAGTGTGTGTTTTAAACGTTTTAGAGACGGCAAGGAAGGTGTAAAGGATGAGCCACTACGGGTCAACTGTCCAAAATCACAGTCCCAGAGACCCAGACAACATCTAACGAGTGCCACAGATGCTTCCGGATGATCGACAGGTGTCTTTGAGAATAATAGTGGCCGTGTTGAAGATCACCACAGACGTGTAAGCACTGTTGTTCACGAACATTTGAGAAAGCAAAAGATTTGTAGCCCGTTTGTAGCGCACATGCTGACTGACAAACAGAAGCTAACTAAGCAGCTAGAGATTTCATCGACCAGAAACCGTAATTTTTGGAAATCATCATTACAGGAGATGAGATTTGTGCAACCAATACGATCCGGAGATCAAGCGAAAGCAGTGAGTAAAAAGTGTGTGTTTTAAACGTTTTAGAGACGGCAAGGAAGGTGTAAAGGATGAGCCACTACGGGTCAACTGTCCAAAATCACAGTCCCAGAGACCCAGACAACATCTAACGAGTGCCACAGATGCTTCCGGATGATCGACAGGTGTCTTTGAGAATAATAGTGGCCGTGTTGAAGATCACCACAGACGTGTAAGCACTGTTGTTCACGAACATTTGAGAAAGCAAAAGATTTGTAGCCCGTTTGTAGCGCACATGCTGACTGACAAACAGAAGCTAACTAAGCATCTAGAGATTTCATCGACCAGAAACCGTAATTTTTGGAAATCATCATTACAGGAGATGAGATTTGTGCAACCAATACGATCCGGAGATCAAGCGAAAGCAGTGAGTAAAAAGTGTGTGTTTTAAACGTTTTAGAGACGGCAAGGAAGGTGTAAAGGATGAGCCACTACGGGTCAACTGTCCAAAATCACAGTCCCAGAGACCCAGACAACATCTAACGAGTGCCACAGATGCTTCCGGATGATCGACAGGTGTCTTTGAGAATAATAGTGGCCGTGTTGAAGATCACCACAGACGTGTAAGCACTGTTGTTCACGAACATTTGAGAAAGCAAAAGATTTGTAGCCCGTTTGTAGCGCACATGCTGACTGACAAACAGAAGCTAACTAAGCAGCTAGAGATTTCATCGACCAGAAACCGTAATTTTTGGAAATCATCATTACAGGAGATGAGATTTGTGCAACCAATACGATCCGGAGATCAAGCGAAAGCAGTGAGTAAAAAGTGTGTGTTTTAAACGTTTTAGAGACGGCAAGGAAGGTGTAAAGGATGAGCCACTACGGGTCAACTGTCCAAAATCACAGTCCCAGAGACCCAGACAACATCTAACGAGTGCCACAGATGCTTCCGGATGATCGACAGGTGTCTTTGAGAATAATAGTGGCCGTGTTGAAGATCACCACAGACGTGTAAGCACTGTTGTTCACGAACATTTGAGAAAGCAAAAGATTTGTAGCCCGTTTGTAGCGCACATGCTGACTGACAAACAGAAGCTAACTAAGCAGCTAGAGATTTCATCGACCAGAAACCGTAATTTTTGGAAATCATCATTACAGGAGATGAGATTTGTGCAACCAATACGATCCGGAGATCAAGCGAAAGCAGTGAGTAAAAAGTGTGTGTTTTAAACGTTTTAGAGACGGCAAGGAAGGTGTAAAGGATGAGCCACTACGGGTCAACTGTCCAAAATCACAGTCCCAGAGACCCAGACAACATCTAACGAGTGCCACAGATGCTTCCGGATGATCGACAGGTGTCTTTGAGAATAATAGTGGCCGTGTTGAAGATCACCACAGACGTGTAAGCACTGTTGTTCACGAACATTTGAGAAAGCAAAAGATTTGTAGCCCGTTTGTAGCGCACATGCTGACTGACAAACAGAAGCTAACTAAGCAGCTAGAGATTTCATCGACCAGAAACCGTAATTTTTGGAAATCATCATTACAGGAGATGAGATTTGTGCAACCAATACGATCCGGAGATCAAGCGAAAGCAGTGAGTAAAAAGTGTGTGTTTTAAACGTTTTAGAGACGGCAAGGAAGGTGTAAAGGATGAGCCACTACGGGTCAACTGTCGAAAATCACAGTCCCAGAGACCCAGACAACATCTAACGAGTGCCACAGATGCTTCCGGATGATCGACAGGTGTCTTTGAGAATAATAGTGGCCGTGTTGAAGATCACCACAGACGTGTAAGCACTGTTGTTCACGAACATTTGAGAAAGCAAAAGATTTGTAGCCCGTTTGTAGCGCACATGCTGACTGACAAACAGAAGCTAACTAAGCATCTAGAGATTTCATCGACCAGAAACCGTAATTTTTGGAAATCATCATTACAGGAGATGAGATTTGTGCAACCAATACGATCCGGAGATCAAGCGAAAGCAGTGAGTAAAAAGTGTGTGTTTTAAACGTTTTAGAGACGGCAAGGAAGGTGTAAAGGATGAGCCACTACGGGTCAACTGTCCAAAATCACAGTCCCAGAGACCCAGACAACATCTAACGAGTGCCACAGATGCTTCCGGATGATCGACAGGTGTCTTTGAGAATAATAGTGGCCGTGTTGAAGATCACCACAGACGTGTAAGCACTGTTGTTCACGAACATTTGAGAAAGCAAAAGATTTGTAGCCCGTTTGTAGCGCACATGCTGACTGACAAACAGAAGCTAACTAAGCAGCTAGAGATTTCATCGACCAGAAACCGTAATTTTTGGAAATCATCATTACAGGAGATGAGATTTGTGCAACCAATACGATCCGGAGATCAAGCGAAAGCAGTGAGTAAAAAGTGTGTGTTTTAAACGTTTTAGAGACGGCAAGGAAGGTGTAAAGGATGAGCCACTACGGGTCAACTGTCCAAAATCACAGTCCCAGAGACCCAGACAACATCTAACGAGTGCCACAGATGCTTCCGGATGATCGACAGGTGTCTTTGAGAATAATAGTGGCCGTGTTGAAGATCACCACAGACGTGTAAGCACTGTTGTTCACGAACATTTGAGAAAGCAAAAGATTTGTAGCCCGTTTGTAGCGCACATGCTGACTGACAAACAGAAGCTAACTAAGCAGCTAGAGATTTCATCGACCAGAAACCGTAATTTTTGGAAATCATCATTACAGGAGATGAGATTTGTGCAACCAATACGATCCGGAGATCAAGCGAAAGCAGTGAGTAAAAAGTGTGTGTTTTAAACGTTTTAGAGACGGCAAGGAAGGTGTAAAGGATGAGCCACTACGGGTCAACTGTCCAAAATCACAGTCCCAGAGACCCAGACAACATCTAACGAGTGCCACAGATGCTTCCGGATGATCGACAGGTGTCTTTGAGAATAATAGTGGCCGTGTTGAAGATCACCACAGACGTGTAAGCACTGTTGTTCACGAACATTTGAGAAAGCAAAAGATTTGTAGCCCGTTTGTAGCGCACATGCTGACTGACAAACAGAAGCTAACTAAGCAGCTAGAGATTTCATCGACCAGAAACCGTAATTTTTGGAAATCATCATTACAGGAGATGAGATTTGTGCAACCAATACGATCCGGAGATCAAGCGAAAGCAGTGAGTAAAAAGTGTGTGTTTTAAACGTTTTAGAGACGGCAAGGAAGGTGTAAAGGATGAGCCACTACGGGTCAACTGTCCAAAATCACAGTCCCAGAGACCCAGACAACATCTAACGAGTGCCACAGATGCTTCCGGATGATCGACAGGTGTCTTTGAGAATAATAGTGGCCGTGTTGAAGATCACCACAGACGTGTAAGCACTGTTGTTCACGAACATTTGAGAAAGCAAAAGATTTGTAGCCCGTTTGTAGCGCACATGCTGACTGACAAACAGAAGCTAACTAAGCAGCTAGAGATTTCATCGACCAGAAACCGTAATTTTTGGAAATCATCATTACAGGAGATGAGATTTGTGCAACCAATACGATCCGGAGATCAAGCGAAAGCAGTGAGTAAAAAGTGTGTGTTTTAAACGTTTTAGAGACGGCAAGGAAGGTGTAAAGGATGAGCCACTACGGGTCAACTGTCCAAAATCACAGTCCCAGAGACCCAGACAACATCTAACGAGTGCCACAGATGCTTCCGGATGATCGACAGGTGTCTTTGAGAATAATAGTGGCCGTGTTGAAGATCACCACAGACGTGTAAGCACTGTTGTTCACGAACATTTGAGAAAGCAAAAGATTTGTAGCCCGTTTGTAGCGCACATGCTGACTGACAAACAGAAGCTAACTAAGCAGCTAGAGATTTCATCGACCAGAAACCGTAATTTTTGGAAATCATCATTACAGGAGATGAGATTTGTGCAACCAATACGATCCGGAGATCAAGCGAAAGCAGTGAGTAAAAAGTGTGTGTTTTAAACGTTTTAGAGACGGCAAGGAAGGTGTAAAGGATGAGCCACTACGGGTCAACTGTCCAAAATCACAGTCCCAGAGACCCAGACAACATCTAACGAGTGCCACAGATGCTTCCGGATGATCGACAGGTGTCTTTGAGAATAATAGTGGCCGTGTTGAAGATCACCACAGACGTGTAAGCACTGTTGTTCACGAACATTTGAGAAAGCAAAAGATTTGTAGCCCGTTTGTAGCGCACATGCTGACTGACAAACAGAAGCTAACTAAGCAGCTAGAGATTTCATCGACCAGAAACCGTAATTTTTGGAAATCATCATTACAGGAGATGAGATTTGTGCAACCAATACGATCCGGAGATCAAGCGAAAGCAGTGAGTAAAAAGTGTGTGTTTTAAACGTTTTAGAGACGGCAAGGAAGGTGTAAAGGATGAGCCACTACGGGTCAACTGTCCAAAATCACAGTCCCAGAGACCCAGACAACATCTAACGAGTGCCACAGATGCTTCCGGATGATCGACAGGTGTCTTTGAGAATAATAGTGGCCGTGTTGAAGATCACCACAGACGTGTAAGCACTGTTGTTCACGAACATTTGAGAAAGCAAAAGATTTGTAGCCCGTTTGTAGCGCACATGCTGACTGACAAACAGAAGCTAACTAAGCATCTAGAGATTTCATCGACCAGAAACCGTAATTTTTGGAAATCATCATTACAGGAGATGAGATTTGTGCAACCAATACGATCCGGAGATCAAGCGAAAGCAGTGAGTAAAAAGTGTGTGTTTTAAACGTTTTAGAGACGGCAAGGAAGGTGTAAAGGATGAGCCACTACGGGTCAACTGTCCAAAATCACAGTCCCAGAGACCCAGACAACATCTAACGAGTGCCACAGATGCTTCCGGATGATCGACAGGTGTCTTTGAGAATAATAGTGGCCGTGTTGAAGATCACCACAGACGTGTAAGCACTGTTGTTCACGAACATTTGAGAAAGCAAAAGATTTGTAGCCCGTTTGTAGCGCACATGCTGACTGACAAACAGAAGCTAACTAAGCATCTAGAGATTTCATCGACCAGAAACCGTAATTTTTGGAAATCATCATTACAGGAGATGAGATTTGTGCAACCAATACGATCCGGAGATCAAGCGAAAGCAGTGAGTAAAAAGTGTGTGTTTTAAACGTTTTAGAGACGGCAAGGAAGGTGTAAAGGATGAGCCACTACGGGTCAACTGTCCAAAATCACAGTCCCAGAGACCCAGACAACATCTAACGAGTGCCACAGCTGCTTCCGGATAATCGACAGGTGTCTTTGAGAATAATAGTGGCCGTGTTGAAGATCACCACAGACGTGTAAGCACTGTTGTTCACGAACATTTGAGAAAGCAAAAGATTTGTAGCCCGTTTGTAGCGCACATGCTGACTGACAAACAGAAGCTAACTAAGCAGCTAGAGATTTCATCGACCAGAAACCGTAATTTTTGGAAATCATCATTACAGGAGATGAGATTTGTGCAACCAATACGATCCGGAGATCAAGCGAAAGCAGTGAGTAAAAAGTGTGTGTTTTAAACGTTTTTGAGACGGCAAGGAAGGTGTAAAGGATGAGCCACTACGGGTCAACTGTCCAAAATCACAGTCCCAGAGACCCAGACAACATCTAACGAGTGCCACAGATGCTTCCGGATGATCGACAGGTGTCTTTGAGAATAATAGTGGCCGTGTTGAAGATCACCACAGACGTGTAAGCACTGTTGTTCACGAACATTTGAGAAAGCAAAAGATTTGTAGCCCGTTTGTAGCGCACATGCTGACTGACAAACAGAAGCTAACTAAGCAGCTAGAGATTTCATCGACCAGAAACCGTAATTTTTGGAAATCATCATTACAGGAGATGAGATTTGTGCAACCAATACGATCCGGAGATCAAGCGAAAGCAGTGAGTAAAAAGTGTGTGTTTTAAACGTTTTAGAGACGGCAAGGAAGGTGTAAAGGATGAGCCACTACGGGTCAACTGTCCAAAATCACAGTCCCAGAGACCCAGACAACATCTAACGAGTGCCACAGATGCTTCCGGATGATCGACAGGTGTCTTTGAGAATAATAGTGGCCGTGTTGAAGATCACCACAGACGTGTAAGCACTGTTGTTCACGAACATTTGAGAAAGCAAAAGATTTGTAGCCCGTTTGTAGCGCACATGCTGACTGACAAACAGAAGCTAACTAAGCAGCTAGAGATTTCATCGACCAGAAACCGTAATTTTTGGAAATCATCATTACAGGAGATGAGATTTGTGCAACCAATACGATCCGGAGATCAAGCGAAAGCAGTGAGTAAAAAGTGTGTGTTTTAAACGTTTTAGAGACGGCAAGGAAGGTGTAAAGGATGAGCCACTACGGGTCAACTGTCCAAAATCACAGTCCCAGAGACCCAGACAACATCTAACGAGTGCCACAGATGCTTCCGGATGATCGACAGGTGTCTTTGAGAATAATAGTGGCCGTGTTGAAGATCACCACAGACGTGTAAGCACTGTTGTTCACGAACATTTGAGAAAGCAAAAGATTTGTAGCCCGTTTGTAGCGCACATGCTGACTGACAAACAGAAGCTAACTAAGCAGCTAGAGATTTCATCGACCAGAAACCGTAATTTTTGGAAATCATCATTACAGGAGATGAGATTTGTGCAACCAATACGATCCGGAGATCAAGCGAAAGCAGTGAGTAAAAAGTGTGTGTTTTAAACGTTTTAGAGACGGCAAGGAAGGTGTAAAGGATGAGCCACTACGGGTCAACTGTCCAAAATCACAGTCCCAGAGACCCAGACAACATCTAACGAGTGCCACAGATGCTTCCGGATGATCGACAGGTGTCTTTGAGAATAATAGTGGCCGTGTTGAAGATCACCACAGACGTGTAAGCACAGAGACCCAGACAACATCTAACGAGTGCCACAGATGCTTCCGGATGATCGACAGGTGTCTTTGAGAATAATAGTGGCCGTGTTGAAGATCACCACAGACGTGTAAGCACTGTTGTTCACGAACATTTGAGAAAGCAAAAGATTTGTAGCCCGTTTGTAGCGCACATGCTGACTGACAAACAGAAGCTAACTAAGCAGCTAGAGATTTCATCGACCAGAAACCGTAATTTTTGGAAATCATCATTACAGGAGATGAGATTTGTGCAACCAATACGATCCGGAGATCAAGCGAAAGCAGTGAGTAAAAAGTGTGTGTTTTAAACGTTTTAGAGACGGCAAGGAAGGTGTAAAGGATGAGCCACTACGGGTCAACTGTCCAAAATCACAGTCCCAGAGACCCAGACAACATCTAACGAGTGCCACAGATGCTTCCGGATGATCGACAGGTGTCTTTGAGAATAATAGTGGCCGTGTTGAAGATCACCACAGACGTGTAAGCACTGTTGTTCACGAACATTTGAGAAAGCAAAAGATTTGTAGCCCGTTTGTAGCGCACATGCTGACTGACAAACAGAAGCTAACTAAGCATCTAGAGATCTCATCGACCAGAAACCGTAATTTTTGGAAATCATCATTACAGGAGATGAGATTTGTGCAACCAATACGATCCGGAGATCAAGCGAAAGCAGTGAGTAAAAAGTGTGTGTTTTAAACGTTTTAGAGACGGCAAGGAAGGTGTAAAGGATGAGCCACTACGGGTCAACTGTCCAAAATCACAGTCCCAGAGACCCAGACAACATCTAACGAGTGCCACAGATGCTTCCGGATGATCGACAGGTGTCTTTGAGAATAATAGTGGCCGTGTTGAAGATCACCACAGACGTGTAAGCACAGAGACCCAGACAACATCTAACGAGTGCCACAGATGCTTCCGGATGATCGACAGGTGTCTTTGAGAATAATAGTGGCCGTGTTGAAGATCACCACAGACGTGTAAGCACTGTTGTTCACGAACATTTGAGAAAGCAAAAGATTTGTAGCCCGTTTGTAGCGCACATGCTGACTGACAAACAGAAGCTAACTAAGCATCTAGAGATTTCATCGACCAGAAACCGTAATTTTTGGAAATCATCATTACAGGAGATGAGATTTGTGCAACCAATACGATCCGGAGATCAAGCGAAAGCAGTGAGTAAAAAGTGTGTGTTTTAAACGTTTTAGAGACGGCAAGGAAGGTGTAAAGGATGAGCCACTACGGGTCAACTGTCCAAAATCACAGTCCCAGAGACCCAGACAACATCTAACGAGTGCCACAGCTGCTTCCGGATGATCGACAGGTGTCTTTGAGAATAATAGTGGCCGTGTTGAAGATCACCACAGACGTGTAAGCACTGTTGTTCACGAACATTTGAGAAAGCAAAAGATTTGTAGCCCGTTTGTAGCGCACATGCTGACTGACAAACAGAAGCTAACTAAGCAGCTAGAGATTTCATCGACCAGAAACCGTAATTTTTGGAAATCATCATTACAGGAGATGAGATTTGTGCAACCAATACGATCCGGAGATCAAGCGAAAGCAGTGAGTAAAAAGTGTGTGTTTTAAACGTTTTAGAGACGGCAAGGAAGGTGTAAAGGATGAGCCACTACGGGTCAACTGTCCAAAATCACAGTCCCAGAGACCCAGACAACATCTAACGAGTGCCACAGATGCTTCCGGATGATCGACAGGTGTCTTTGAGAATAATAGTGGCCGTGTTGAAGATCACCACAGACGTGTAAGCACTGTTGTTCACGAACATTTGAGAAAGCAAAAGATTTGTAGCCCGTTTGTAGCGCACATGCTGACTGACAAACAGAAGCTAACTAAGCAGCTAGAGATTTCATCGACCAGAAACCGTAATTTTTGGAAATCATCATTACAGGAGATGAGATTTGTGCAACCAATACGATCCGGAGATCAAGCGAAAGCAGTGAGTAAAAAGTGTGTGTTTTAAACGTTTTAGAGACGGCAAGGAAGGTGTAAAGGATGAGCCACTACGGGTCAACTGTCCAAAATCACAGTCCCAGAGACCCAGACAACATCTAACGAGTGCCACAGATGATCCGGATGATCGACAGGTGTCTTTGAGAATAATAGTGGCTGTGTTGAAGATCACCACAGACGTGTAAGCACTGTTGTTCACGAACATTTGAGAAAGCAAAAGATTTGTAGCCCGTTTGTAGCGCACATGCTGACTGACAAACAGAAGCTAACTAAGCAGCTAGAGATTTCATCGACCAGAAACCGTAATTTTTGGAAATCATCATTACAGGAGATGAGATTTGTGCAACCAATACGATCCGGAGATCAAGCGAAAGCAGTGAGTAAAAAGTGTGTGTTTTAAACGTTTTAGAGACGGCAAGGAAGGTGTAAAGGATGAGCCACTACGGGTCAACTGTCCAAAATCACAGTCCCAGAGACCCAGACAACATCTAACGAGTGCCACAGATGCTTCCAGATGATCGACAGGTGTCTTTGAGAATAATAGTGGCCGTGTTGAAGATCACCACAGACGTGTAAGCACTGTTGTTCACGAACATTTGAGAAAGCAAAAGATTTGTAGCCCGTTTGTAGCGCACATGCTGACTGACAAACAGAAGCTAACTAAGCAGCTAGAGATTTCATCGACCAGAAACCGTAATTTTTGGAAATCATCATTACAGGAGATGAGATTTGTGCAACCAATACGATCCGGAGATCAAGCGAAAGCAGTGAGTAAAAAGTGTGTGTTTTAAACGTTTTAGAGACGGCAAGGAAGGTGTAAAGGATGAGCCACTACGGGTCAACTGTCCAAAATCACAGTCCCAGAGACCCAGACAACATCTAACGAGTGCCACAGATGCTTCCGGATGATCGACAGGTGTCTTTGAGAATAATAGTGGCCGTGTTGAAGATCACCACAGACGTGTAAGCACTGTTGTTCACGAACATTTGAGAAAGCAAAAGATTTGTAGCCCGTTTGTAGCGCACATGCTGACTGACAAACAGAAGCTAACTAAGCAGCTAGAGATTTCATCGACCAGAAACCGTAATTTTTGGGAATCATCATTACAGGAGATGAGATTTGTGCAACCAATACGATCCGGAGATCAAGCGAAAGCAGTGAGTAAAAAGTGTGTGTTTTAAACGTTTTAGAGACGGCAAGGAAGGTGTAAAGGATGAGCCACTACGGGTCAACTGTCCAAAATCACAGTCCCAGAGACCCAGACAACATCTAACGAGTGCCACAGATGCTTCAGGATGATCGACAGGTGTCTTTGAGAATAATAGTGGCCGTGTTGAAGATCACCACAGACGTGTAAGCACTGTTGTTCACGAACATTTGAGAAAGCAAAAGATTTGTAGCCCGTTTGTAGCGCACATGCTGACTGACAAACAGAAGCTAACTAAGCAGCTAGAGATTTCATCGACCAGAAACCGTAATTTTTGGAAATCATCATTACAGGAGATGAGATTTGTGCAACCAATACGATCCGGAGATCAAGCGAAAGCAGTGAGTAAAAAGTGTGTGTTTTAAACGTTTTAGAGACGGCAAGGAAGGTGTAAAGTCCCAGAGACCCAGACAACATCTAACGAGTGCCACAGATGCTTCCGGATGATCGACAGGTGTCTTTGAGAATAATAGTGGCCGTGTTGAAGATCACCACAGACGTGTAAGCACTGTTGTTCACGAACATTTGAGAAAGCAAAAGATTTGTAGCCCGTTTGTAGCGCACATGCTGACTGACAAACAGAAGCTAACTAAGCAGCTAGAGATTTCATCGACCAGAAACCGTAATTTTTGGAAATCATCATTACAGGAGATGAGATTTGTGCAACCAATATGATCCGGAGATCAAGCGAAAGCAGTGAGTAAAAAGTGTGTGTTTTAAACGTTTTAGAGACGGCAAGGAAGGTGTAAAGGATGAGCCACTACGGGTCAACTGTCCAAAATCACAGTCCCAGAGACCCAGACAACATCTAACGAGTGCCACAGATGCTTCCGGATGATCGACAGGTGTCTTTGAGAATAATAGTGGCCGTGTTGAAGATCACCACAGACGTGTAAGCACTGTTGTTCACGAACATTTGAGAAAGCAAAAGATTTGTAGCCCGTTTGTAGCGCACATGCTGACTGACAAACAGAAGCTAACTAAGCATCTAGAGATTTCATCGACCAGAAACCGTAATTTTTGGAAATCATCATTACAGGAGATGAGATTTGTGCAACCAATACGATCCGGAGATCAAGCGAAAGCAGTGAGTAAAAAGTGTGTGTTTTAAACGTTTTAGAGACGGCAAGGAAGGTGTAAAGGATGAGCCACTACGGGTCAACTGTCCAAAATCACAGTCCCAGAGACCCAGACAACATCTAACGAGTGTCACAGATGCTTCCGGATGATCGACAGGTGTCTTTGAGAATAATAGTGGCCGTGTTGAAGATCACCACAGACGTGTAAGCACTGTTGTTCACGAACATTTGAGAAAGCAAAAGATTTGTAGCCCGTTTGTAGCGCACATGCTGACTGACAAACAGAAGCTAACTAAGCAGCTAGAGATTTCATCGACCAGAAACCGTAATTTTTGGAAATCATCATTACAGGAGATGAGATTTGTGCAACCAATACGATCCGGAGATCAAGCGAAAGCAGTGAGTAAAAAGTGTGTGTTTTAAACGTTTTAGAGACGGCAAGGAAGGTGTAAAGGATGAGCCACTACGGGTCAACTGTCCAAAATCACAGTCCCAGAGACCCAGACAACATCTAACGAGTGCCACAGATGCTTCCGGATGATCGACAGGTGTCTTTGAGAATAATAGTGGCCGTGTTGAAGATCACCACAGACGTGTAAGCACTGTTGTTCACGAACATTTGAGAAAGCAAAAGATTTGTAGCCCGTTTGTAGCGCACATGCTGACTGACAAACAGAAGCTAACTAAGCAGCTAGAGATTTCATCGACCAGAAACCGTAATTTTTGGAAATCATCATTACAGGAGATGAGATTTGTGCAACCAATACGATCCGGAGATCAAGCGAAAGCAGTGAGTAAAAAGTGTGTGTTTTAAACGTTTTAGAGACGGCAAGGAAGGTGTAAAGGATGAGCCACTACGGGTCAACTGTCCAAAATCACAGTCCCAGAGACCCAGACAACATCTAACGAGTGCCACAGATGATCCGGATGATCGACAGGTGTCTTTGAGAATAATAGTGGCTGTGTTGAAGATCACCACAGACGTGTAAGCACTGTTGTTCACGAACATTTGAGAAAGCAAAAGATTTGTAGCCCGTTTGTAGCGCACATGCTGACTGACAAACAGAAGCTAACTAAGCAGCTAGAGATTTCATCGACCAGAAACCGTAATTTTTGGAAATCATCATTACAGGAGATGAGATTTGTGCAACCAATACGATCCGGAGATCAAGCGAAAGCAGTGAGTAAAAAGTGTGTGTTTTAAACGTTTTAGAGACGGCAAGGAAGGTGTAAAGGATGAGCCACTACGGGTCAACTGTCCAAAATCACAGTCCCAGAGACCCAGACAACATCTAACGAGTGCCACAGATGCTTCCAGATGATCGACAGGTGTCTTTGAGAATAATAGTGGCCGTGTTGAAGATCACCACAGACGTGTAAGCACTGTTGTTCACGAACATTTGAGAAAGCAAAAGATTTGTAGCCCGTTTGTAGCGCACATGCTGACTGACAAACAGAAGCTAACTAAGCAGCTAGAGATTTCATCGACCAGAAACCGTAATTTTTGGAAATCATCATTACAGGAGATGAGATTTGTGCAACCAATACGATCCGGAGATCAAGCGAAAGCAGTGAGTAAAAAGTGTGTGTTTTAAACGTTTTAGAGACGGCAAGGAAGGTGTAAAGGATGAGCCACTACGGGTCAACTGTCCAAAATCACAGTCCCAGAGACCCAGACAACATCTAACGAGTGCCACAGATGCTTCCGGATGATCGACAGGTGTCTTTGAGAATAATAGTGGCCGTGTTGAAGATCACCACAGACGTGTAAGCACTGTTGTTCACGAACATTTGAGAAAGCAAAAGATTTGTAGCCCGTTTGTAGCGCACATGCTGACTGACAAACAGAAGCTAACTAAGCAGCTAGAGATTTCATCGACCAGAAACCGTAATTTTTGGGAATCATCATTACAGGAGATGAGATTTGTGCAACCAATACGATCCGGAGATCAAGCGAAAGCAGTGAGTAAAAAGTGTGTGTTTTAAACGTTTTAGAGACGGCAAGGAAGGTGTAAAGGA
This sequence comes from Locusta migratoria, assembly GCA_026315105.1. Classification (NCBI taxonomy): domain Eukaryota; kingdom Metazoa; phylum Arthropoda; class Insecta; order Orthoptera; family Acrididae; genus Locusta; species Locusta migratoria. Next base: position 674,988,911 of record CM048744.1, read on the forward strand.
TGAGCCACTACGGGTCAACTGTCCAAAATCACAGTCCCAGAGACCCAGACAACATCTAACGAGTGCCACAGATGCTTCAGGATGATCGACAGGTGTCTTTGAGAATAATAGTGGCCGTGTTGAAGATCACCACAGACGTGTAAGCACTGTTGTTCACGAACATTTGAGAAAGCAAAAGATTTGTAGCCCGTTTGTAGCGCACATGCTGACTGACAAACAGAAGCTAACTAAGCAGCTAGAGATTTCATCGACCAGAAACCGTAATTTTTGGAAATCATCATTACAGGAGATGAGATTTGTGCAACCAATACGATCCGGAGATCAAGCGAAAGCAGTGAGTAAAAAGTGTGTGTTTTAAACGTTTTAGAGACGGCAAGGAAGGTGTAAAGTCCCAGAGACCCAGACAACATCTAACGAGTGCCACAGATGCTTCCGGATGATCGACAGGTGTCTTTGAGAATAATAGTGGCCGTGTTGAAGATCACCACAGACGTGTAAGCACTGTTGTTCACGAACATTTGAGAAAGCAAAAGATTTGTAGCCCGTTTGTAGCGCACATGCTGACTGACAAACAGAAGCTAACTAAGCAGCTAGAGATTTCATCGACCAGAAACCGTAATTTTTGGAAATCATCATTACAGGAGATGAGATTTGTGCAACCAATATGATCCGGAGATCAAGCGAAAGCAGTGAGTAAAAAGTGTGTGTTTTAAACGTTTTAGAGACGGCAAGGAAGGTGTAAAGGATGAGCCACTACGGGTCAACTGTCCAAAATCACAGTCCCAGAGACCCAGACAACATCTAACGAGTGCCACAGATGCTTCCGGATGATCGACAGGTGTCTTTGAGAATAATAGTGGCCGTGTTGAAGATCACCACAGACGTGTAAGCACTGTTGTTCACGAACATTTGAGAAAGCAAAAGATTTGTAGCCCGTTTGTAGCGCACATGCTGACTGACAAACAGAAGCTAACTAAGCATCTAGAGATTTCATCGACCAGAAACCGTAATTTTTGGAAATCATCATTACAGGAGATGAGATTTGTGCAACCAATACGATCCGGAGATCAAGCGAAAGCAGTGAGTAAAAAGTGTGTGTTTTAAACGTTTTAGAGACGGCAAGGAAGGTGTAAAGGATGAGCCACTACGGGTCAACTGTCCAAAATCACAGTCCCAGAGACCCAGACAACATCTAACGAGTGCCACAGCTGCTTCCGGATGATCGACAGGTGTCTTTGAGAATAATAGTGGCCGTGTTGATGATCACCACAGACGTGTAAGCACTGTTGTTCACGAACATTTGAGAAAGCAAAAGATTTGTAGCCCGTTTGTAGCGCACATGCTGACTGACAAACAGAAGCTAACTAAGCAGCTAGAGATTTCATCGACCAGAAACCGTAATTTTTGGAAATCATCATTACAGGAGATGAGATTTGTGCAACCAATACGATCCGGAGATCAAGCGAAAGCAGTGAGTAAAAAGTGTGTGTTTTAAACGTTTTAGAGACGGCAAGGAAGGTGTAAAGGATGAGCCACTACGGGTCAACTGTCCAAAATCACAGTCCCAGAGACCCAGACAACATCTAACGAGTGCCACAGATGCTTCCGGATGATCGACAGGTGTCTTTGAGAATAATAGTGGCTGTGTTGAAGATCACCACAGACGTGTAAGCACTGTTGTTCACGAACATTTGAGAAAGCAAAAGATTTGTAGCCCGTTTGTAGCGCACATGCTGACTGACAAACAGAAGCTAACTAAGCAGCTAGAGATTTCATCGACCAGAAACCGTAATTTTTGGAAATCATCATTACAGGAGATGAGATTTGTGCAACCAATACGATCCGGAGATCAAGCGAAAGCAGTGAGTAAAAAGTGTGTGTTTTAAACGTTTTAGAGACGGCAAGGAAGGTGTAAAGGATGAGCCACTACGGGTCAACTGTCCAAAATCACAGTCCCAGAGACCCAGACAACATCTAACGAGTGCCACAGATGCTTCCGGATGATCGACAGGTGTCTTTGAGAATAATAGTGGCCGTGTTGAAGATCACCACAGACGTGTAAGCACTGTTGTTCACGAACATTTGAGAAAGCAAAAGATTTGTAGCCCGTTTGTAGCGCACATGCTGACTGACAAACAGAAGCTAACTAAGCAGCTAGAGATTTCATCGACCAGAAACCGTAATTTTTGGAAATCATCATTACAGGAGATGAGATTTGTGCAACCAATACGATCCGGAGATCAAGCGAAAGCAGTGAGTAAAAAGTGTGTGTTTTAAACGTTTTAGAGACGGCAAGGAAGGTGTAAAGGATGAGCCACTACGGGTCAACTGTCCAAAATCACAGTCCCAGAGACCCAGACAACATCTAACGAGTGCCACAGATGCTTCCGGATGATCGACAGGTGTCTTTGAGAATAATAGTGGCCGTGTTGAAGATCACCACAGACGTGTAAGCACTGTTGTTCACGAACATTTGAGAAAGCAAAAGATTTGTAGCCCGTTTGTAGCGCACATGCTGACTGACAAACAGAAGCTAACTAAGCAGCTAGAGATTTCATCGACCAGAAACCGTAATTTTTGGAAATCATCATTACAGGAGATGAGATTTGTGCAACCAATACGATCCGGAGATCAAGCGAAAGCAGTGAGTAAAAAGTGTGTGTTTTAAACGTTTTAGAGACGGCAAGGAAGGTGTAAAGGATGAGCCACTACGGGTCAACTGTCCAAAATCACAGTCCCAGAGACCCAGACAACATCTAACGAGTGCCACAGATGCTTCCGGATGATCGACAGGTGTCTTTGAGAATAATAGTGGCCGTGTTGAAGATCACCACAGACGTGTAAGCACTGTTGTTCACGAACATTTGAGAAAGCAAAAGATTTGTAGCCCGTTTGTAGCGCACATGCTGACTGACAAACAGAAGCTAACTAAGCAGCTAGAGATTTCATCGACCAGAAACCGTAATTTTTGGAAATCATCATTACAGGAGATGAGATTTGTGCAACCAATACGATCCGGAGATCAAGCGAAAGCAGTGAGTAAAAAGTGTGTGTTTTAAACGTTTTAGAGACGGCAAGGAAGGTGTAAAGGATGAGCCACTACGGGTCAACTGTCCAAAATCACAGTCCCAGAGACCCAGACAACATCTAACGAGTGCCACAGATGCTTCCGGATGATCGACAGGTGTCTTTGAGAATAATAGTGGCCGTGTTGAAGATCACCACAGACGTGTAAGCACTGTTGTTCACGAACATTTGAGAAAGCAAAAGATTTGTAGCCCGTTTGTAGCGCACATGCTGACTGACAAACAGAAGCTAACTAAGCATCTAGAGATTTCATCGACCAGAAACCGTAATTTTTGGAAATCATCATTACAGGAGATGAGATTTGTGCAACCAATACGATCCGGAGATCAAGCGAAAGCAGTGAGTAAAAAGTGTGTGTTTTAAACGTTTTAGAGACGGCAAGGAAGGTGTAAAGGATGAGCCACTACGGGTCAACTGTCCAAAATCACAGTCCCAGAGACCCAGACAACATCTAACGAGTGCCACAGATGCTTCCGGATGATCGACAGGTGTCTTTGAGAATAATAGTGGCCGTGTTGAAGATCACCACAGACGTGTAAGCACTGTTGTTCACGAACATTTGAGAAAGCAAAAGATTTGTAGCCCGTTTGTAGCGCACATGCTGACTGACAAACAGAAGCTAACTAAGCATCTAGAGATTTCATCGACCAGAAACCGTAATTTTTGGAAATCATCATTACAGGAGATGAGATTTGTGCAACCAATACGATCCGGAGATCAAGCGAAAGCAGTGAGTAAAAAGTGTGTGTTTTAAACGTTTTAGAGACGGCAAGGAAGGTGTAAAGGATGAGCCACTACGGGTCAACTGTCCAAAATCACAGTCCCAGAGACCCAGACAACATCTAACGAGTGTCACAGATGCTTCCGGATGATCGACAGGTGTCTTTGAGAATAATAGTGGCCGTGTTGAAGATCACCACAGACGTGTAAGCACTGTTGTTCACGAACATTTGAGAAAGCAAAAGATTTGTAGCCCGTTTGTAGCGCACATGCTGACTGACAAACAGAAGCTAACTAAGCAGCTAGAGATTTCATCGACCAGAAACCGTAATTTTTGGAAATCATCATTACAGGAGATGAGATTTGTGCAACCAATACGATCCGGAGATCAAGCGAAAGCAGTGAGTAAAAAGTGTGTGTTTTAAACGTTTTAGAGACGGCAAGGAAGGTGTAAAGGATGAGCCACTACGGGTCAACTGTCCAAAATCACAGTCCCAGAGACCCAGACAACATCTAACGAGTGCCACAGATGCTTCCGGATGATCGACAGGTGTCTTTGAGAATAATAGTGGCCGTGTTGAAGATCACCACAGACGTGTAAGCACTGTTGTTCACGAACATTTGAGAAAGCAAAAGATTTGTAGCCCGTTTGTAGCGCACATGCTGACTGACAAACAGAAGCTAACTAAGCAGCTAGAGATTTCATCGACCAGAAACCGTAATTTTTGGAAATCATCATTACAGGAGATGAGATTTGTGCAACCAATACGATCCGGAGATCAAGCGAAAGCAGTGAGTAAAAAGTGTGTGTTTTAAACGTTTTAGAGACGGCAAGGAAGGTGTAAAGGATGAGCCACTACGGGTCAACTGTCCAAAATCACAGTCCCAGAGACCCAGACAACATCTAACGAGTGCCACAGATGCTTCCGGATGATCGACAGGTGTCTTTGAGAATAATAGTGGCCGTGTTGAAGATCACCACAGACGTGTAAGCACTGTTGTTCACGAACATTTGAGAAAGCAAAAGATTTGTAGCCCGTTTGTAGCGCACATGCTGACTGACAAACAGAAGCTAACTAAGCAGCTAGAGATTTCATCGACCAGAAACCGTAATTTTTGGAAATCATCATTACAGGAGATGAGATTTGTGCAACCAATACGATCCGGAGATCAAGCGAAAGCAGTGAGTAAAAAGTGTGTGTTTTAAACGTTTTAGAGACGGCAAGGAAGGTGTAAAGGATGAGCCACTACGGGTCAACTGTCCAAACTCACAGTCCCAGAGACCCAGACAACATCTAACGAGTGCCACAGATGCTTCCGGATGATCGACAGGTGTCTTTGAGAATAATAGTGGCTGTGTTAAAGATCACCACAGACGTGTAAGCACTGTTGTTCACGAACATTTGAGAAAGCAAAAGATTTGTAGCCCGTTTGTAGCGCACATGCTGACTGACAAACAGAAGCTAACTAAGCAGCTAGAGATTTCATCGACCAGAAACCGTAATTTTTGGAAATCATCATTACAGGAGATGAGATTTGTGCAACCAATACGATCCGGAGATCAAGCGAAAGCAGTGAGTAAAAAGTGTGTGTTTTAAACGTTTTAGAGACGGCAAGGAAGGTGTAAAGGATGAGCCACTACGGGTCAACTGTCCAAAATCACAGTCCCAGAGACCCAGACAACATCTAACGAGTGCCACAGATGCTTCCGGATGATCGACAGGTGTCTTTGAGAATAATAGTGGCTGTGTTAAAGATCACCACAGACGTGTAAGCACTGTTGTTCACGAACATTTGAGAAAGCAAAAGATTTGTAGCCCGTTTGTAGCGCACATGCTGACTGACAAACAGAAGCTAACTAAGCAGCTAGAGATTTCATCGACCAGAAACCGTAATTTTTGGAAATCATCATTACAGGAGATGAGATTTGTGCAACCAATACGATCCGGAGATCAAGCGAAAGCAGTGAGTAAAAAGTGTGTGTTTTAAACGTTTTAGAGACGGCAAGGAAGGTGTAAAGGATGAGCCACTACGGGTCAACTGTCCAAAATCACAGTCCCAGAGACCCAGACAACATCTAACGAGTGTCACAGATGCTTCCGGATGATCGACAGGTGTCTTTGAGAATAATAGTGGCCGTGTTGAAGATCACCACAGACGTGTAAGCACTGTTGTTCACGAACATTTGAGAAAGCAAAAGATTTGTAGCCCGTTTGTAGCGCACATGCTGACTGACAAACAGAAGCTAACTAAGCAGCTAGAGATTTCATCGACCAGAAACCGTAATTTTTGGAAATCATCATTACAGGAGATGAGATTTGTGCAACCAATACGATCCGGAGATCAAGCGAAAGCAGTGAGTAAAAAGTGTGTGTTTTAAACGTTTTAGAGACGGCAAGGAAGGTGTAAAGGATGAGCCACTACGGGTCAACTGTCCAAAATCACAGTCCCAGAGACCCAGACAACATCTAACGAGTGCCACAGATGCTTCCGGATGATCGACAGGTGTCTTTGAGAATAATAGTGGCTGTGTTAAAGATCACCACAGACGTGTAAGCACTGTTGTTCACGAACATTTGAGAAAGCAAAAGATTTGTAGCCCGTTTGTAGCGCACATGCTGACTGACAAACAGAAGCTAACTAAGCAGCTAGAGATTTCATCGACCAGAAACCGTAATTTTTGGAAATCATCATTACAGGAGATGAGATTTGTGCAACCAATACGATCCGGAGATCAAGCGAAAGCAGTGAGTAAAAAGTGTGTGTTTTAAACGTTTTAGAGACGGCAAGGAAGGTGTAAAGGATGAGCCACTACGGGTCAACTGTCCAAAATCACAGTCCCAGAGACCCTGACAACATCTAACGAGTGCCACAGATGCTTCCGGATGATCGACAGGTGTCTTTGAGAATAATAGTGGCCGTGTTGAAGATCACCACAGACGTGTAAGCACTGTTGTTCACGAACATTTGAGAAAGCAAAAGATTTGTAGCCCGTTTGTAGCGCACATGCTGACTGACAAACAGAAGCTAACTAAGCAGCTAGAGATTTCATCGACCAGAAACCGTAATTTTTGGAAATCATCATTACAGGAGATGAGATTTGTGCAACCAATACGATCCGGAGATCAAGCGAAAGCAGTGAGTAAAAAGTGTGTGTTTTAAACGTTTTAGAGACGGCAAGGAAGGTGTAAAGGATGAGCCACTATGGGTCAACTGTCCAAAATCACAGTCCCAGAGACCTAGACAACATCTAACGAGTGCCACAGATGCTTCCGGATGATCGACAGGTGTCTTTGAGAATAATAGTGGCCGTGTTGAAGATCACCACAGACGTGTAAGCACTGTTGTTCACGAACATTTGAGAAAGCAAAAGATTTGTAGCCCGTTTGTAGCGCACATGCTGACTGACAAACAGAAGCTAACTAAGCAGCTAGAGATTTCATCGACCAGAAACCGTAATTTTTGGAAATCATCATTACAGGAGATGAGATTTGTGCAACCAATACGATCCGGAGATCAAGCGAAAGCAGTGAGTAAAAAGTGTGTGTTTTAAACGTTTTAGAGACGGCAAGGAAGGTGTAAAGGATGAGCCACTATGGGTCAACTGTCCAAAATCACAGTCCCAGAGACCCAGACAACATCTAACGAGTGCCACAGATGCTTCCGGATGATCGACAGGTGTCTTTGAGAATAATAGTGGCCGTGTTGAAGATCACCACAGACGTGTAAGCACTGTTGTTCACGAACATTTGAGAAAGCAAAAGATTTGTAGCCCGTTTGTAGCGCACATGCTGACTGACAAACAGAAGCTAACTAAGCAGCTAGAGATTTCATCGACCAGAAACCGTAATTTTTGGAAATCATCATTACAGGAGATGAGATTTGTGCAACCAATACGATCCGGAGATCAAGCGAAAGCAGTGAGTAAAAAGTGTGTGTTTTAAACTTTTTAGAGACGGCAAGGAAGGTGTAAAGGATGAGCCACTACGGGTCAACTGTCCAAAATCACAGTCCCAGAGACCCAGACAACATCTAACGAGTGCCACAGATGCTTCCGGATGATCGACAGGTGTCTTTGAGAATAATAGTGGCCGTGTTGAAGATCACCACAGACGTGTAAGCACTGTTGTTCACGAACATTTGAGAAAGCAAAAGATTTGTAGCCCGTTTGTAGCGCACATGCTGACTGACAAACAGAAGCTAACTAAGCAGCTAGAGATTTCATCGACCAGAAACCGTAATTTTTGGAAATCATCATTACAGGAGATGAGATTTGTGCAACCAATACGATCCGGAGATCAAGCGAAAGCAGTGAGTAAAAAGTGTGTGTTTTAAACGTTTTAGAGACGGCAAGGAAGGTGTAAAGGATGAGCCACTACGGGTCAACTGTCCAAAATCACAGTCCCAGAGACCCAGACAACATCTAACGAGTGCCACAGATGCTTCCGGATGATCGACAGGTGTCTTTGAGAATAATAGTGGCCGTGTTGAAGATCACCACAGACGTGTAAGCACTGTTGTTCACGAACATTTGAGAAAGCAAAAGATTTGTAGCCCGTTTGTAGCGCACATGCTGACTGACAAACAGAAGCTAACTAAGCAGCTAGAGATTTCATCGACCAGAAACCGTAATTTTTGGAAATCATCATTACAGGAGATGAGATTTGTGCAACCAATACGATCCGGAGATCAAGCGAAAGCAGTGAGTAAAAAGTGTGTGTTTTAAACGTTTTAGAGACGGCAAGGAAGGTGTAAAGGATGAGCCACTACGGGTCAACTGTCCAAAATCACAGTCCCAGAGACCCAGACAACATCTAACGAGTGCCACAGATGCTTCCGGATGATCGACAGGTGTCTTTGAGAATAATAGTGGCTGTGTTGAAGATCACCACAGACGTGTAAGCACTGTTGTTCACGAACATTTGAGAAAGCAAAAGATTTGTAGCCCGTTTGTAGCGCACATGCTGACTGACAAACAGAAGCTAACTAAGCAGCTAGAGATTTCATCGACCAGAAACCGTAATTTTTGGAAATCATCATTACAGGAGATGAGATTTGTGCAACCAATACGATCCGGAGATCAAGCGAAAGCAGTGAGTAAAAAGTGTGTGTTTTAAACGTTTTAGAGACGGCAAGGAAGGTGTAAAGGATGAGCCACTACGGGTCAACTGTCCAAAATCACAGTCCCAGAGACCCAGACAACATCTAACGAGTGCCACAGATGCTTCCGGATGATCGACAGGTGTCTTTGAGAATAATAGTGGCCGTGTTGAAGATCACCACAGACGTGTAAGCACTGTTGTTCACGAACATTTGAGAAAGCAAAAGATTTGTAGCCCGTTTGTAGCGCACATGCTGACTGACAAACAGAAGCTAACTAAGCAGCTAGAGATTTCATCGACCAGAAACCGTAATTTTTGGAAATCATCATTACAGGAGATGAGATTTGTGCAACCAATACGATCCGGAGATCAAGCGAAAGCAGTGAGTAAAAAGTGTGTGTTTTAAACGTTTTAGAGACGGCAAGGAAGGTGTAAAGGATGAGCCACTACGGGTCAACTGTCCAAAATCACAGTCCCAGAGACCCAGACAACATCTAACGAGTGCCACAGATGCTTCCGGATGATCGACAGGTGTCTTTGAGAATAATAGTGGCTGTGTTGAAGATCACCACAGACGTGTAAGCACTGTTGTTCACGAACATTTGAGAAAGCAAAAGATTTGTAGCCCGTTTGTAGCGCACATGCTGACTGACAAACAGAAGCTAACTAAGCAGCTAGAGATTTCATCGACCAGAAACCGTAATTTTTGGAAATCATCATTACAGGAGATGAGATTTGTGCAACCAATACGATCCGGAGATCAAGCGAAAGCAGTGAGTAAAAAGTGTGTGTTTTAAACGTTTTAGAGACGGCAAGGAAGGTGTAAAGGATGAGCCACTACGGGTCAACTGTCCAAAATCACAGTCCCAGAGACCCAGACAACATCTAACGAGTGCCACAGATGCTTCCGGATGATCGACAGGTGTCTTTGAGAATAATAGTGGCCGTGTTGAAGATCACCACAGACGTGTAAGCACTGTTGTTCACGAACATTTGAGAAAGCAAAAGATTTGTAGCCCGTTTGTAGCGCACATGCTGACTGACAAACAGAAGCTAACTAAGCAGCTAGAGATTTCATCGACCAGAAACCGTAATTTTTGGAAATCATCATTACAGGAGATGAGATTTGTGCAACCAATACGATCCGGAGATCAAGCGAAAGCAGTGAGTAAAAAGTGTGTGTTTTAAACGTTTTAGAGACGGCAAGGAAGGTGTAAAGGATGAGCCACTACGGGTCAACTGTCCAAAATCACAGTCCCAGAGACCCAGACAACATCTAACGAGTGCCACAGATGCTTCCGGATGATCGACAGGTGTCTTTGAGAATAATAGTGGCCGTGTTGAAGATCACCACAGACGTGTAAGCACTGTTGTTCACGAACATTTGAGAAAGCAAAAGATTTGTAGCCCGTTTGTAGCGCACATGCTGACTGACAAACAGAAGCTAACTAAGCAGCTAGAGATTTCATCGACCAGAAACCGTAATTTTTGGAAATCATCATTACAGGAGATGAGATTTGTGCAACCAATACGATCCGGAGATCAAGCGAAAGCAGTGAGTAAAAAGTGTGTGTTTTAAACGTTTTAGAGACGGCAAGGAAGGTGTAAAGGATGAGCCACTACGGGTCAACTGTCCAAAATCACAGTCCCAGAGACCCAGACAACATCTAACGAGTGCCACAGATGCTTCCGGATGATCGACAGGTGTCTTTGAGAATAATAGTGGCCGTGTTGAAGATCACCACAGACGTGTAAGCACTGTTGTTCACGAACATTTGAGAAAGCAAAAGATTTGTAGCCCGTTTGTAGCGCACATGCTGACTGACAAACAGAAGCTAACTAAGCAGCTAGAGATTTCATCGACCAGAAACCGTAATTTTTGGAAATCATCATTACAGGAGATGAGATTTGTGCAACCAATACGATCCGGAGATCAAGCGAAAGCAGTGAGTAAAAAGTGTGTGTTTTAAACGTTTTAGAGACGGCAAGGAAGGTGTAAAGGATGAGCCACTACGGGTCAACTGTCCAAAATCACAGTCCCAGAGACCCAGACAACATCTAACGAGTGCCACAGATGCTTCCGGATGATCGACAGGTGTCTTTGAGAATAATAGTGGCCGTGTTGAAGATCACCACAGACGTGTAAGCACTGTTGTTCACGAACATTTGAGAAAGCAAAAGATTTGTAGCCCGTTTGTAGCGCACATGCTGACTGACAAACAGAAGCTAACTAAGCAGCTAGAGATTTCATCGACCAGAAACAGTAATTTTTGGAAATCATCATTACAGGAGATGAGATTTGTGCAACCAATACGATCCGGAGATCAAGCGAAAGCAGTGAGTAAAAAGTGTGTGTTTTAAACGTTTTAGAGACGGCAAGGAAGGTGTAAAGGATGAGCCACTACGGGTCAACTGTCCAAAATCACAGTCCCAGAGACCCAGACAACATCTAACGAGTGCCACAGATGCTTCCGGATGATCGACAGGTGTCTTTGAGAATAATAGTGGCTGTGTTGAAGATCACCACAGACGTGTAAGCACTGTTGTTCACGAACATTTGAGAAAGCAAAAGATTTGTAGCCCGTTTGTAGCGCACATGCTGACTGACAAACAGAAGCTAACTAAGCAGCTAGAGATTTCATCGACCAGAAACCGTAATTTTTGGAAATCATCATTACAGGAGATGAGATTTGTGCAACCAATACGATCCGGAGATCAAGCGAAAGCAGTGAGTAAAAAGTGTGTGTTTTAAACGTTTTAGAGACGGCAAGGAAGGTGTAAAGGATGAGCCACTACGGGTCAACTGTCCAAAATCACAGTCCCAGAGACCCAGACAACATCTAACGAGTGCCACAGATGCTTCCGGATGATCGACAGGTGTCTTTGAGAATAATAGTGGCTGTGTTAAAGATCACCACAGACGTGTAAGCACTGTTGTTCACGAACATTTGAGAAAGCAAAAGATTTGTAGCCCGTTTGTAGCGCACATGCTGACTGACAAACAGAAGCTAACTAAGCAGCTAGAGATTTCATCGACCAGAAACCGTAATTTTTGGAAATCATCATTACAGGAGATGAGATTTGTGCAACCAATACGATCCGGAGATCAAGCGAAAGCAGTGAGTAAAAAGTGTGTGTTTTAAACGTTTTAGAGACGGCAAGGAAGGTGTAAAGGATGAGCCACTACGGGTCAACTGTCCAAAATCACAGTCCCAGAGACCCTGACAACATCTAACGAGTGCCACAGATGCTTCCGGATGATCGACAGGTGTCTTTGAGAATAATAGTGGCCGTGTTGAAGATCACCACAGACGTGTAAGCACTGTTGTTCACGAACATTTGAGAAAGCAAAAGATTTGTAGCCCGTTTGTAGCGCACATGCTGACTGACAAACAGAAGCTAACTAAGCAGCTAGAGATTTCATCGACCAGAAACCGTAATTTTTGGAAATCATCATTACAGGAGATGAGATTTGTGCAACCAATACGATCCGGAGATCAAGCGAAAGCAGTGAGTAAAAAGTGTGTGTTTTAAACGTTTTAGAGACGGCAAGGAAGGTGTAAAGGATGAGCCACTATGGGTCAACTGTCCAAAATCACAGTCCCAGAGACCCAGACAACATCTAACGAGTGCCACAGATGCTTCCGGATGATCGACAGGTGTCTTTGAGAATAATAGTGGCCGTGTTGAAGATCACCACAGACGTGTAAGCACTGTTGTTCACGAACATTTGAGAAAGCAAAAGATTTGTAGCCCGTTTGTAGCGCACATGCTGACTGACAAACAGAAGCTAACTAAGCAGCTAGAGATTTCATCGACCAGAAACCGTAATTTTTGGAAATCATCATTACAGGAGATGAGATTTGTGCAACCAATACGATCCGGAGATCAAGCGAAAGCAGTGAGTAAAAAGTGTGTGTTTTAAACGTTTTAGAGACGGCAAGGAAGGTGTAAAGGATGAGCCACTACGGGTCAACTGTCCAAAATCACAGTCCCAGAGACCCAGACAACATCTAACGAGTGCCACAGATGCTTCCGGATGATCGACAGGTGTCTTTGAGAATAATAGTGGCCGTGTTGAAGATCACCACAGACGTGTAAGCACTGTTGTTCACGAACATTTGAGAAAGCAAAAGATTTGTAGCCCGTTTGTAGCGCACATGCTGACTGACAAACAGAAGCTAACTAAGCAGCTAGAGATTTCATCGACCAGAAACCGTAATTTTTGGAAATCATCATTACAGGAGATGAGATTTGTGCAACCAATACGATCCGGAGATCAAGCGAAAGCAGTGAGTAAAAAGTGTGTGTTTTAAACTTTTTAGAGACGGCAAGGAAGGTGTAAAGGATGAGCCACTACGGGTCAACTGTCCAAAATCACAGTCCCAGAGACCCAGACAACATCTAACGAGTGCCACAGATGCTTCCGGATGATCGACAGGTGTCTTTGAGAATAATAGTGGCCGTGTTGAAGATCACCACAGACGTGTAAGCACTGTTGTTCACGAACATTTGAGAAAGCAAAAGATTTGTAGCCCGTTTGTAGCGCACATGCTGACTGACAAACAGAAGCTAACTAAGCAGCTAGAGATTTCATCGACCAGAAACCGTAATTTTTGGAAATCATCATTACAGGAGATGAGATTTGTGCAACCAATACGATCCGGAGATCAAGCGAAAGCAGTGAGTAAAAAGTGTGTGTTTTAAACGTTTTAGAGACGGCAAGGAAGGTGTAAAGGATGAGCCACTACGGGTCAACTGTCCAAAATCACAGTCCCAGAGACCCAGACAACATCTAACGAGTGCCACAGATGCTTCCGGATGATCGACAGGTGTCTTTGAGAATAATAGTGGCCGTGTTGAAGATCACCACAGACGTGTAAGCACTGTTGTTCACGAACATTTGAGAAAGCAAAAGATTTGTAGCCCGTTTGTAGCGCACATGCTGACTGACAAACAGAAGCTAACTAAGCAGCTAGAGATTTCATCGACCAGAAACAGTAATTTTTGGAAATCATCATTACAGGAGATGAGATTTGTGCAACCAATACGATCCGGAGATCAAGCGAAAGCAGTGAGTAAAAAGTGTGTGTTTTAAACGTTTTAGAGACGGCAAGGAAGGTGTAAAGGATGAGCCACTACGGGTCAACTGTCCAAAATCACAGTCCCAGAGACCCAGACAACATCTAACGAGTGCCACAGATGCTTCCGGATGATCGACAGGTGTCTTTGAGAATAATAGTGGCCGTGTTGAAGATCACCACAGACGTGTAAGCACTGTTGTTCACGAACATTTGAGAAAGCAAAAGATTTGTAGCCCGTTTGTAGCGCACATGCTGACTGACAAACAGAAGCTAACTAAGCAGCTAGAGATTTCATCGACCAGAAACCGTAATTTTTGGAAATCATCATTACAGGAGATGAGATTTGTGCAACCAATACGATCCGGAGATCAAGCGAAAGCAGTGAGTAAAAAGTGTGTGTTTTAAACGTTTTAGAGACGGCAAGGAAGGTGTAAAGGATGAGCCACTACGGGTCAACTGTCCAAAATCACAGTCCCAGAGACCCAGACAACATCTAACGAGTGCCACAGATGCTTCCGGATGATCGACAGGTGTCTTTGAGAATAATAGTGGCCGTGTTGAAGATCACCACAGACGTGTAAGCACTGTTGTTCACGAACATTTGAGAAAGCAAAAGATTTGTAGCCCGTTTGTAGCGCACATGCTGACTGACAAACAGAAGCTAACTAAGCAGCTAGAGATTTCATCGACCAGAAACCGTAATTTTTGGAAATCATCATTACAGGAGATGAGATTTGTGCAACCAATACGATCCGGAGATCAAGCGAAAGCAGTGAGTAAAAAGTGTGTGTTTTAAACGTTTTAGAGACGGCAAGGAAGGTGTAAAGGATGAGCCACTACGGGTCAACTGTCCAAAATCACAGTCCCAGAGACCCAGACAACATCTAACGAGTGCCACAGATGCTTCCGGATGATCGACAGGTGTCTTTGAGAATAATAGTGGCCGTGTTGAAGATCACCACAGACGTGTAAGCACTGTTGTTCACGAACATTTGAGAAAGCAAAAGATTTGTAGCCCGTTTGTAGCGCACATGCTGACTGACAAACAGAAGCTAACTAAGCATCTAGAGATTTCATCGACCAGAAACCGTAATTTTTGGAAATCATCATTACAGGAGATGAGATTTGTGCAACCAATACGATCCGGAGATCAAGCGAAAGCAGTGAGTAAAAAGTGTGTGTTTTAAACGTTTTAGAGACGGCAAGGAAGGTGTAAAGGATGAGCCACTACGGGTCAACTGTCCAAAATCACAGTCCCAGAGACCCAGACAACATCTAACGAGTGTCACAGATGCTTCCGGATGATCGACAGGTGTCTTTGAGAATAATAGTGGCCGTGTTGAAGATCACCACAGACGTGTAAGCACTGTTGTTCACGAACATTTGAGAAAGCAAAAGATTTGTAGCCCGTTTGTAGCGCACATGCTGACTGACAAACAGAAGCTAACTAAGCAGCTAGAGATTTCATCGACCAGAAACCGTAATTTTTGGAAATCATCATTACAGGAGATGAGATTTGTGCAACCAATACGATCCGGAGATCAAGCGAAAGCAGTGAGTAAAAAGTGTGTGTTTTAAACGTTTTAGAGACGGCAAGGAAGGTGTAAAGGATGAGCCACTACGGGTCAACTGTCCAAAATCACAGTCCCAGAGACCCAGACAACATCTAACGAGTGCCACAGATGCTTCCGGATGATCGACAGGTGTCTTTGAGAATAATAGTGGCCGTGTTGAAGATCACCACAGACGTGTAAGCACTGTTGTTCACGAACATTTGAGAAAGCAAAAGATTTGTAGCCCGTTTGTAGCGCACATGCTGACTGACAAACAGAAGCTAACTAAGCAGCTAGAGATTTCATCGACCAGAAACCGTAATTTTTGGAAATCATCATTACAGGAGATGAGATTTGTGCAACCAATACGATCCGGAGATCAAGCGAAAGCAGTGAGTAAAAAGTGTGTGTTTTAAACGTTTTAGAGACGGCAAGGAAGGTGTAAAGGATGAGCCACTACGGGTCAACTGTCCAAAATCACAGTCCCAGAGACCCAGACAACATCTAACGAGTGCCACAGATGCTTCCGGATGATCGACAGGTGTCTTTGAGAATAATAGTGGCTGTGTTGAAGATCACCACAGACGTGTAAGCACTGTTGTTCACGAACATTTGAGAAAGCAAAAGATTTGTAGCCCGTTTGTAGCGCACATGCTGACTGACAAACAGAAGCTAACTAAGCAGCTAGAGATTTCATCGACCAGAAACCGTAATTTTTGGAAATCATCATTACAGGAGATGAGATTTGTGCAACCAATACGATCCGGAGATCAAGCGAAAGCAGTGAGTAAAAAGTGTGTGTTTTAAACGTTTTAGAGACGGCAAGGAAGGTGTAAAGGATGAGCCACTACGGGTCAACTGTCCAAAATCACAGTCCCAGAGACCCAGACAACATCTAACGAGTGCCACAGATGCTTCCGGATGATCGACAGGTGTCTTTGAGAATAATAGTGGCTGTGTTGAAGATCACCACAGACGTGTAAGCACTGTTGTTCACGAACATTTGAGAAAGCAAAAGATTTGTAGCCCGTTTGTAGCGCACATGCTGACTGACAAACAGAAGCTAACTAAGCAGCTAGAGATTTCATCGACCAGAAACCGTAATTTTTGGAAATCATCATTACAGGAGATGAGATTTGTGCAACCAATACGATCCGGAGATCAAGCGAAAGCAGTGAGTAAAAAGTGTGTGTTTTAAACGTTTTAGAGACGGCAAGGAAGGTGTAAAGGATGAGCCACTACGGGTCAACTGTCCAAAATCACAGTCCCAGAGACCCTGACAACATCTAACGAGTGCCACAGATGCTTCCGGATGATCGACAGGTGTCTTTGAGAATAATAGTGGCCGTGTTGAAGATCACCACAGACGTGTAAGCACTGTTGTTCACGAACATTTGAGAAAGCAAAAGATTTGTAGCCCGTTTGTAGCGCACATGCTGACTGACAAACAGAAGCTAACTAAGCAGCTAGAGATTTCATCGACCAGAAACCGTAATTTTTGGAAATCATCATTACAGGAGATGAGATTTGTGCAACCAATACGATCCGGAGATCAAGCGAAAGCAGTGAGTAAAAAGTGTGTGTTTTAAACGTTTTAGAGACGGCAAGGAAGGTGTAAAGGATGAGCCACTATGGGTCAACTGTCCAAAATCACAGTCCCAGAGACCCAGACAACATCTAACGAGTGCCACAGATGCTTCCGGATGATCGACAGGTGTCTTTGAGAATAATAGTGGCCGTGTTGAAGATCACCACAGACGTGTAAGCACTGTTGTTCACGAACATTTGAGAAAGCAAAAGATTTGTAGCCCGTTTGTAGCGCACATGCTGACTGACAAACACAAGCTAACTAAGCAGCTAGAGATTTCATCGACCAGAAACCGTAATTTTTGGAAATCATCATTACAGGAGATGAGATTTGTGCAACCAATACGATCCGGAGATCAAGCGAAAGCAGTGAGTAAAAAGTGTGTGTTTTAAACGTTTTAGAGACGGCAAGGAAGGTGTAAAGGATGAGCCACTACGGGTCAACTGTCCAAAATCACAGTCCCAGAGACCCAGACAACATCTAACGAGTGCCACAGATGCTTCCGGATGATCGACAGGTGTCTTTGAGAATAATAGTGGCCGTGTTGAAGATCACCACAGACGTGTAAGCACTGTTGTTCACGAACATTTGAGAAAGCAAAAGATTTGTAGCCCGTTTGTAGCGCACATGCTGACTGACAAACAGAAGCTAACTAAGCAGCTAGAGATTTCATCGACCAGAAACCGTAATTTTTGGAAATCATCATTACAGGAGATGAGATTTGTGCAACCAATACGATCCGGAGATCAAGCGAAAGCAGTGAGTAAAAAGTGTGTGTTTTAAACGTTTTAGAGACGGCAAGGAAGGTGTAAAGGATGAGCCACTACGGGTCAACTGTCCAAAATCACAGTCCCAGAGACCCAGACAACATCTAACGAGTGCCACAGATGCTTCCGGATGATCGACAGGTGTCTTTGAGAATAATAGTGGCCGTGTTGAAGATCACCACAGACGTGTAAGCACTGTTGTTCACGAACATTTGAGAAAGCAAAAGATTTGTAGCCCGTTTGTAGCGCACATGCTGACTGACAAACAGAAGCTAACTAAGCAGCTAGAGATTTCATCGACCAGAAACCGTAATTTTTGGAAATCATCATTACAGGAGATGAGATTTGTGCAACCAATACGATCCGGAGATCAAGCGAAAGCAGTGAGTAAAAAGTGTGTGTTTTAAACGTTTTAGAGACGGCAAGGAAGGTGTAAAGGATGAGCCACTACGGGTCAACTGTCCAAAATCACAGTCCCAGAGACCCAGACAACATCTAACGAGTGCCACAGATGCTTCCGGATGATCGACAGGTGTCTTTGAGAATAATAGTGGCCGTGTTGAAGATCACCACAGACGTGTAAGCACTGTTGTTCACGAACATTTGAGAAAGCAAAAGATTTGTAGCCCGTTTGTAGCGCACATGCTGACTGACAAACAGAAGCTAACTAAGCAGCTAGAGATTTCATCGACCAGAAACCGTAATTTTTGGAAATCATCATTACAGGAGATGAGATTTGTGCAACCAATACGATCCGGAGATCAAGCGAAAGCAGTGAGTAAAAAGTGTGTGTTTTAAACGTTTTAGAGACGGCAAGGAAGGTGTAAAGGATGAGCCACTACGGGTCAACTGTCCAAAATCACAGTCCCAGAGACCCAGACAACATCTAACGAGTGCCACAGATGCTTCCGGATGATCGACAGGTGTCTTTGAGAATAATAGTGGCCGTGTTGAAGATCACCACAGACGTGTAAGCACTGTTGTTCACGAACATTTGAGAAAGCAAAAGATTTGTAGCCCGTTTGTAGCGCACATGCTGACTGACAAACAGAAGCTAACTAAGCAGCTAGAGATTTCATCGACCAGAAACAGTAATTTTTGGAAATCATCATTACAGGAGATGAGATTTGTGCAACCAATACGATCCGGAGATCAAGCGAAAGCAGTGAGTAAAAAGTGTGTGTTTTAAACGTTTTAGAGACGGCAAGGAAGGTGTAAAGGATGAGCCACTACGGGTCAACTGTCCAAAATCACAGTCCCAGAGACCCAGACAACATCTAACGAGTGCCACAGATGCTTCCGGATGATCGACAGGTGTCTTTGAGAATAATAGTGGCTGTGTTGAAGATCACCACAGACGTGTAAGCACTGTTGTTCACGAACATTTGAGAAAGCAAAAGATTTGTAGCCCGTTTGTAGCGCACATGCTGACTGACAAACAGAAGCTAACTAAGCAGCTAGAGATTTCATCGACCAGAAACCGTAATTTTTGGAAATCATCATTACAGGAGATGAGATTTGTGCAACCAATACGATCCGGAGATCAAGCGAAAGCAGTGAGTAAAAAGTGTGTGTTTTAAACGTTTTAGAGACGGCAAGGAAGGTGTAAAGGATGAGCCACTACGGGTCAACTGTCCAAAATCACAGTCCCAGAGACCCAGACAACATCTAACGAGTGCCACAGATGCTTCCGGATGATCGACAGGTGTCTTTGAGAATAATAGTGGCTGTGTTAAAGATCACCACAGACGTGTAAGCACTGTTGTTCACGAACATTTGAGAAAGCAAAAGATTTGTAGCCCGTTTGTAGCGCACATGCTGACTGACAAACAGAAGCTAACTAAGCAGCTAGAGATTTCATCGACCAGAAACCGTAATTTTTGGAAATCATCATTACAGGAGATGAGATTTGTGCAACCAATACGATCCGGAGATCAAGCGAAAGCAGTGAGTAAAAAGTGTGTGTTTTAAACGTTTTAGAGACGGCAAGGAAGGTGTAAAGGATGAGCCACTACGGGTCAACTGTCCAAAATCACAGTCCCAGAGACCCTGACAACATCTAACGAGTGCCACAGATGCTTCCGGATGATCGACAGGTGTCTTTGAGAATAATAGTGGCCGTGTTGAAGATCACCACAGACGTGTAAGCACTGTTGTTCACGAACATTTGAGAAAGCAAAAGATTTGTAGCCCGTTTGTAGCGCACATGCTGACTGACAAACAGAAGCTAACTAAGCAGCTAGAGATTTCATCGACCAGAAACCGTAATTTTTGGAAATCATCATTACAGGAGATGAGATTTGTGCAACCAATACGATCCGGAGATCAAGCGAAAGCAGTGAGTAAAAAGTGTGTGTTTTAAACGTTTTAGAGACGGCAAGGAAGGTGTAAAGGATGAGCCACTATGGGTCAACTGTCCAAAATCACAGTCCCAGAGACCCAGACAACATCTAACGAGTGCCACAGATGCTTCCGGATGATCGACAGGTGTCTTTGAGAATAATAGTGGCCGTGTTGAAGATCACCACAGACGTGTAAGCACTGTTGTTCACGAACATTTGAGAAAGCAAAAGATTTGTAGCCCGTTTGTAGCGCACATGCTGACTGACAAACAGAAGCTAACTAAGCAGCTAGAGATTTCATCGACCAGAAACCGTAATTTTTGGAAATCATCATTACAGGAGATGAGATTTGTGCAACCAATACGATCCGGAGATCAAGCGAAAGCAGTGAGTAAAAAGTGTGTGTTTTAAACGTTTTAGAGACGGCAAGGAAGGTGTAAAGGATGAGCCACTACGGGTCAACTGTCCAAAATCACAGTCCCAGAGACCCAGACAACATCTAACGAGTGCCACAGATGCTTCCGGATGATCGACAGGTGTCTTTGAGAATAATAGTGGCCGTGTTGAAGATCACCACAGACGTGTAAGCACTGTTGTTCACGAACATTTGAGAAAGCAAAAGATTTGTAGCCCGTTTGTAGCGCACATGCTGACTGACAAACAGAAGCTAACTAAGCAGCTAGAGATTTCATCGACCAGAAACCGTAATTTTTGGAAATCATCATTACAGGAGTTGAGATTTGTGCAACCAATACGATCCGGAGATCAAGCGAAAGCAGTGAGTAAAAAGTGTGTGTTTTAAACGTTTTAGAGACGGCAAGGAAGGTGTAAAGGATGAGCCACTATGGGTCAACTGTCCAAAATCACAGTCCCAGAGACCCAGACAACATCTAACGAGTGCCACAGATGCTTCCGGATGATCGACAGGTGTCTTTGAGAATAATAGTGGCCGTGTTGAAGATCACCACAGACGTGTAAGCACTGTTGTTCACGAACATTTGAGAAAGCAAAAGATTTGTAGCCCGTTTGTAGCGCACATGCTGACTGACAAACAGAAGCTAACTAAGCAGCTAGAGATTTCATCGACCAGAAACCGTAATTTTTGGAAATCATCATTACAGGAGATGAGATTTGTGCAACCAATACGATCCGGAGATCAAGCGAAAGCAGTGAGTAAAAAGTGTGTGTTTTAAACGTTTTAGAGACGGCAAGGAAGGTGTAAAGGATGAGCCACTACGGGTCAACTGTCCAAAATCACAGTCCCAGAGACCCAGACAACATCTAACGAGTGCCACAGATGCTTCCGGATGATCGACAGGTGTCTTTGAGAATAATAGTGGCCGTGTTGAAGATCACCACAGACGTGTAAGCACTGTTGTTCACGAACATTTGAGAAAGCAAAAGATTTGTAGCCCGTTTGTAGCGCACATGCTGACTGACAAACAGAAGCTAACTAAGCAGCTAGAGATTTCATCGACCAGAAACCGTAATTTTTGGAAATCATCATTACAGGAGATGAGATTTGTGCAACCAATACGATCCGGAGATCAAGCGAAAGCAGTGAGTAAAAAGTGTGTGTTTTAAACTTTTTAGAGACGGCAAGGAAGGTGTAAAGGATGAGCCACTACGGGTCAACTGTCCAAAATCACAGTCCCAGAGACCCAGACAACATCTAACGAGTGCCACAGATGCTTCCGGATGATCGACAGGTGTCTTTGAGAATAATAGTGGCCGTGTTGAAGATCACCACAGACGTGTAAGCACTGTTGTTCACGAACATTTGAGAAAGCAAAAGATTTGTAGCCCGTTTGTAGCGCACATGCTGACTGACAAACAGAAGCTAACTAAGCAGCTAGAGATTTCATCGACCAGAAACCGTAATTTTTGGAAATCATCATTACAGGAGATGAGATTTGTGCAACCAATACGATCCGGAGATCAAGCGAAAGCAGTGAGTAAAAAGTGTGTGTTTTAAACGTTTTAGAGACGGCAAGGAAGGTGTAAAGGATGAGCCACTACGGGTCAACTGTCCAAAATCACAGTCCCAGAGACCCAGACAACATCTAACGAGTGCCACAGATGCTTCCGGATGATCGACAGGTGTCTTTGAGAATAATAGTGGCTGTGTTGAAGATCACCACAGACGTGTAAGCACTGTTGTTCACGAACATTTGAGAAAGCAAAAGATTTGTAGCCCGTTTGTAGCGCACATGCTGACTGACAAACAGAAGCTAACTAAGCAGCTAGAGATTTCATCGACCAGAAACCGTAATTTTTGGAAATCATCATTACAGGAGATGAGATTTGTGCAACCAATACGATCCGGAGATCAAGCGAAAGCAGTGAGTAAAAAGTGTGTGTTTTAAACGTTTTAGAGACGGCAAGGAAGGTGTAAAGGATGAGCCACTACGGGTCAACTGTCCAAAATCACAGTCCCAGAGACCCAGACAACATCTAACGAGTGCCACAGATGCTTCCGGATGATCGACAGGTGTCTTTGAGAATAATAGTGGCTGTGTTGAAGATCACCACAGACGTGTAAGCACTGTTGTTCACGAACATTTGAGAAAGCAAAAGATTTGTAGCCCGTTTGTAGCGCACATGCTGACTGACAAACAGAAGCTAACTAAGCAGCTAGAGATTTCATCGACCAGAAACCGTAATTTTTGGAAATCATCATTACAGGAGATGAGATTTGTGCAACCAATACGATCCGGAGATCAAGCGAAAGCAGTGAGTAAAAAGTGTGTGTTTTAAACGTTTTAGAGACGGCAAGGAAGGTGTAAAGGATGAGCCACTACGGGTCAACTGTCCAAAATCACAGTCCCAGAGACCCTGACAACATCTAACGAGTGCCACAGATGCTTCCGGATGATCGACAGGTGTCTTTGAGAATAATAGTGGCCGTGTTGAAGATCACCACAGACGTGTAAGCACTGTTGTTCACGAACATTTGAGAAAGCAAAAGATTTGTAGCCCGTTTGTAGCGCACATGCTGACTGACAAACAGAAGCTAACTAAGCAGCTAGAGATTTCATCGACCAGAAACCGTAATTTTTGGAAATCATCATTACAGGAGATGAGATTTGTGCAACCAATACGATCCGGAGATCAAGCGAAAGCAGTGAGTAAAAAGTGTGTGTTTTAAACGTTTTAGAGACGGCAAGGAAGGTGTAAAGGATGAGCCACTATGGGTCAACTGTCCAAAATCACAGTCCCAGAGACCCAGACAACATCTAACGAGTGCCACAGATGCTTCCGGATGATCGACAGGTGTCTTTGAGAATAATAGTGGCCGTGTTGAAGATCACCACAGACGTGTAAGCACTGTTGTTCACGAACATTTGAGAAAGCAAAAGATTTGTAGCCCGTTTGTAGCGCACATGCTGACTGACAAACACAAGCTAACTAAGCAGCTAGAGATTTCATCGACCAGAAACCGTAATTTTTGGAAATCATCATTACAGGAGATGAGATTTGTGCAACCAATACGATCCGGAGATCAAGCGAAAGCAGTGAGTAAAAAGTGTGTGTTTTAAACGTTTTAGAGACGGCAAGGAAGGTGTAAAGGATGAGCCACTACGGGTCAACTGTCCAAAATCACAGTCCCAGAGACCCAGACAACATCTAACGAGTGCCACAGATGCTTCCGGATGATCGACAGGTGTCTTTGAGAATAATAGTGGCCGTGTTGAAGATCACCACAGACGTGTAAGCACTGTTGTTCACGAACATTTGAGAAAGCAAAAGATTTGTAGCCCGTTTGTAGCGCACATGCTGACTGACAAACAGAAGCTAACTAAGCAGCTAGAGATTTCATCGACCAGAAACCGTAATTTTTGGAAATCATCATTACAGGAGATGAGATTTGTGCAACCAATACGATCCGGAGATCAAGCGAAAGCAGTGAGTAAAAAGTGTGTGTTTTAAACGTTTTAGAGACGGCAAGGAAGGTGTAAAGGATGAGCCACTACGGGTCAACTGTCCAAAATCACAGTCCCAGAGACCCAGACAACATCTAACGAGTGCCACAGATGCTTCCGGATGATCGACAGGTGTCTTTGAGAATAATAGTGGCCGTGTTGAAGATCACCACAGACGTGTAAGCACTGTTGTTCACGAACATTTGAGAAAGCAAAAGATTTGTAGCCCGTTTGTAGCGCACATGCTGACTGACAAACAGAAGCTAACTAAGCAGCTAGAGATTTCATCGACCAGAAACCGTAATTTTTGGAAATCATCATTACAGGAGATGAGATTTGTGCAACCAATACGATCCGGAGATCAAGCGAAAGCAGTGAGTAAAAAGTGTGTGTTTTAAACGTTTTAGAGACGGCAAGGAAGGTGTAAAGGATGAGCCACTACGGGTCAACTGTCCAAAATCACAGTCCCAGAGACCCAGACAACATCTAACGAGTGCCACAGATGCTTCCGGATGATCGACAGGTGTCTTTGAGAATAATAGTGGCCGTGTTGAAGATCACCACAGACGTGTAAGCACTGTTGTTCACGAACATTTGAGAAAGCAAAAGATTTGTAGCCCGTTTGTAGCGCACATGCTGACTGACAAACAGAAGCTAACTAAGCAGCTAGAGATTTCATCGACCAGAAACCGTAATTTTTGGAAATCATCATTACAGGAGATGAGATTTGTGCAACCAATACGATCCGGAGATCAAGCGAAAGCAGTGAGTAAAAAGTGTGTGTTTTAAACGTTTTAGAGACGGCAAGGAAGGTGTAAAGGATGAGCCACTACGGGTCAACTGTCCAAAATCACAGTCCCAGAGACCCAGACAACATCTAACGAGTGCCACAGATGCTTCCGGATGATCGACAGGTGTCTTTGAGAATAATAGTGGCCGTGTTGAAGATCACCACAGACGTGTAAGCACTGTTGTTCACGAACATTTGAGAAAGCAAAAGATTTGTAGCCCGTTTGTAGCGCACATGCTGACTGACAAACAGAAGCTAACTAAGCAGCTAGAGATTTCATCGACCAGAAACAGTAATTTTTGGAAATCATCATTACAGGAGATGAGATTTGTGCAACCAATACGATCCGGAGATCAAGCGAAAGCAGTGAGTAAAAAGTGTGTGTTTTAAACGTTTTAGAGACGGCAAGGAAGGTGTAAAGGATGAGCCACTACGGGTCAACTGTCCAAAATCACAGTCCCAGAGACCCAGACAACATCTAACGAGTGCCACAGATGCTTCCGGATGATCGACAGGTGTCTTTGAGAATAATAGTGGCTGTGTTGAAGATCACCACAGACGTGTAAGCACTGTTGTTCACGAACATTTGAGAAAGCAAAAGATTTGTAGCCCGTTTGTAGCGCACATGCTGACTGACAAACAGAAGCTAACTAAGCAGCTAGAGATTTCATCGACCAGAAACCGTAATTTTTGGAAATCATCATTACAGGAGATGAGATTTGTGCAACCAATACGATCCGGAGATCAAGCGAAAGCAGTGAGTAAAAAGTGTGTGTTTTAAACGTTTTAGAGACGGCAAGGAAGGTGTAAAGGATGAGCCACTACGGGTCAACTGTCCAAAATCACAGTCCCAGAGACCCAGACAACATCTAACGAGTGCCACAGATGCTTCCGGATGATCGACAGGTGTCTTTGAGAATAATAGTGGCTGTGTTAAAGATCACCACAGACGTGTAAGCACTGTTGTTCACGAACATTTGAGAAAGCAAAAGATTTGTAGCCCGTTTGTAGCGCACATGCTGACTGACAAACAGAAGCTAACTAAGCAGCTAGAGATTTCATCGACCAGAAACCGTAATTTTTGGAAATCATCATTACAGGAGATGAGATTTGTGCAACCAATACGATCCGGAGATCAAGCGAAAGCAGTGAGTAAAAAGTGTGTGTTTTAAACGTTTTAGAGACGGCAAGGAAGGTGTAAAGGATGAGCCACTACGGGTCAACTGTCCAAAATCACAGTCCCAGAGACCCTGACAACATCTAACGAGTGCCACAGATGCTTCCGGATGATCGACAGGTGTCTTTGAGAATAATAGTGGCCGTGTTGAAGATCACCACAGACGTGTAAGCACTGTTGTTCACGAACATTTGAGAAAGCAAAAGATTTGTAGCCCGTTTGTAGCGCACATGCTGACTGACAAACAGAAGCTAACTAAGCAGCTAGAGATTTCATCGACCAGAAACCGTAATTTTTGGAAATCATCATTACAGGAGATGAGATTTGTGCAACCAATACGATCCGGAGATCAAGCGAAAGCAGTGAGTAAAAAGTGTGTGTTTTAAACGTTTTAGAGACGGCAAGGAAGGTGTAAAGGATGAGCCACTATGGGTCAACTGTCCAAAATCACAGTCCCAGAGACCCAGACAACATCTAACGAGTGCCACAGATGCTTCCGGATGATCGACAGGTGTCTTTGAGAATAATAGTGGCCGTGTTGAAGATCACCACAGACGTGTAAGCACTGTTGTTCACGAACATTTGAGAAAGCAAAAGATTTGTAGCCCGTTTGTAGCGCACATGCTGACTGACAAACAGAAGCTAACTAAGCAGCTAGAGATTTCATCGACCAGAAACCGTAATTTTTGGAAATCATCATTACAGGAGATGAGATTTGTGCAACCAATACGATCCGGAGATCAAGCGAAAGCAGTGAGTAAAAAGTGTGTGTTTTAAACGTTTTAGAGACGGCAAGGAAGGTGTAAAGGATGAGCCACTACGGGTCAACTGTCCAAAATCACAGTCCCAGAGACCCAGACAACATCTAACGAGTGCCACAGATGCTTCCGGATGATCGACAGGTGTCTTTGAGAATAATAGTGGCCGTGTTGAAGATCACCACAGACGTGTAA
The DNA here is from genome assembly GCA_026315105.1 of Locusta migratoria. Lineage (NCBI taxonomy): Eukaryota > Metazoa > Arthropoda > Insecta > Orthoptera > Acrididae > Locusta > Locusta migratoria. Next base: position 675,015,997 of record CM048744.1, read on the forward strand.
GCACTGTTGTTCACGAACATTTGAGAAAGCAAAAGATTTGTAGCCCGTTTGTAGCGCACATGCTGACTGACAAACAGAAGCTAACTAAGCAGCTAGAGATTTCATCGACCAGAAACCGTAATTTTTGGAAATCATCATTACAGGAGTTGAGATTTGTGCAACCAATACGATCCGGAGATCAAGCGAAAGCAGTGAGTAAAAAGTGTGTGTTTTAAACGTTTTAGAGACGGCAAGGAAGGTGTAAAGGATGAGCCACTATGGGTCAACTGTCCAAAATCACAGTCCCAGAGACCCAGACAACATCTAACGAGTGCCACAGATGCTTCCGGATGATCGACAGGTGTCTTTGAGAATAATAGTGGCCGTGTTGAAGATCACCACAGACGTGTAAGCACTGTTGTTCACGAACATTTGAGAAAGCAAAAGATTTGTAGCCCGTTTGTAGCGCACATGCTGACTGACAAACAGAAGCTAACTAAGCAGCTAGAGATTTCATCGACCAGAAACCGTAATTTTTGGAAATCATCATTACAGGAGATGAGATTTGTGCAACCAATACGATCCGGAGATCAAGCGAAAGCAGTGAGTAAAAAGTGTGTGTTTTAAACGTTTTAGAGACGGCAAGGAAGGTGTAAAGGATGAGCCACTACGGGTCAACTGTCCAAAATCACAGTCCCAGAGACCCAGACAACATCTAACGAGTGCCACAGATGCTTCCGGATGATCGACAGGTGTCTTTGAGAATAATAGTGGCCGTGTTGAAGATCACCACAGACGTGTAAGCACTGTTGTTCACGAACATTTGAGAAAGCAAAAGATTTGTAGCCCGTTTGTAGCGCACATGCTGACTGACAAACAGAAGCTAACTAAGCAGCTAGAGATTTCATCGACCAGAAACCGTAATTTTTGGAAATCATCATTACAGGAGATGAGATTTGTGCAACCAATACGATCCGGAGATCAAGCGAAAGCAGTGAGTAAAAAGTGTGTGTTTTAAACTTTTTAGAGACGGCAAGGAAGGTGTAAAGGATGAGCCACTACGGGTCAACTGTCCAAAATCACAGTCCCAGAGACCCAGACAACATCTAACGAGTGCCACAGATGCTTCCGGATGATCGACAGGTGTCTTTGAGAATAATAGTGGCCGTGTTGAAGATCACCACAGACGTGTAAGCACTGTTGTTCACGAACATTTGAGAAAGCAAAAGATTTGTAGCCCGTTTGTAGCGCACATGCTGACTGACAAACAGAAGCTAACTAAGCAGCTAGAGATTTCATCGACCAGAAACCGTAATTTTTGGAAATCATCATTACAGGAGATGAGATTTGTGCAACCAATACGATCCGGAGATCAAGCGAAAGCAGTGAGTAAAAAGTGTGTGTTTTAAACGTTTTAGAGACGGCAAGGAAGGTGTAAAGGATGAGCCACTACGGGTCAACTGTCCAAAATCACAGTCCCAGAGACCCAGACAACATCTAACGAGTGCCACAGATGCTTCCGGATGATCGACAGGTGTCTTTGAGAATAATAGTGGCCGTGTTGAAGATCACCACAGACGTGTAAGCACTGTTGTTCACGAACATTTGAGAAAGCAAAAGATTTGTAGCCCGTTTGTAGCGCACATGCTGACTGACAAACAGAAGCTAACTAAGCAGCTAGAGATTTCATCGACCAGAAACCGTAATTTTTGGAAATCATCATTACAGGAGATGAGATTTGTGCAACCAATACGATCCGGAGATCAAGCGAAAGCAGTGAGTAAAAAGTGTGTGTTTTAAACGTTTTAGAGACGGCAAGGAAGGTGTAAAGGATGAGCCACTACGGGTCAACTGTCCAAAATCACAGTCCCAGAGACCCAGACAACATCTAACGAGTGCCACAGATGCTTCCGGATGATCGACAGGTGTCTTTGAGAATAATAGTGGCCGTGTTGAAGATCACCACAGACGTGTAAGCACTGTTGTTCACGAACATTTGAGAAAGCAAAAGATTTGTAGCCCGTTTGTAGCGCACATGCTGACTGACAAACAGAAGCTAACTAAGCAGCTAGAGATTTCATCGACCAGAAACCGTAATTTTTGGAAATCATCATTACAGGAGATGAGATTTGTGCAACCAATACGATCCGGAGATCAAGCGAAAGCAGTGAGTAAAAAGTGTGTGTTTTAAACGTTTTAGAGACGGCAAGGAAGGTGTAAAGGATGAGCCACTATGGGTCAACTGTCCAAAATCACAGTCCCAGAGACCCAGACAACATCTAACGAGTGCCACAGATGCTTCCGGATGATCGACAGGTGTCTTTGAGAATAATAGTGGCCGTGTTGAAGATCACCACAGACGTGTAAGCACTGTTGTTCACGAACATTTGAGAAAGCAAAAGATTTGTAGCCCGTTTGTAGCGCACATGCTGACTGACAAACAGAAGCTAACTAAGCATCTAGAGATTTCATCGACCAGAAACCGTAATTTTTGGAAATCATCATTACAGGAGATGAGATTTGTGCAACCAATACGATCCGGAGATCAAGCGAAAGCAGTGAGTAAAAAGTGTGTGTTTTAAACGTTTTAGAGACGGCAAGGAAGGTGTAAAGGATGAGCCACTACGGGTCAACTGTCCAAAATCACAGTCCCAGAGACCCAGACAACATCTAACGAGTGCCACAGATGCTTCCGGATGATCGACAGGTGTCTTTGAGAATAATAGTGGCCGTGTTGAAGATCACCACAGACGTGTAAGCACTGTTGTTCACGAACATTTGAGAAAGCAAAAGATTTGTAGCCCGTTTGTAGCGCACATGCTGACTGACAAACAGAAGCTAACTAAGCATCTAGAGATTTCATCGACCAGAAACCGTAATTTTTGGAAATCATCATTACAGGAGATGAGATTTGTGCAACCAATACGATCCGGAGATCAAGCGAAAGCAGTGAGTAAAAAGTGTGTGTTTTAAACGTTTTAGAGACGGCAAGGAAGGTGTAAAGGATGAGCCACTACGGGTCAACTGTCCAAAATCACAGTCCCAGAGACCCAGACAACATCTAACGAGTGCCACAGATGCTTCCGGATGATCGACAGGTGTCTTTGAGAATAATAGTGGCCGTGTTGAAGATCACCACAGACGTGTAAGCACTGTTGTTCACGAACATTTGAGAAAGCAAAAGATTTGTAGCCCGTTTGTAGCGCACATGCTGACTGACAAACAGAAGCTAACTAAGCAGCTAGAGATTTCATCGACCAGAAACCGTAATTTTTGGAAATCATCATTACAGGAGATGAGATTTGTGCAACCAATACGATCCGGAGATCAAGCGAAAGCAGTGAGTAAAAAGTGTGTGTTTTAAACGTTTTAGAGACGGCAAGGAAGGTGTAAAGGATGAGCCACTACGGGTCAACTGTCCAAAATCACAGTCCCAGAGACCCAGACAACATCTAACGAGTGCCACAGATGCTTCCGGATGATCGACAGGTGTCTTTGAGAATAATAGTGGCCGTGTTGAAGATCACCACAGACGTGTAAGCACTGTTGTTCACGAACATTTGAGAAAGCAAAAGATTTGTAGCCCGTTTGTAGCGCACATGCTGACTGACAAACAGAAGCTAACTAAGCAGCTAGAGATTTCATCGACCAGAAACCGTAATTTTTGGAAATCATCATTACAGGAGATGAGATTTGTGCAACCAATACGATCCGGAGATCAAGCGAAAGCAGTGAGTAAAAAGTGTGTGTTTTAAACGTTTTAGAGACGGCAAGGAAGGTGTAAAGGATGAGCCACTACGGGTCAACTGTCCAAAATCACAGTCCCAGAGACCCAGACAACATCTAACGAGTGCCACAGATGCTTCCGGATGATCGACAGGTGTCTTTGAGAATAATAGTGGCCGTGTTGAAGATCACCACAGACGTGTAAGCACTGTTGTTCACGAACATTTGAGAAAGCAAAAGATTTGTAGCCCGTTTGTAGCGCACATGCTGACTGACAAACAGAAGCTAACTAAGCATCTAGAGATTTCATCGACCAGAAACCGTAATTTTTGGAAATCATCATTACAGGAGATGAGATTTGTGCAACCAATACGATCCGGAGATCAAGCGAAAGCAGTGAGTAAAAAGTGTGTGTTTTAAACGTTTTAGAGACGGCAAGGAAGGTGTAAAGGATGAGCCACTACGGGTCAACTGTCCAAAATCACAGTCCCAGAGACCCAGACAACATCTAACGAGTGCCACAGATGCTTCCGGATGATCGACAGGTGTCTTTGAGAATAATAGTGGCCGTGTTGAAGATCACCACAGACGTGTAAGCACTGTTGTTCACGAACATTTGAGAAAGCAAAAGATTTGTAGCCCGTTTGTAGCGCACATGCTGACTGACAAACAGAAGCTAACTAAGCATCTAGAGATTTCATCGACCAGAAACCGTAATTTTTGGAAATCATCATTACAGGAGATGAGATTTGTGCAACCAATACGATCCGGAGATCAAGCGAAAGCAGTGAGTAAAAAGTGTGTGTTTTAAACGTTTTAGAGACGGCAAGGAAGGTGTAAAGGATGAGCCACTACGGGTCAACTGTCCAAAATCACAGTCCCAGAGACCCAGACAACATCTAACGAGTGCCACAGATGCTTCCGGATGATCGACAGGTGTCTTTGAGAATAATAGTGGCCGTGTTGAAGATCACCACAGACGTGTAAGCACTGTTGTTCACGAACATTTGAGAAAGCAAAAGATTTGTAGCCCGTTTGTAGCGCACATGCTGACTGACAAACAGAAGCTAACTAAGCAGCTAGAGATTTCATCGACCAGAAACCGTAATTTTTGGAAATCATCATTACAGGAGATGAGATTTGTGCAACCAATACGATCCGGAGATCAAGCGAAAGCAGTGAGTAAAAAGTGTGTGTTTTAAACGTTTTAGAGACGGCAAGGAAGGTGTAAAGGATGAGCCACTACGGGTCAACTGTCCAAAATCACAGTCCCAGAGACCCAGACAACATCTAACGAGTGCCACAGATGCTTCCGGATGATCGACAGGTGTCTTTGAGAATAATAGTGGCCGTGTTGAAGATCACCACAGACGTGTAAGCACTGTTGTTCACGAACATTTGAGAAAGCAAAAGATTTGTAGCCCGTTTGTAGCGCACATGCTGACTGACAAACAGAAGCTAACTAAGCAGCTAGAGATTTCATCGACCAGAAACCGTAATTTTTGGAAATCATCATTACAGGAGATGAGATTTGTGCAACCAATACGATCCGGAGATCAAGCGAAAGCAGTGAGTAAAAAGTGTGTGTTTTAAACGTTTTAGAGACGGCAAGGAAGGTGTAAAGGATGAGCCACTACGGGTCAACTGTCCAAAATCACAGTCCCAGAGACCCAGACAACATCTAACGAGTGCCACAGATGCTTCCGGATGATCGACAGGTGTCTTTGAGAATAATAGTGGCCGTGTTGAAGATCACCACAGACGTGTAAGCACTGTTGTTCACGAACATTTGAGAAAGCAAAAGATTTGTAGCCCGTTTGTAGCGCACATGCTGACTGACAAACAGAAGCTAACTAAGCAGCTAGAGATTTCATCGACCAGAAACCGTAATTTTTGGAAATCATCATTACAGGAGATGAGATTTGTGCAACCAATACGATCCGGAGATCAAGCGAAAGCAGTGAGTAAAAAGTGTGTGTTTTAAACGTTTTAGAGACGGCAAGGAAGGTGTAAAGGATGAGCCACTACGGGTCAACTGTCCAAAATCACAGTCCCAGAGACCCAGACAACATCTAACGAGTGCCACAGATGCTTCCGGATGATCGACAGGTGTCTTTGAGAATAATAGTGGCCGTGTTGAAGATCACCACAGACGTGTAAGCACTGTTGTTCACGAACATTTGAGAAAGCAAAAGATTTGTAGCCCGTTTGTAGCGCACATGCTGACTGACAAACAGAAGCTAACTAAGCAGCTAGAGATTTCATCGACCAGAAACCGTAATTTTTGGAAATCATCATTACAGGAGATGAGATTTGTGCAACCAATACGATCCGGAGATCAAGCGAAAGCAGTGAGTAAAAAGTGTGTGTTTTAAACGTTTTAGAGACGGCAAGGAAGGTGTAAAGGATGAGCCACTACGGGTCAACTGTCCAAAATCACAGTCCCAGAGACCCAGACAACATCTAACGAGTGCCACAGATGCTTCCGGATGATCGACAGGTGTCTTTGAGAATAATAGTGGCCGTGTTGAAGATCACCACAGACGTGTAAGCACTGTTGTTCACGAACATTTGAGAAAGCAAAAGATTTGTAGCCCGTTTGTAGCGCACATGCTGACTGACAAACAGAAGCTAACTAAGCAGCTAGAGATTTCATCGACCAGAAACCGTAATTTTTGGAAATCATCATTACAGGAGATGAGATTTGTGCAACCAATACGATCCGGAGATCAAGCGAAAGCAGTGAGTAAAAAGTGTGTGTTTTAAACGTTTTAGAGACGGCAAGGAAGGTGTAAAGGATGAGCCACTACGGGTCAACTGTCCAAAATCACAGTCCCAGAGACCCAGACAACATCTAACGAGTGCCACAGATGCTTCCGGATGATCGACAGGTGTCTTTGAGAATAATAGTGGCCGTGTTGAAGATCACCACAGACGTGTAAGCACTGTTGTTCACGAACATTTGAGAAAGCAAAAGATTTGTAGCCCGTTTGTAGCGCACATGCTGACTGACAAACAGAAGCTAACTAAGCATCTAGAGATTTCATCGACCAGAAACCGTAATTTTTGGAAATCATCATTACAGGAGATGAGATTTGTGCAACCAATACGATCCGGAGATCAAGCGAAAGCAGTGAGTAAAAAGTGTGTGTTTTAAACGTTTTAGAGACGGCAAGGAAGGTGTAAAGGATGAGCCACTACGGGTCAACTGTCCAAAATCACAGTCCCAGAGACCCAGACAACATCTAACGAGTGCCACAGATGCTTCCGGATGATCGACAGGTGTCTTTGAGAATAATAGTGGCCGTGTTGAAGATCACCACAGACGTGTAAGCACTGTTGTTCACGAACATTTGAGAAAGCAAAAGATTTGTAGCCCGTTTGTAGCGCACATGCTGACTGACAAACAGAAGCTAACTAAGCAGCTAGAGATTTCATCGACCAGAAACCGTAATTTTTGGAAATCATCATTACAGGAGATGAGATTTGTGCAACCAATACGATCCGGAGATCAAGCGAAAGCAGTGAGTAAAAAGTGTGTGTTTTAAACGTTTTAGAGACGGCAAGGAAGGTGTAAAGGATGAGCCACTACGGGTCAACTGTCCAAAATCACAGTCCCAGAGACCCAGACAACATCTAACGAGTGCCACAGATGCTTCCGGATGATCGACAGGTGTCTTTGAGAATAATAGTGGCCGTGTTGAAGATCACCACAGACATGTAAGCACTGTTGTTCACGAACATTTGAGAAAGCAAAAGATTTGTAGCCCGTTTGTAGCGCACATGCTGACTGACAAACAGAAGCTAACTAAGCAGCTAGAGATTTCATCGACCAGAAACCGTAATTTTTGGAAATCATCATTACAGGAGATGAGATTTGTGCAACCAATACGATCCGGAGATCAAGCGAAAGCAGTGAGTAAAAAGTGTGTGTTTTAAACGTTTTAGAGACGGCAAGGAAGGTGTAAAGGATGAGCCACTACGGGTCAACTGTCCAAAATCACAGTCCCAGAGACCCAGACAACATCTAACGAGTGCCACAGATGCTTCCGGATGATCGACAGGTGTCTTTGAGAATAATAGTGGCCGTGTTGAAGATCACCACAGACGTGTAAGCACTGTTGTTCACGAACATTTGAGAAAGCAAAAGATTTGTAGCCCGTTTGTAGCGCACATGCTGACTGACAAACAGAAGCTAACTAAGCATCTAGAGATTTCATCGACCAGAAACCGTAATTTTTGGAAATCATCATTACAGGAGATGAGATTTGTGCAACCAATACGATCCGGAGATCAAGCGAAAGCAGTGAGTAAAAAGTGTGTGTTTTAAACGTTTTAGAGACGGCAAGGAAGGTGTAAAGGATGAGCCACTACGGGTCAACTGTCCAAAATCACAGTCCCAGAGACCCAGACAACATCTAACGAGTGCCACAGATGCTTCCGGATGATCGACAGGTGTCTTTGAGAATAATAGTGGCCGTGTTGAAGATCACCACAGACGTGTAAGCACTGTTGTTCACGAACATTTGAGAAAGCAAAAGATTTGTAGCCCGTTTGTAGCGCACATGCTGACTGACAAACAGAAGCTAACTAAGCAGCTAGAGATTTCATCGACCAGAAACCGTAATTTTTGGAAATCATCATTACAGGAGATGAGATTTGTGCAACCAATACGATCCGGAGATCAAGCGAAAGCAGTGAGTAAAAAGTGTGTGTTTTAAACGTTTTAGAGACGGCAAGGAAGGTGTAAAGGATGAGCCACTACGGGTCAACTGTCCAAAATCACAGTCCCAGAGACCCAGACAACATCTAACGAGTGCCACAGATGCTTCCGGATGATCGACAGGTGTCTTTGAGAATAATAGTGGCCGTGTTGAAGATCACCACAGACGTGTAAGCACTGTTGTTCACGAACATTTGAGAAAGCAAAAGATTTGTAGCCCGTTTGTAGCGCACATGCTGACTGACAAACAGAAGCTAACTAAGCAGCTAGAGATTTCATCGACCAGAAACCGTAATTTTTGGAAATCATCATTACAGGAGATGAGATTTGTGCAACCAATACGATCCGGAGATCAAGCGAAAGCAGTGAGTAAAAAGTGTGTGTTTTAAACGTTTTAGAGACGGCAAGGAAGGTGTAAAGGATGAGCCACTACGGGTCAACTGTCCAAAATCACAGTCCCAGAGACCCAGACAACATCTAACGAGTGCCACAGATGCTTCCGGATGATCGACAGGTGTCTTTGAGAATAATAGTGGCCGTGTTGAAGATCACCACAGACGTGTAAGCACTGTTGTTCACGAACATTTGAGAAAGCAAAAGATTTGTAGCCCGTTTGTAGCGCACATGCTGACTGACAAACAGAAGCTAACTAAGCATCTAGAGATTTCATCGACCAGAAACCGTAATTTTTGGAAATCATCATTACAGGAGATGAGATTTGTGCAACCAATACGATCCGGAGATCAAGCGAAAGCAGTGAGTAAAAAGTGTGTGTTTTAAACGTTTTAGAGACGGCAAGGAAGGTGTAAAGGATGAGCCACTACGGGTCAACTGTCCAAAATCACAGTCCCAGAGACCCAGACAACATCTAACGAGTGCCACAGATGCTTCCGGATGATCGACAGGTGTCTTTGAGAATAATAGTGGCCGTGTTGAAGATCACCACAGACGTGTAAGCACTGTTGTTCACGAACATTTGAGAAAGCAAAAGATTTGTAGCCCGTTTGTAGCGCACATGCTGACTGACAAACAGAAGCTAACTAAGCATCTAGAGATTTCATCGACCAGAAACCGTAATTTTTGGAAATCATCATTACAGGAGATGAGATTTGTGCAACCAATACGATCCGGAGATCAAGCGAAAGCAGTGAGTAAAAAGTGTGTGTTTTAAACGTTTTAGAGACGGCAAGGAAGGTGTAAAGGATGAGCCACTACGGGTCAACTGTCCAAAATCACAGTCCCAGAGACCCAGACAACATCTAACGAGTGCCACAGATGCTTCCGGATGATCGACAGGTGTCTTTGAGAATAATAGTGGCCGTGTTGAAGATCACCACAGACGTGTAAGCACTGTTGTTCACGAACATTTGAGAAAGCAAAAGATTTGTAGCCCGTTTGTAGCGCACATGCTGACTGACAAACAGAAGCTAACTAAGCAGCTAGAGATTTCATCGACCAGAAACCGTAATTTTTGGAAATCATCATTACAGGAGATGAGATTTGTGCAACCAATACGATCCGGAGATCAAGCGAAAGCAGTGAGTAAAAAGTGTGTGTTTTAAACGTTTTAGAGACGGCAAGGAAGGTGTAAAGGATGAGCCACTACGGGTCAACTGTCCAAAATCACAGTCCCAGAGACCCAGACAACATCTAACGAGTGCCACAGATGCTTCCGGATGATCGACAGGTGTCTTTGAGAATAATAGTGGCCGTGTTGAAGATCACCACAGACGTGTAAGCACTGTTGTTCACGAACATTTGAGAAAGCAAAAGATTTGTAGCCCGTTTGTAGCGCACATGCTGACTGACAAACAGAAGCTAACTAAGCATCTAGAGATTTCATCGACCAGAAACCGTAATTTTTGGAAATCATCATTACAGGAGATGAGATTTGTGCAACCAATACGATCCGGAGATCAAGCGAAAGCAGTGAGTAAAAAGTGTGTGTTTTAAACGTTTTAGAGACGGCAAGGAAGGTGTAAAGGATGAGCCACTACGGGTCAACTGTCCAAAATCACAGTCCCAGAGACCCAGACAACATCTAACGAGTGCCACAGATGCTTCCGGATGATCGACAGGTGTCTTTGAGAATAATAGTGGCCGTGTTGAAGATCACCACAGACGTGTAAGCACTGTTGTTCACGAACATTTGAGAAAGCAAAAGATTTGTAGCCCGTTTGTAGCGCACATGCTGACTGACAAACAGAAGCTAACTAAGCAGCTAGAGATTTCATCGACCAGAAACCGTAATTTTTGGAAATCATCATTACAGGAGATGAGATTTGTGCAACCAATACGATCCGGAGATCAAGCGAAAGCAGTGAGTAAAAAGTGTGTGTTTTAAACGTTTTAGAGACGGCAAGGAAGGTGTAAAGGATGAGCCACTACGGGTCAACTGTCCAAAATCACAGTCCCAGAGACCCAGACAACATCTAACGAGTGCCACAGATGCTTCCGGATGATCGACAGGTGTCTTTGAGAATAATAGTGGCCGTGTTGAAGATCACCACAGACGTGTAAGCACTGTTGTTCACGAACATTTGAGAAAGCAAAAGATTTGTAGCCCGTTTGTAGCGCACATGCTGACTGACAAACAGAAGCTAACTAAGCATCTAGAGATTTCATCGACCAGAAACCGTAATTTTTGGAAATCATCATTACAGGAGATGAGATTTGTGCAACCAATACGATCCGGAGATCAAGCGAAAGCAGTGAGTAAAAAGTGTGTGTTTTAAACGTTTTAGAGACGGCAAGGAAGGTGTAAAGGATGAGCCACTACGGGTCAACTGTCCAAAATCACAGTCCCAGAGACCCAGACAACATCTAACGAGTGCCACAGATGCTTCCGGATGATCGACAGGTGTCTTTGAGAATAATAGTGGCCGTGTTGAAGATCACCACAGACGTGTAAGCACTGTTGTTCACGAACATTTGAGAAAGCAAAAGATTTGTAGCCCGTTTGTAGCGCACATGCTGACTGACAAACAGAAGCTAACTAAGCATCTAGAGATTTCATCGACCAGAAACCGTAATTTTTGGAAATCATCATTACAGGAGATGAGATTTGTGCAACCAATACGATCCGGAGATCAAGCGAAAGCAGTGAGTAAAAAGTGTGTGTTTTAAACGTTTTAGAGACGGCAAGGAAGGTGTAAAGGATGAGCCACTACGGGTCAACTGTCCAAAATCACAGTCCCAGAGACCCAGACAACATCTAACGAGTGCCACAGATGCTTCCGGATGATCGACAGGTGTCTTTGAGAATAATAGTGGCCGTGTTGAAGATCACCACAGACGTGTAAGCACTGTTGTTCACGAACATTTGAGAAAGCAAAAGATTTGTAGCCCGTTTGTAGCGCACATGCTGACTGACAAACAGAAGCTAACTAAGCAGCTAGAGATTTCATCGACCAGAAACCGTAATTTTTGGAAATCATCATTACAGGAGATGAGATTTGTGCAACCAATACGATCCGGAGATCAAGCGAAAGCAGTGAGTAAAAAGTGTGTGTTTTAAACGTTTTAGAGACGGCAAGGAAGGTGTAAAGGATGAGCCACTACGGGTCAACTGTCCAAAATCACAGTCCCAGAGACCCAGACAACATCTAACGAGTGCCACAGATGCTTCCGGATGATCGACAGGTGTCTTTGAGAATAATAGTGGCCGTGTTGAAGATCACCACAGACGTGTAAGCACTGTTGTTCACGAACATTTGAGAAAGCAAAAGATTTGTAGCCCGTTTGTAGCGCACATGCTGACTGACAAACAGAAGCTAACTAAGCAGCTAGAGATTTCATCGACCAGAAACCGTAATTTTTGGAAATCATCATTACAGGAGATGAGATTTGTGCAACCAATACGATCCGGAGATCAAGCGAAAGCAGTGAGTAAAAAGTGTGTGTTTTAAACGTTTTAGAGACGGCAAGGAAGGTGTAAAGGATGAGCCACTACGGGTCAACTGTCCAAAATCACAGTCCCAGAGACCCAGACAACATCTAACGAGTGCCACAGATGCTTCCGGATGATCGACAGGTGTCTTTGAGAATAATAGTGGCTGTGTTGAAGATCACCACAGACGTGTAAGCACTGTTGTTCACGAACATTTGAGAAAGCAAAAGATTTGTAGCCCGTTTGTAGCGCACATGCTGACTGACAAACAGAAGCTAACTAAGCAGCTAGAGATTTCATCGACCAGAAACCGTAATTTTTGGAAATCATCATTACAGGAGATGAGATTTGTGCAAACAATACGATCCGGAGATCAAGCGAAAGCAGTGAGTAAAAAGTGTGTGTTTTAAACGTTTTAGAGACGGCAAGGAAGGTGTAAAGGATGAGCCACTACGGGTCAACTGTCCAAAATCACAGTCCCAGAGACCCAGACAACATCTAACGAGTGCCACAGATGCTTCCGGATGATCGACAGGTGTCTTTGAGAATAATAGTGGCCGTGTTGAAGATCACCACAGACGTGTAAGCACTGTTGTTCACGAACATTTGAGAAAGCAAAAGATTTGTAGCCCGTTTGTAGCGCACATGCTGACTGACAAACAGAAGCTAACTAAGCAGCTAGAGATTTCATCGACCAGAAACCGTAATTTTTGGAAATCATCATTACAGGAGATGAGATTTGTGCAACCAATACGATCCGGAGATCAAGCGAAAGCAGTGAGTAAAAAGTGTGTGTTTTAAACGTTTTAGAGACGGCAAGGAAGGTGTAAAGGATGAGCCACTACGGGTCAACTGTCCAAAATCACAGTCCCAGAGACCCAGACAACATCTAACGAGTGCCACAGATGCTTCCGGATGATCGACAGGTGTCTTTGAGAATAATAGTGGCCGTGTTGAAGATCACCACAGACGTGTAAGCACTGTTGTTCACGAACATTTGAGAAAGCAAAAGATTTGTAGCCCGTTTGTAGCGCACATGCTGACTGACAAACAGAAGCTAACTAAGCAGCTAGAGATTTCATCGACCAGAAACCGTAATTTTTGGAAATCATCATTACAGGAGATGAGATTTGTGCAACCAATACGATCCGGAGATCAAGCGAAAGCAGTGAGTAAAAAGTGTGTGTTTTAAACGTTTTAGAGACGGCAAGGAAGGTGTAAAGGATGAGCCACTACGGGTCAACTGTCCAAAATCACAGTCCCAGAGACCCAGACAACATCTAACGAGTGCCACAGATGCTTCCGGATGATCGACAGGTGTCTTTGAGAATAATAGTGGCTGTGTTGAAGATCACCACAGACGTGTAAGCACTGTTGTTCACGAACATTTGAGAAAGCAAAAGATTTGTAGCCCGTTTGTAGCGCACATGCTGACTGACAAACAGAAGCTAACTAAGCAGCTAGAGATTTCATCGACCAGAAACCGTAATTTTTGGAAATCATCATTACAGGAGATGAGATTTGTGCAACCAATACGATCCGGAGATCAAGGGAAAGCAGTGAGTAAAAAGTGTGTGTTTTAAACGTTTTAGAGACGGCAAGGAAGGTGTAAAGGATGAGCCACTACGGGTCAACTGTCCAAAATCACAGTCCCAGAGACCCTGACAACATCTAACGAGTGCCACAGATGCTTCCGGATGATCGACAGGTGTCTTTGAGAATAATAGTGGCCGTGTTGAAGATCACCACAGACGTGTAAGCACTGTTGTTCACGAACATTTGAGAAAGCAAAAGATTTGTAGCCCGTTTGTAGCGCACATGCTGACTGACAAACAGAAGCTAACTAAGCAGCTAGAGATTTCATCGACCAGAAACCGTAATTTTTGGAAATCATCATTACAGGAGATGAGATTTGTGCAACCAATACGATCCGGAGATCAAGCGAAAGCAGTGAGTAAAAAGTGTGTGTTTTAAACGTTTTAGAGACGGCAAGGAAGGTGTAAAGGATGAGCCACTATGGGTCAACTGTCCAAAATCACAGTCCCAGAGACCCAGACAACATCTAACGAGTGCCACAGATGCTTCCGGATGATCGACAGGTGTCTTTGAGAATAATAGTGGCCGTGTTGAAGATCACCACAGACGTGTAAGCACTGTTGTTCACGAACATTTGAGAAAGCAAAAGATTTGTAGCCCGTTTGTAGCGCACATGCTGACTGACAAACAGAAGCTAACTAAGCAGCTAGAGATTTCATCGACCAGAAACCGTAATTTTTGGAAATCATCATTACAGGAGATGAGATTTGTGCAACCAATACGATCCGGAGATCAAGCGAAAGCAGTGAGTAAAAAGTGTGTGTTTTAAACGTTTTAGAGACGGCAAGGAAGGTGTAAAGGATGAGCCACTATGGGTCAACTGTCCAAAATCACAGTCCCAGAGACCCAGACAACATCTAACGAGTGCCACAGATGCTTCCGGATGATCGACAGGTGTCTTTGAGAATAATAGTGGCCGTGTTGAAGATCACCACAGACGTGTAAGCACTGTTGTTCACGAACATTTGAGAAAGCAAAAGATTTGTAGCCCGTTTGTAGCGCACATGCTGACTGACAAACAGAAGCTAACTAAGCAGCTAGAGATTTCATCGACCAGAAACCGTAATTTTTGGAAATCATCATTACAGGAGATGAGATTTGTGCAACCAATACGATCCGGAGATCAAGCGAAAGCAGTGAGTAAAAAGTGTGTGTTTTAAACGTTTTAGAGACGGCAAGGAAGGTGTAAAGGATGAGCCACTATGGGTCAACTGTCCAAAATCACAGTCCCAGAGACCCAGACAACATCTAACGAGTGCCACAGATGCTTCCGGATGATCGACAGGTGTCTTTGAGAATAATAGTGGCCGTGTTGAAGATCACCACAGACGTGTAAGCACTGTTGTTCACGAACATTTGAGAAAGCAAAAGATTTGTAGCCCGTTTGTAGCGCACATGCTGACTGACAAACAGAAGCTAACTAAGCAGCTAGAGATTTCATCGACCAGAAACCGTAATTTTTGGAAATCATCATTACAGGAGATGAGATTTGTGCAACCAATACGATCCGGAGATCAAGGGAAAGCAGTGAGTAAAAAGTGTGTGTTTTAAACGTTTTAGAGACGGCAAGGAAGGTGTAAAGGATGAGCCACTACGGGTCAACTGTCCAAAATCACAGTCCCAGAGACCCAGACAACATCTAACGAGTGCCACAGATGCTTCCGGATGATCGACAGGTGTCTTTGAGAATAACAGTGGCCGTGTTGAAGATCACCACAGACGTGTAAGCACTGTTGTTCACGAACATTTGAGAAAGCAAAAGATTTGTAGCCCGTTTGTAGCGCACATGCTGACTGACAAACAGAAGCTAACTAAGCAGCTAGAGATTTCATCGACCAGAAACCGTAATTTTTGGAAATCATCATTACAGGAGATGAGATTTGTGCAACCAATACGATCCGGAGATCAAGCGAAAGCAGTGAGTAAAAAGTGTGTGTTTTAAACGTTTTAGAGACGGCAAGGAAGGTGTAAAGGATGAGCCACTATGGGTCAACTGTCCAAAATCACAGTCCCAGAGACCCAGACAACATCTAACGAGTGCCACAGATGCTTCCGGATGATCGACAGGTGTCTTTGAGAATAATAGTGGCCGTGTTGAAGATCACCACAGACGTGTAAGCACTGTTGTTCACGAACATTTGAGAAAGCAAAAGATTTGTAGCCCGTTTGTAGCGCACATGCTGACTGACAAACAGAAGCTAACTAAGCAGCTAGAGATTTCATCGACCAGAAACCGTAATTTTTGGAAATCATCATTACAGGAGATGAGATTTGTGCAACCAATACGATCCGGAGATCAAGCGAAAGCAGTGAGTAAAAAGTGTGTGTTTTAAACGTTTTAGAGACGGCAAGGAAGGTGTAAAGGATGAGCCACTACGGGTCAACTGTCCAAAATCACAGTCCCAGAGACCCAGACAACATCTAACGAGTGCCACAGATGCTTCCGGATGATCGACAGGTGTCTTTGAGAATAACAGTGGCCGTGTTGAAGATCACCACAGACGTGTAAGCACTGTTGTTCACGAACATTTGAGAAAGCAAAAGATTTGTAGCCCGTTTGTAGCGCACATGCTGACTGACAAACAGAAGCTAACTAAGCAGCTAGAGATTTCATCGACCAGAAACCGTAATTTTTGGAAATCATCATTACAGGAGATGAGATTTGTGCAACCAATACGATCCGGAGATCAAGCGAAAGCAGTGAGTAAAAAGTGTGTGTTTTAAACGTTTTAGAGACGGCAAGGAAGGTGTAAAGGATGAGCCACTACGGGTCAACTGTCCAAAATCACAGTCCCAGAGACCCAGACAACATCTAACGAGTGCCACAGATGCTTCCGGATGATCGACAGGTGTCTTTGAGAATAACAGTGGCCGTGTTGAAGATCACCACAGACGTGTAAGCACTGTTGTTCACGAACATTTGAGAAAGCAAAAGATTTGTAGCCCGTTTGTAGCGCACATGCTGACTGACAAACAGAAGCTAACTAAGCAGCTAGAGATTTCATCGACCAGAAACCGTAATTTTTGGAAATCATCATTACAGGAGATGAGATTTGTGCAACCAATACGATCCGGAGATCAAGGGAAAGCAGTGAGTAAAAAGTGTGTGTTTTAAACGTTTTAGAGACGGCAAGGAAGGTGTAAAGGATGAGCCACTACGGGTCAACTGTCCAAAATCACAGTCCCAGAGACCCTGACAACATCTAACGAGTGCCACAGATGCTTCCGGATGATCGACAGGTGTCTTTGAGAATAATAGTGGCCGTGTTGAAGATCACCACAGACGTGTAAGCACTGTTGTTCACGAACATTTGAGAAAGCAAAAGATTTGTAGCCCGTTTGTAGCGCACATGCTGACTGACAAACAGAAGCTAACTAAGCAGCTAGAGATTTCATCGACCAGAAACCGTAATTTTTGGAAATCATCATTACAGGAGATGAGATTTGTGCAACCAATACGATCCGGAGATCAAGCGAAAGCAGTGAGTAAAAAGTGTGTGTTTTAAACGTTTTAGAGACGGCAAGGAAGGTGTAAAGGATGAGCCACTATGGGTCAACTGTCCAAAATCACAGTCCCAGAGACCCAGACAACATCTAACGAGTGCCACAGATGCTTCCGGATGATCGACAGGTGTCTTTGAGAATAATAGTGGCCGTGTTGAAGATCACCACAGACGTGTAAGCACTGTTGTTCACGAACATTTGAGAAAGCAAAAGATTTGTAGCCCGTTTGTAGCGCACATGCTGACTGACAAACAGAAGCTAACTAAGCAGCTAGAGATTTCATCGACCAGAAACCGTAATTTTTGGAAATCATCATTACAGGAGATGAGATTTGTGCAACCAATACGATCCGGAGATCAAGCGAAAGCAGTGAGTAAAAAGTGTGTGTTTTAAACGTTTTAGAGACGGCAAGGAAGGTGTAAAGGATGAGCCACTACGGGTCAACTGTCCAAAATCACAGTCCCAGAGACCCAGACAACATCTAACGAGTGCCACAGATGCTTCCGGATGATCGACAGGTGTCTTTGAGAATAACAGTGGCCGTGTTGAAGATCACCACAGACGTGTAAGCACTGTTGTTCACGAACATTTGAGAAAGCAAAAGATTTGTAGCCCGTTTGTAGCGCACATGCTGACTGACAAACAGAAGCTAACTAAGCAGCTAGAGATTTCATCGACCAGAAACCGTAATTTTTGGAAATCATCATTACAGGAGATGAGATTTGTGCAACCAATACGATCCGGAGATCAAGCGAAAGCAGTGAGTAAAAAGTGTGTGTTTTAAACGTTTTAGAGACGGCAAGGAAGGTGTAAAGGATGAGCCACTACGGGTCAACTGTCCAAAATCACAGTCCCAGAGACCCAGACAACATCTAACGAGTGCCACAGATGCTTCCGGATGATCGACAGGTGTCTTTGAGAATAATAGTGGCCGTGTTGAAGATCACCACAGACGTGTAAGCACTGTTGTTCACGAACATTTGAGAAAGCAAAAGATTTGTAGCCCGTTTGTAGCGCACATGCTGACTGACAAACAGAAGCTAACTAAGCAGCTAGAGATTTCATCGACCAGAAACCGTAATTTTTGGAAATCATCATTACAGGAGATGAGATTTGTGCAACCAATACGATCCGGAGATCAAGCGAAAGCAGTGAGTAAAAAGTGTGTGTTTTAAACGTTTTAGAGACGGCAAGGAAGGTGTAAAGGATGAGCCACTACGGGTCAACTGTCCAAAATCACAGTCCCAGAGACCCAGACAACATCTAACGAGTGCCACAGATGCTTCCGGATGATCGACAGGTGTCTTTGAGAATAATAGTGGCCGTGTTGAAGATCACCACAGACGTGTAAGCACTGTTGTTCACGAACATTTGAGAAAGCAAAAGATTTGTAGCCCGTTTGTAGCGCACATGCTGACTGACAAACAGAAGCTAACTAAGCAGCTAGAGATTTCATCGACCAGAAACCGTAATTTTTGGAAATCATCATTACAGGAGATGAGATTTGTGCAACCAATACGATCCGGAGATCAAGCGAAAGCAGTGAGTAAAAAGTGTGTGTTTTAAACGTTTTAGAGACGGCAAGGAAGGTGTAAAGGATGAGCCACTACGGGTCAACTGTCCAAAATCACAGTCCCAGAGACCCAGACAACATCTAACGAGTGCCACAGATGCTTCCGGATGATCGACAGGTGTCTTTGAGAATAATAGTGGCCGTGTTGAAGATCACCACAGACGTGTAAGCACTGTTGTTCACGAACATTTGAGAAAGCAAAAGATTTGTAGCCCGTTTGTAGCGCACATGCTGACTGACAAACAGAAGCTAACTAAGCAGCTAGAGATTTCATCGACCAGAAACCGTAATTTTTGGAAATCATCATTACAGGAGATGAGATTTGTGCAACCAATACGATCCGGAGATCAAGCGAAAGCAGTGAGTAAAAAGTGTGTGTTTTAAACGTTTTAGAGACGGCAAGGAAGGTGTAAAGGATGAGCCACTACGGGTCAACTGTCCAAAATCACAGTCCCAGAGACCCAGACAACATCTAACGAGTGCCACAGATGCTTCCGGATGATCGACAGGTGTCTTTGAGAATAATAGTGGCCGTGTTGAAGATCACCACAGACGTGTAAGCACTGTTGTTCACGAACATTTGAGAAAGCAAAAGATTTGTAGCCCGTTTGTAGCGCACATGCTGACTGACAAACAGAAGCTAACTAAGCATCTAGAGATTTCATCGACCAGAAACCGTAATTTTTGGAAATCATCATTACAGGAGATGAGATTTGTGCAACCAATACGATCCGGAGATCAAGCGAAAGCAGTGAGTAAAAAGTGTGTGTTTTAAACGTTTTAGAGACGGCAAGGAAGGTGTAAAGGATGAGCCACTACGGGTCAACTGTCCAAAATCACAGTCCCAGAGACCCAGACAACATCTAACGAGTGCCACAGATGCTTCCGGATGATCGACAGGTGTCTTTGAGAATAATAGTGGCCGTGTTGAAGATCACCACAGACGTGTAAGCACTGTTGTTCACGAACATTTGAGAAAGCAAAAGATTTGTAGCCCGTTTGTAGCGCACATGCTGACTGACAAACAGAAGCTAACTAAGCAGCTAGAGATTTCATCGACCAGAAACCGTAATTTTTGGAAATCATCATTACAGGAGATGAGATTTGTGCAACCAATACGATCCGGAGATCAAGCGAAAGCAGTGAGTAAAAAGTGTGTGTTTTAAACGTTTTAGAGACGGCAAGGAAGGTGTAAAGGATGAGCCACTACGGGTCAACTGTCCAAACTCACAGTCCCAGAGACCCAGACAACATCTAACGAGTGCCACAGATGCTTCCGGATGATCGACAGGTGTCTTTGAGAATAATAGTGGCCGTGTTGAAGATCACCACAGACGTGTAAGCACTGTTGTTCACGAACATTTGAGAAAGCAAAAGATTTGTAGCCCGTTTGTAGCGCACATGCTGACTGACAAACAGAAGCTAACTAAGCAGCTAGAGATTTCATCGACCAGAAACCGTAATTTTTGGAAATCATCATTACAGGAGATGAGATTTGTGCAACCAATACGATCCGGAGATCAAGCGAAAGCAGTGAGTAAAAAGTGTGTGTTTTAAACGTTTTAGAGACGGCAAGGAAGGTGTAAAGGATGAGCCACTACGGGTCAATTGTCCAAAATCACAGTCCCAGAGACCCAGACAACATCTAACGAGTGCCACAGATGCTTCCGGATGATCGACAGGTGTCTTTGAGAATAATAGTGGCCGTGTTGAAGATCACCACAGACGTGTAAGCACTGTTGTTCACGAACATTTGAGAAAGCAAAAGATTTGTAGCCCGTTTGTAGCGCACATGCTGACTGACAAACAGAAGCTAACTAAGCAGCTAGAGATTTCATCGACCAGAAACCGTAATTTTTGGAAATCATCATTACAGGAGATGAGATTTGTGCAACCAATACGATCCGGAGATCAAGCGAAAGCAGTGAGTAAAAAGTGTGTGTTTTAAACGTTTTAGAGACGGCAAGGAAGGTGTAAAGGATGAGCCACTACGGGTCAACTGTCCAAAATCACAGTCCCAGAGACCCAGACAACATCTAACGAGTGCCACAGATGCTTCCGGATGATCGACAGGTGTCTTTGAGAATAATAGTGGCCGTGTTGAAGATCACCACAGACGTGTAAGCACTGTTGTTCACGAACATTTGAGAAAGCAAAAGATTTGTAGCCCGTTTGTAGCGCACATGCTGACTGACAAACAGAAGCTAACTAAGCATCTAGAGATTTCATCGACCAGAAACCGTAATTTTTGGAAATCATCATTACAGGAGATGAGATTTGTGCAACCAATACGATCCGGAGATCAAGCGAAAGCAGTGAGTAAAAAGTGTGTGTTTTAAACGTTTTAGAGACGGCAAGGAAGGTGTAAAGGATGAGCCACTACGGGTCAACTGTCCAAAATCACAGTCCCAGAGACCCAGACAACATCTAACGAGTGCCACAGATGCTTCCGGATGATCGACAGGTGTCTTTGAGAATAATAGTGGCCGTGTTGAAGATCACCACAGACGTGTAAGCACTGTTGTTCACGAACATTTGAGAAAGCAAAAGATTTGTAGCCCGTTTGTAGCGCACATGCTGACTGACAAACAGAAGCTAACTAAGCAGCTAGAGATTTCATCGACCAGAAACCGTAATTTTTGGAAATCATCATTACAGGAGATGAGATTTGTGCAACCAATACGATCCGGAGATCAAGCGAAAGCAGTGAGTAAAAAGTGTGTGTTTTAAACGTTTTAGAGACGGCAAGGAAGGTGTAAAGGATGAGCCACTACGGGTCAACTGTCCAAACTCACAGTCCCAGAGACCCAGACAACATCTAACGAGTGCCACAGATGCTTCCGGATGATCGACAGGTGTCTTTGAGAATAATAGTGGCCGTGTTGAAGATCACCACAGACGTGTAAGCACTGTTGTTCACGAACATTTGAGAAAGCAAAAGATTTGTAGCCCGTTTGTAGCGCACATGCTGACTGACAAACAGAAGCTAACTAAGCAGCTAGAGATTTCATCGACCAGAAACCGTAATTTTTGGAAATCATCATTACAGGAGATGAGATTTGTGCAACCAATACGATCCGGAGATCAAGCGAAAGCAGTGAGTAAAAAGTGTGTGTTTTAAACGTTTTAGAGACGGCAAGGAAGGTGTAAAGGATGAGCCACTACGGGTCAATTGTCCAAAATCACAGTCCCAGAGACCCAGACAACATCTAACGAGTGCCACAGATGCTTCCGGATGATCGACAGGTGTCTTTGAGAATAATAGTGGCCGTGTTGAAGATCACCACAGACGTGTAAGCACTGTTGTTCACGAACATTTGAGAAAGCAAAAGATTTGTAGCCCGTTTGTAGCGCACATGCTGACTGACAAACAGAAGCTAACTAAGCAGCTAGAGATTTCATCGACCAGAAACCGTAATTTTTGGAAATCATCATTACAGGAGATGAGATTTGTGCAACCAATACGATCCGGAGATCAAGCGAAAGCAGTGAGTAAAAAGTGTGTGTTTTAAACGTTTTAGAGACGGCAAGGAAGGTGTAAAGGATGAGCCACTACGGGTCAACTGTCCAAACTCACAGTCCCAGAGACCCAGACAACATCTAACGAGTGCCACAGATGCTTCCGGATGATCGACAGGTGTCTTTGAGAATAATAGTGGCCGTGTTGAAGATCACCACAGACGTGTAAGCACTGTTGTTCACGAACATTTGAGAAAGCAAAAGATTTGTAGCGCACATGCTGACTGACAAACAGAAGCTAACTAAGCATCTAGAGATTTCATCGACCAGAAACCGTAATTTTTGGAAATCATCATTACAGGAGATGAGATTTGTGCAACCAATACGATCCGGAGATCAAGCGAAAGCAGTGAGTAAAAAGTGTGTGTTTTAAACGTTTTAGAGACGGCAAGGAAGGTGTAAAGGATGAGCCACTACGGGTCAACTGTCCAAAATCACAGTCCCAGAGACCCAGACAACATCTAACGAGTGCCACAGATGCTTCCGGATGATCGACAGGTGTCTTTGAGAATAATAGTGGCCGTGTTGAAGATCACCACAGACGTGTAAGCACTGTTGTTCACGAACATTTGAGAAAGCAAAAGATTTGTAGCCCGTTTGTAGCGCACATGCTGACTGACAAACAGAAGCTAACTAAGCAGCTAGAGATTTCATCGACCAGAAACCGTAATTTTTGGAAATCATCATTACAGGAGATGAGATTTGTGCAACCAATACGATCCGGAGATCAAGCGAAAGCAGTGAGTAAAAAGTGTGTGTTTTAAACGTTTTAGAGACGGCAAGGAAGGTGTAAAGGATGAGCCACTATGGGTCAACTGTCCAAAATCACAGTCCCAGAGACCCAGACAACATCTAACGAGTGCCACAGATGCTTCCGGATGATCGACAGGTGTCTTTGAGAATAATAGTGGCCGTGTTGAAGATCACCACAGACGTGTAAGCACTGTTGTTCACGAACATTTGAGAAAGCAAAAGATTTGTAGCCCGTTTGTAGCGCACATGCTGACTGACAAACACAAGCTAACTAAGCAGCTAGAGATTTCATCGACCAGAAACCGTAATTTTTGGAAATCATCATTACAGGAGATGAGATTTGTGCAACCAATACGATCCGGAGATCAAGCGAAAGCAGTGAGTAAAAAGTGTGTGTTTTAAACGTTTTAGAGACGGCAAGGAAGGTGTAAAGGATGAGCCACTACGGGTCAACTGTCCAAAATCACAGTCCCAGAGACCCAGACAACATCTAACGAGTGCCACAGATGCTTCCGGATGATCGACAGGTGTCTTTGAGAATAATAGTGGCCGTGTTGAAGATCACCACAGACGTGTAAGCACTGTTGTTCACGAACATTTGAGAAAGCAAAAGATTTGTAGCCCGTTTGTAGCGCACATGCTGACTGACAAACAGAAGCTAACTAAGCAGCTAGAGATTTCATCGACCAGAAACCGTAATTTTTGGAAATCATCATTACAGGAGATGAGATTTGTGCAACCAATACGATCCGGAGATCAAGCGAAAGCAGTGAGTAAAAAGTGTGTGTTTTAAACGTTTTAGAGACGGCAAGGAAGGTGTAAAGGATGAGCCACTACGGGTCAACTGTCCAAAATCACAGTCCCAGAGACCCAGACAACATCTAACGAGTGCCACAGATGCTTCCGGATGATCGACAGGTGTCTTTGAGAATAATAGTGGCCGTGTTGAAGATCACCACAGACGTGTAAGCACTGTTGTTCACGAACATTTGAGAAAGCAAAAGATTTGTAGCCCGTTTGTAGCGCACATGCTGACTGACAAACAGAAGCTAACTAAGCAGCTAGAGATTTCATCGACCAGAAACCGTAATTTTTGGAAATCATCATTACAGGAGATGAGATTTGTGCAACCAATACGATCCGGAGATCAAGCGAAAGCAGTGAGTAAAAAGTGTGTGTTTTAAACGTTTTAGAGACGGCAAGGAAGGTGTAAAGGATGAGCCACTACGGGTCAACTGTCCAAAATCACAGTCCCAGAGACCCAGACAACATCTAACGAGTGCCACAGATGCTTCCGGATGATCGACAGGTGTCTTTGAGAATAATAGTGGCCGTGTTGAAGATCACCACAGACGTGTAAGCACTGTTGTTCACGAACATTTGAGAAAGCAAAAGATTTGTAGCCCGTTTGTAGCGCACATGCTGACTGACAAACAGAAGCTAACTAAGCAGCTAGAGATTTCATCGACCAGAAACCGTAATTTTTGGAAATCATCATTACAGGAGATGAGATTTGTGCAACCAATACGATCCGGAGATCAAGCGAAAGCAGTGAGTAAAAAGTGTGTGTTTTAAACGTTTTAGAGACGGCAAGGAAGGTGTAAAGGATGAGCCACTACGGGTCAACTGTCCAAAATCACAGTCCCAGAGACCCAGACAACATCTAACGAGTGCCACAGATGCTTCCGGATGATCGACAGGTGTCTTTGAGAATAATAGTGGCCGTGTTGAAGATCACCACAGACGTGTAAGCACTGTTGTTCACGAACATTTGAGAAAGCAAAAGATTTGTAGCCCGTTTGTAGCGCACATGCTGACTGACAAACAGAAGCTAACTAAGCAGCTAGAGATTTCATCGACCAGAAACAGTAATTTTTGGAAATCATCATTACAGGAGATGAGATTTGTGCAACCAATACGATCCGGAGATCAAGCGAAAGCAGTGAGTAAAAAGTGTGTGTTTTAAACGTTTTAGAGACGGCAAGGAAGGTGTAAAGGATGAGCCACTACGGGTCAACTGTCCAAAATCACAGTCCCAGAGACCCAGACAACATCTAACGAGTGCCACAGATGCTTCCGGATGATCGACAGGTGTCTTTGAGAATAATAGTGGCCGTGTTGAAGATCACCACAGACGTGTAAGCACTGTTGTTCACGAACATTTGAGAAAGCAAAAGATTTGTAGCCCGTTTGTAGCGCACATGCTGACTGACAAACAGAAGCTAACTAAGCATCTAGAGATTTCATCGACCAGAAACCGTAATTTTTGGAAATCATCATTACAGGAGATGAGATTTGTGCAACCAATACGATCCGGAGATCAAGCGAAAGCAGTGAGTAAAAAGTGTGTGTTTTAAACGTTTTAGAGACGGCAAGGAAGGTGTAAAGGATGAGCCACTACGGGTCAACTGTCCAAAATCACAGTCCCAGAGACCCAGACAACATCTAACGAGTGCCACAGATGCTTCCGGATGATCGACAGGTGTCTTTGAGAATAATAGTGGCCGTGTTGAAGATCACCACAGACGTGTAAGCACTGTTGTTCACGAACATTTGAGAAAGCAAAAGATTTGTAGCCCGTTTGTAGCGCACATGCTGACTGACAAACAGAAGCTAACTAAGCAGCTAGAGATTTCATCGACCAGAAACCGTAATTTTTGGAAATCATCATTACAGGAGATGAGATTTGTGCAACCAATACGATCCGGAGATCAAGCGAAAGCAGTGAGTAAAAAGTGTGTGTTTTAAACGTTTTAGAGACGGCAAGGAAGGTGTAAAGGATGAGCCACTACGGGTCAACTGTCCAAAATCACAGTCCCAGAGACCCAGACAACATCTAACGAGTGCCACAGATGCTTCCGGATGATCGACAGGTGTCTTTGAGAATAATAGTGGCCGTGTTGAAGATCACCACAGACGTGTAAGCACTGTTGTTCACGAACATTTGAGAAAGCAAAAGATTTGTAGCCCGTTTGTAGCGCACATGCTGACTGACAAACAGAAGCTAACTAAGCATCTAGAGATTTCATCGACCAGAAACCGTAATTTTTGGAAATCATCATTACAGGAGATGAGATTTGTGCAACCAATACGATCCGGAGATCAAGCGAAAGCAGTGAGTAAAAAGTGTGTGTTTTAAACGTTTTAGAGACGGCAAGGAAGGTGTAAAGGATGAGCCACTACGGGTCAACTGTCCAAAATCACAGTCCCAGAGACCCAGACAACATCTAACGAGTGCCACAGATGCTTCCGGATGATCGACAGGTGTCTTTGAGAATAATAGTGGCCGTGTTGAAGATCACCACAGACGTGTAAGCACTGTTGTTCATGAACATTTGAGAAAGCAAAAGATTTGTAGCCCGTTTGTAGCGCACATGCTGACTGACAAACAGAAGCTAACTAAGCAGCTAGAGATTTCATCGACCAGAAACCGTAATTTTTGGAAATCATCATTACAGGAGATGAGATTTGTGCAACCAATACGATCCGGAGATCAAGCGAAAGCAGTGAGTAAAAAGTGTGTGTTTTAAACGTTTTAGAGACGGCAAGGAAGGTGTAAAGGATGAGCCACTACGGGTCAACTGTCCAAAATCACAGTCCCAGAGACCCAGACAACATCTAACGAGTGCCACAGATGCTTCCGGATGATCGACAGGTGTCTTTGAGAATAATAGTGGCCGTGTTGAAGATCACCACAGACGTGTAAGCACTGTTGTTCACGAACATTTGAGAAAGCAAAAGATTTGTAGCCCGTTTGTAGCGCACATGCTGACTGACAAACAGAAGCTAACTAAGCAGCTAGAGATTTCATCGACCAGAAACAGTAATTTTTGGAAATCATCATTACAGGAGATGAGATTTGTGCAACCAATACGATCCGGAGATCAAGCGAAAGCAGTGAGTAAAAAGTGTGTGTTTTAAACGTTTTAGAGACGGCAAGGAAGGTGTAAAGGATGAGCCACTACGGGTCAACTGTCCAAAATCACAGTCCCAGAGACCCAGACAACATCTAACGAGTGCCACAGATGCTTCCGGATGATCGACAGGTGTCTTTGAGAATAATAGTGGCCGTGTTGAAGATCACCACAGACGTGTAAGCACTGTTGTTCACGAACATTTGAGAAAGCAAAAGATTTGTAGCCCGTTTGTAGCGCACATGCTGACTGACAAACAGAAGCTAACTAAGCATCTAGAGATTTCATCGACCAGAAACCGTAATTTTTGGAAATCATCATTACAGGAGATGAGATTTGTGCAACCAATACGATCCGGAGATCAAGCGAAAGCAGTGAGTAAAAAGTGTGTGTTTTAAACGTTTTAGAGACGGCAAGGAAGGTGTAAAGGATGAGCCACTACGGGTCAACTGTCCAAAATCACAGTCCCAGAGACCCAGACAACATCTAACGAGTGCCACAGATGCTTCCGGATGATCGACAGGTGTCTTTGAGAATAATAGTGGCCGTGTTGAAGATCACCACAGACGTGTAAGCACTGTTGTTCACGAACATTTGAGAAAGCAAAAGATTTGTAGCCCGTTTGTAGCGCACATGCTGACTGACAAACAGAAGCTAACTAAGCAGCTAGAGATTTCATCGACCAGAAACCGTAATTTTTGGAAATCATCATTACAGGAGATGAGATTTGTGCAACCAATACGATCCGGAGATCAAGCGAAAGCAGTGAGTAAAAAGTGTGTGTTTTAAACGTTTTAGAGACGGCAAGGAAGGTGTAAAGGATGAGCCACTACGGGTCAACTGTCCAAAATCACAGTCCCAGAGACCCAGACAACATCTAACGAGTGCCACAGATGCTTCCGGATGATCGACAGGTGTCTTTGAGAATAATAGTGGCCGTGTTGAAGATCACCACAGACGTGTAAGCACTGTTGTTCACGAACGTTTGAGAAAGCAAAAGATTTGTAGCCCGTTTGTAGCGCACATGCTGACTGACAAACAGAAGCTAACTAAGCAGCTAGAGATTTCATCGACCAGAAACCGTAATTTTTGGAAATCATCATTACAGGAGATGAGATTTGTGCAACCAATACGATCCGGAGATCAAGCGAAAGCAGTGAGTAAAAAGTGTGTGTTTTAAACGTTTTAGAGACGGCAAGGAAGGTGTAAAGGATGAGCCACTACGGGTCAACTGTCCAAAATCACAGTCCCAGAGACCCAGACAACATCTAACGAGTGCCACAGATGCTTCCGGATGATCGACAGGTGTCTTTGAGAATAATAGTGGCCGTGTTGAAGATCACCACAGACGTGTAAGCACTGTTGTTCACGAACATTTGAGAAAGCAAAAGATTTGTAGCCCGTTTGTAGCGCACATGCTGACTGACAAACAGAAGCTAACTAAGCAGCTAGAGATTTCATCGACCAGAAACCGTAATTTTTGGAAATCATCATTACAGGAGATGAGATTTGTGCAACCAATACGATCCGGAGATCAAGCGAAAGCAGTGAGTAAAAAGTGTGTGTTTTAAACGTTTTAGAGACGGCAAGGAAGGTGTAAAGGATGAGCCACTACGGGTCAACTGTCCAAAATCACAGTCCCAGAGACCCAGACAACATCTAACGAGTGCCACAGATGCTTCCGGATGATCGACAGGTGTCTTTGAGAATAATAGTGGCCGTGTTGAAGATCACCACAGACGTGTAAGCACTGTTGTTCACGAACATTTGAGAAAGCAAAAGATTTGTAGCCCGTTTGTAGCGCACATGCTGACTGACAAACAGAAGCTAACTAAGCATCTAGAGATTTCATCGACCAGAAACCGTAATTTTTGGAAATCATCATTACAGGAGATGAGATTTGTGCAACCAATACGATCCGGAGATCAAGCGAAAGTCATTGGCATGGTATTCAACGTCTCCCCCCCCCCCGCCTAAAAAAGGTCGGCTGAGACAATCGAAGATAAAGACGATGGTGATTGTCTTTTATGATAGCAAGGGTCTGATGTATCATGAATTTGTACCCCATTGCATACTGGCAACGCGGAAGTTTACGAGGGAGTTTAGAAACGGTTGCTGCAACGCATCTGGCGGGTTCAGCCAGAACTGTACCGGAGTGGACAGTGGAATTTCCTGCACGACAATGCCTTTCCGCACACCGCGATCCGCCGCTCAACTTTCTCGCTAGACGCAAGGTGACTGTGCTCTCACACACTGCTTATTCTCTAGATTTGACGCCCACAGACTTCTTTCTGCTTCCTCACCTTAAATTAGCCCTGAAAGGCTTACGCTTCGCAACGGCTGCCGAGATCTAACAGCGCGTGACCTCAGTGCAGCAAGCGATTCCACAAGAAGAGTTTGCTGACAGTTTCCAACAGCTGTACCACCGTAGTCAGAAATGTATTGTAGCCAATGGCGATTACTTTGAAGGCCAGTAATATTTTCTGAGGCCATTCACCGAACTTTTCAGACGCTCCTCGTATGTCTATCTCCCACTGTCTCGTTTTCCTCCAATTAGCTCTCCCAGTGCCACTGCCTTCATCGTTTTCTCTCCTTTTGGCTTCCTTCTGCCTTTGTCGATGTCCCATTCTTTTTCTCTTACATTGTTACTGCTTCTTCCTTTTTCAAAGTCTGCTCTCTGTTTCTGTTTTTTCCATTGACAATTCTAATATGTGTATAAATGACTAAGTCTAAGGATAAGAGTTATTCGGAACACTTTACTTTTTAACTCTGCAATTAATAGAAGCCGAGATATGGGCCTATGAAGAATCACGAATTCTCACGCGCCTTTTACGAACATGTTAATACCGCGCACTGCCGTGTGCGGTATGATACTATGGACAGTAATCGTCCTATAACTATGCGTAGGGGCAAGCCACGAATTACTTTAACTTCGAAAGACTTCTCTCTGTTCGGAATGACTTGCTGCGTTCTGTTTGCAAGAAACTCTTCAGTCAAATCATATAGATGATTTATATCTACATATCTACTCCGCGATCCAATACAAGACATTTTCTTTCCTATTCCACTCCCAAATAGAGCTTCAAATTCCGACCCTCTAAATTTCCTCAACAGAATTTCTCGAAAGTAGTTCATCTTTTCTCCAGCGATTCCCATCTGAGTTCCCGGAGTATTTCTATGACACTCGCGCATTGGTCGATGCTACCAGTAACGAACCTACCTGCTCGCCTCTGAATTGCTTCCATGTCTCCCTTTAAACTGTTCTGATGCGGGTTCCAAACACTTGAGAAATACTCAAGACGTGGTCGTACAAGCACTTTATAAGCGTCTCCTTTACAAATAAAGTAAATCTCCCCAAAATTCTCCCAATAAACCGAAGTCGGCTGTCGGCCTTACAACTGTCCTTACATGTTCGTTCCATGTCATATCGCTCTGCAGTGGTACGTCCAGATATTTGAATGACGCGACTCCTTCAAGAAACTACTAATGCTGTATTCGAACATTATGGGATTGTTTTTCTTACTCATGCGCATCACCTTACATTTTTCTACATTTAGAGCTAGCTGCCATTCTTCACACCTACTAGACATTTTGTATGCTATTACAATCAATTAAAGACGACACCCTCCCATACACCACAGCATCATCAGCAAACAGCCGCAAATTACAAGTTACTATGTCAAGCTGATCATTTAATAGATAGAAAATAATAGCGGTCCTATCACACTTCCCTGGAGCACGCCTGACGATACACTCGTCTCTGATGAACACTCGCCGTCGAGAACAACCTACTGCGTTCTGTTACTTAGGAAGTCTTCCAGCCAGTCACAAATCTGTGAACATATTCCATATGCTCGTATCTTCGTTAGCAGTCTGCAGTGTTGCACCGCATCAAATACCTTTTTGAAATAGGCCCTATGCCGCTCGCTTGTATTGTGTTCATTAGATAAAAGTGTGGAAATAACGCGTTCCGAAAGTCAAGGAACATTTTCCCCTGACTAGCCCTTATTATATTGGTACCACTAATTTTCTTTAAAAATTTAAAATATTTTCAGTGATGAGTCTTTCTACAGGTCTGTTGTCAATATGAGTTTAATCAGCTATTAATGCTTACAATGTTTCCTTAAAATATCAAGGGTAACTCATCTCTTCACATTTCTGAAAATGTCGGATTTTCTATAAGTAGCTGTTAGATGTAAATTGTTAACAGTGTTTGCTGTATGATTTTAATTACCTTTTTATTGATTGAGTGCGTAGTGATACTAATATTTCTACAGAATTGTAATGAAGTAAGCTAGCTGCTAATGACTTTCAAGGTTCTTAATAATATATGATTATCGTCCTTCTGAAAACGAATATGTAGTGAATTTGTTAACAGTGGTTAAATTAATATTTTTGCATAACTCAATTTTCATTCCAGAAGGTAATACTTTTAGATGATTTGTTATTACATTAATTATGATTTCTTGTGTGGACTGCTAAGAATTATATCTGAGAGATACATTGAAAGAGGAAGTGTATACTATCTGCATTGACTTGGAGAAGGTCTTCAATAGGGTACAGTGGAATTACTTAACGGACCTACTAAGGAAGAACGTAATCGACTGGAGGTACCGAAGGCTGATCAACAATCTATAACTGAAACACAAAATACGGGTACCGCTGGCGTGTCCAGTAGGGGGGGGGGGGGGGACCTCTCCCCTGACGCGTTTTTTCAAAAATTAATAATTAAATAAAGAGAAGAAAGAGAAAGGTGACATAGCTCTAGCACTCACCACAATAAAATGACAAACAAAAGGATTAAGAAAATATTGTTCCTCGATCAAGAAAATTTTGATGCGATCTACGATACAATATTTTTTATGTCTCTCTCTCTCTCTCTCTCTCTCTCTCTCTCTCTCTCTCTCTCTCTCTCTCTCTCTCTCTCTCTCTCTCTCTCTCTCTCTCTCTCTCCCCTTCCCCAGACCAAAATCCTGGATAGTCCCTGAGTCGAGTACAGATTGGGAATGAGATGACAGAGGAAAGCACAATAGGTAGTGGGTTGAGGCAAGGCTGTTGTCTCTCTCCCCAATACTGTTTAACGTTTATCTGGAACAAATTATACAGAATTGTATGAAACGAAACAGAGATGTACAGGTCGATGGTAGGATAATAGAAGGTATTCGATTCGCGGATGATACGGCGTTACTATCAGAGAGCGAAAGGATTTCAATAAAAAGAATTTAGAATGAGAATTAATATGAAAAAGACAAAATGTATGGTTGTAACTGGAAGAACAGGAACCCAGGAAGTACAGAGGCAGTTAGTGCTTTCAAATACCTGGAAAGCATAATTACGGAAGATATGACATGTCACAAGGAAGTGAAAATCAGCATAGCAATTGCCAAAGAGGCGTTTAATAAGAAGAGGAGGCCTGTATGAGGATACATGCACAGGAATCTGAGAAAGAGATATATTTTAAATGGAGTATGGTACTATATGGCGCTGACACATGAATCCTGAGAAAAGACGACGAAGGAAGATTAGAAGCATTTGAGGTGTGGACTTGGACGAGGATGGATAGAGGTGGATAGAGAAAGTGAAAAATGAGGTGGTGTTGAGAAGAGTGGGTGAAGAGAGAGAAATTTTAAAGGAGATCAGAAAGAGGAAACTTAATTGTCTTGGGCTTTTGATGAGGAAAGATTGTCTGTTGATGGCTACTGTGGAAGGAACAGTGAATTGAAGAAGAAGACGCAGAAGATACCAAATGGTTGACAGTAAAAGGATAGGAAACAGTAATGAGAAAACAAAGAGGGTAGCGACGACAACAGTATGGAGAGCTGCACGTGAAAACCTACCTTAGGGCAGGAAACTGATGATGATGCACAAGTATTATTTTATAACATCAAAAGTTTTACAAGAACAGTAGGTCACTATTCGAACAATAAAGTTTTTAATTCTTTTGTAAATATGAGAAACTAGTTAGTGAAATAATATCAGGATAGTTCGAAGAAAAAGGGGTCTCTTCAACTGTAAAATACGATACCATGTGTTGTAGAAAATCACCGAGACAACTCCGTCTGTTTTGTTCCGTTGTATCATGATGCAAACAGTTTATTCACGTTAAACTAGTCTAGACTATTTACAACGGTTGGAACTTAAATACTGGCAACTATTTTTTCACAACCGATACAAAAGCGTTACATGTTTGCACCTGTTATTGTCCTTCAAAGTAATCACCAGCGTTGTGTTGAACCCGTTGCTAGCGATGTGGAAGGAGTAGTATACCGTTAGCAGAGCCTGTTCTGTTGATGGTGCAAATGGAGGGTCTACTACCTGTCGAATTTCTGGAACAGTTCTGAAGCCAATGTCGCGAAGTGGTTCCTTCGATTTCGAAATCAAATAAAAGTCACAAGGACTTAAGTCCGGGGAGTATGGTGTATGGTACAGTACTTCACAGTCCCATCGAACGAACAGATCAGCCGTGCAAAATGTTGTCGTGCAAAATGTTGGGCGTGTTGCGCAAAAAGTGTTGCCGCTTCTTGATGACACTGTCTTGTTGTACGACTTCTGGCACATTCAATCTTGATGCAACTCCGTTGTTCCTATTTCGAAAGTATAGTGACACCTTTACATTAGAACGCTCGCTTCCGTGTAACTGTGTTTCCCTCGATTGTGTGCACGCCGTTGACGTGGCACAGGCGAGTCCATGTGCTCGGAGGTAATGTAGGTATGTCAACAACGTGTGCTATCAGCGACAATAGTAGATTCCATTGCATAGTGTCTCCACAGAATTGATATCACTATTTAAGTTCCAACCCTCGTATAACCTCACTGTTTACAAACAAGCAAGTAAATGTGATTCTTCAGTTTCTCCCGGCGTATTTGATAATCAAAATATCCACGGGCGTACTGCCGGTCTATAGTGTCCAACGGGCACAATATTTCGGCGATCATACATGTCGCCATCATCAGGTGAACTGACGGACTGAGTTCCTGGAACCGCGCCGGCACGGAGATCCGCACGCTATGGCTGCTCGAAGGGAACTGGGTTCTAGCCCGGTAGCGGGCGATTTAAATACCCTCGGCCCGCGGAGCGACACCTCCGCGGTCCGCGCCCCGCGCCGCGGTCGCGCAGTGGAACCGATTGCGACGGCGTCTGAGATGACGTCGGTGTGAGGGCTCTGTCCGCTGTGGTCGTCACTTCTTTACGTTTGCTAGATTTACTCTTAATTAACCCAATCGCTGGTTCCCAAGCTTTGTTAAGATTATAGCCACAGTCACGGTTTATGAGGTCGTCACTTGTGCGAATTTCAATGGCCTCTCTAACGACGCAGTCCCAGTATCTCGACGTCTGTACCAGAATCCTAGTGCATCCATACTCCATCGTATGATTCTCCGCTGCCCGTTGGACACTATAGACCGGCAGTACACCCATGGATATTTTGATTAAGCATATAAATGTTTGTAAACCAATTGGACCAAAGTCCTATGGTCATCAGTCCCTAGACTTATAAAATTCTTAAACTAACTTACACTAAGGATAACACATACTCCCATGCCTGTTGCAGGACTCGAACCTCCCAGTCTGTAACATGATGCCTTAGACCACGAGGGCATTCTGCGCGCCTGTAGATCTTCACGAATATTTCTGCCGACGTTAGTACAGTAGTACAACAGTGGATGGTAGAAGTCGTATGGCATGATCGGCTGGGAGAGCCCGAAGGGCAGGTTCAGCCGCCTAATTGGAAAGGTTCTTCCTATGTTACTTGCGAGGTAACGCCGCTACAGGACCGGTCTGTGCGGGTAGACTTAGACGTGCCGCGGCGGTTGAGTCACGGATGGCCTGCTGACTCACGTCCAGACGGATACGCGCGGGGCCCATGCGGACGTCCGCGGCCACCTCCACACTGAGCTCACAACACACCATTCACCTGACAGTCACTAGGCTGCTGCCAGTTCAACATATACACACATCAAAAAGTGTCTGCTATCACCACGATTCTAGTGGTCCATGACCCTCTACAAAAAAAAAGAATGGAACAGGGACCTATAAAAACAACATTTCAGTTCTCTTATCTAATATGTAAAAAATTAATGTTTATTTGTTTGTTTGTCTTTTTGTTCGTATTTTATGCACAGCCACACCGTACATCAGATTGCGATAAAATTTTGTCAATTGATTGCTTGCACTCGCGCAAAGGTTATAGGCATACTAAAGTTAACTGCGTATGGTGCATGGCGGAGGGTGCTTTACATTTAATTCGTTTCTTGTGCCTTCACGCTAAAATGGCTGGAGGGATAGGAGTGAAATTAGGAACAGAGGTAGCTTATACACTACATTAGTACATGGACTACCGTTCGTAAGCCACCGTACGGTGCGTGGTGGAGGGTACCTTACAATGGGTTAATACGTTTATTTCTCTTCACGCTGAAACAGCTGGAAGGATTTGAATGAAATTTGGAATTCAGATGGCTTACACCCTGAGCTACCTTTAGGAAGCCACCGTACGCTGCTTGACGAAGGGTACGTTACAACAAACATCCAAATTGTTTCACTGGTCACCATGTTATATCGCCCCAAATTTGTGATTGGATAGGGGATTTCCTGTCAGAGAGTACACAGTTTGTGGTAATCGATGGTAAGTCATCGACCAAAACAGAAGTGATATCGGGCATTCCACAGGGTAGTGTTATTGGTCCTCTGCTGTTCCTTATTTACATAAACGTTTTAGGGATAAATCTAAGTAGCTCTCTTAGGTTGTTTGCAGATGACGCCGTCATTTACCGTCTGGTAAAATCATCTGAAGATCAAAACCAACTGCAGAGCGATCTGAATAAGATACCATTACGGTGTAAAAATTGGCAATTGACTCTAAATAATGAGAAGTGTGAAGTCGTCCACATGAGTACGAAAAGAAATCCGTTAAACTTTGTTTACAAGATAAATCAATCAAAAGTGAAGGCCGTAAACTCCACAAAATACCTAGGAATTACTATTACTTCAGACTTAAACTGGAAAGAACACATAGATAATATCGTGTGAAAGGTGAACCAGAGACTGCGTTTTATTGGCAGAACCCTTAAAAGATGCAACAGAACTACAAAAGAAACTGCATGCACTACGCTTATCCGTCCATTTTTTGGAGTATTGCTGCCCAGTGTGGGATCCTTATCAGGTGGGTTTGACGGAGGACATCGAAAGAGTCCAGAGAAGGGCAGCTCTTTTCGTATTGTCACAATACAGGGGAGACAGCGTTACGGCAATTATACAGGATCTGGGATGGGAATCATTACAACAACGGCACTTATCGCTGCGGCGTGGGCTACTTACGAAACTCCAATCACCAACATTCTCCTGCGAATGCGAAAATATATCGTTGACTCCCACATACATAGGTAGAAATGACCATCGGAATAAAATACGAGAAATCAGAGCTCGAACGGAGAAATTTAGGTGTTCTTTCTTTCGCGCGCTATTCGAGAATGGAATGGGAGATAAATAGTATAATGGTGGTTCGATGAACCCTCTGCCAGGCACTTAAATGTGATTTGCAGAGTATCCCATGTAGGCGTAGATGAAAGTCAGCACAGATATGTATGTTTTCATGAAGGAGATTTTTGTAATCTGAAAGCCAGTGAATTTATCATGGTGAAGGGTACCTTGCGACATGGTTACCGTTTGACCAGTCACCATGAAACTGCGACATATGTTTTCATATATGGGGGAGCGGGGGGGGGGGGTGAGGAGTAAGTGGAGGAGGAGATAGACAGAAAGTGGAGGGAAGAGACGGACAGAGAGAGGGAAGAGGAGGAAACGGACATAGAGAGGAGGAGAATGAGAGAGGGCAGATGGTGACCGACAGGTGAAAGGAGATGAACAGAGGCAGGGGGAGGAGGAAATGGACAAAGAAAGGGACAGCAGGAGACGGGGCAGGAGCAGATGAAAAGGGAGAAGGGAAAGGAGGAGCAGGTGAACAGGGAGAAGGGAAAGAAGGAGATGGAATAATGGATGATTGGAAACCTCATTTATATTTGTTCATGTTTTATGCGCTGCCATAACGTTCATCTGATAAAAATTCTTCAACTTACTTCTTGCTCTTACGCGAAGGTTATGGACATAGTACAGTAAACCATTTCCTTCCCAGTGTCGTTCCTGTACCACATCATATTAAAAGTTTATTTTTACCGTATTTTGTGCATCAATCCTCAAAGTTGCACTTTTTTTTATGAACAACATGCTACTACTATGACATTTTGCCGCTTGGTACGATGTATAGCCGCTTCTGAGGCATTAATCTGTCCATCTTGGAGGTTGCGTTGTGTTGCCCTCTGTACGTGGCTGAGAGTGTGAACGTTAGTGTGGTTCCTTTTATTTTATTCCAGCAGTGAATTGTCTTGTCTTTGGTGCTGTGACGAAGATTATGCTAGCATTAGTGATCTGGCAGTGTTAACTATCAACAAAATAACGTCCAAGTTATAAAATACCTCGATACAAACGTCTGTGTTGTGCGTGAAATACATGACATAAAAAATCAATAGTTCGACTAAAAATTTTAAAACACATATTTTGATGTTTACTGCATTGTGTTAATACATGAAACACTAAATTTTAATTTTCCATAGC
The DNA here is from genome assembly GCA_026315105.1 of Locusta migratoria. Classification (NCBI taxonomy): domain Eukaryota; kingdom Metazoa; phylum Arthropoda; class Insecta; order Orthoptera; family Acrididae; genus Locusta; species Locusta migratoria. The sequence continues at coordinate 675,053,779 of CM048744.1, forward strand.
TGATTTCATAACGTGGGACTGAAAGGGTTAACTAACAGTAGGTGGTGCGCGTGTCGTACTGGCAAATGTATTTTATGGGCCATTGAGGTAACACAAACAAACATAACAGCGTTTTATTGTGCCATCAACAAGGCACATGATCAGTCACTTGATGTGTGCGGATTGAATATAGAAAATCCATCTTTTTCACATGGGCAGTTGTATGTTGCATGCTCACAAGTCGGACAGCCAAGGTATTTGTTTGAAAAACAAAACTTATTCACTATCCCTCAAACACTTGAATAATGAGGTCAACAAAATGAAACGAATTCATTTATACTTCTCCTTTATGTATAGTTAAATTTCAATAAATGGATTTATTTTATCTATATATAAAAATGTTGTGTTGGTTTGTTTGTGTTTCAAAATCTCAAAAAGTTCTTCACCGACTGAGCTCAAAATGTGTCACCCTTGCACTGTAACACAGGTAGGTTTTTAGCTACCTATTTATTTAATATTTTACACATAACCTATATCACAATTTCGGGATTTTGGAGACAACTTTTCTACATTGTAAACTTTATATAAATTCATATATGATATAAATTAAAAAAAAAAAAAGTGTGTAAAATCTTGCGCGTAATCCAGTGGTACGTTGCATCATTATTTCTTAGCATTCAGTCCAGAACTTTCGGAGATATAAGATTTTAAACATAACAGTAAACATGGTTGTAAGTTAAGAGTTCTAAGACGAGATACAGGTAGGGTAGTCAATGACGAAGAGGGGAGGGGCCGGCCGCGGTGGCCGAGGGGACTGAGGCGCTCCAGTCACGGTCTGCACGGCCACTACGGTCGGGGGCTCGAATCCCCCCTCGGGCATGGATATTTGTGCCGTCCTTAGTATAAGGTAGTTCATAAGTAGTTTGTAAGTTTAGGGACTAATGGCCCCGTAGTTAAGTCTCATAGACTCTACAAACATTTGAACATTTGAGGGGGAGGGGGGATATACACGTACGTTTTTAATTGTAACCAAGACTCCAAATACCAACTTTTATACTTCAGGCTTCAAAACTGGCTTAATAGCAGCAGTTTTTAAACATTTTCATCTCCTATTTCACCCCCTTAATGGCTGATTTTCAAAAAAAGCCAAAGACGCATTTTTTTAAAATTCTAACCAAGAATCCATATACAAATTTACGAAGGTCTAGCTGAAAAATTGACTTGCTAACAGCGTATTTTCAAAAAACTTTTCATCACCTATTTCACCCCCTTAGGGGCGGAATATCGATAATCGCCTCTGAAGCGACGCCCACGGTGTAAACCGAACACCCTCTGCAAATTTCAATTTTTTATCATCAATGGTTTTGTCTGGGCGATGATGAGTCATTCACTTAATCAGTCAGTCACTCGGAACATTGCCTTTTATATATAGATATCACGCGTTTCAAACTTGTGATCTCTCTCGAATGTGGTACCGTATATGCAGTGTCCCCTGCTATATGCTGAGTTTTACCAAGCGGAGGAGATCACATAGTTGCTTACTAAGTCGGACGACTGGGAGGACGACCGCCGGCCGCGGTGGCCGAGGGGACTGAGGCGCTCCAGTCACGGTCTGCACTGCCACTACGGTCGGGGGTTCCAATTCCCCCTCGGGCATGGTTATTTGTGCCGTCCTTAGTATTAGTTAGTTCATAAGTAGTTTGTAAGTTTAGGGACTGATGACCCCATAGTTCAGTCACATATGCTATAGAAACATTTCAACATTTTGGGAGGATGACCCTGCTGCGCAACGAATTGATGCACGATGAACATTGATTCCTTGAGAGCCAAATAATAGCCCCCCCCCCCCTCTCCACCATGCAAAGTATCATTGGTGATTTTGGATAACACAAGCGTCAGGGATATGGATAAAACGATAAAACTTCGTCTCCCAGAGAGCAAGCACGGAATTAATTATATGTTAAGTTGTAAACACAAAAGAATGTTTCCCTCAGCTTATGTTATTGGTTGCTCAGTTAAAGTTCACTTACGGTGTCAGCAGCGTAGAGTAGTAATGTTGGCAGCGAAATGTTCAGTATACAAGGATAATAGATTTATTGACCGGACAGTGGTTCGCCGCGGTGGAGAAGCCGAGCGGTCTAAGGCGTCTCGCTGCGGAACGTGCGGTCGCTCGCCGTGGAGGTTCGAGTCCTCCCTGGGGCATAAGTGTGTGTGTTGTCCTTAGGTTAGTTTACATAGGTTTAAGTAGTTTGTAAGCTACGGACTGATGACCACGCAGTTTGGTCCGATAGATTTACAAACATTTGAACATTGGACAGTGGTTCATACAAGAACGTACTAACAACAGAGCAGGAACTGCATTAAATGGTTAATTTATGCTCAACAAAACCATTAATTAAAAATATTCAATCTGATAAGAATTTCCTTCGAATTACCAATGTGTTACAGAAAAACAACATTCCCGAGTAAAGCTCGGGAACCAAATGTTTGCAATTCAAGTAGCCGCGCCTCTAACGATATATATCGAATGTGCGCTTTCAAATCCATGCCGACAAAAGATGGACGTTTCCCATCGTAGAATTACTTAGAAATGAAGGTTTACTTTTACTTACGGCAGCTGTGGCATTCGGTGCTAATGTAATATTTCATGGTAAACACGGATCATTATTAGCCTCATTGTATGTAACTGAGTTTTCAAAGAGTAATCAAGACATTTTGGCAACATCAGCCGCTGCCGCTAGTGAAATTTTAGCGAAATCATTATTCAAATACATCAACATGAAAAATGACGTATCGATTTTCGATTAGAATTATACAATTAGGCCAATGAATCTTACATAACTCAAAAGGGGCTTTGCAATAGATCCGTGCAAAACGAAAATCATGTTGTACGTAACCATTGATAGAAGCAACAGAAAGGAGATGTTTTCATATATCTAGCTCTGATCACTTTTTAAATTCTCCAACTGCCAAATAAATGAGTGTCGAAAATTGAAGTGGTACCAACTTCTGCCTTGCGTTCCGGTCACTGAGGCGCTCCAGTCACGGTCAGCACGGCCACTACGGTCGGGGGTTCGAATCCCCCCTCGGGCATGGATATTTGTGCCATCCTAGTTCGTAAGTAGTTCATAAGTAGTTTGTAAGTTTAGGGACTGATGACCCCGTAGTTAAGTCCAATAAGCTTAACAAACATTTGAACATTTTCGTTCCGGTCAGGTGCCATGGTAAAAATGCGACACTAATGTAACAACTTTTCGTGGAAACGCATTTTACGTACGTTCATGTTTAATGGTTAATTTGATCATAATATTAGCAGTGGAAATCAAAACACCATAGACACAAATTTTGAACAAATTATTGTTTATGGACGTCGTTATTTAATTTAATTTTATGTAACAGTAACTTTGTGATGGTGTCCAGCAGATAACATATAATTTGAAGCAATTCCGTAATTTATAATTTCTTCATTTTATATAGGAACGACGAGCGAAAGACGATACGTGCATAGAAATAGATGGAGGAGGAGATATAAGTTGGATGGAAGGAAAGGATGTGATGAATAGAGGCCGGGGATTAGGTAGAGGGAGGATGAAGAGGCATATAGTGGGGAAGCAGGAAATAGACATAGCGGATGGGAAATAGATGGAAAAATGTGGAAAACAATAGCTTTTTAATAAAGTGAATTATAAGTCACATTGTCCAGAGTCGGTAAACTGAGCTATATGTTTGTGGAGAAAACGAACGACAAAAATGTAATATATCTTGTGGGTTTAAAATAATGAGTATCTGCGAAACTATATTTTTTATAATTTTCGTTTTATTTAGCCACAATAACCAAACGAACGATATTGATTTGATTGAAGCATTCTCTCGGTGATTGTATGTCCACATGAATTACCGTATTTCCTTTTCTATTTATTTCTTATGTGAATGAGCCACAGCGAAGCGTGGCCGGGTTTAGCTGGTCGACTATAAAATGAATATTTATTTATTCGTAATCAAACAAGCTGACATAAATCCCAAACGTTACTGCACAATTATTTCTTCTGCGGCAGCAGCGCGCCGTGTTACCGCTAGTTGCTAATGAAAACAAAAATTAACAAGATGTACGACAATAACATCGACATTCAGAATGTGAGTTCCAGATTGCAGCTCACACCAGTACCTGTAATACCATGTAACACGTCATACTGCATCGATGAATGCCTCTATTCGCCGTGGCATACTGTCCACTAGATCATTAAGAGATAGTTGGTCCAGATTGTCTCATTTCTCAACTCGGCGAGGATCTCTCCGATAGTTTGGTTGGTCTTCTCGTCCAAAAACAGCCCTTTTTTTGGTATCCAAGGCATGTTCGACGTGGTTCATGTCTGGAGAACATGCTGGCCATTCTAATCTCGTGATGTCAGTGACATGAATGAACGCATTCACGTGCACGGTGAGCGCGAGAATTGTATCCATTAAGACGAAATGCTGCCGATATAGTCGCACTATTCGGCGCCCCAAAACATCAGGGAACCACCACCTTGCTGCATTCGCAGGACGGTGTATCTAAAACGTCCAGGCTGACCAGACTGCCTCCAAAACCGTCTCCGACGATTGTATGATTGAAGGCAGATGCGAATCTCATATGTGAATAGCACTTGATGTCAGTTCTGACGACTCCATTCTGCTTGCTGTTGGGCCCGTCTGTACCGCGCTGCATGGTGTCTACATGTCAAAGCTGGTCCTCATCATGGACGTTGGGATTGAAGCTGTATGTCATGCAACAGTTTCAGTCGAAACATGACGTACTGTAACTGGACGAAAATCATTACTCACACGGTGGCGTTCCTCTCAGGGTTCTTCCGAGCTGAAATCCGTAAGTAGTGGTCATCAGTTGCTATGGTATGCTCTGCTATCACCGTGAGTTCGCTTGCGTTCGTTACTTGGCCAGCTCGGCGTTACAATGCCTGTTACTTTCTCGACTGGAGAGAGCACCTCTCCACCGTGGCTAAGCCCCGAAGTCCGTGTTAACTTGGACCTTCAAAAAAAAAATGTTCAAATGTTTGTCAAGCTTATGGGACTTAACTACGGGGTCATCAGTCCCTAAACTTACAAACTACTTATGAACTACCTTATACTAATGACGGCACAAATATCCATGCCCGAGGGGGGATTCGAACCCCCGACCGCAGTGACCGTGCAGACCGTGACTGGAGCGCCTCAGTCCCCTCGGCCACCGCGGCCGGCACTTGGACCTTCATTCTCTTCCCAAGGACTCCACACCTAGTTTCGTTTACCGGAGAGAATTTACCGCACTCCGGTTCAAATTTGATGACAATTTGGTCATCTACACTAATGGCTCAAAGACAAACCAGGGTGTTGAGTGTGCCTTTGTGCTTGGCAACGCCTCGTTTCAATATCGTCTCCTGAGTGGAGTTCCAATTTTACAGCTGAGCCGTGTGCATTATATCAAGCCACCCAATACGTCCGGCGAAACTCGCTCAATAAGAGTGTCATTTGCTCGGACTCTTTGAGTACTCTTTTGAGCCTACGCACGCTATATCCTGTCCATCCCCTGGTACAAAGCACAAAGCATCCGCAATTGTCTTACGTCTCTTTCAGCGAGCGGAACTACTGTGACGTTTCTGTGGGTCCCTGGCCACGTGGGAGTGTTGGAGAATGAGTTTGCGGATACGGCTGCTAAGAAGGCAATTCTCCTCCCTCGGCTGTCTACCTTCTCTACTACCTCTAATGACCTTCATGCTGACGTCACCCGGTGTATCATCTCACATTGGTTTTTACATTGGTCATCCCTGTGAGGGACAAATTGCGAGCCGGCCGCGGTGGCCGAAGGGACTGAGGCGCTCCAGTCACGGTCTGCACGGCCACTACGGTCGGGGGTTCGAATCCCCCCTCGGGCATGGATATTTGTGCCGTCCTTAGTTGTAAGTAGTTCATAAGTAGTTTGTAAGTTTAGGGACTGATGACCCCGTAGTTAAGTCCAATAAGCGTTAGAAACATTTGAACATTTTAGAACAAATTGCGAGCCATTAAACCTGTGCCTGATATGTGGTCAACTTCATCTCGACCCTCTCGCCGAGAGGAGATTGTTCTGGCCGGCTTCGTATTGGCCACTGCTGTTATAGCCACCAATATTTACTTCGTGGTGATCCTACTCCCTTATGTGAGCACTGTGACGAACCTTTTACTGTGTACCACCTTTTAGTGCAATGTCCGTTTTTTAATCGTCTACGTCATGATCTATGTTTACCTTTTGAAATTTCTGATATTTTAGCTGATGATCCGCATTCTGCTGACCGAGTTTTACTTTTTTACATCGTGGAAATATGACGAAAGCCTTTTAAGTTCTAATCCCGGTTCGATTTTACTAAGGGCAGTTTTGAGCGCTAATGACCAAAGTAGTTTTGCGCTCTAAAACAAAAACCCCAAAATCCCAGTTGCTATGGTAGTGTTTGGGCGGCCAGAGCGAGGCAAGTCATCGACAGTTCCTGTACCTTCTCCAAGTTAGAATAACATCGCCTTGGTTCACTTCTTGATGCGTGGTAACTTCCCTCGATGAGAGTCCCTCCTGACACAAAGAAAAATTGCAGAAACGATCAAACTTGGGAACTGACCTTCTAGGCACGACAGAACTACAGTTAACACAAACAGTGTACTTCCTTCCTGGTGTTATGATTGGAAGTGACTGGCTGTCTTACCCACTCCGTCGCATTAGCACTGCTCATGCGTGTGGTTGTTTACATCTTTATGCGGCATCTATGGACAATGTAAGGAACTATCCTTGATGCAATATATTCAAGGTTGGTGTTCAGGAGACCTTGGAACGAATTTTATGCAACAGATTTTTGATACATATCTTAACAAAATAATACTAAAATAAACAAAATAGCATATGAAACGCAAGATCTGAATTGCACTGAAGTCTATTCTCTTCCTTGAGGTGAACAGATCACACATAGGAAGTCCTTATTAAAGGATTTGCAACAAAAGTAAAAGGACATTTCCATCCTGAAGTTTCTTAGGTTTTAGTACCTCAACCGATGCTTGTAGGATTCAGTTAGTAAATGATTCGTCTCTCATACTGTGTGGAAAAGAAGTCGCGCCTTAATAACGGAAATTATTTGAGATTCTTGCTGCTGTCAAGTAACAGTGGCAGAACGAAAATGCCCAATTGTTGGTATCATGTGGCATTGTGGCGTCCGTTTAGGCGGACTGTTGCCACGTGGACAGAGTGTAAGTGTGTCTGATTTCTGCTCTACCATAATACCAGTTTAAGATCAGGAAGTGACAGCGACATCAGCCTCCAAAATAATGATGAGGAACATATAGGACACTTGTCTATAACTTTTTACCAAACCAAAACCAAATTAACGCTATCACTGGCGCCTGTAACGAAAGATGACCTAGAAATAGGCAAATTTGTTCTGATAAAATGGAACAAGAAGGAATACCAGGAGTCATCCTCGCCATAGAAACAGAAGGTGTTACAGTCGACTGCATGGAGCCTACACTAAAAGCCTCGAGGTGCCCCAAAAATAAGGATGTCTTGTTGTATAAATTTGAAAATACGGTAATGACAATAGAACCCCCAAAATTAATAAAACAGGTTTGTTTTCTTTAGCTGGACTCTAAACATTGTTACATCTCTACATTCTATTGTTCGGTCAATATTTAAAAAGTGTTGTTCAAAATTAATATTTGTCCTTAAAATAAACGTTTGGAAGTTCATTGGATGTACAGAAATTATGTTATTCAAATAACCATGAGCCTATTTGGACCCAAACGGCATCCAAATGGTAGTTTGTATGGGAATTACAGTCTGGGTACAAGTAACCCAACTGTAAGGTTAACTTGAGCCTAAATAAAATATAATAATAAGAATATGTGGAACGTAACAAACAATGCGTACTGCGCGTTTAAGTATCTACATAATAAACTATAGTTTAATAATATAAGGTGAGTATGTCGGTAAAAAAATCAAAATCTGTTGTGCTCATTTTTAAACATAATGTTACAAGTTCTGATATCTGGGTTCAAGTAGCCCGCGTGTACGGTACTTGAATTTTCATGTCCAATGACCTGACTGCATAATTTAACTGGAAACGATGCAACGTATTAAATTTTTTCTTCAGAAAATATTTCCTAACACAATCTTACAAGCGTTTTAGACTGTTTGTGTCAGCTGGAAGACATTAGACAACCTTAAATATGGACGTCGATTTTTTTTTTCTTTTAATCCGATGACGGCAGATGTCACCTTGGGGTTAGTAGATGTACTGGTAATCGTTTCAACGTCGCAAACCGCACACCAACATATAGCGCAGTGCCATAGCTGCCAGAGCGCCACCTGTGTAAGCGCTTTAATAGGGAACGTCTACTGTTGTAAGGCTCACTGTGATGCAGAAGACGCCACGCCGCGGAGACGCTCTCCTGCTTTCTACAGCCAGATGAGCGAGTTTGAAAGGCGTCAAATTGTGGACTTCAGAGTAGCGGGATGGTCGTTTCAGAGAATTCCACACAAGTTGAACGTGCTGTGTCAGTTCTGCACTGATGCTATCTGCAGTAGTCACGTCAACATTCCCACACCCGTAGACGAGGCTCTGGAGTGGTCGGTCACGCAGCAGAAACGTCCGCCAAGATCGTCGTGTTGTACGGACAGATCGTACAGCTACGACAGCACAGATAAGAGGGTGGAGTGTCCAGGCGCATTGAGGCGCGAGGCCGTTCCCCGTCAGGGATTCGAATCCTTCCTCGGGTATGGATGTTTGTGTCATCTTTAGTATACGGAAGTTCATAAAAAATGTCCAAATGTTTGTAGAGCTTATGGGACTTAACTACGGGATCATCAGTCCATAAACTTACAAACTACTTATGAACTAGCTAATACTAAGGACTGCACAAACATCCATGCCCGAGGGGGATTCGAACCCCCGAACCGTAGTGGCCGTGCAGACCGTGAGTGGCGCGCCTCAGTCTCCTCGGCCACTGCGGCCGGCCGGACGTTCATCAGTAGTTTAGGGACTGATGACCCCGCAGTTAAGCCTCGTAAGCTTTACAAACATTTGAACATTAGCCCTTCTTCCACGTATACCACAGCATCGACGTGCACGGCTCGACTGGAGCCGTCTGATGACCACGTGGAGGATGTTATGGCAGGCCATGGTTTTCAGATTCTGGCTCCATACAACCGAAAGTCGTTTGCGTTATGACTTGGACCTGATGAGCCCTGTGTCGCACGGTGCATTCGTCCAAGACACATTTGTCCCATCGCAGGCCTTATTGTCTGGGGTGGGGTAAACTACAACTACCGGTTTGTCAATGTCTCGTTAAGTTCCAGTTAAGATTTTAACTTTTCGTTAGCGGAGAATTGCGTTCGTCAATGTTTCGTTATGAGTTAATCTGACGTAAAAAGACCTCAAACTGGTCAATAAGCTAACGAGTAGAATTCTGCTCGTTACACGGCTAACGACCAATTAAGTGAGAATCTGTATGAAAAGGGCAGGATTCCAAAGCGCTAAAATACATCAATATATTCATGTGATAAAGACCGATTTATCGAACAAAATAATAGATGCACTACATGAATGAAAAACTAGTGAGGTAAACAGCTTTGTTGGAAAATTTTACCGTTGTATTTCTCGCCCCATCCATGTCAGTAGCGACGAGTTTGATATATTGCAAATACTTAACCTAACCTTAAAATTATTGTTGCGATATCAAAATACAAACTTGCGGGTAATGACTAATTAAGTGAGAATCGGTATGATGTAAATAGCTGGAATAAGAGATTCGGTTGTCAATGAAGAGGATGTAAATATTTTGAACGTTCTAGTGGTCATTGCCTCAATAAGGCGTCCTAGACGTCTTTATGTTCGTCCAAATAATTTTGAATGTTAGGATGATGCAGAATTTGTTACGCGATTTCGTCTTCGATAGGTCACTGTGGAAATGCTACATAAAAAACTCCATCGCCACCTGAAGAGTCCGACAGATATAGACATGTATTTTGTAAGAGTTCTGTCGTTAATAGAAAACAGAATACAATACTTATGCTTGTTGCGCCTAGTCTAAGGCCTAAAATGTGATTTCTTCCTGCGATCTACACTGCACTTTCGTCTATGTGTAAGTTATTGCTTGCACTAAGGTTTTATGCACTTGTCTGTATGTTCATTGCCACAGTGTACTTCGCTGTGTCTGAAAAAGTCTGCTTGTAAAGCTGTTCGGGAGGTAACACTGGCACTGGCCTCTCTCAGTCCAATGTGTCCTTATATTTCTCTCGCACTCATTTCTTTAAAATTCGAGCTTCCTTCACGCTTGTTTTCCATAGCGCCAAATAACAACAGTCTGCTAACCTCTTCCCTGCTAGTCAAATATGGCGAACAGCTGTTTATTCAGACGGCACTTTCATTGTTTCTATTGCCAACATAGTCGAAATATACCGTACCTTCTCGCTTACTCCAGGTTAGCAAACGAGATATGTGTCTGGCAATGACAAACGCAATGTACTTAACGAATACATTTGACTGGACGTTAAAGGCATCTTTTCGTTTACTAACGAGAAGATTAACGGGAGATGGACGAACCGGCCCTCATTAACTTTTGGTGTTTGCGGATGGAACGCTGACCAGCGCTCGGTACGTACAGAATGTTGTAAGGACCTTTCTTTTGTCATTCGTGCAACAGGAAATTGATGTGTTGTGATTCTTTAGCATCTCCCGGCGTAATCCTAGCTGAAAAAGGTCACGGTTGTGCGGCCGGACTCCTGTGTCAATCTGGCACAATATTTCGGCAACCAAACCTGCTGCAACCAGCAAGAGCGCTGATGAATGCCTCTGTTCGCTCCTTCGCTGGGTTATGGAACCCCGACTTGCTTGTAGTATTACCCTGGCGGGTTTCACCTACAATTCTGGTTGTCGTATTTCAAGTGCTTCTCGACGTTACCTAACTTCGGATTTTCGTAGATGGCTTGTTTGCTGCGTTTGGCTACTATCACGTTTCTGCAGTAGCCACCGGTCATTTGTGACGATATTTTCGTCATTGGAAATTTCCATATAGTCGACTGTTCTTCGGATCGGCGTCTTGAGGGGGCAAAATCTTCAGTGATGTGCCTTCTCCTGTCGGTACCTGAAGTCCCGTTGTACAGTTCTTCTTCGTGGAGGCTCAGTGTCCATCATCTCCGATGTCATCCCCGGAGTGGGGGCGACGCTTTTGTCTCCTCCCTCCTTCCGCCGTTTCATGCGTCGTCCGCCCCCGGCAAAGTCTGCTGGCGGCCTCTTCGTAGTACCTCGCCCCCAACGCTGTCCGCTGGCGGTGTAAGCGCTGTGTCCCCACCCACGTCAGTTCGTTATGTGACATTTTATCTCCTCTCTTAATTATGCTGAGTGCAGGTTTCCATGCTTCACTAAGTATGTAGCCGCTGTCGCGATTAATCTTGCTGTTCTCTCACTCGGATCTCGACGGACTCATAAGCTGGACGTCTCGGTCAGAACTCCTTCTTGTAGTCCATGCCTTTTAATTCAGAAAGACAGTGTTCTGTGACTGCCGATTTGTTCGGCTGTTGTAGTCTCGTGTGTCGCTGATGTTCACGACAGCGATCTTCGACAGTAACCAACGTCTGACCAATGTAAGTCTCACCACATTGGCATGAGATCTCATAAACTCCGGATTTACGTAAACCCAGGTCTTTTTTAATCCTGCCAAGCAAATCCTTAGTTTTGCCTGGTGGACAGGAAACGGTCTTCACTTGGTGTTTTCGAGGAATTAGCCCTACATGCTGGATAGTGCGCCACAATATGGAAGAAATGCCGTGGCAATATCCACCAAGGCTCTTCGACGGTTTCCCCCGGTGGAGCTGTCGGTGTACGACGTATGTCCCTCGGAATTTGACACTCTGTATCGCCGTTCATCCGAAATACAGTCTTTAAGTGCTCAAGTCATTGTCTGAGAAGTTACATGCCCTTGTACCAGTGTTTTCGACACACAGTTTCTTTACGCCGGATGGTGTCAGCCGTGCACATGCAGGTGTAAGTCAATGTGTGTCTTCTTGCGGAAATCACTGTGCCCCAGTGTCCCATCAAGTCTTCTTCTAACCAAAACATCCGAAATATGGTGCCAGTTTCACACAGCAATCCGGCTGCACAGCTGTGAAGTTTTTCATCAAAGTGATATGTTTTTCCAACATGACTGTGTTGGCTCACACAGAGAGCGCGAAACTCTGCAAAGTGCAGCAACTTCCCTGATCAGCACGGCCCTCGGACTTGTCTCCAGTCGATCACGAGTGGGGTATAATGGGATGACAAGTGACACTTGCGACTTGTCATCTCACAGCTCTTACAGAACTATGTACAAAGGATCTCAGATTGATTCCGTATTTCCAGACTTCCAGAAGGCTTTTGACACCGTACCTCACAAACGACATTTAATCAAATTGTGTGGTTATGGAATATCGCCCCAGATTTGATACTGGATACGGGATTCCCTGTCAGAGAGTGGTCAGTTTGTAGTAATCCATGGTAAGGCATCGACTAAAACAGAGGTGATATCCGGCGTTCTACAGGGTAGTGTTATTGGTCCTCTGCTGTTCCTTATCTACATAAACGATTTAGGAGAAAATCTAAGCAGCTCTCTTACGTTGTTTGCAGATGACGTCGTCATTTATCGTCTAGTAACATCATGTGAAGAGCAAAGCCAACTGCAGAACGATTTAAATAGGATATCAATATGGTGTAAAAATTAGCAGTTGACTCTAAGTCGTCCACATCAGTATGAAAAGAAATCCTTAAAACTATGTTTACAAGATAAATCAATGAAACGTGAAGGCCTTAAACTCCACGAAATATCTAGGAATTACTATTACTTCATCCTTAAACTGAAAAGAACACGTAGATAATGTTGTAGAAAAGGCGAACGAGAGATTGCGTTTTATTTGCAGAACACTTAAAAGATGCAAGAGAACTACTAAAAAGACTGTACACACCACGCTTGTCCGTCCTCATTTGGAGTATTGCTGCCCAGTGTGGGATCCTTATCAAGTGGGTTTGACGCAGGACGTCGAAAGAGTGCATAGAAGGGCCGCCCATTGTGTATTGTCTCGATACAGGGGAGACAGCATCACGGAAATGATACAGGATCTGGGATGGGAATCATTACAACAACGGCGTTTATCGCTGCGGCGTGGGCTACTTACGAAACTACAATCGCCAGAATTCTTCTCCGAATGCGAAAATATATTGTTGACCCCCACTTACATAGGTAGAAATGATCATCAAAATAAAATACGAGAAATCAGAGCTCGAACAAAAAGATTCAGGTGTTCTTTCTTCCCGGTCGTTATTCGAGAATGGAATGGGAGATGAATAGTATGAAGGTGGTTTCAATGAACCCTCTACCAAGCACTAAAATGTGATTCGCAGAGTATGCCATGTAGCTGTAGAACTACGTGATCAGGTGAAGTAGTGTATCCCAAGATAGCATTCACAATCTGTATGACAGAATGGATGCCAGGACCAGCGCCTGCATTGCCGCCCCTGGAGGCTGCACCACGTACTAGTACGGCTGTTTCAGCATGGATCGACTCATGGTACCCCATTACGGCTTGAGCTGTTAATCAGTAAATGCACTCACTCCGTGAACTCCATATGCACGGGCAGCAGAGGAGACGAGTGAGTCGAGTCTGCGAGCACACGGAGACAGCGAGTGCGGAGGTGACGTCAGGTGACCCGTTGACGAGTTTAAGGTTTTACCACAGTCTAACATACCAGTCGCAACACTTGAGCGAATTTTTGTTACCCGCTGCGATCGTAGCGCGCCAAGCGGCCAGCAGGGGACCCTACTGGTATCTCGTGAATTGTGTCGTGTTAGTTGCAGCTTATATTCGTTTGGAACCGAGAACGCTTGCAGCGCAATTAATTGCAGCAACAACCAGACAAAGATACCACATTAGTCATTTTTAAGATTTCCTAAGGACCCTGAAAGGTTTGTAACATAATCCTATTCCTGAAATGTTTTCGTTACGAATAGTTTCACAATTACATAAATTAAAGTACAATTGTGATTCTTTCATATTTTTAAGAGTAGAAAATGGCACATAAATTGCAGGGGAAAAGATCTGCCGAATAAAAATACCATTTACCTGTACAATAACGTGAAATTTTGTTCGTTGCACTTCGAACAAAACCAGTTCATGAACCCAGAAAGAAACTAGTATGGAGTGCTGTACCAACATTACTAGAAATACCGAACAAGCCCTCACAATTGTCCCTGAAAAGGAAATTGCCACAGAGAGCTGAAGATAAAACTTCAAAAGCTACTACAAAATTTTAAAACTTTATAATTTAAAGAAAAAGTTGAAAATTGTGAAAATAAGGTGAAAACCATCTGCAACATTGTGAGGGAGGCGTCAGGCAAATATCCAAAAGTTGTAGACGATATTAACAGCAAAATCAAATCTGAGCGTCAGTGATCGTATTCGCCCGATTTTTAGGAAATAAATCTAGTTAATTCGTGTTTGTTGTGCACCTAAACGTAACGAAGAAAGGCTGCTAAACTTTCAACTACCGGTAAAATAAAGTCTTCAACCTACGTCTACTGTTACTTGCCAGTAGGCTACCTCATCCAACACAGAACGATAATAAACACGAAAGTTGTAGTTTTTCTAACATGTGTACTGCAAAGTAAACACATAACGAAACGGAAGTTGTCACACCCGTTTACTTGTGGAGATACATGGCCACGCTTCTTACTCTGTCTGTGTGTTGACGTACATTACTTTAGTTTCATTTGGAAAAGCCGCAAAAATATTCGGATCGGCGCTTATTTCTGCTCGAGTGGTTTAAGATTTCACCATTTCATTCATCTGTTGTAGGGGCACAGGTTTTAATTTTAGCGTAATCCCTTTTGACTAATATTAAACTAACGTCTTCGAGTCTAAAATAAAACAATCATATCGGAAATTTACGCAGAAAAGTGTTGAAAATGAAGCGTTATAGGTATTTTGTTAAAAGGCAGCTCCCTCGCTTACCGCTTGGAGTGCTAGTGTCGCCCCAGCTGTCAGACGATAACACTTTTTACACCGGTGAGTGTCGCGACTATGTTAGACTGTGGAGCTACTTTCTAATCTTCCCTGCAGCAGGCCAACGCGCATACTTATGTGACATCTTTGCTGTCATTCGCGAGGTCGTCGTCACCAACGAAAGCGTAAATACCTGCAATGCAACATTAAACAACAGTTCCCCATATCTATTTAGTGGAGGGATATTACACATTTAATTGTTTGTGAACCGTATCAGGAACGAATGTAAAGGCCACGGAGGGTACGCTCTAAGGGCTGTGAGAATGGCCGTAGACGTCTGACTCCTGAGAGATAGAGAGAGGGCAGTAATGCTGAAGAATTTTAAACGGCTGGCACTAAAACTAAGAGGCAATATATTTCGTCAAAATCACCTAGGTAAATATTAAGAACCTGCTTTAATTAGGGGAACTACGCTCATTCTTGAGGTCCCTGTGTATCTATTCCGTATGGTTCGGATAAAATTAAACAAATAAGATAAGTAATTTGAAGTAGGCACCCTATGAAATTTTGTATCAGTTTAGCTGCTCATATTCAGAGCATATTTTTCC
Source organism: Locusta migratoria (assembly GCA_026315105.1). Taxonomy (NCBI): domain Eukaryota; kingdom Metazoa; phylum Arthropoda; class Insecta; order Orthoptera; family Acrididae; genus Locusta; species Locusta migratoria. Next base: position 675,069,382 of record CM048744.1, read on the forward strand.
CTGAAGCCCCTTTTACTTTACTGAGATCAAGCTTTTTTTTTAATTGTTGACATTAAATCATAAAAATTATAGCTTTTTAAAAGAACTGGCACGAAATTCACACTGATAATACCCACTCTCGCCACCTATACAGGGAAGTATGTCGACCACGTCAATGCCTTCACGCGCCATTCATTAAAATAATTCCGATACGGGAATTATTTTTTTCTCTATATTCATTTCTTCGGGGGCAGGGGACAAGCCCCCTTGCTCCTCCCCCCCTCCCCCTTATATACCCCAATGGTCTGTCACATATTATATAATGAAGTGCAGAGTACAGGTGTTCGAGTAGAAACTAATGAGAAGAAAGACGTATGCCAGACTAGAACTCGTCGGTAGAATCTGAAGGAGATGTAATATATCCACATAGTAAGTAGCTTCCTTTGATTTTTGTAGAGTGTTTTTCGTTTGTATCTGGTCTTTAGGAGGTACGAAAAACAGATGAGTTCCTTAAAATTAAAAAAAATTTAAAAATTATGCAGTTCGTTTAATAATCTCGATAACATCGCGAGAGTGCTCATCCAGTTCTTGTGACATACAGAATCTTTGCATCATGGAAAGGTTGACTGTTAAAAATCCTAGGACGTAAGTTCCAAGAGAAGCCAAGCTACATATCACTTACTTTTTCATACATCCCATGCTGTGACCAGGAGAAGTGAATCTCGTACTGTGTCTCAAAAGACTGCAGCTCTTCCCGCGTACTAATAGTGAATTATAGTGGTTGACACGACGGACTCGCACCCTGGACGGACAGATCGAAAACACTATACAACCGCATAGAGATGCCCTCCCGTAGTTTTCCTTCATCGCTTAAGATAAACGTCGAAATCATTACTATGAGATTGTTTCCGCGATTACTTTCCCCATCCTTGACAGTTTGACACGTCGCTCTAACTCTAATGACTTCTTCGCCAAGTCTCATCCTTTAGGGGACTCACGGTTCTTTCGTGAGTACGTACGTGGCGAGCACGGGGCTCCGAGATAATGCAGTCTTCCTTCCTTCTTTACTTCCCAGACTGCATTTCCTTTTCCCCCTCCTCTCCTTTCCTATCCTGACTCCTTCCCCTCCCCACCGGGGGACTGATAACGTTGGCAGTTCAGTGTCCCTATCCCAACCAAACAACCCAACCCCAGCCAGGTTTCATATGCGATTTAAATAAGAGAAGGGGAAATGATCATGGTATGTGAAGTACTCTCCACCACATACCGAGTATGTTGCTAAATGTAGGTGCAGTGTGGAGAAACTGTGTTTCTGTGTGAGACCCATTTTAGACGCCTATTATAGGACTACAGAGTTTATGTCAAGATGTTGCGTCATTGTAATGAAATTTCTTGACACCTATAGGGAATGATTTGCAGATCTACACCACCAAGTAGTCTTGAACATTTCTTCCATACGTGCGAACCATCGATACAGCCTCGATATTCGACGTTCGCAATAAATGAGAATAGTTGAATATATTCCAAGGCAACTTGCTGAACATATCTTATAGGGATTTCCACTGGCATGGACATGATTTTCATACCTTTCCGTGGGCAAAAAGTAGGACAACTTGTAATCTTTCGGTAAATATTGCTTTTAATTCTCACATTTCATCTATAAATGTAATGATGAGATCGGTAGCTATAGTAGAGTTTAACAACATGGAACGACATTGTTCCTTCTGCCGCATCTACATTTTTCTGCTGCAGCCTATCTGAAGTCACAAATATTTAGTCATTTTTAACGATGAATTTGACGATGAAATATTCTTCCTTTATTTATTGCAATCAATGTGATGTTTGACGTCTACATTGGACGCGGATACAGACACCAGTAACAATTCTTGCATTTTTATGAACGATCATTGTTTGTGGCGTGAAGTGGGGAAATTTTCTGAGAAGCTCATCCGCAAACAGATTTTCGTTTCGGCACTATAATTATTTGCAAATTATTTATTAGGAAAGGAAGGAAAAAGGATTACGAAGTAAAGGATTGAAATTACCTGCATTAAAGCATCGAAATTGTACAATGGCGACAAGTGAAAATTTGAGCCGTGCCGGGAACTGAACCCGGGTCTTCCGCTTCCGCCCAGCGGTTGCCTCATCATCATCATTAGAGTCAAATTATGTCTTCAGCGTTCAGTCTAGAGCATAGTCCCACTAATAAAATTCCTCTATGATCCCCTATTCAATGCTAACGTTTCTGCCTCATCTGATGTTAAGCCTTTTACTTGAAAATCATTCTTCGCTGAATCCAAGTACTTTCTCCTTGGTCTGCCTTGACTCCTCTTACTCTCTATTGCCGAACCCATGAGCCTAGTACCTGCAATCATCCTTGCTACTTTCTTATCCGTAATCTCAACGTTATTAATAAGGTAACCTGTATCCATCCACCTTTCACTCCCATACATTAAAGTTGGTTGATAGATACAGTGGTGCACAGCTAACGTAGTCTTGGTATTGACTTCCTTCTTGCAAAAGAGAGTAGATCTTAGCTGAGCATTCACTGCATTAGGTTTGCTACACGTGGATTCGCGTTCTTTCACTATGTTGCCATCCTCTGAGAAAATACATATTAGGTACTTGAAACTATACACCTGTTCTTCATTCCTCCTCTTTGGCACTCTGTTTGTTCAAATTTCTTTCCCAAAGGCATTACTTTCGTTTTGGAGATGCTGGACTTCATAGCACAACCCTTACATCTCTGATCTAGCTCTGATATATTAAACTGCAACCTTTCAATCGAATTTGCCATCACCACTATGTCGTCTGCATATGAAAGGCTGCTTATTTTATTTTCACCTATTTTAATCCCACGTTGCCAGTCTACTGTTTTCAACACATGATCCATGAATAGTATGAACAGCCTTGTCGTACCCATGAAATTACTATCTGCTCTGACTGCTGCCTGACCGTCTACGTAAAGACCTTTAATTGTCTGCAGAAGTTTGCCTCTTATTCCATAATCCTGTATAGCTGTCAACAACTTCCTCTAAGGAACACGGTCATAAAGCTTTTGTAGATCTATAAAACATAGTACAATTCCCTGTTCCACTGATAACACTTCTCCATTACCTGCCGTAGGCTAAAGCAGTAAACGAACGGCAACCACTTTCTCTCTCTCTCTCTCTCTCTCTCTTTATTTTATTTTATTTATTTATTTTATTTTTTTCGTGTACATCGATGCTTTGCGGTCGTTTGTTCATGTTCGTTCAGTTCTTGGCTGACTTTTTAAATTAACTTAAATTATTATTATTATTATTATTATTATTTTTTTTTTTTACTCGAACATCCGACGGGGAGCAACTACTTGGCTAGCCGCGCTCGCCTCCCGTCCGTCTCAAACTTCCGCACGTCGTATGCTACGGATGTAGCGCCCCCATCGTCCATACCGCCAATGCGGATTCTCGTGCGAGGTCGAACGTATGACCGCATCTGCGGTGAAGTAAATGAACCAAACGCCATCTTCGCGTGTAAATACTTATTATATTGGCGTGGTGTCCGTTCTTTCGGGTATGTACGAAAGAACTGACACCACACCAATATAATAATTACTACAACTCGTTATAAATTGCATCTACCACTTGCTTACTCTTCACGAAACTAATTCTGCCCTCAATGCTAAGCAAAATCGAAGAACATCGACTATGCAATGACTGCAGGGTTTAATCTCTACACGTACCGACATATATTGTTGATTTACTATCGATTGGCAGAAAATATTTCAACCGGTTTGAAGATGTTTGAATGCAATCATTTGAAAATCGGGACAGGTTTATCGCCGCGAGGAAATGGTCTAAGGCACCGTGCAACGGATTGCACGGCAGCTTCCCGTTGGACGTTAGAGTCCTTCCTCGGGAGCAGATGTGTACGGTGTACTTAGCGCAAGTTACTTTGAGTTGAAGTATTTTATCCATAGCAGCAACGGTTCAGGTTATTAATATATAAAATGCAGCAACCAGTTGCTTGTGATAATTTTATTTTTGACGACCGGTTTCGGGCGCTTGAGTACCCTTCTTCTGATCGCTATACAGGCAAACAAGTGTATTGGTATTACAGTAAAGCATATAAAACATACAAAAGTCGGTTATAGAAATTTGTAATTATGAGTATAAAAGTATTAGACGTGAGTGTGAAAGTTTATAAAGCTAATACAATGAGTGATGCAGTTTAAAAACAGACTGTAATCACATCGCGCACTGTTCGTAAACGGCGAGTGCGAATTTGCGATTATTTAGGGACCCATATCTCAGGTTCTGGATAGATCTGGGCCTAGTGATCATTTGTGTACATATTAGAAGGATGGGTATACTATAGCTATCATACAGGACAGCGTCAAAATTATCAAAGTTACACACTTCCTGGAGCCCATCCAAATTGAGCAAATCAGTTGGCTTTTGTACATGACGTGTAGTCTATGGTGGGGTTTAAACGGCTTACAAAAGCACCATTCATTCCTGGGCGGTTCCTAAGAAAATCTAAAATAAACATGATTTTGGGTTAAAAAAAAAAAAAAAAAAAAAAAAAAAAAAAAGAATTGTGGGGATGGTCACTTCGATACTTTCTATTCATTGCAAATCTTCGAAATTTTTACCAGGTGTTCTTATGATGATATTCTAGAGGCCGTTTTTTAATTTTTTCGATATCGTTACCCGTTACTGAGATCCAGTGGTTGAAACTTATCATAGTTATGCACAAAATCACAAAACCCGATTTTTAGCCGTTTTAGCACCGTGAATCACAAATATCTAAATAACTAACCATAGAAAATTGTTCAAATATTTACAATACATCCTGTAGACATTTGCTTATAAACGGTATTTTTCAGTTTTCGAAAATACTTCTCGTATGGTTGATTTTAGGTTACACATAGCTGCGTATGAAATGTAGATAACATATCGAAATTGTATTTAAAGTTTAGAGCAGAATGTGGTTCTTGAGATATCGGTCCGCGAATGATAGCACGCGACAGTAATAGATCGAAAACGCTATTTCTGATTGTGGGATAACGTATCTTTGGGAATAGGAAATGACTAAAATGTTATGTGTATGTTGTTTAGGTGTTTATCTAGAAAATCCGTTTCCCGTTTTTAGAAATGGGTATTCGTTATCGCGATACGCTACAAAAATCATAATTTTTGGTATCAAAAGATCCAACTGCGTGCATTGGCAAATCTATACTTCTATTCATAGTTAATCGTCGAAATTTTTACGATGCGTTCTAATATTATACTATCAAAATTTTATTCACCATTGATTTCTTGTTATATGAGGAGTGCACTTTGATGTAACAGGAAAAAGACGGGAACCAGCTGAAGAGTGCTCCTGCTGGAGCACAGAAAAGGTGAATATGTTCTCTGACACAAAAGTGTGGAACCAGCTGCCTCAATCCTCATTCCGACTTCTTCACCAAAAATTTTGGCATGCGAACATATTCGCGCTTTTTTCGGCTGAATGTGAGTAGGCCAGAGACAATGCAACAGGCAGAGAGAGCCATATATGATGGGACAGAGAAAGTGTCAGTTCAGGAGAAACGCCTATACATGAAAACGGCAGTGGGAAGAGAAACGAGATGTCGAAAGTCAGGAACAGTGGCAACAACAAACTAAGACAGATGCAGATAGTAGCAATTGGAGCAAAAGAGAAAACAGTGGGAAACTGAGACGAATGGAGACCATACATAAAGCATGAGCGTGCGGCTCTCCAATATTACAGCAAGAAACAATTTGTCCATATTTTCCCATCCCCAGTACCCGTGTGCTAAAGTTTTCCGGTCTATAGGTCAAACCTCAAGCAAATCAAAATGTTCAAATGTTTGTTAAGCTTATGGGACTTAACTACGGGGTTATCAGTCCCTAAACTTACAAACTACTTATCAACTAGCTTATCCTAAGGACGGCACAAATATCCATGCCCGAGGGGGGATTCGAACCCCCGACCGTAGTGGCCGTGTAGACCGTGATGAAGCGCCTCAGTCCCCTCGGCCACCGCGGCCGGCCAAGCAAATCAAACCATCCCCATGGACATATGTGTAAGAAGAAAATCGTGATTGAAGACAATGAAAGCCGACTCAAAATGAGAAAGAAAGGATACTGCAACAGGACAGGAAGTGAATGGGACGTCAGTGGGGCAGAGAGACGATGAAAGTGGCAGGAACAGACAGTGGTGATGAATCGGAAGGGGATGAAGACGATGGTAGTTTGACACAGACAGAAAGCGGCAGTGGGAGAGACAGAGACATATATAAACACTGAAAGTGAGACGACATTGCTGACATGACGGCTTAACTGGGCGAATTTATTTACAAAGGTATGCGCTAAAAGTGCGCGAATATGTTCGCATGCCAAAATCTTTGGTGGAGAAGTCGGAATGAGGATTGAGGCAGTTGGTTTCACACTTTTGTGTCAGAGAACATATTCGCCTTTTCTGTGCTCCAGCAGGAGCATTTTTAGCTGGTAAAAGTATGTTCCTATAAAGGGGTAAAATTTACACTTACATTTTAGTATTGTCGCTTAATATATATACATGCTAGCAGGTGACTGAACAGAGGTTATACAAGGAATAACAATAATCAGTTGCTAACTAAGTATCTATGCATGAGCCTCATAGAGAAAGGGTAAAAATAAATAAGGAAAATAAAGCCACATTTCTGGCCGTCAGACCCCAGATGGGATGGTGTTCAGCCTGCCTGGTACAAGTTTTTAGGTGACGCCACAGAGGCGACCTGCGTGTCGATGATGAAATGACGTGGACAGCACAACAGCCAGTCCCCGAGTGGAGAAAATCTCCAGCCGGACCGGGGTTCTAACCCGGGCCCCCTGCGTGGCAATCTGCCACCCTGATCACTAGACTACGGACGGGGACGAGGAGGTCATTAAAGACACTGCTGAAGCTCTGACAGGAAAACCGGTCGTGTTCTTTTCAAAGAATGTCTGAAGGTAGTAAGATTAGAGCGTAACTCGACATTAGAGAAAGGGTAACAAAGAGTCCGTGGGCCCTTCAGAAAAGCTATCCCGACATACGCCTGAAGCCATTTCAGATGGCTGACGGGCAACTGAAAACAGGTTGTATTAAATACGAATAGCGTAATCTGACCGTTTGCTAAAACACTATATTCCTAAGCATCTGATATGCAGGCCTACCTATTATATTGATCGAGCATTCTACAAATTGGTTGCCTTTTAGTAACAAAAATTACACCATTCTCTGGCCCTAAAATTTCATCGTTGATCTTTGAGAAAGCGAAACGAAGTGACAACCGTTTCTTATTTGACATTTTATAGTAATTGTAAGAATTTGTAAACATAAAGGAATACAATGCCTCCTGCATATAAGAAAAAATACTAGTCTACTTTTTGCCGACGCCACGAATAAAAATAAATGCCGCGGTGGAGTAGCCGAGCGTATTTTGAATATATTTTGAGACTTGAAGACGAGATATATGATCACCGTCGTTACAATAAATTGCTATATTGTTACTAGCTTAAATATCCGAAGAAAGCGATGGAACTTTACTGTTTACTGTTAACAGTTTCTGTTCAAGAGGAAGGGAAAATGATATTACAGCGGCGTATAGCCTCCAACCTCTTTTCTAAGCAAATGAAACAGCTTTTTAACAAGTTGAAATGAACATAAAGATTCCTGCTTAACAAGAAATATGTTTGTGAGATCTGTACATATCACGATACTTCGTAAAGATACAGATGTTTTGAAGGAGCATATGCCACACAGCTGTCAGAGTAAGACGCCTTTTACAGCTCTGTTTCATACTGTCGTTAAGTCACTCCATAAATAAACGTTGTGTTCTACTGGTAACAGGCAGTAACGGCCAATGTCCTTCGGCGCGTTGTCGTCATATAATGTACGAGTGGGAAACTTTTACGACCATCGCTGACTCGTAAGTTAAAAATCCGGTTCCCCTATAAGTACAGTCGCAGGTCGCCTATCTAACTGCTTGCAGGACCCATAAATATTATTTGCAGTAATTCATGTAAGTATTGGCTCAGTTTGAAAATTTAAAACGATGTAATTTTTTTTCTTTAACAGCGGATTGACGCTTGATGCAAGGATTGGTAAGTGACATCGAAATAAAAAAGTATCGTATTCCAAATACTGGACCCTTTTCTCAATTATTACTCGTTTGCAGAGCTTTCCATAAAATATCCGGAGGTATGCCATTTGAAGTGGAACAACTGCATAAATTAGTAGTTCGTAAGGTGTACGCCAGACATTCATTGAAAACAGCTGCAGGAAACGTGGTATGTCAACAAACCAGTAGACTTACTTGAATATAGAGAAATTCAAATGTTTGTAAATCTATGGGACTTAACTACTCTGGTTATCAGGCACTAGGTTTACAAACTACTTAAACAAACCTAAGGACAAACACACACCCATGCCCTAGGGAGGAATCGAACCTCCGACGGCGTACAGCTGCGCACTCTGCAATAAGGAGCCTAGACTCTTCGGCCATTCCACTCTGCTGGATTCGCATTAGATATAAGTGACAGAGGAAATATAGATGATCCAAAGAAGAGAAGCACGCTTCATTATAGGTTCATTTAGTAAGCGGGAGTCACATAGACGACCAGCCAACTCCGATGCAAAAGCTGTCCAATGAACTTCCGAGAGCCTATGTTTATATAAGAGTCGGTCCAATATATCGTTTCCTTCCTTGTATGTACATCTCACCAAAAGACAATGAAGACAAAGCTAGAGAGATTCAAGCCCACAGAGAGGCATAACAGCAAAGGTTCTTCCGTAACAGACTGAAACTAGAAATGGAGGAAGCGGCAGTGCTATCCTTCACGACAGCAGAAGGTGACTTCCGGAGAATCGATGTGACGAAAGTGTGGCCTACCTGAGAGATTCTCAAATTTACTTTGCGATATGTCATCTCGCGCAGAACATTTCTAGTGCTCACTTGAGTCGGCGATATTAATAATAGTGGAATAAGGAATTCTGAGTTATTGAGTTTTCAACCTTGTTTCTCGCGAGAGATGAATCAAAATATCATCTATTAACATTGCATATAGTTCCTATGACCGCGGAGAGATGTGCCTGAGCAGAGTCGGACTGGCCATGTAGCATGAAGTCCATGTGGCCTTTGCCCCGCCCCACACCTCCCGGCTTACCTCACATGTATACGTACAAGGGAGTGAAACAGAAAAATCTGAAAAATGGTTGCCCCGAGGCCAACTCTGAAACTTCTCGTTGTTTTTGAGATAAAAAGAATAAAAAAAAAAAAATAAATAAATAAAAATAAAAATTAAAGTAAATCCCTTCGCAATTATTGAGGTCTCCGAGATCTAAAATAGGACTCTTTTTTTTTGTTCAGTTAGAGGTCCTATTGTTTTTCAAAACAATATTTAACGCGGGATTAAATAGATTGAATTGTAGCATTCTATAGCGAGAATAATGTCGCTTCTTGAAAATTGCTCCATCCAGATACTTTAAATTTATTTTGAAAAGGTACATTTTGTTGCAAAATCTTGCTTATAACCTACTTTAGCGACTTCCGCAGCGTGTAGAAATGATTCCGTTTCTTTAAACACTATTTACTCCACGCACTACGTTTCCCCTTTCGCTATATTATTAGCTGCAAGTACCCGGCTTTGCCCGGGTTTAAAATAAGGTTTTCTGTAGAAGCGTACAAACCCGTTTACTTGCATGTAATAAAAGCTTGTCTGGATCTTGAGTTATAAGGGAACAGACGACAAATGCATCTTTATAGAGATTGCAATCGAAGTCTGTAGGTAAAGTACTCTCCCCCATGCCCGAACGAAATTTTATGTAGACAGCAACCTTCATCTTGTTTTCAAGGGCAAGTGTACAAAATTTCATCAAGATCGGAGCAAAACTGTGGATTTTGGCGAAATCCATAAGTAGACAGTGCCCTTTCTCTTGTTTTGAAGGTCGATTGTGCAAAATTTCATCAAGATCTGTGCGAAGATATACATTTACACGGACATATTGAAAACGCACTTTCACTTTTTCTCAAATTTTCCGGTTGGTTTTCCAAAACATAGAACGAATCTTGATTAAGAACCTTCCCCATGTAATTTTGTGTACCTGTATCAAATTTCACGTTATTTGGTTGTCTGGATCTTGAGTTACAGTAATAGAACAGACAGACAGACAGACAACAAATGCGTCTTATAAGTATAGAGATATATTCATAACACAAACGAAAGGCTCCCAGAACCAACGCTCGCGCTCGTAGCAATCTGCACCTATAGCACAGATAAACGGAAGTAACAAGGTCTCACCAAACAGGCTATGAATATATTCGTTTTAAAACACACTTCTAAAATATTTGTCAATTGACTCACACAACAAAAGAACATTTTGCAGTACTTGGAAGGGACTCGTACTGATAGTTCAAGTAAGTTGGCAGCAATGGAAAACAAATAACGAATGTAGTGGGTTCAAGTCTTTATGCTGAGTGTTTGTATTCCTTGTAATGATGTAATGTATTGGGCACCGAGTTATTTATTAAAAGATACTTCAGTAATAAATTATATACTTAAGGCAATTAAACAAAATAAGTAGGAAGGCAATGGGGTTTTCAGACCAGCCTAGGGGGTTCAGAAGAGAATGTGGACCTTCGACCGTCTGCTGCCTACCTCGCAGGGGCCATACAACAAGATGGTAGACACAAACAAGATGGTAGACACAAACAAGATGGTAGACACATGCGGGAATATCATATATATATTAAACTCGAGTTTATTCTGTCATGACAGCTTCCAAGATCATAAGATGACCTTGCATTTCCTCAACTAGTTCTTTTAAGTACAACCTCTGATTTCAAGCAACAATCGAAGCCTCTCAAAGTTCTTCTTCAATAGCAATTATTTCATTATCATGAGCTGTATTCCCAGCTCCCTTGGACGCTAGTAACATGAGCAATCGTTCCACCAGTTCATTCGAATCATTCCCATGCAAATAACTCACATGTTCAATATTAGTTTTCCAATCTTTAACTTGGAGATCATTTTCGTTCTCGCCATATTCGTCCAGCTCCATTCCTTCTTTAGCCAACACACCTTCTTTTTCTAACAAGGGGCGAATTATCTTCGTAAACGTGTAACCCACATTGACATTTATTGGTCTGCGGGAATTATAAATTTGTCTATATGCATTGGTGGCAAATTTAGCATAATTGCGAAGATCCATAGCTGCATCACTGTTTTTACTGGGTTTGTTTTTAAACAAGAGATTATTCAATCCTTTCGTTCCAGAATATTTTACTTGATGAATTATTAAATCATCTCCATCAACTCGTACTGGGGAATTTCCTATTTTTTAAATTCATCATCAAACCTTATGCCATATATAGGATCCAGTGTTATTCTGTCTTCGGGTTTATGAAAAAATAATTACGCTATTCTTCCTTCATTCTCGTCAGCACTATCATCATCATTATCACCAATATCCCCTCCTCCTTCTTCCTCATAATCTTCTTCTTTTTGTTCTTCTCTTGCAACTAGAGCTATGTCATCTGGTTTTGTAAATGCATGTTTCTCATCAATGTCTTCATTCTTTTTATCCATAACTCTGGCTTGAGCTTGTGGGTCTCTTGAATCAATATCTGCAGCGGTTGAGTTACTGGTTCCATTACTTTGTTCAGTACACTCTCAGCTTCTGCCTCACATCCTTGTAGTAAAGCAAATTTCTTGCGTATAGCGCGTCGAGCTTCCAGTACTCGCTTGTTAAGTTTCATCTTCTCATTTAAGCGAGTGTGCAGTGGCGTGGTCACCCGTCTTTTTTCTGTCTCACGTCTTTGTAGTATATCCATTTTCTTGCGTATAGCACGTCGAGCTTCCGGTACTTGACGTTTCTTATGATTTATCTTTTGTCAATGCAATTGTGCTGCGACATGAGGCACCTGGATTATAAACGCAAATTAGTACTTATATATGCTGGGGGACCATCCGCTAAGAGATTACCCGAGCTGTCTGTAGTGCGCCCTCTACAATGCGCTCGGCTAGTAGCGCACGCACACACGTACTGCACAACACAACTCCTATACATTAATACAAATATACTTATCAAAATTACAGCGATAACGTCCATTATATAAATCACCATCTTTACAAATAACTGGGGAACTATGCGCATTAGCATTCCATATCTATTTACACAAATCAATGAATCCACTAAATGTCATATCAGGATTAACGAGATCACTGAAGAAGTATCGCATATTACGTTCACGTTGTTTGATGAGAACAATAATATTAGAATTAACTTTAATTAACTGTTTCGGAATTTTGCTGTAAGTTTGACATAAGTAAAAACAGTCTACGTCATAATTGCGACCCATTGAAAAGTATGCTCTCATATTATGCTGCTTATCGCAAACAATATAATCAAAAATGAAAATGGAGTGAGGAAGTGCTTTATCTGGCGGTATTACTTCATCATTACTCTTGAATGGGAAATATCCGATATTCCAATGCCGTCAATCACTTGAACTAGAAATTTGTATTTACTTTGCTGCAAAGGTTTGGAGAATACATATCCGCGGTGGAGTAACCGACCGGTCTAAAGCGTCTCGCTGCGGAGCGCGCGGTTGCTTGCCGTGGAGGTTCCAGTCATCCCTGGGGCATGGGTGTGTGTGTTTGTCCTTAGGTTAGTTTACCTAGGTTTAAGTAGTTTGTAAGCTACGGACTGATGACCACGCAGTTTGGTCCGATAGATTTACAGACATTTGAACATTTTTTGGAGAATACATAAACGTTCTTACATGACAGACCATTCTCATGCACCAGAAGATTATCACATTCGTTTTCCACATCTGGAAATAGATCTCCATGTTTGCGACTCTGTGCAGCTGATGTCACATAATTCTTTTCGGTAATAGAAGCAATGGGAAGTTGGCGAGCGTGCTCCTTGAAACGCATCTTGAAGTTAACTAGCGAGTCCTATATAAGAAGAGTAACGGTATTCATATATTCGAAGTTGCACGAGAAAAGCGTGGTAGATCCCTTCTTAATAGTGCAATCAATCGCCTACCTGTCGAACTACATATACCTGGTTACTCTTATTGTGGGTCAGGCACAAATCAGTACAAAGAATAAAGGGATAAGACGCTAAGCGCAGTGAAAAAATAGCCTCCCTAGCGGTGGCTGGTGCAATGAAGGCCAAAGTCAAACTCGGTATGGGTATTAATAATATGATAAATAATAATAAGAATATGAAGAGGAATAAAAATATTGGAGGTAATGAGATGAAAGGATTAATTTAAAAAATTTGCTCTGGTCTAAAGTCAATGAAACCTGGCACTAATTTCTGGGGAGCAGTGAAAGCGGGTCATAAAATTGCTTCAGATGTAGCTACAAAAGCAAAAAAATCTACTATTAAAGAATGCATATTACCACTTCCCAAGAGAGGTGACTTTTTGCCCCTCATTTCAATTTTCGCAACTTTATCAGCACTTGGTGGACTGGAAGGAGGCGCAGCAGGCATTGCCAAGGCAGTTGTGGTTGCAAAAAATGCTCACAAAAAGCTGCCGGAGTTGCATAGACATAACCAAACTATGGGGGCCATAGTGTTTCATAAAGGCAAGGGGCTGTATTTAGGGACTGATAGAAAGAATGGTTTCGGGCTATATGTGGGGAAGAAACAAAATTCTCATTAAACAGCCTTCCCAAAAGAGCGCTTATAAACATCGACTTAGAACGCTGTACTAGAAAATTTGCAATACCCCATTTTCGCCGGCCGCGGTGGCCGAGTGGACTGCGGCGCGCCAGTACAGTCTGCACGGCCACTACGGTCGGGGTTTGGATCCCCCCCTCGGGCGTGCATATTTGTGCCGTCCTTAGTATAAGGTAGTTCATAATTAGTTTGTAAGTTTAGGGACTGATGACCCCGTAGTTAAGTCCCATAAGCTATACAAACATTTGAACATTTGAACCCCACTTTCGAGGTGCCTTCATGAGAGACACTTTACCAAATAAACCTAAAAGATATGAGAGTGCAATTGTCAACCTCCAGACAGTTAGTGAGCCTGGCTCCCACTGGGTTTCTTTTAAGAAGAGGGGAAATGATGTCTACTATTTTGATAGTTTTGGCAATTTACTGCCTCCTCTGGAAATAGTCAGGTATTTCAAACTACAATACGTTTCAGTCGCCTAAGAGCCATAGGTGTGGTCATCTTTGTTTAAAGCTTATAAATTCCGGATAAATTACAGCGAATTCCAATACATAATGATTGTTGGCGAGGACGGCATGACGTTTAGCCTGTCGGGTAAAAACTCGATTATAACCTCCACATTAAATTGCACAATTAATTTGTCTCATCATCATTCCTATGAAATTGCCTCACCCAACTGATTTTCAAACAATTCTATATTGAACATGACGTCTAAAAACAGTAACTTTTACTTCTACAACTACATTTGTTAACTAATACGTACAAGAGATATTGAAATTTCTGATAACATCAAACTTAATTCACTACGTTTATCAACAAATCAATATACGTTACAAGATTCATAAAGTTCAATAATAACTATAAATTTAGGATATACACTTCAGTCATCAAACAGAACTTAAACAATAAAGTAAGAACGTGTGCCTCCGTTGGTAATTCTTCTCACGATCAAACAGTCTTCAGAAACAGGTACTTTCTCTAGGATTAGTCCATTACTAGAAGTACAAGACGTATGTACTTGGCTCTGAATGGCGTCCACACTAGTTCAGCAGTATAGTGTGCCTCTAGCTACAACGTTACCAAAATATATAGAAGGCGTACCAGCAACAAGCTTGTATTAACAATAGTTCTAATGAGTCACAATACATAACTACAGCTGGCACCGCGTATCTACCACGCAAGTTGACGGTACAGTGCATGAACTACACACACAAGAAATCCCTGACAACACCGTCACGTAGCTTATACCACTTCGCGGTGGTTAACCCTTTAGTCGTCGTGGCGTAGCCACAGAAATGTTCACAACCTACACACTGAAATGCACTCAGTTTTGTGTCGTGGATAACCAATAACCCAAACAGTCACAGTACCTGAACTGCCGTCCGTCCCGTTATATCACCTGTGCCAAACGTGTGTTATCCTTACTTGACGTGTAAATGGCCCTTTTAGCGACGCTTCCTCAACTTTCTTGTTGCTTTTGTGACACATTTATTTAGATTATATTTCGTGTTATGTGGTTCCTCTACGAAATGGAGGTGGGGCTTCTTTGCAGCCAATGCGGTACAAACCAATCTTAAGACAAAAAAATGTGTAGAAAGAGTGGATTTGTCCAATATCACGTGGTAATTGCAGCTTAATGTTGAAAAGATGCGCAGAACGCATTGCTCACTCCATATACTAAATGTTCAAATGTTTATATAGCTTATGGGACTTAACTACAGGGTCATCAGTCCCTAAACTTACAAACTACCTATGAACTAACTAATATTAAGGACGGCACAAATATCCATGCCCGAGGGGGGATTCGAACCCCCGACCGTAGTGGCCGTGCAGACCGTGACTGCAGCGCCTCAGTCCCCTCGGCCACCGCGGCCGGCTCCATATACTCAAATCCATATACTCTATATACAATTTAGTGGTTATAGCCATCAAAACATGCACTTCTTTTCTTTCCATGACATTGCAAAGCATATGGGATACAGCTAGGAAGAAAATAAAATATTTTTGTGTCCTATCTGTGTTAAATTATACTTGCAGTGGTATCGGTTTAGTTTGCTATCGTTGCCAACGAAGTATTCGCTTTAGGAGGATGATTAATTTACTGACCAGAACAGCATAAATTATTTATTTCATCGTGAACATAAAGAACTATTCCCCTCATTCTACGTCACTGATTTTTGAAAAAGTATTCAACGGCCGTTGCCAACATCAGCACACGACGCTGTTGCCATAAGTAAAATCCTACCCCTTCTTGTAGTATATTACAACTTAGTTATGAGACTGAAAGAAAAAAAAATATACAGCAACGCCATAATTAGTTATTTGATGTACTATATAACTAACGTCGCCTCACTTAGTTCTTTCTAGTACTATGGCGTTTTCGAGGTATTCCTAAACAGAATGCAGTCAAAATTTAGTGAGAATAACTCGAAAACTACGTAAATTCGTGTTTCCTTGCAAAAAATTCTTGGTAATTGAAAACATCGATAAACACGAAGGAACTTCTTTGTTTTAAATTCAAATGATACCCGCGAAAAGAAGCACTTTTTTTTCTTTCCATGGCATTGCAAGGTATGCGTGAAACCTGTTATTATTCTTTTGTGTCGTATCCGGGATAAACTTTACTTGCAGTGACAGCAGTGCAGAGTATGTTAAAATTGGCACTGAAATATTCGCTTTAGGGGGATCATTAATTTACTAATCGGAACAACTTTAATTATTTATTTCATTATCAACACAAAGAATTATTCCCGTCATTGTACGGGACTGATTTTTCAAAAAGGATTCAAAGGTCGTTGCTAACATCAATAGACTACACCGCTGCCGTAAGGAAAATCGCAGCCCTTGTTTCCGAGTATTACACCTTAGTTATGTGAATAAAAAACGCAACATAGCCACTAGTTATTTGGTATACTATGTAAGTAACAGCGCCTCTATCGGATCTTTGCTGTACTACGCTGCAATTCAAGCATAGCATACACCAGTAACTATAAATTACGATATCTTTTCTTTCTCTGGTCTGATTGTGATGAAATGAAGCTTACATGTTGCTCCAAGGTACTCTCAGTTCACCTATGAAACCCCATGAAAATTCGTATAGTACTCTTGGAGATTTGCTGTACTACACCATACTTAAGAGCATAGTATACACATAAAACTTAAAATTACGATATCTTTCCTTCCTCTGATTCGGTTTTGCTGAAATGAAGCCTATATTATTCTCCAAACTCTTCTCAAATTACCTGTGGAAACCCTTGAAAGTTCGTGTAGTACCTTTGGAGATTATCCTCAACAAATAGACATACATGATGGCTTTTAAACAAATGATTTAATTATGATATCTTTATTTTCTCTGATCCGATTTTAATTATTGAAGCCTTTATGTAGCCGCACGATATGCTCAAGTCACGTGTGAAAAACCCGTGAAAATTCGTCAAGTAGTTAAACGTGTTCAAAGGGACAGACAGACATGACGGACGTAGATAAAAATTTTCAAGTTACGATATTCTTTTTTTCTGTGATCCGATTTTTATGAAACGAAGTCTATATGTTATCGAGAGTTACGCTCAAGTTACCTATGAAAACCCCATGCAAATTCGTGAAGTAGTTTTGGAGATAAGAGGTTTTTAATAGTTGAACAAACAGACACGCCGGTTACGGAAAACACTTAAAATTACGATATCTTTTTTTCTTCTTCTTTTTCTTTCTGTGATTAGATTTTGATAAAACTATGCCTATGTGTTGATCCAAACGTTTCTCATGTTTCCTGTGAAAACCGCATGAATATTCGTCCAGTAGTTTTGAAGATTGAACAGCGACAGGCTTACATTTACAGATTTATTATTAGTATACATAGATAAAAGTAATAGTTTCAATTATTATTTTTATATAAACGTAATACGTATTGTACTTGCTAAGAACACTGTTCATTCCTTCAGTATTCACCTGTCTAAGTGAAAAAATTTGGCAATTTTTTTCCTATCCTAAGGGATTCAAATGACAGTGTAATTAAGGCGAGCGCCACTTGAAGAACTACGCAGTTATCGGCCCAACTTCGTTTCTACACCCAACCAAGATGGCTGCCGGGCTTCACTGCCTGTACGCTGATGTAGGCGGTATAGCCTCTCCGTGTTATTCTGTGCTCGCTGCAAAATAACCGCGCAGGAATTACCATGCGTCTTGGCCTTGTCAAGGACTGCGCAGTCGCTCCCGCCGGAGGTTCGAGTCCTTCCTTGCGCAGGTGTGTGTGTGTGTGTGTGTGTGTGTGTGTGTGTGTGTGTGTGAGCATGTGTTGTCCTTACCTTAAGTTACTTGAAGCAGTTTGTATGTATAGGGACCGATGACCACTGCCGTTTGGTTAGATTAGCAAACATTTTAATACCAAAATTAATTTTTAAAATGTTTGTGAATCTATGGGACTTAACTACTCTAGTTATCAGTCCCTAAGTTTACAAACTACTTAAACTAACCTAAGGACAAACACACACACACACACACACACAGAAGAATTATAATATTCTTCTTGAAGTCTGCGGGTATTTCCCCTGTCTCATACATCTTGCATTCCAGGTGGAACAATATCTTCTAAGATAAGACGTAAAGTGAGTATTGCCTCCCGGGTTCCTACGTTCCTCCTGAATCCAAACAGATCTTCCCCGAGGTCAGCTTCTACCAGCTTTTCCATTCTCCTGTAGATAATTCGTGTTAAAATTTTGCAACCATGACTTATCAAACTGATGGTTCTGTAATTTTCACACCTGTCTGCGCCTGATTTCTTTGGAACAGGGATTATTACATTTTTCTTAAAGACTGAGGGTATTTCGCCTGTCTCATACATCCTACACACCAGTTCAAATAGTTTTGTCACGGCTGGCTCTCCCAGAGACTTTAGTAGCTCTGAGGGTATTTCATCTACTCCTGGGGCCTTGTTCCGACCTAGGTCTTCCAGGGCTCTGTCAAATTCATCTCTCAGTATAGTATCTCCTATTTCATCTTGATCTACTTCCTCTTCCCTTCCTACAACATCGTCACCAAGTTCACTTCCTTTGTAGAGCTGCTCTATGTACTCTTTCCACCTTTCAGCTTTCCCTTCTTTGCTGAGAACTGATTTCCCATCTGAGTTATTGGTATTCGTGGAGTTGCTTTTCTTGTCCCCAAATGTCTCTTTTATTTTCCTGTACACGGTATCTACTTTTCCCCTTCTTATACATTCTTCTACAGATTTGCATTTGGCTTTTAGCCACTCCTGCTTAGCCATTTTGCACTTCCTGTCAATCTCATTTCTTAGTCGTCTGTACTCCATTTTGCCTGTTTCATTTACTACATTTTTATATTTACTCCTTTCATCAATTGAATTTAGTATTTCCTGTGATATCCAAGGATTTTTTGTAGGTCTTGCGTTTCTACCTATTTTGTCCTCTGCTGCCTTCACTATTTCATCCCTCAATGCTACCCATTCCTATTCTACTGTTTTATTTCCCCCTGTTTCTGTCAATTGTTGCCTAAATCTCCCTCTGAAATTCTCCAGAACTTCACTTTCCTTCAATTTATCTAGGTCCCATCTTCTTATTTTCCTACCTTTCTGCGGTTTTTTTTTTTTTTTTTTTTAGTTTCAACTTACAGTTCATGGCTAACAAGTTATGGTCCGAGTCTATATCTGCCCCTGGGTACGTCCTACAGTTTATCACCTGGTTCCGAAATCTGTTTTACCATTATAAGATCTATCTGATATCTTCCGGTGTCTCTTGGTCTCTTCCATGTATACAACCTTCTTTTGTGATTCTTAAACCACGTGTTTGTTACGATTAAATCATGTTCCGTGCAAAATTCTACCAGGCGACTTCCTCTTTCATTCCTTCTGCCCAGTCCATATTCACCTACTATTTTTCCTTCTCTTCCTTTTCCTACTACCGAATTCCAGTCTCCCATCACAATTAAGTTTTCCTCTCCCTTAATTGTCTGAATAATTTCCTTTAGCTCCTCATATATTTCTTCGATCTCCTCATCATCGGCAGAGCTAGTTGGCATATAAACCTGCACTACTGTTGTCGGTGTTGGCTTCGTATCTATCTTGACAATGATAATGCGATCACTGTGCTGCTCATAGTACTTTACCCGCATTCCTATCTTCTTATTTATTATCAGTCCTACTCCTGTGATACCCCCAACTGATTTTGTATTTATAATACCAGAAATCCTGTTCATCCTGCCATCCCACTATATCTAACTTCAACTTATCCATTTCCCTTTTTAAATTTTCTAATTTTCCTACCCGATTAAGGGATCTAACATACCACGCTCCGATCCGTAGAATGCCAGTATTGCCTTTCCTGATGACAACATCCTCCTGAGTAGTCCCCGCCCGGAGATCCGAATGGGGGACTATTTTTACCTCAGGAATATTTTACCCGAATGGATGCCATCATCATATTTTCATACAGTAGAGCTGCATGTCATCTGGAAAAGTAACGGCTGTAGTTTCCCCTTGCTTTCAGGCGTTCGCAGTAACTGCATGGCAAAGCCACATTAGCTGATGTTACAAGGTCAGCTCAGTCTATCATCCAGACTGTTGCCCCTGTAACTACTGAAAAGGCTGCTGCCCCTCTTCAGGAATCACACGTTTGACTGGCCTCTCCACAGATACCCCTCCGCTGTGGTTGCACCTACGGTACGGAAATCTGCATCGTTGAGGCACGCAAGCCACCCCACCTCGGCAATGTCTGTGGTTCATGGGGGTGGTCAAGACAATTAAAATCAGAAAATATTGAGTTGAATAACCTTCATAATTTCGTATGGTACTGTACATGCCTTATTCAGTAATTTAGGATTAATTAACAATTTTGTGAATAATAACAATGAATCTAGCTTTTGCATTGATTGTGTATCAACTAATAAATGTATAAAGTTCCTTCCATGTATACAGTGATTACATAACAGGCTCTAAATGTTATATTTTTCGTCTGTTCTCAAATGATTTTATTAGTACCATAACTGATAATTACCAGAGGCACGGTAGGTGTGGCGTATACGCGGGAGGGGGGGGGGAATCTGTCGGGCTGCAGCTCCCCCCCTCCCCACCCAGACCCTCCTGGAGCCCACCCCCCAGACCTTGCTGCAGCCACCCATAGAGAGAGGGGGGGAGAGGGATCAATCCTGCCCAGATGAGTATAGGCGCAGTACGGTGACTTTTTTTTAGATATCACGCCAGCATGATGATGACCTCAGCTCGCACCAGGCCACGATCCTGGATACGCCACTGTGTGTGTGTGTGGAGGGGGGGGGGGTGGTAGATTACCTTGAGCAGTCAATCAAAAAATGGCGTAGGACATACGTTACTACTCTTTTCTTCGTGTATAATTGACATTAAAAATCATTAGCTCAATTTTTGTTCTAATGTTTGTATACCTGAAGAGGCCAGACTGATAAGGTAATCGATCTGTACAATTACAAACTACTTAAACTAACTTATGCTAATGACAATACACACACCCGTGCCCGAGGGAGGACTCGAGCCTTCCTCGAGAGTGGACGTGCAGTTCGTGACATGGCGCCTTAGAACTCACGGCCATTCACTAGCGGCCCCTCACTTTTCGTGTTCACTTATTAATATAAGATTATAACAGCAGTTTTATAGTGTTTATTTATAATTATCACTATCTTCTAAGCGCCTTTGAGCTTCGATAATTGCGCCTACAAGTGATTGGGTCAACCTTGAAGACAATAATGATATTGCTATACGGATGTGAGTAGGTGAAAGTATGAGCGAGAATTATAAAAGACAATGTAACGCCTGCAAAAACTTTCAAATGTTTCTAAATCTATGCAACTTAAATACTGCTGTTATCAGTCCCTAAGCTTACAAAGTATTTAAACTAACGAACTTAAAGACAACACACTTCCATGCCCGAGGGAGGACTTTAACCTACTGCAAAAGGTAACTAAGCGTTATATCCGCTGAAAGTCTTTACGACGAATGATATTCCAGTGTGTCGCCCATTGTGTCTCTTCAACGTCAAGGTTATTTTTCGAAATAGTCTTCAACATGTTGATAAACTAGTATTAACGATCAAAACAAAGAGCGCTCTGTTTACTTCAGAAGAATGTCATAATGTGTGGACTGTTCGTAAAACATCGTTCGGTAGGCAGAAGCAAGTCATAACTCTCAAAGTGCTAAGGCCACGTGGTAGAGAGAGAAAGGCGAGAAGCTATTATCTTCTGTTCTGGGATTCAACTGTCTGAAATCTTAACCGTGGTCTCAGAGTACGAAAACAACGAGTTTTAATAAGTAAGTCAATTTGTAAATCTCTTTTATTATATGAAATTCTTTTTAAGGATTTCCATATTGTTACAATCTATGTTTTGATCTTAACAGGCCCAGGCTTTTAAACGTGTATAATAAATCACAGAGGCACCTGATGCTGAGCCCTCAGGGCTCGAAATGTATTGTGTAAAATAAAACACAATTTGTGACTGAAGGTGAATTCATTTTATTTTTCTGAAGTGCAACAGTCACGGAACGTCACTGGCAATAATGCACAAAATTAAACGAGTAATTTTTGTTAATTGGTAACATGAACAACGTGATTTCACCTGTCCTATCTCTGTGAAACATTTGCACTCATCACAACATACCTTCTTCTCAGATGAACAGGCATATTTCTCTGTAGTTACATAAAAGAAGATACGTTCTAGCTGAGTGTTTTAATATTTACTGAACAGTTTGCCGCACAGAACGTTATGTTTCCACGTGCAATAGACGTAGCAGTAATTGTATAATTTAATATAAAGTTTCATATTTGCGCAGATTCGTGAATGAGGAAAGGTACTCAATTTTTCAGTGCGGCAGAGCAGAATAACGATTTTCGAAGTCCTGATGCCGGGTTCCTAATTGAGCTGGGATCATGGGGTGGTAAGATATTTAGGTTATGTAACGGAACATTTATTTTTAATGTGACACCCGTTACGGACAAACCTGTTCTTTTGCTCCAACTTATTACGAAGGTAAGTTTTTAGTGTAAAGTGTTTTGAGTTAAAAGGAAAAAAAGGACATATATTAATTTTGTTGTTTATGAATTAATGCTTGTTGTATTGAAATATCTTTTAGAACAACCGGCAGCGATGTAACCACCGAATCATTTGATCGCCGACAGACGGCCAGAGATCACTGTATGCCACAGTCATCGGACAAGGTATCACCTGCAACGCTGAATCTGTCCGCTAGAAGGCCTAACTGTTGGACATGTAACAATAATTAATTATTGTAAGGGGGAAATTTTTTTATATATTTTGTTCACGATTGTGGGGCCAGATATGGTCAGATTGACAAGAGTAGTCAGTTGTCCGGTGGCGTTATAGTAATTCAGACAACATGAACGTAATTGGGACGCAATATCGTACTATTTGCTATCGTAATTGAGAAAGTTACGACCTTAAATGGCAATAATTTTGATTAGGACGCATGAAATAATGACATCGATTGCTAGTAAAGGTAATTCCTTGAGTTAGTTGGCCAGTATTTGACCTAGTAAAGGTTCTATCGACTTCTATCAGGCATGCGTGAAGTTCATTTAGTTGAATAGGCAGCTAACAGGGTTAAATTAGATTAACCCAGTTGACCCTATAATCTTTCCAGAAAGATCGTAAGCATATGAATATAAGAGTTTATTTAAATACCATATTACGAGTGACTATAATACATTTTAATTCAGTAGAGGAGTTATTGATATTTTCTGTAAACCTCTACTAGGATCAAAGACAGATAGGTACGAGAAAAGGCAAATCTTTGTCAAAAAAGACCACGCAAAGTCAACAAGCGCTAAATTTCAGTACCCTTTTATAAGCTCTCGAGTCATAAAGGGGAAAACTTTAATTTTTAATAGAGTTTGCAAGCCATCAACACCTGAAGAGACAGAGTTGTAATGAAATAACATTCTTCAGCTAAGGATAAAAGTGGCGATGATGCTTTAGTGGTTTCGGTTACTTTATTTTGTTCTACTCATAAAAAGACATTTAGCTGGGTGACAGAACAGGAATCACTCGACAGCTTCCTAAGTTGTTGTATAGGCTAGATACCTAAAGTTTGCTCTTAAAGAAGTGTCTCCAAAGAACCAGTCGTTACGCAGAAGGAAAAAGATTAAAATTTTACCTTGTGGTGTTATCCTTCTTAGCAGTTTTTTATTAAAAAAATAAGAAGTTTAATAATAATAACAATTTCGTGTGGCTGAGTGGCCTGGTGCAAGTCTTTCGATTGGACGCAACTTCGGCGACTTGCGTGTCCCTAGCCTACCCCAGTTATCCATCTAGAGAAAGAAGACCTACAGCTTAACGTGGAATCCGAACCACGTGTCGTTTCTGGCAACTCCTCACATCGTTGAGAGGTGAAGGATGGGTTAAAGTGCAGACTGAAAAAATCCGAGGTCCGACCGGGTTTTGAACCCGCGACCCTTCTGTTTCCAGTCGAGCACTTTACCCCAAGCCCACCGGGTCCGACAAAAGTTTAATGATACAGGATTAAAACAAGAATTAATAAAAGGAAAAACTCCGTATATTTTAATTGATTTATTAATTAAAAAGAGAAACCCAACGAAGTAATTTTAGATTTTCGTATGAGTAAACTACTTTTACGTCAGTGTATATAAAGAATCTCTGGCAAAGTATGAAAGTAAACCAGTGATCTCTATAAAGTAAACATAATAGTATTATCTTGGGCTTGAATATTCACACAGCTGACTAATGCAATTTGGAATTAAAAAAAAAAAAAAAAAAAAAAAAAAAAAAAAAAAAAAAAAAAAAAAAGTTCAGGCCTGAAACGAATAAAAGAAAAATACTAATATATTTACGACAGAAATAACTCAAAGACAAAGAGATATATGTGTATTTTTATTTAATTTAAGGAGATTAAAAGTTTTTTTATCTCGTTGATTCCTAATTATTCTTCGAAGGGCTATAGCTGTAGATGCCTATAAATAAAAATAATAACATCCTTAAAGTTGGAAGGTAGATCCAATCTGAGAATAAGTTAAGCTTTGGCGTTACCCAGATGGAAGTATACCTTTTGCTATTTAAAAGTATTGGTTCTGCTCTGGTAACGGTTACATTGCAAACGAACACCTGGACACTTTTCTGTGACGAGTTTAGTCTGCGCGCTGTATTCTAGCACCGTTATCAATGTATAAAAAACTGTAGACGCCTTTTTCTATTATTTTTTTTCTTTTTTCGTTCGCAAAGACGATAGGGCCCTCGTTCGTTCACTATATAAATAGACGGCGAGTACTAATATTTACTCTGAATTCACAGAGATAATTTATTTGGCTGTTCAGATCTGAAGCGTAATTTTAGAGAAGGTAACTCGGTCCAGCGCCCATTTGTAAGGCCATTAGAGCACCTGTCTTACTGTACGCAAGTAAATTTTGAACGACGAACCGGGGTGGCGCTCAGGCAAATAGTGCAAATCAATTAATTACTTTATCAAAACATGCCAATTGTGCTTAAATTAATGTTATCCTAATGGCACAATTTTTATGTGCACCGTTCGGATCTTATTCGGATTTTACATGCAAAAACTTGTTATTTTAGATTTTTGAAACGTGTCACTTCTACCCTTTAAACTTGTACGAATCAGTTCAAACTTAACACAAAAATAGATGTTAAAAATAGTCAGATGACTTTGCTGTCTTATAATAATTATCCTTTCTCGAGATAAATGGGCCAAGTCAAATAATTTTTTAAATCGAATAATCTTTATTAGGTACTGAAATATCGTTAGGACTTGTTGAGACTAATTAGGTGTCCAGACAATAGTGACTGCATAGTATTTTGTCTGTTAATTATGGTTTCGTTGTTGAAACGTTGATTGCTGTAAGCTGTTAAGTAAGTACAATGAAATAATCATAAAGATTATTTAATTGCTGGGGCGATATTGTTATGGCCTTCTAATCCACAACTATGGTAAGCTGAGAACCAGAATGAAAACTGTTCCTATCAGACCACAACAAAAGACGAATATGTCCTGGCCAGGGTGAAAGATGTAAAGTAGGGGAAGCTTCAAAAACATGTAAAGCAAAATATATTGGTATATTTTGTGCATTTCTAAAGGAATAAGTTTCATGTCGTATAACAAAGCACATAGCATAATTTCATGCAGCGTGGCATTTCTTATGCAATATGACACTACGTGCCAGTGAATTTTAGGATGCATGCGTTCCCACTCAGGGGTACTTGCTATTACATATCCACGCCTCTCGAGACCTCACTGAGGTGGGAAATTAGGATCAATTCGTAATGAATCACGGATATTTCAAGAAGTTTTTAATTTAAGAAGCTGCCAGACAGGGTATTCCCCTCCTTCACATGTTTCACTCTTGCTAGGACGTATTCGTCTTTTGCTGTGCAATGATAGCACATTTTTCATTCTGGTAGGTAACTTTAATTCTACCATAGTTAATTAGCAGCCGTAATCGAATGGGTTGTGAATAGGTAGACTTCAAAATTTCTTCACAAAAAAATTAAGTGAACGCCGTGTTTACGATTATTTTACTCCACTTACTTATGCTTACTCCGTTCCCCAACAATGCTTTCATACCCTTCGACACAAAGCTATTGTGTTTTTTTTTCTGTACAAGTTGTATATAAATTACCGTTCCCTATTTTTTACACCAGCTACCTTCAGAATTTGAAATAATGTATTTCATTCAACGTTATCAAAAACTGTATCCAAATCTACAAAAGCTAGATACGTTGGTTTACCTTTCCTTAACACGTCTTCTACGATAAGTCGTAATGTATTGCATGGCGTGTTCCTACATTTCTCCTAAACTCAAACTGATCTTTCCCGAGGTCGGATCCTGCCAGATTTTCCATTCTCCTGTAAATAATTCGTGTTAGAATTTTGCAACCATGACTTATTTAACCGGTAGTTCGGTAAGTTTTACACCTGTCTGTACCTCCTTTCTTTGGAACTAGGATAATGCACTATTTCTTAGCCATATTAATTAAGGCCTCCTGCTATGGGGACATGCTGCAGTTTGTAAAGATGTGTTAATGCTACAAAAAAAAGGCTGTCAGAATCATTACATCAAGCAAAAGATTGTATCACTGCAAGCCAATATTCAAACGGTTAGGTATTATGACGATCTTCAGCCAGTATGTGTGTTTATGCCTCATCAGCATAAAAGAAAACCAAGGGGAGTTCAGCATGAGGCAAGATATACATAACCATGACACCCGTAACAAGAGGAGCATTGAAATACCAAGCGGTCGTCTGACTGGAACACAAGACAGTTTTCCAATGGTTGCACTGAAAATGTTTAACTCGCTGCCAAAAGAAGTGCAATCCCTGCCACCAGAATCATTCAAGAGGAAAATTGCACAGGACCTGAAAGAGCACCCACTATACTCAATTGATGAATTTTTCAACAGTGATGAAAGTGACTGGACAAAATGATAATGTTTATGTTGTATATGACCAAATTGTAAACTTTTTTCTTATATATATATATATATATATATATATATATATATATATATATATAATCTTGACGCAGTCTGTCTAGTCATGACTGGTAAACGACACAGAAATAGTAATAAAGTAATAAAGATTATTACATTAATTCAGTTTGTGTATTCAGCATGCTCTGAAGAAAAGCAAGCAGCGCGGGAGTAGCCGAGCGGCGGGGGAAGAAAAGCAGGAGTAATTTGCAGTGGGATTTAAAGTTTCGGGGAAGAAGTAAAAACTCTGTGGCTTTCCGATATCATTGTCATTCTGTAAGAGACAGGAGAGGACGTGGAAGAAGAATTGAACCGAATAGACACTATCTTGAAAGCAGGGTATAAGATGAACATTAAAAAGAGCAAAACAAATGTAGTTGAATACAAGTATATTGAATATGTAATCGAGATATATAGAAGAATTAAATCAGGCGATACTAGAACGGGACTAGGAAACGAAACAATAAAGAGGGTAATTTCTAAGTAAGAGATATTTTTTGACATCGAATAATAACTTAAATGCTAGGAACTCTTTCCTAACCCCAACTGTCTGGAGTTTAGCCTTGTACGGGGGTTGAAACGTGGACGATAAAGAGTTCATACAAGAAGAGGACAGAATCTTTTGAAATGTCGTGCTACAGACGAATGCTGAAGGTTAGGTGGGTGCATCGCGGAACTAATGAGGAGCTACTGGACAGAATTGGAGAGAAAAGAAATTTCTTGCCTAACTTATTGATAGCAGGGATCGATTGAGGGGACACATTATGAGACATCAAGGAGTCGTCAATTTAATATTCGGGGGGGGGGGGTGCTAAAATCGTTGAGGGAGACTAAAAGAAGAATACAGTGAGGAGGTTCAAAGGGATCTAGATTGTCATTTTTATTCGGAGGATAAAAGAATTACACAGTATAGTGAAGAGAGCTGTGTCAAACCAGTCTGTGTACTGAAGACCACAGCAACAACAACTTAATATCCTACTGCAATATTAACGTACCGTATAACTAGTGACGGTAATTAATTGGCAAAATACTGTCAACATTTGAGATGATCGTCGTCTGGAAGTCCAACGATCCTCAGAACGAGCTAAATTTAGCTGGACCTTAAACGATAATATCTCGACAACGCATGATATTTATTCGGTGAAGAGATGTTTTGAGTTATCCATTTATTACCTTCGTGTGCAAGTTGTAACAGATTCGTACGAGTGTGAAATGTTGAAGCGAGGCTCTTCAAAATCCTCCCGCAGAAACAGGATTTTTGCCACACAGTGAAATCAGAAAGGTGCTCATAAAAATGGTGTCATTAGCTGAGCATTAATTACTACTCAATTAATATATTTTTCAAAAAGAGTTAAAAGATCTGTTTTCAGATGCAATATTTATAGATTTACTAGCTTAACGCCCGCTGCTTCGCATGCGCAGGCTGGTTGGTCTGTACCCGTTGTTTCTCCCTCTTAATATAAATTTTCATAGATATAAATTATGTACTATCATAATGAAATGTTGTGATACTACTTAGCCGCGACAGAATGGCCGTGCGTATTGAGACGCCATGCTGCGGTACGCGCTGCTGTTTGCCGACGGGGGTTCGATTCGCCCCTCGGGCATGGGTGCTTGTGTTATCCTTAGCATAAGTTAGTCTAAGTTAGTTTAATTAGTTTGCAAGCCTTTGGAACTGATTACCCCGTAGTTATGTCTCTTAAGATTTACAAACATTTGAACATTCGATTTTACTACTTGTAACCCCGTATGGCACCCCTTAATAGTTGAATTTCGAAAAACCCCAAGTGCCTTTTAAATTCCAACCAAGTATGCAAATATCTTTTTTTGTAATTCTGGGTTCAAAATTGGCTTAGCAGCAACGTATTTTCAAAAAATGTTTCATCCCAAATTTCACCCCCTAAATGATTAATTTTCTGAAAATACCGAAACATGTATCTTTTTAATTCTGATCAAGAATTCATATAACAATTTATGTAGTTATAGCTTCAAAAATGCCTTAATAGCAAACGATTTTCGAAAAACATCCCGTCTCCAATTTAACCCCCTTGATGGTTGAATTTCCAAAAATGCCGAAACACGTATTTTTTAAATTCTAACGAACAATAGAAATACCAGTTTTTGCAGCTCTAACTTCAAAATTGTCTTGACAATTTGACAAATTGTTGATCCCCAATTACCCCCTTAGTTGTTGAATTTCCAAAAATACCGCAACACGTGTCTTTTAAATTCGAACCCCGAATCCAAATCCGAAAATTTGTAGTTCTAACTTCAAAATTGCCTAAATAGCAAAAGGTTTTCGAAAAATATCCCCTCTCCAATCTAACCCCCTTTATGGTTGAATTTCCAAAAATACCGAAACACTTATTTTTTAAATTGTAACCAACAATATAAGTATCAATTTTTGCAGCCCTAGATTCAAAATTGTCTTAATAGCTATTAATGTTTGCGTCCCGTATTTTCCTCCCTTATTGGTTGAATATAAAAAATTGCCAAAAATATGTCTTTTAAATTAGAACCCTGAATTAAAATCCCAATTTTGTAGTTCTAGCTTCAAAATTGCCTAAATAGCAAAGTATTTTCAAAAAAACGTTTCATCCCCTATTTCAACCCCTTGTGAACGGAATATCACAAAATAGCTTCTTAAATGACACCTATAGAGTAAGATTAACACCTTCTACAAATTTCAAATTTCTATCTTCAGTGGATAAAATGGTAATAAAATAAAATAATTAAAAATAAGTAAAAAAATAAAAATGTTTTACCGACCGATGCATTGAAACGCTCGATTCCTTGCTGGAATGATGATGCGTCAGTCAGTCAGTCATTCAGTCAGTCAGTCTGGACATTGCCTTTTATATATAGAGATACATTATAAATTATTAAATTTAGCTTGACTATAAAAATTATATTTCGACAACAGATAATATTAAAAGAAATGTATATCCACCTGGAGAAAACACAATAGCTCCATGGAGAGACACATAGGGTAACAACAACAACAACAACAAAATAAATAAATAAAATAAACAAATAAAATAAAAAAGTAAATAATAAATAAAAATGTATTACAGGCGGATGCATCGAAACGCTCGATTCCTTGCTGGAATCCAGTAGATGCTGCGAGCAAGAGAAATCAATAGGCAGGGGGCCATAAGTTGAGAATTTTCGTTGGAAGGGAAGCGTGCCTGGATAGCCTAATTGGTTAAGGCGACCGGTGGCCCGAAGCAGAAACTCCGGGTTCGAACTGCGGTCCAGCACAAATTTTCAACTTTGTCGTTGAATTTATTCACTCGTTGAAATGGTGGAATTCTATCAATATTTCGATTTCGTAAATTTTCCGCCGTTACATCAACTAATGGTGTCTGTTCTTTGGGACATGTCCGAAAAGGATAGACACCATATCAATAGTCCTTCACTATCACCTGACTTAATTTGAATGCATTGCATTACTCTTGTTCTGTTGTTGTGAATGTTCATTTTATATCCTCCTTTCAAGACTCTTCTGGGTCCTTTGCTGTCTCCGACAGAACTGCAATGTTATCGCCAAACTGCAATTTTTTTAAATTTTTTAATTAATTTATTTATTTATTTTCTATTTTCCTACCTGAACTTTAATTTCCTTTTCAAATTTATCTTTGTTTTTCTTCATAGCTTACTCAATGTTCAGCTTGAATAACATTGGAAGAATGCTACAACCCTGATTTACTTTAACCACGGCGTCCCATCCATGCCCTTATACTCTTATAACTGTTTCTGTACATGTTATAAATAAATCCAGGTACCTGCTCAATAATGATGTTTGTTATAAGTGCACAATAGATCTAGTTCGGCATTGTATTGCCATTGTCCATCTCTTGTGAAATATAATGAACAGAGTTAATATTGATCTAATTACGGTCATGTTATGCTACGATGGTTTTATATGTTCACAAGAATTTTACCTACATTAGATTGTGATCTAATGTACTTAACGCGTCTGTTAGTAGGTTCATTGGATCTCCGGGCGGAACCTACTTCGAAGAGATTCAGGCCGAAAGGAACTTTCAGGATAGGAACATGGAATGTAAGAAGTTTGAACAGTCCCAAACATTATTAGACGAATTAATTAGATACGATGTAGACATTACACCTGTTCAACTGGGTGGCAGGGAGAAGGTGGCATAAAGAGGGGTAGCTATATCTTTTTCTGTGGAAGTGCAGATGCTCACAGTTTTTGAACAGGTTTTGCAGTACAGAGAAAAGTGCTTCCCGCAATCAGAGATACGAGGTTTATTAGTGACAGGCTACCAGCTATAGTGTTGTCTTTCAGGTGGAATAGATTAGTAGAAATTATTGTACACGTACCCACTGAGGACACTGAAGACGTTGTTAAATACGGTTTTTGTGAAGAACTGGATAAACTGTTGGATGAGTTTTCCTCGAATGATATGAAATTAATCATAGGCGATTTTAATGCGAGGTAGGGAAGGAGGAAATATTCCGGCTTACAATTGGGAAAGATAGTTTGCATAACATTTCGAATGATGATGGCACATGCATAGTTATTTAGCAGTTTCCGAAGACTGATTGTAAAGAGCACATATTACAAAAGGAAAGACATTCATAAAGCAACTTGGGACTCCCAGGATGGGCAGACCAGAAACCAAATTGATCATGTGCTTGTGGATCGGAGGTGGCACACTAGTATGGGAAATGTTAGAACTTTCAGGGGAGCATATTGCCATTCTGATCATTTTCTCGTACTTACGAAAGTTCACCAACGGCTATCAACAACAGCATCTGGATGTCACAATACAGGACTCATTAGATTCGATACTGACAAGCTAAATGATGAAAATTCTAAAAGGAGGTACAAATGTTTAAAATGTTCAAATGTTTGTAAATCTATTGGACCAAACTGCGTGGTCATCAGTACGTAGCTTACAAACTACTTAAACTGAGGTAAAATAACCTGAGGACTGCACACACACACACACACACACACACACACACACACACACACACGCGCGCGCGCGCGCGCGCGCGCACACACACACACATGCTCCAGGGAGGACTCGAACCTCCGACGGCGAGCAGCCGTGCGCTCTGCAGCGAGGCGCCTCAGATCAGAAGGAGGTACATGATAGAAATTTCAATTAAATTTGATGCCCTCGGCTCACACGAAAATCAGGGCGAGGTGTAAACAAACAGTATATCACTGCTATAAATAATATCAAAGAGGCTGCCAGGGTTACAATAAGTACAATTAAGAAGAATAGGAGAAAACCATGGTTTGATGAGAAATGCTAGAAGTTGGTAAAAGAGAAAAGCGCGATTAGTTTGGGATAAAATGGGAAACAGTAAAAGAGAGGAGTTCTTAACATGAGACGCCAAATTTCTACATCTACGTACATACTCCGCAATTCACCGTAAGGTGCGTGGCGGGGGGTACACTGTACCACTACTAGGCATTTCCTTTCCTATTCCATTCCCAAACTAAACGAGGAAAAAAAGAATGCCTATATGCCTCCGTACGAGCCGTAATTTGTCTTATCTTGTCTTAGTGATCTTTACACGAAATGTAAGTAGGCGGCAGTAAGATCGTACTACACTCAGCTTCAAATTCCGGCCCTCTAAATTTACTCAACAAAAATTCACGAAAAGAACGTCGTCTTTCTTCCAGCGATCCCCAATTGAGTTGCCGGAGCATTTCCGTAACACTCGCGCATTGGTCGAACCTACGATAACAAATCTAGCTGCTCGCCTCTGAACCGCCTCTATGTCTTCCTTTAAACTGATCTGCTGCGTGTCCCAAACACTTGAGCAATACTCAAGACGTGGTCGTACAAGCGTTTTATACGCGGTCTCCTTTAAAGGTGAAGTACATCTTCCCAAAATTGTCCCAATAAACCGAAGTCGGCTGTCCGCCTTACTCACAACTGTCCTTACATCGTTCCATTTCATATCGCTCTGCAATGTTACGCCTAGATATTTGAACGACGCGACAGCATCAAGAAGCTCACTACTAATGCTGTATTCGAACATTATGGAGTTGTTTTTCCTACTCATGTGCATCACACTTTTCTACACTGAGTGCTAGCTGCCATTCTTCGCACCAACTAGAAATTTTGTCTAAGTCATCCTGTATGCTATTACAGTCAGTTACAGACGACACCCTCCCATACACCACAGCATCATCAGCAAACAGCCGCAAATTACATCTTACTCTGCCCATCAGATCATTTATACAGATAGAAAATAAAAGCGGTCCTATCACACTCCCCTGGTGCACGCCTGACGATACACTCGTCTCTGATGAACACTCGCCGTCGAGAACAATGTACTGCGTTCTATTACTTAGGAAGTCTTCTAGCCAGTCACAAATCTGTGAATCTATTCCATAATCTCGTATCTTCGTTAGCAGTCTGCAATGTGGCACCGCGTCAAACGCCTTTTTGAAGTCGAGAGAAACACAATCCGCCTTTTCCCTTCATCCATATCTCGCAAGATGTCATGTGAGAAAATGGCAAGCTGAGTTTTACATGAACGATGTTTCCTAAACCCGTGCTGATTCATGGAAAGAAGCTTTTCAGTTTCAAGGAAATTTACTATATTCGAACTGAGAATATGCTCTAAAATTCTACATGAAACTGATGTCAACGATATTGGCCTGTAATTGTGTGGGTCAGTTCTCTTTCCTTTCTTATAAACGGGAGTCATCTGCGCTTTTTCCCAATCACTAGGAACATTGCACTGAATTAAAGATTCGCGATAAATGCAAGCTAAGTAGGGGGCCAACACCACAGAATAGTCTTTGTAAAATCGAACTGGTATTCCATCCGGACCAGCAGACTTTTTCGTATTTAGCTCTCTCAGCTGCTTCTCTACGCCGGAAATACCTATTGCTATGTCCCCCATTTCGGAATTAGTACGTTGATCAAATGATGGTACATTTGTGCGGTCCTCCTGCGTGAAAGATTTCTTTAAGGTTAGCTTTCCGTTTGCTTTCTTCTATTACTGCTCCGGAATGATCAACGAGTGACTGGACAGTGGGCTTTGACCCGCTTATCGATTTTACATAGGACCAGAATTTTTTCGGGTTCTCTGAAAGATCTTTTGCTAAGGTATGGCTGTGATAATTATTGCATGCTTCGCGCATCGATCATTTTATAGACGCACGAATATCTACTAACTTTTGCCTGTCATCATTTGCGTGTTCTTTTTTGAATCTAGAGTTCCCGAAGTTAAGCACTGTCAGGCTTGGTTAGCACTTGGATGGGTAACCGTCCGAGTCTGCCGGCGGCAAGTGGGGTGCACTCAGCCAACTGAGGAGCCACTTGATTGAGGTCGGAAACGGACAAAACGGTCGCGAGTGCGAGGCGGGGCGCTGGCCACGTCCCCCTACATACCGCTTCCAGTGACGCCTTGCAGCGGAGCATGACACGGCGGCCGGTCGGTATCAGATGGACCTTTCGAGGCCCGTGTAGGTCGGAGTTTAGTTTCTTGAAATCC
This sequence comes from Locusta migratoria, assembly GCA_026315105.1. Classification (NCBI taxonomy): domain Eukaryota; kingdom Metazoa; phylum Arthropoda; class Insecta; order Orthoptera; family Acrididae; genus Locusta; species Locusta migratoria. The sequence goes on from CM048744.1 coordinate 675,104,042, forward strand.
GGAGGGTAATTAGTCTGACTCATACATCTTCCACACCAGGTGGAATAGTTTCGTCATGGCCGGGTCTCCCACAGACGTCAGCAGTTCTGAGAATATCGTGTACTCCAGGAATCTTGTTTCGATTTAGACCCTTCAGTTCTCCGTCTAGTTATTCTCTCTGTACATTATCTCATCTTCGTGTACTTCTTTTCTGCAGTACTGCCTTCAAGTTCAAATGTTCAAATGTTTGTATAGCTCATGGGACTTAACTACGGGGTCATCAGTCCCTAAACTTACTAACTAATTATCAACTAGCTAACACTAAGGACGGCACAAATATCCATGCCCGAGAGGGGATTCAAACCCCCGACCGTAGTGGCCGTGCAGACCGTGACTGGCGCGCCGCAGTCCCCTCGGCCACCGCGGCCGGCTCCTTCAAGTTCATTACCATTGTTTAGCGCTTCTATATGTGCTTTCCACATTTCAGATTTCCCTTCTTAGCACTGGTTTTTCAAGTGAGGTTTGATATTCATTTTTTTTCCGAGCGTCTTCTTCTCTTTCACCTAGTTATACATTTCTCCAGACACTAGTATTTGTCCTCTGGTCACTTCAGCTTAGCCAATGTACACTTTATGTGAACATCATTTTTAGCCGTCTGTACTTCGTTATGCGTGCTTCATTTGCAGCATTTTTATATTTTCTCCTTTCATAGATTAAATATCTCTTGTAATAAGCAAGGATTTCGATTAGGCCCTGCCTTTTCAGACTACTTAAAGAAATTAGAGCGTACCCTGTAAAAGACGCAATGTGAGTAACTTATAAAATTACATGTGTCCACCTTGTATCGTTATGACGGCTTTGCTGAAGTCACTTCCAGTAAGATGCGTCAATTTTTGTGGACATATGGTAGTATATTTTTGCTGTTGATCAGATACGATATAGGTCTAACCTTGTGACTCGGTGCTTCAGTGGTAAAGTTCCCGACCATTACTAGGCGTTTTATGTGTCATGTTCACTTCATTCGTAACTGGCATTGTCTCTTGACGTGAAAAATATCGAGCTGGACTGTGTGGTTAGCAATGCACGTAGCAATCCATGTCGCTACACCCATCCCCAATAACTGGTTGGGTAAGTTCGATCAAAGGCAACGGTATAGCACACCACCTCCAACATTACTATCCTTCGTAAAGTAGTTTGGTGTTCAAAACAGTCTTCGTACTGATGACAGCTTTACTCCCAGTAATTTTACACTTCGTGTGTCATCATTTCTTGATTTTTTTTTTCTTTGCTGTGTGAAACATAACACATACGGTATGTGACATACCACTAAATACACTACAATGGACTATATTTGATCCTACAACTTCAGTTTTTTAGGTCGTCAAGTAATTCATCATTGTTTCTTCTAGAAAAGTTCCTTTTCTACTGTTCTGAGTTATCTGAAAATGTCCTAAATGATGTGCGTTCAAGTATCCGTTTTTGAACAAGACAAAACTAGTTCATGAACTATCTATCGTCAGATCATTGTCTGGTGCTTTAGCCTAGCGGAGTTTATAGTAACCAACAAGCCAGGTAAGAAGTTCACTGAAAGCTGTTAACTGTCGAAACTATTTCTCACAATTCCTATGACGTCATAAGAAGCAGAAAGGTGCATTGCAACTTTAAAAAGAATGTTCTTACGCAACTCTACGAACTACGAAAGACTGTCGGCCTTGGCAATGCTTTTCTTTGGAACAATCTCGTAATGTAGATCGCATACGTCAATCAGCGAGTGAATGAGAAGTTTGCATCAACAAAAAATAGGAGGACAAATGTGCAGTAACAATGAGGTAAGAATATGTGCACTGATTTCAGTCTTTTAAGTGATGAAAGTATTTAAGGTCTACTGGAGTATAGCTCGTTATGTAACGATAAATCGTAGCATGTTATTTATCAAAAATAGTTTTCTGTTACAAATAAATATACAATTTTTCACCTTATCGTAAATTCATCATCATCTTGGACAGTTTCCAGCCTCTGGCCGGGTCTGCTTCGAACATAAGCCTCTCCATCATCTTCTGTCTTCCCACCATCTCTCCGTCTTCACCTTGGTCCAGTCTTCTCCTTTCTTCTTTACACCTTCCTCCACTCCTTTCAGCCATCTGTCTCTCGGTCTTCCTCTTGGTCTCTTTCCTTCCAGTTTCATCTTGTGCATCCTCCTGGGTATCCTGCTCTCCTCTATTCGCTCAATATGCCCATACCATTTCAGACTTGGTTTCTCTATCTCCTCTTGTAATGGTTCCACCCTGATCAACTCTCTGATCCTCTCATTTTTTAATCTGTCTATCTTTGTCACTCCAATACTGTTCCTCAAGAATTTCATCTCACTAGCTTGTAATTTGCTTTTCTCTCTTCTTTTCATAACCCAGGTTTCAGATGCATATGTCAGGATAGGGACATAGTATGATCGGTATATAACTTTTTTACTTCTTAGGGGTACATCCCCGTTCCATATCAGTCTTCTGACACTCTTCCTTATCGTAAATTACATTTTAATCACTGAATTCGTTCTACTCCAAGAGTTTTAGGTATGTTTACATCGAAACAAACGTTTGGAAGCTATAATAAAGAATGTTCTCAGCTGTAAGCGTCTCATACAAATATGCAGCACCGGCCGCTACTGTTGTAATCTACACTGAAGAGTCAAAGGCACTGGCACACCTTCCTCATATCGTGTAGGCTCCCCACGAGCACGCAATACTGCCGCAACACGACGTGGCACGGACACCGTGCAGTCTGCCGGCCGCGGTGGCCGAGGGGACTGAGGCGCTCCAGTCACGGTCTGCACGGCCACTACGGTCGGGGGTTCGAATCCCCCCCTCGGACATGGATATTTGTGCCGTCCTTAGTGTTAGCTAGTTCATAAGTAGTTTGTAAGTTTAGGGACTGATGACCCCGAAGTTAAGTCCCATAAGCTGTACAAACATTTGAACTTTTTTTTTTTCCGTGAAATGGTGGTTTGGGAAAATTCCCACCTCTCGCTTCCTCTGAGATGCTGTGTCCCATCTTTCATGCGGCAACTATATAAAACCGCGTCCAAACTCACTTAAATCGTGATAACCTGCGATTGTAGCAGCGGTAACCGATCTAAAGACTGCAGTAACCGATCTAGAGACTGCGCAAGACACCTGTTATACGAGATGAGTCACTATTGCCACCAAGAATAACTCAGAAATAATAACAGGAGCTGAAAAGTTTGTGGGACAACGGTGCACAGAATTTGGCGTTGGTTTTTTGTTGCTAGATGGGGTCGCTTCAGAGATATGGTCAGATTTGCTATTTTTTTGTGAAATGCTACAGTCTGGTACTTCTTTTCTGTAGATACCGAGACGAACCCAATATTGCCTGGCACTAAGGTCTTTAAAGATCAACTAAGGTCAAAAAGGTGGCAGCAATAAGCATTGTGAAGCCGCCCACCGGTTCTGTCATGAATGGCGATAAGCGCTTGGGGAGATGGGTCGCTGGCAGCATTCTGGGGACTGAAAATTTTATTTTAGTCGCCATGGTAACGCCTGCAGGTACCGTAGTGATACGGAATACACTCGATCCACGATAAGAAGATTGTAGCGCTGCATTGATACCAATGGTCATCCGTTCGAACACCTTCTGTAAATGGACGATCATACCACGTTTTTGCTCTTCGTTGACCTTCAAAGTCCTTCATTATTCAACAGTTCTATAAGGGACGCTTTACAGCGCATCACCACCTGTGACCTTTATATTTGTAAAGCGTCCCTTAGAGCATTGTTTAATAACGATATCTGAAAATGGGTGCATACCTCATTGGTGACTTCACATTTGGAATTCAGTGACCTTACTGTTACACATCATTGCATTCGTCTCGATAATCGCTATCAGAAAATAAGTACCAAACTATAACCTCCCATAAAAAAAAAAATTAAAAAAAAAATAAATAAAAATAAAAAATATATATATAAAAAACGGAAATTGATTTTCACATCTTTAAAGTGACTCAACCTCTCAAAATAAATAAATAAAATAAAACAAAATAAATAAAGGGGGTCATATCGTGGCTCCCGCGGTATGTATTCGCCTATACCAGTTTCTTTGGCTCTTTAGAAAGGCGCGCTGGAGGGTACATTGTAGTGGGTTAACACGTTTGTTACTTTTCACGCTGAAACGGCTGGGCAGAATTTAACGAAATGTGGTAAAGCAGTCAACAATCCGAAGATTGGTTTGAACACCACAGTGCTTCACTAAGCATGGTCCTGTTTGGAGGTGGTATGCCGTTGCCTTCCTCCGACCTTCGAACTGACTTACCCAGTCAGTTATAGGGGGACATTCAGTTTAACGTGGTGCTACTCGGTATTTTTCACATGAGCAATACTGCCAGAGGTGAAGGAAGTGGAAAGTGATATATAAAAGTCATAGGACCAGGCGGGGAACGAACCCGTGACCTTTGGATTTGTAGTCTGGCACTCTACCACTGTGCAACCGAGGCGATACCCCGGACTACTACGTGGGCTGCCTTTCGTACGCCTCCGTAGATGCATGGTGGAGGGCACGTTACAACAAACATCCAAATTGTTTGGTCACTATGGAAGGCAGCACATAAATGTATGTTTTCGTGAAGGAGACTTTTATAATCTGCAAGCCAGTGACGTTAGGTTGGCGGAGGGTACCTTCCGTCTTTGACACCGTTTGACTAGTCACCATGAAACTTGGTGCATATATGAAAGTTTATATATGTAGGAGGGAGAGGAGTAGGTGGAGGAGGAAACGGACAGAAAGAGGAGGGAGGAGACAGAGAGGGTACAGGAGGATAGAGAGGGTATATGGTGACAGACAAAAAGGAGATGAAGAAAGGGAGGAGAGTAAGGAAATGGACGGGAGGAGACGAGGGGAGGAGAAGCTGAACAGAGAGAAGGCGAAGGGGGAGATAGACTTCCGGAAGATTGGATACCTCATATACATTTGTTCGTTTGTTCGTATTTTATTTCTATAATTCGCAACCAAACAAGCGAACACTTTCAAATTTCAAAAAATTATTTGCACAATTATATCTTCTGCGGCAGCAACGCGCCGGGTAGCAGCTAGTAAAGAATACATTTGTTTCCTCTGAGATAACATTGTCTTGTCACTGTTCGTGAGGAAGGAGGGGGTGGTGATCGCCAGAATATTTTTACTTCGAAGAGGTTAAAAAACACCGCTCTATTGGAAGCCAGGAGCCTACACAGCATACTTTTCCCCAGTTATGCTGTTCTAATAGGCTTCGTCGACGAATCTCTTGTAGCAGTGTCCGGAGATCGTAGGAGGAATCACCAGCAAGTTTTATCTATAGCTGTTTACTAATAATAAAACTATAAATCTTCTGTCGTTGTACACTTCAATCTTCAAAAGTACTAGATGAATTTTCAAGTGATTTTCACAGGAAATGTGAGCGAAATTTGGGTAAACATATAGGCTTGTTTTCATCAAATGTTCAAATGTTTGTAGAGTCTATGGGACTTAACTACGGGGTCATCTGTCCCTAAACTTACAAACAACTTATGAACTACTTACGAACTAGGACGGCACAAATATCCATGCCCGAGAGGGGATTCGAACCCCCGACCTTAGTGGCCGTGCAGACCGTGACTGTAGCGCCTTAGTCCCATCGGTCACCGCGGCCGGCTCAAGGAAAATTGTTCTAATGTTGAAGCGCAACTCATATGTTGTACACTAGTCAATTAGTTCTACACAGCAAGATGACGAAATAGCATGACCGAGTGTCAAGTGGAAGATCAGTGTTCGATCCTATCTGCAAAATACACTATGTGTTTTACTTTGTGTATTAAAATTTTAATGACATTTCTTTGCTTCCACGAGAGTATCCTCAAAATGGATATATGCAACGAATAACTAATCTAATCTATATTTAAAACATAATGACATTCCTTCGCTTTTATGGATAGTTTCATGTACTACAAAAGAATAATTTGCGAGGACAATCGAATTTATGGAGTTTGCTTTGTGATTTCGGTGCATACTTATTGGATTTTGAGTCCGTTTTGTTTACGAATTACTATGTCTAGAAAACTGTCAAGTCTTTCATAATACACAAGAGCGGCTACAAGACTCAGGATTGTCCGGTCTCTTGGCTAGGACAACTGAGTTAACAAAGCGTACCAACAACGTACCATTACTTTTGAAGGTAAGGTGGTGAGATGTATAAGAACGGTTGCACCTAACATGGTGAACATACGCCTAACAGGGAGTCGCTCAGTGTAGAACAGATAAAGGACAGTGACAATAGAAACTTACAACACAGGAAGACAATTGAGTAAGTAATCTTCAGTGAAGAACAAGAGAGAAGAAGAAAGAGGCCTCGTAACATCGCGAATCTCTGGAGACAGATCGGAACGGATAAAATTAATATGTACAAAGAGGAAGAAGAAGAAGGAAAAAGAAGTGCCATATTGAGTTTACGTGCACTGTAAAAGTGACATTCGTATAAATAAATAAAAGTTCTTGTGCGTGCGATAAATCTCTAAACTCTCGACCTGTGTATATCGATTGTACTGCGGCGACTAACTCGCGCGCATTCGCTTGTTGCCAGCAATAGCAAAGAAGGAAAGAAGTGCGTCTTCTCTTTGCATTTTTAAAACTAATTTTACCAAGAATCCTGCCTAGCCTCTACTACGATGTTACAGATAACGAGATCAGCATTCGAAATGTCCACTATTTCGCGAGGCCGACGTTCTTCCTCGAAATCAAAATACACATGTTCGCCTTCAACGTACATCGCAAGCAAGAACTGTTCTGCCTGTTATCCAAACGGTTCCTTAACACTCAGCAAAACAACTACTTTGCAACGTTACAGGCAGCCTACGACCCAGGCGCCAGGAACAACAGGCTTCGCCTACCAAAACAAAAGTCCCGCTGTCCCGCTGAACAGGTACCACTAGACAGGATAGTACAGGGGTAGTGACTAACCGGGCCTTTGGGAGCTGTAAATTCCAATATTGCTAATCCATTACTCTAAAATGATACGACTTAGCGACTTCCAATATACTTAACACATAATTTCAAACATTAACGAAAGCTATTCTCGCAGACAAAAAGAAAAGTTATCACATTTACGCTGTTTATGTGGTCAAGCTTGATCACCTAACAAGACGTTTACATTCCTTACTTATTAACGAGTGCCTAAACTCGCAACACATAATGAGCGCATTTAGCGATCCACAACAAAGTTATAATTTCAATCATTTTCTAAGCTCTCTCTCTCTCTTATGTGCTTATCGTCAAGAATAACTAAGAGCGTTATTATGATTGTCGCATTGTACTGGAAAGAGCACGCTAGAAACTCGCGCTAAACTTTGTCTCTCTCTCTCTGTCGTTCTCTTTTTTTTTTCTTTTTTTTTATTAATATCTTTGGTGACTAGGTAGACCAGGTGACCGCGGTCTCGACCGGGTAGAAATATGAAGATAAATATTTAGTTACGGTTCAGAGGGCTCTTGTGCTGATGCTGGCAACGACCATTTAATGCTGTTTGAAAATGTCACCATATAAAATAAGGGGATTGTATAATGAAAACAATTTAGTTTTCTTCGATTGAGAAGCAACAGCAAATTATTTCCTGAAACCACTATGGTTAATGTCGTTATAGCGTTTGAGGTTACTGTCTTTGTACTGTGCCAATGTCATTTGACACAAATGACACATTGGCTTAACATTTATCTCTACATAGAAAACAAAATTTCCAGAGGAGGCGAGGTACTGGCGGAAGTAAATTTGTGAGGTAGGATCGTGAGTCGTGTCGGGGTAGCTTAGTCGGTAGAGCACTTGTCCGGCAAAGACAAAGGTCCCAGGTTTGCGTCCTGGTTCCGGCACACAATTTTAATCTGACAGGAAGTTTTTAAAAAAAATTGTGCGTCCCACGCATTATTACTCTGTTCTCTTCTTAATATTTACACATCTTAGACAACATTTTAACTTTAGGACACCAACAAAATCATAAGGTTACTTAAACACTGTTACAGCACAGAGCTCATCGCCTCCATCTTCGAAATTTACTGGAATCACGTGACTTGAAAGCGCAGATGTGGTGACAACTCCCTCCAGCGAATTACCGAGGTCGCATTTCTTACAGGAAGCGTCGCTGTGCCAAAGGGGTCATACCGGTTATAAGGTAGGTCTTCATAATGTTGTGGTTGGTGAATGTAGTCCCTCATGATTATTCAAAAATGTTCAAATGCTTCTAAATATATCGGACTCGCCGGCCGCGGTGGCCGAGGGGACTAAGGCGCTCCAGTCACGGTCTGCACGGTCACTACGGTCGGGGTTCGAATACCCCCTCGGGCATGGATATTTGTGCCGTCCTAGTTCGTAAGTAGTTCATAAGTAGTTTGTAAGTTTAGGGACTGATGACCCCGTAGTTAAATCCCATAGACTATACAAACATTTGAACATATCGGACTCAAGTGCGTGGTTATTAGTCCGTAGCTAGAAACTACTTAAACGAAACTAACCTAAGGACAACACAAACACCCATGACCGAGATGGGATTCTATCCCCCGACTGCGAACGGCCGCGTGCACCGCATCACGGGGCCCCAGTGCGCACGGATAATCCGCCGCGGTTCATGATAATTGTGTGATACATTTCTGTGTGCGTTATTTTGATTTATTTGTAACGAATTTGTTAATATGTATTACCTGAGGTGAGAACAATGAGATTTCTTTCAATCATTGGTATATAGGCCTGTATGTTTCATTTTGAGCGTAATTCGTTGCTAGGCAGCTTACGTAGGTTACTTATAAGTTTGCAGTCAATTTTCGGGCGACCACATGATATAAAACGTTGTGAACCAACACCATCGCCACCTGCTTTTGTCACTTCGGCCGGTTATGCCTTTACTTCGAAACCAGACGGCCGTCATCTGGTAAGAAGACTCGGCTGTTATCTGCTCGCGTTAGCTTTTACGAACGCCACCAGCAAAACTGCTATAGAAACTTCCTGGCCCACACTTGTGGTCAAACAAAACTCCTTCCGACATCATTAGTTCTAAGCCTAATGCAATTTTATGATCTGCAATAAGAATCTCCATAAAGACTATGGCATTGAGGAAAGCACTGAATGGGAAGTACTCACTTTACATCTCAAACATTTCTGACGAACTTGACTTTTTCAGCCTGATTTAATGTTTGAAAAAAAATTGTTCTTTGTAGTCAGTTTATGTGATGTCTTCCTGTTGGCTACCGATTATACTCGGGTTTATCGCAAGTTAACACTGACGTACATTAAAAAAAAAAAAAAAAAAAAAAAAAAAAAAAAAAAAAAAAAGACAGACCTTAGATTTGGTGGCAGTGGCAAGTCTAAGATTTACGTCTGGAGGGGGTGGATGGGTGGGAAGGTCTGAGCTATAGAAATTTTGTGCCTAGACTTACCAAAAATGGCTAGAGCGCGGTTTGGCACTAGAGTAGGATTCCCATATTGAAAGCCGCCATCTGCAGGGAAACTGTGCAATATCTGTTTAAAAGTTGCATGTAAAACCATTTAACACATCTACACAACGCTTAAAAGGTCGCTGTATCCCTGTTGCTGCAATAAAAGGAGTGAAAATAACGTAGGTGGTTCAAGATATATTTACTGTTATTCATCTCCAAGCTAGACGAAGAGAAATACCATAAAATTACAAGGCAGATAAAATTGATTAATTGAAATAGTGTGAAATATAAGCGGGAAAGTCACACACGAAGAACATCATGAACGATTAAACAGATAACGAAAGCCAAAAACATTAATGAAACAATCTCACTATGACTACTTTGTAAGTTCTACTCAACTATTGTAAATCTGTAACGTGATGCATTTTTGCTGCTACCCTACATTCTTGGAAAGATATTTATAATTCTCTTTTCACGGAGAGTGAATACAACTAACTACAAAATTACATTCATTTAAGACTGACTAGGTTACTCAGTAGAAATTATGGAGAAAAAATCATATTATTTTGTTCTCCGGTTTCCTTTCGTCATCTGTCGTACCGTTTAAATACCAGGCCTATCCATGCAAACTAAATGGCCACTCAGCGCAATAGCACAGGGAAGTAACTGTTAAAGGGATATCCCTTTTAAGATCGCCCCTCTCACCACGCAGACCGTCAACTTAGTTCGCGCGGACAGTATCGTTCTCTGCAAATAGCGGCCTTCATTTCGGGAACAGTTGCCTCATTTATCTACTACGGCGTGGTAGGACTTTGGATTAGTGTCACCGTGCCGCTTCCAAAACAAATGGCATTTTCTTAATCTAACGTTATACACAATTCGATTTCATAGACTCTTGAGTCTGAATCTCTCCTTCCCCTCCACCATATCTCTCTCTCTCTCTCTCTCTCTCAAGAACCCCGTAGACTCCTCCATCCCCATCCGGCCTCTGAGTTCACTTTCGGAGTTCAATAATTATGTAGATGAGTCCTGTACGTACTATTGAGAGTGGAAAATGGTATTACCTACATGTTTAACGTGAATCTTCGGACGTGGGCGTTAGCTCTCTAGGAAGAAGCACCGAAAGTATATGAGCTATTTTCATTACTTTGTAAGTTCTTCATTGCTTATTCTTCCGATCGTTGCCCTTTTTCATTTAGTTTTTGTGTATTTATGGCGTCTTTATCGCAATAGTCATTTGGTTAGTCTCACTTGTGTGATTTCATAGTGCAGTTTTGTACTTCCGCGTGAATGTTTAACTTCTTGGTGCAGTTCTCGCATTTACCTTAGTTCAAATGTTTGTTAAGCTTAAGGGACTTAACTGCGGGATCATCAGTTCCTAAACGTACAAACTACTTATGAACTACCTTATACTAAAGACGAGACAAATATCCATGCCCGCGGGGGTATTCGAACCCCCGACCGTAGCGGTCGTGCGGACTTTGACAGACGCGCCTCAGACCACTCGGCCACTGCGGCCGGCTTACCCTTGTAGAGTCTGTCACCGTGTCTTTATAGTCGTTTGTTTTCTGCCTACTGGAGTTATGGATAGGAAGTGTGACTTGTGTATAGATGTGAGCTCAGTTAGTGACACTTGTCTCCCAGCTTCAGGCGTTGTTAACTTTGATTGCACTGCTGGAGACTGCGTTCTGTGATCACTGCTATTGTGTGCTAGCTGTTGGGAGCCAGCAGACGTCCAGCACCTCCGATGTGTCCACTGATCGGCTCGCAGCTGCGGTGAGCCCTTTTATTGCTTGCATTGAGCCTGACAGCTCACCTGTGGGAAGTCGCTTTTGGACAATACAGACAGCGAAAGACTTCCAAGGGGTCCGAACGAGAGGGTTCCCTATTCGTCTTACCAATTAGTTTCAGGCGCTATTTGAGCTGGACAATGTTCCTGAGCCAGAGTTGTCGCTTGTCCTGAGGCTATCTCTCAGCCTGCAACATCCGAGCTATCACAAAGATGAGATTAATTGCAGTTGGGAGCTCAAATGTTGGGCAGGTAATGGGGCCCCATAGAGATGTAGCTGCTAGGTAGGGAAATAAGTCCAATGTGCCTTCCGTGTGCATACTGGGTGCAGTCATTCTAGATGTGGAATGGATCTTTGCGGATGCCACGAAGAACACAGAATGCAGCCAACTACAGGTGGTTCTCATGTCTGTACCAACGGTTTGTGTCGCTTTGGATCGGAAGAGATGCTCTCCAGTATTGGGTGGCTATCTAAAGTATCAAACAATGCCAGGGAAGGGAGAACTCACCATCTATAGCGAAGCTGACAATACAGATGTGGACCTCTGGTACAGAGTCAACTGATCTGAACCAGGCGGTTCTGCGACTGTTTAGGCTGCAGATTGCTCAACTTGTGCTATAGGGTGATGAAGTTCCGGGTTCTGTTAATGCGCGGCGGCTCCCATCGGAGGTTCGAGTTCTGCTTTGGGCTTTTGTGTGTGTGTGTGTGTGTGTGTGCTGTAATTACCATAAGTTACTTTAAGTAGATTGTAAAAACATAAAAAAATGTTGCATCGCCATGATTCTATGGGGTTTATGACCATTTCCATAAAAATTAGAGATGAACAAAAACAATGCAATTCTGTTTATTACTCATGCAAACAGAAATTGACGAATTGTACGACAATAACCTAAACATTCTGAATTTATGTTCCAGACTGCAGAATTAGGTAACGAAACAATGAAGGTGGTAGATGAGTTTTGTTATTTGGGTAGTAATATAAGATATGATCGCGCAGTACAGAGGATATAAAATGCAGAATGACTATGGGAAGAAAAGCATTTTTGAAAAAGAGAAATTTGCTAACATCGAATATTAATTTAAGTGCAAGGAAGTCTTTTCTGAAGGCATTTGTGTGGAGTGTTTCCTTGTACGGGAGTGAAACATGGATGATAAACAGTGCGGACAGGGAGAGAATAGAGGCTTTTGAAATGTAGTGCTACAGATTATGCTGAAGATTAGGTGGGTAGATTGCGTAACTAATGAAAAGGTACTGAACAGAATTGGTGAGAAAACGAATACCTCGACTAAAAGAAGGGGTCGCTTGGTAGGACACATTCTTAGACATCGAGGAATCGTAAATTTAGCATTGGAGGGAAGTGGGGTAAAAATCGCAGAGGCAGATCAAAAGACGCATGTAGTAAGCAGATTCAAATATATTTAGGTTGTCGTTCTTATGAAGAGATGAAAAGACTTACTCAGGATAGAGTAGGGTAGAGAGCTGCATCAAATGTCTCCGGACTGAAGACCATAACAACAACAAACAGCAGAATTCACCAGTACCCGTAATACTAGGTAGCACGTCCTCTTGCACTGATGCTTGTCTGTATTCGTCGTGGCATGAAGGATCGCATTCAGAAGATGTGCACGATGATGCGAGAATTGTCGTCCAGTTAGAAGAATAGAAGAATCCCTCGCTGAAATACTTCCGAAATTGTTGCAATATAACCGAGCGAGGTGGCGCAGTGGTAACACACTGGACTCGCATTTGAAAGGATGGTGATTGAAATCCACCTCCTGCCATCCAGATTTAGGTTTTCCGTGATTTCCCAAAATCACTCCAGGCAAACGCCTGGATGGTTCCTTTCAAAGGGCACGGCCGATTTCCTTCCCCATCCTTCACCAAAAATCCGAGCATAATCTCCGTCTCTAATGATCACGCTGTCGACTGGACGTAAAACCCTAAGCTCCCTTCCTCCCTTCCTTTGTTGCAATATACGTTGGAGAATGTCATCCCAGTGCCATTTAGCCGTTTGATTGCCATCTACGACCACCAGTGGTGTACGCTGGCCGCACATAATGTCACCCCGAAACATCAGCGAACCACCACCTTGCTGCACTCGCTGGGCGGTGTTTGCAATGACGTTGAGACTGACCAGGCTGCCTACAGAAACGTCTCCGACGATTGTCTGCTTGGAGGCAGATATGAGTTTCACTAGTGAACAGAAATTGTTGCCAATTCTGCGAAGGCCAATTAGCATGTCATTGGGCCGTCTGTACCTCGGTGCATGGTTTCTAGCTGTAAAATCTTGACCTCACTGTGGACGTCAGTGGTGAAGTTGCATATAATGGAGCCTATTACGTACAGTTTAAGTCAAAACAAGGCGTCCTTTGTCTGCACGAAAATCATTGTTCTTCACGGTGGCGCTCTTCTCAGGGATTGCCCGAGCTGAAATCTGGAAGAAGCGTTCATCAGCTGCTGTTCGCCTCCGTAGCTCAGTCGCCAGCGTCGCTGACTGTCACGAACGGGACCCGGTTTCGGTTTCCGGAAGGGGACTGAAAGTTGTGTGTCACAAAGTCGCGTCAACTAAAAAGGCTTGCAACAAGGCAGCCGAACCCAAGTCGGGGATTTACCGACCAATAAATGCCGTTCAATTATCTTCATCAGCTGCTTTGGTAGCCTTTGGGCGGCCAGAGCGAGGCAAGTCATCCAGCCTGCGTCTCTGTATCTCCTCTACGTCCCAACAACAATGCTTTGGTTCACTCACAGTCGTCTGGAAAATTTCCTCGGTGAGAGTCATACTTCCTTTCTGGTGTTATGGCTGGAAATGATCGGCCGTCTTATCCACTCCGTTTACTTCTTTGTGCGAGTTGAGTGATATTTACGGACAGTCTAAGAAAATGTATTATTGATGCAATATACACATTTAACGTCAGTGTTCAGGACACCTTGAAACTAAGGTGATGCAACGCTTTTTATGTTTGTACGTCTAGCTAAAATGTTCAAATGTTTGTAAATCTATCGGACCAAACTGCATGGTCATCAGTCCGTAGCTTACAAACTACTTAAACTAAGTTAAACTAACCCAAGGACAAACACACATACCCATGCCCCAGGGAGGAGTCGAACCTCCGACAGCGAGCAACCGCGCGCTCTGCAGCGAGGCGCCTTAGACCGCTCGGCTACTCCACCGCGGCGTAAGTCTAGCAATCGATGACCCTAGCAGTGTGGTGACGTAGGTTTATAAACATCTGAAAATTTTGAACCATCGGTCTAACACTTGTAAATTATCGTAGCTGTGTAGCGAGAGATCCAGAGCTCCAGGTGTTAATAAAAAATACTGAAGCACCCATCACTATAGGCACTGAAAGCTGGCTGAAACTAGAAATATGTTCATCCAAAATTTTTACAAAGGGCCAAACTAATTCCGTAATGATAGATCGGATAATATAGGTGGTGGTGTGTTTATTGATGTCACAAGCGGTTTATCCTATAGCGAAATTGAAGCAGAGATAGCCTGTGCATTGGTATGGAAAGAAATTGTGTACAGCTGTCCATGAACATTTCTGCCAGCAAAGGGGACAATGGACAGCCCAGCAGACAGATGGCTTGCTAATGGGCTCTCCGTTGCTTCCCTTGCTAGCAGAAATGTTCATTTACAAGCGGGAGACAGCATTCCTTAAGAGTGAACCACTGGCACAGCATGTGGTGTACAAATAGGGTGATGATATCCTTTGCTTGCGGAAACTTCCGTTAGGGAACTCCAGAAATTGATGAAATTATGATCCAGTGGCATTCAAACAAAGGCTAGCATAGAATTCGGTGATCCCACCATTAATTTCTTAGACATCAAAAGGAGCTATAAAATTAAACTCTGCCGGAAAGACGCCTTCACTGATGCATTCATCCCAGCATTCTCTCTACACCCAACAGCTTGCAAACTTTCAGCGTTCCACCACGTGATACACCGACTCCTGTCCGCTCCCATGACCCAAGATCACTATGATCAAGAACTCAGCACAACAAAACCTAAACAGAACACCTGAAAACATCCTTATCTCCCATACTGATTACGCCACGGAAACGCCATGGTTAATTTTGATCATTTACAAGACTAAAAGTTTTATATACTTTTATATGTCTTCGTTAATTTCAAGATTTCTTATGTAAGTGACTTTCCTTTTACGTAAGCCATGTTTTATTAAATTTAAAATGTAATTCAATGAAAATGAATACGATGCTGGGTAGACTCTTAATAATGGCCGGATAGTTTGAGATAATAGCAGTAACAGTTTTTGGGAAAATGTAATAGTTTGAATCCACTTTTATATTGTGTGTTATGAAATGTACAGCCATTCCCTACCATTTAAATCGAGGCGCCAGTGTCCAGTAACTGCGGCACTGCGCATGCGCGTCTTTCCGCGTTTTTAGACTGCGCCAGGGGCCAGGCGGAGACCGTTAACAACATACAGCAGCGCCTCCCCAGACCCATCTTCATAGAACGTAAATATAACAACTTCCTGATAGCGATTTGAATCTTTCAGGCATGCCTAGATTGCGTTAATTTGTTTATTTAATACTTTTTACTGCGTTTTAGATAAGGGAATGGCTTCAAATCTGTAAGTTTGAATTAAGGGCATCTTCCCTTCAAAAAGGCAGTTTTTAAAGATATATATAAATTATTAAAATTGGAAGAACCAGCTTTGGTCGCATTGTTGAAATCTTTATTTTTTATATACAATACATATCGATTATATAAAAAATAAAGGTTTAATTGTGGCCAAAGCTGGTTCTTCCAATTATAATAATTTTAATGTGGTCGCTCTGCACCAGATTCCGGATGGAGTCGCCTACATCTATAGATATGATTGTTAAAGACTGAAATTAAACGAGAGAGAATGAGTTGCATCAGATTTCGTATCAGATCTGTTTAATGATTTGACGTAAGTAGACAAAGACCATTACGACTTTACATTAATGTTAAGAATGCTTAAATTCTGACAGTTGTTATTAATTTGTATACAGATAACACCTGAGAATGTAATTTTAAATTGGGAAACCGGTCGAGTATTCTTCATTATATGAATTTAACAGTCGCAATGGACCTGTTCTTTGAAACACATAAAAAAACCTATAGTAACAAATAACGAAATTCAGTCCATCATGATTTTCTTAATAAGAAAATGAAGATGCACGCGAAATCTATACTCTAACCAGTAAACACTACTGACTACAGAACGATCAAAAAGAAAGTGATGTAGGTTGCTTTTCTGAGGTAAAATTTCCAATAGGATTAGTAACATTTTAAAGGAAAAGGAATTTTCGGTATTTTTCTATGTCTCACATGCTTTAGGTAAAGGTCTCTTAAACTCAAAGGACATACAGACAGCCACCATGAACAGTGGTGTGTATAAATTAATTTCTTGAGAGTGTCAGTGCTGCTATATAGGACAGACAGTTCCATCAGTCTGTACTAGACTCAGGGAACACCACAGGAGCTGGAAATAATAATAATAATAAAGGACAGAGCCTGCCTTTCCTGAACGTTGTATAAACCAGGAGTACAAATACGCAATAGATGTAAAACTCTTACATGTAAAAATTAAAGGTGCAAGACAGGCACGCGGAAGTGGTAGCGTGGCTTAAGGCATCATGCTACGGACTAGGTGGTCGCTCCCTCGATTCCTCCCTCGAACATGGGTACGTGTGTTGTCGTTAGTGTAAGTTAATATAAGTAGTTTGTAAGTCTAGGGATTGATGCGTGCTTATGGAATATCGCCCCAACTGGGCGTTTGGATTCGCGATTTCCTATCAGAAAGGACACAGTTCGTTGTAATTGACGGTAAGTCATCGAGTAAAACAGAAGTGATATCTGGCGTTCACCAGGGAAGCGTTTTAGGTCCCCTACTCTTACTTGTGTTTATAAACGATTTAGGAGACAATCTGAGTAGCTCTCTTTGACTGTTCGCGGATGATGCTGTCGTTTATCGGTTAGTGAAGTCAACAGAGAATCAAAAGCAACTGCAAAGCGATTTAGACAAAATTTCTACATTGTGCTAAAATTGGAAATTGACACTAAATATTGAAAAGTGTGAAGTAATACACATTACCATTAAAAGAAATCCGCTGAACTTCAATTACGCAATAAATCATTCAACCCTTAAGGTCGTAAATTCTACCAAATACCTAGGAGTTACAATTACGAACAACTTAGACTGGAGAGAACACATAGAAAATATTGTGGGTAAGGCGAACCGAAGGTTATGTATCATTGGCAGAACGCCACGAAGATGCAACAGCTCCACCAAAGAGACTGCCTACATCACACTTGTGCGTTCTCTCCTGAAGTATTGTTGCCCAGTGTGGGACCATCACCAGGTGGGACTGACGGAAGAAATTGAGAATTTTCAGAGAAGAGCATCTCCTTTTGTTTTATCACGTTACAGGGGGAAAGCGTCTCGGAAATGTTGCACGATTTGAGGTGGAAATCATTAAAAGAACGACGTTATTCGTTGCGGCTAGATCTATTTGCGAAATTTCAATCACCGACTTTTACTTCTGAATGTGAAAATATTTTGCTAGCACCCACTTACTTAGGGAGACAAGACCATCCCAATAAAATAAGAGAAATCAGATCGAAAACGGAATGATTTAGGTGTTCTTTCTTTCCGCGCGCTATTAGAGAACGGAACGGCAGAGAAAAGTTATGAAAGTGGTTAATGCACCCTCTGCCAGGCTCTAAAATGTGATTTGCAGAGTATCTATGTAGATACAGATGATCTTAGCAGTTTGGTCCAATAGGTTTACAAACATTTCATTGCAAAACTGACCCTATAAGAAATGTTGGAAATTAATAAACAGATGCTAATAGCCCCAAATTTGCTACTGAACGGACAGAAATATATTATTTCCCTCTTTTAGGTTACTAGTAACTTCTACATGGAAGATAATAACAGTGTTTAGAACATGAGGCTTTGATCGGTAAAGAAGCAGTGACATAACTTCTCGAGGTACAATAATTAGTTAGCTATCACTAGACAATTTCAACTTGTTATCAGCAGTAAAAAATATATATTAACTACGAGAATGGCTGAACACGAGAGGAGTTGGATAGTAAAAAAAGAGAGATTCCACCATTGCAGAACATGCCTTAAATGAATGCCATGCCTTTGACATTAAATGCGATGTTCTCCACAGAACAAATAAAGGCAGAAAGCTAACATTGCTTGAAATCTTCTCTATCAACAACACCAAGTTCAAAAACCGAACCTAATCCTTAATGATCAGACCCAATTCCAGTATTCACCATTATTAAAGTAACCTATTATGTATAATTCTGACACCATGCTTGTCGAAATTGTGTAATGTCTCTCACCCACATTCCAATTTTTCCTTTTATGTGTTACTCACACCACTCTCTTGAAAACCAGCGAATTTTAATATAGGCTATATACTTCAATATGCTCCTTTATTCCATATTCACAGACTCCAAACTTATGTAATTGTTCCCCACCAACATTTCATTTTTGTATGTTTTCCTCACTCACCTGTTCCCCTCCTACTTTGTTCGTATATGTAAGTTAGTTTAATATACAATTGTATTTACTATTATTCACTGAACCATTGTTTGTTTCAACCTAATTGTTGAAAATTAATGTACAGTTATGTTTTAGTTAAAGTTGTGTTTTAATTGGTTGGACGTCTCTGTTTATAAAATACCTAAAGGCTACATAGTCTATGACTGACAGTTATCTTTGAAAATCTTTGTACTCAAACACAGCAGCTGGTGTGATGTGGATAATCTGCAATATTAAGTTGTCTAAAGATGGCCTAAGAAGCCGAAAGCTAGTTCACAACAAAAATAAATATTATTGTGGAACAAATACATAGTGTATACAGTTATTTAATATTTAATATGGTTATGACAATAAGTTAATTACTATCATCAGTATTTATAAAAAGCAATACAATGAATGTAAAACACAAATGTAATTCTTCATTTGTGTGACCATGTAATTTTACTAAATTAATCATGAAACAGTAATTCTTCCATCGTTGAAGTCGAACAGTGGTTTGTTTTTACTTGCGTACTTTGCAAACAATAAGGTACTAGAAAATAGGCTCATAACCCGAAACCTAGCTCTTGCAAAAAGTAAAGTTTTGTGAAACGAGGAAATAAGCGGCGTTCAATTTATTTAATTGAAAATGTTTCATCAAAAACCGTGAGTGGAATGAATCAATATTGCCTTTCGTTTAATGATTTCCACGCCACCCGTTGCCTCATTTCCGTGACACTCTCTCCTTTGTATCGCAATAGCACAGCCTAGGACTTAGCTACTATTACACACAACTTAAATAGGAAAGAACACGTAGAAAATATCGCGGGTAAGTCGCACCAATGGCTACGTTTCGTTGGTACGACACTTGAAAGATGCCACTGTTCTACTGGAAAAACGCCAACAATACACTTGTGCGTCCTACTTTGTCTTATTGGTGTGCACTGTGGGATCCACTCCAGGTGGAACTAATGGAGGACAAAGAAAAAGTACACAGAAGAGCTACTGGTTTCCTATTATCGCGAGATGGGGAGAGAATGTCACGGAAATGATGCACGAGTTAGTGTGGAAATCATCAGAAGAAAGGTGCTATTCCATTCGGCGCTCTAACTTTCTCCTCCGAATACGAACATATTTTGATAACACCACCTACATAGGAAGACATGATCATCGTAATAAAATAAAAGAAATCACACGCGCTATTAGAGAATGTAATGGGAAAGAAATATTAAAAATAATATGTTGATGTATCCCAGGACGCGAAACGACAGCGCCGTCAACGTCATTGCAGCAGACGGAAGCATGTTACAATATATGGCGGAAAGCGCGCGATTCCTTGATGGATCTATTGTGGCAACGGCGCAAACAAACGGATTTGGTTACCCGACGGGCGCTTTTTGCTCGGCATCGCCATGATGTCAGCAGTGACGCCCCACTGCCCTACTGCATGGAGCGGCCAACTCGAGTTCTCTGTCCACGCTGCTATCTCTTAGGGCAATCTAAGCGAATGACACCAGAACTTAAGAAATATCTTCCACGCGAGTCGGATAAGAATATAATTAAGACTTCGTAACAAAAACAACCCTTTCAAAAATTTACGTTGTTCAGGAGAGCGGAAGACGTTCAAGATGGTTTGATATTGTCTCGCCGTCGAATAAATATTTTATGTTACTTCTTAGGAACGCGTAAAACATTTTCAGACACAATACTAACATACGTTCAATCTAGCTGACAGTTCTCACTGACATAGGTTGGTTTTGTAAGAAAATATAGTAGGGCATATGAAGGAAACTCTAGATAGTTTATTTAATTATACTTTATGGACCTCATAGCCGCGCGGAGTGGCCGAGCGCATTGAGGCGCTCTGCTGCGATGTGCGAGGCTGTGCCCCGTCGGGAGTTCGAATCCCCCCCTCGGGAATAGATGTTTGTGCCGTCTTTAGTATAAGGCAGTTCATAAGTAGTTTGTAAATTTAGGGACTCATGACCCCGCAGTTAAGTCCCTTAACATTTGATCCCGCAGTTTAGTTCCATAAGCTTAAAAATAAAAAACATTTGATCATTTTTGAAAAGTTATCGGTCATATGTAAAATCGAGCGCGCTGGAATAAATAAAAAAAATAGGTAAACAAAATGACAACGGAAGCTTTTAATGAGAATTCTTTTGATAAACTTTTGTGCACTTGAAATATATTCATATTGTGTTAATTTATTTAAACATTTTGTTCACTGCGATAAGGCGCAACTCACAAATAAGCGCCATCTTCTATTTGCATTTCTTCTTCGTTCTTCCTTTGGCATATTAATTCCAACAAGCCGATTTGTACTCCCTATTCAGTGAGCAGTAACATCATATATGCCTAGTTTATTAGGTATTTACTAGTAAAACCACCGATTCACAAAGATTCGAGTTCCCATGCATCAAAATGATTATGTTCAATGTTCAAATGTTTGTTAAGCTTAAGGGACTTAACTGCGGGGTCATCAGTCCCTAAACTTACAAACTATTTATGAACTATCTTATACTAAAGACGACACAAACATCCATGCCTGAGGGCGGGATTCGAACCCCCGAACTTAGCGGCCGTCGCCGTCGGAGGTTCGAGTCCTCCCTAGGTAGTTTGTAAGCTAAGGACTGATGACCACGCAGTTTGGTTCGATAGATTTACAAACTTTTTTATTTCGTAGCGGCCACGCAGACTGTGACTGGTGCGCCGCAGACCGCTCGGTCACTGCGGCCGGCCAAAATGATTACTTTATAAATGAGTTAATGTGCTAAATTTTGTCTTAAAAAACACGTAATCGAGAAATGGTTTATAAATAATTTGAAATTTATGTTCGAAGTTCAAAATATTCAAATGTTTGTTAAGCTTAAGGGACTTAACTACGGGGTCAACAGTCCCCAAACTTACAAATTACTTATGAACTACCTTATACTAAAGACGACACAAAACATCCGTGCCCAAGGGGGAATTCGAAATCCCAACCGTAGCGGTCGTGCCGACTGACTGGCGCGCCGCAGACAGCTCGGCCACTGCGGTCGGCCTATGTTCGAAGTAAATTAGAATTTTCAAACACTGGATAAATAAAGGATCATTTGCGCTCCATTTTAGGCAACATACAGTTATTTTTAACGCGTTACATGAAACTATGCGGCGTACTATAACATAGTTGTGCAGGTGCGTTCAGTGATAGCCGCGGTGGAGTAACTGAGCGGTCTAAGGCGCCTCGCTGCGAAGCGCGCGGTTGCTCGCCGCCGGAGGTTCGAGTCCTCCTTGGGTCATGGGTGTGTGTGTGTGTGTGTGTGTGTGTGTGTGTGTGTGTGTGTGTGTGTGTGTGTCCTTAGGTTAGATTACCTTAGTTTAAGTAGCTTGTAAACTACGGACTGATGACCACGCAGTTTGGTCCGATAGAATTACAAACATTTGAACATTTTTGTTTGGTGATATACGTAAATATTATCTGCAGTGTAGTATTTCAAAAGTGATAAATTAAAACATCATAGAAGGTGTTGAAGTTTGACCGCATGATCAGTGAAAATGTAGTAGTTGTTGTCTTCAGTCCGGAGACTGGTTTGCTGCAGTTATCCAGCTTACTCTATCCTGAAGAAGCCTCTTCATCTCCACATAAGACCGACAATCCAATCCATTTCGATCTGATTACTGTATTCGTCTCTTAACCTCTGTTTTTTTACTCCACACACTTCAATCCTAAATTGACGATTCCTTGATGTCTCAGAATGTGTCCTACCAATCGATCCCGTCTTTTACTTAAGGCATCCTTTCCCTGTCTGAACTATTTATCGTTCATCTTTCACCACCATACAAGACAAAACTCCACACAAATACCTTCAGAAAAGACTTCCACAACACTTAAATTGATATTCGATATTAACAAACGTTTCTCTCTCCATTGCTATTGTGCATTTTATATCATCTGTACAACAACCAAGTTACGAAACTCATCTACCACATATATAGTTTCATTACCTAATCTACTTCCTTCAGCATCGCCTGATTTTCTTAGACTACATTCATTTACCCTTAGTTTGCAGTTGTTAATGTTCACCTTACACTCACCTTTCAAGACTCCATCCATTTCGTTCAATGTCTTTCCCATCTCCTCTGCTATCGATGACAGAATTAAAACGTCATCGACAAACTGCAAAATTTTTATTTCTTCACCCTGAACTTCCTTCTCCAAATTTCTTCTTACCTTCCTTCACAGGCTACAACCCTCTCTTACTCTCTTCCCGACAATGCTTCCATTTCATACCCGGCTATCTGTTTTTGTACAAGTTGTCAATAACTTTATTTTACCCCTGCTGACTTCAGAATCTGAAAGAGTGTATTCCAATCAACATTGTCGAAAGCTTACTCCGAATCTACAAAAGCTAGATATGAACGTTTGCGTTTTCTTAACCTCACTTCTAAGATAAGTCGCGAATATTGCCTCATGTGTTCTACACTTCTCCTAAATCCAAACTGGTCTTCCCCAACGTCGTCTTCTACTAGCTTTTCCATTCTTCTGTAAATAATTCATGTTAAAATTTTGCAACCATAACTTATTAAAGAGATAGTTCTCTGCTTTTTTGGACTCGGGATTATTACATTATTCTTGAAGTCAGGATATTTGGTCTGTCTCACACATCTTTAACACCAGGAGGATTCACCAGGATGGATGGCTCTCCCAGAGACTTTAAGAGCTCTGAGGGAATGTCGACTATTCCAAAGGTCTTTCTTCGACTGAGGTCTGTCAAATGTTTCTCTTCAGTACAGTATCTCCTATTTCATCTACTTCGTCTTCCCTTCTCACAATATTGTCTCAAAGTTCATTTCTACAGTCCCTCTATATATTCTTTCCACCTTTAAGCTTCCCCTTCTTGGCTCAAAAATGTTTTTCCATTTGAGTTTATGATATTCATACAGTTGCTTTTTTAATATTATTTCCTTTCGTCAATTAAGAAGAGTATTTATTGTGATATCCAAGGATTTTTATTTTATTTTATTTTTTTATTTATTTTTTATGTAATTGTTTTTTTTCTATTTGGTCGTTTGTTGCCTTCACTAATTAATCTCTCAAAACCATCCATTCATATTACACTGTTATTTTCCCCCATTTCTGTCAATTGTCGCCTAAAGTTCCCTCTGATACTTTCAAGAACATCAGTTTCTCCAGGTCCCATCTCATTTTCCTACCTTTCTGCAGTTTCTTCAGTCTACAGTTCATACCCAATAAGATATGATCGGAGACTATATGTGGCGCTGTAGATTTCTTACAGTTTAAAACCTTGTTCCGAAATCTATGTATTACCATTATAAAATCTATCTGGTACCTTCCACGTCTTTCATAATTCTTGAACCAAGTGTTTGTGATGATTAAATTGTGCTCTGCTCAACTTTCTACCAGGCGACCTCCTCTTTCATTCCTTTTCCGTAGTCCATGTTCACCTACTGTTTTCCATCCCTTCCTTTTACTACTACCGAATTCCAGTTTCCACTCCCTGTTAACTATCTGTATAATTTGCTTTGTCTCGTCATACTTTCCTTCGACCCCCTCATCATCAGCAGAGGTATTTAGTATACAAACTTTTTCTACTGCGGTCGTGTTCGCTTCTTATCTGTCTGTTCGTAGTAGTTGATAAGCATTCCTAATTCATTAATAGACCTGGTAGTACCCCCAACTGATTTTGTATTTATAACCCTGCACTAATCTAACTAGAATTCCGGTTCCTCTTTACATCGAAGTTCACTAATTCCCAATATATCTAACTTCAACCTATCCATTTCTCTTGTTAAATTGTCTCCTCTCCCTACCCCTTTAAGAGATTACCATTCCATGCCCCGATCCGTAGAGTGCCTGTTTTGTTTTTCTTGATGACGAAATCGTCCTGAGTTGTCCCCGTCTGGAGATCCGAATGGGGGACTATTTTACATCCGGA
Organism: Locusta migratoria; assembly: GCA_026315105.1. NCBI lineage: Eukaryota > Metazoa > Arthropoda > Insecta > Orthoptera > Acrididae > Locusta > Locusta migratoria. The sequence continues at coordinate 675,128,718 of CM048744.1, forward strand.
ATATTTTACCGGAGAGGATTCCATCATCAAATATTCATACAGTAGAGCTGCATGCCCTCGGGAAAAGTAACGCTCTAGTTTCCCCTTTCGCAGTAGTTGTGTGGCAAAGCCACATTAGCTGACGTTAGAAGGCCAGCTCAGTCAATCATCCAGACTGTTGCCCCTGTAACTACTGAAAAGGCTGCTGCCCCACACGTTTGTCCGGCCTCTCCATAAATACCTCTCCGCTGTGGTTGCACCCATGGTACGGCTATCTGTATCGCTGAGGCACGAACCACCCCATCTTAGCAATGTCTGTGGTTCACGGGGATGGATTATAATAATAAATACCTAATTACAAATTTCTCTAATAAAATATTTATTCTAGTTTAATTATAATGAATACGATTGCTTCATTTTAAGATACGAAAAACAAGATTTCCTTTGTACCATATGTGTAGGACAAAGCATATGTCTACTTGGTAGAATACATGGGTCATTTTGGAACTGTTACATCATCAGCACCATTAAACACCAAAAACTGTTGATGAATTTGTCTTAAATGTACAAGATGTGACTTCATTCGTGTTTGAAACTTGCTTTGAAACTCATCAAAATGTATATTTCTAGCAACGACATTGAAACGATATTATTTCAGTGAAATAGTTTACTTTCAAAAAGACTGATGTAGAGGTTACTGTGATTTGATTTACCAAACGTTCATTTAAATAAACTGTTGAACGTTGTAAGGAATTATTACCTTCCTCAACAAACGTGATGATATCGTCTAGCGAACTTCACAGAATAGAAAATCCTTCGTATGGATCAAATGCACTATCAGTGCTTTTTCTGGCTATAGGTTGTTGCCCATGTAAAGCGGTGCAGGTCTTTTTTAATCTGATATGCATTTATTATACCATTAATTAGTTTCCGAGCCACTGCTGGTCATCATCATATAGAGGTGATACAAGAAATTTAAAACTTGCATCAAGTCCAGCTGGACGCTAGGAATCGTGGTGATTACCTCTAGGAATCCTCTACTATATTAATATTTCCAGCTTACAGACAATGTCGACGCAGTATTTACATGCAATTGGTTACACGCTAAACAAAAGAGTACCTCTTCCGCAAGAAAGCTTCAGTTGATATCTGTGTAGTACTGTCATCATGAGAGAAATGCATCCAATTTGAGCTACATTTTGTGTGATGGTATACATTTATTATCCCTTCTTTTTTATACAGTTCTTTCAGAAATGTAACAATGTCCTCGCCCTCATTCATCTTGTTTTCAAGAATAATTAGTCGATAATGTGATCGTTACACAACCTATAGTGCTCTCGAAGAGAACGTGTTCTGTTGTTCCACATTAAGATACAGTATTCTGCTCTTCACAAAGCGCAATTCTTCGACAAATAATAGAAGTTTATTAAGCAAAAGACAAAGAGAGGTAGGTTGGGAGTTGTGTATTTATCGCTTAACGAAACAACGTATTCACAATTTGTCTTTTGTAGAGTCACATAGAAGAGAGTGAATGTGAACTAATTTGGTATTTTATTACATGTACCATGAAGAAAGAATACAGTTGGATAATGGACAGGTCACTAAAGTCGGGTCGACGGGACGTTAAACCCTAAGCATCCATCCACTAAAGTCGTAATGTGGACTTTATTTCACTCTAGATGTAATTAGGTAACTTTGCTTCTCCCATGCGTGTAACATGACCCTACTATCTCAGCCTGTTCGCTCTGCTTCATCTTTGGTGTTTATCACGTTTTTCTTTGGTTCCCTCATTTTGGACACTCTCCTGCCATTGTTCAAACAATGTTCAAATGTTTGTAAAGCTTATGGGACTTAACTGCGGGGTCATCAGTTCCTAAACTTACAAACTACTTACGAACTAACGTATACTAAAGACAGCACAAACATCCATGCCCGAGGGAGGATTCGAACCCCCGACGGGGATCGGCCTCGCGCAGCATAGCACCTCAATGCCATTGTTCCCATCTATTAGTATCTGCAGTCATCAATGCTACTTTCGTGTCTGTAATCTCAAACTTATTAATAAAGTGATCTGTATCCACCCAGCTTTCACTTCCAAACTACAAAGTTGGTCGAAAATAGAGCGGTGCACTGGTAACTTAGTCTTTCATGTTGCCATCGTTTGAGAAAATACATCCTGTTCTTTGTTCCTCCTATTTGGTACTCAATCAGTTTAAATCTCTTTCCCACAGACGTTGCACTTAACGTAGTCAAAATTGCTTTCTCGAAGCGCCAGCATAGTTGATAGCCTAGTACATTGTGAAGCCGAAGGAAGCAGCTATGTTTCTACCTACTTTCAAAACAAAACAAATAAATAAAAAGAAAATTAAAAATATACCTGATGATGGCGTAAGAGCCTAAACCCGGTTAGTCAAATAATAAAGACTGTAGAATATTACACAGTTCACAGTTGCCTTGTGTGTTTAGTACAAAAAGAGTCAAATATTCTACCAAGAAAAACTAATGCAATATCAATTCATACAATTAAGAAGCAAAGGAATTTACAACAATATCTACGAGTAGGAAATGAATTAATGTGGAAAGTTGAAAATTTGTTCCCAGCATGATTGGAACGCGGGTTTCCTGCTCACGTAGGCAGTTTCGACGACCAATACGCTTCTGGAACTCGGTGATAACCACGAGTGCACTGTCTTCGTTAGCGCACCTCCCGATAAACGCAAATTCTCAACTTGTGCAGACATTAATCATGTAGTGCCTCCGTCCATTCATACATTACTCGCGGCATATCGACGATTCACGCAAGAGTTCGAGCCTGGTGTGCATCCACACTGAAGAAAGGATCTTTGGCCGTATTTGTCTTAATTATATATCTACACTGTATATCAAAAATGTACGGCACAAATTGCAGGACGAGTTCCTTGCATGTAGACGGAGACGCAATATTATATGAAATGCCTTTTGTCCCATGTTATTGTCTTCAGTGCAGTAATCAGGGTGAACATACAAGAACAGAACGCCCCAGCACACCACATGCAACTCTTTCATTAAGGAGATGTTCAGTATTCACTGCGTGAGCAATGGTGCTTGCATCTACGCGCCGTCGTAGTGATCCCCGGAAGCGCTGATGTATACCCGCAACATTGCGAATAGTTTCGCAGCCTTCCTTAATGCGGGAGCAGAGACTCTGGACTCCTTGTACTGAGGTTCGATAAACAAAAATGCCGCTACAAATAAAATGCAGTGCGTTTAAGTTCGAGAAGCGTGAGGGCTCCCGCCGAGGTCTACACACATAGGTGTGTGTGTGTGTTATCCTTAGCATAAGATAGTTTAAGTAGTTTGTAAGTCTAGGAACCGATGATCTCAGCAGTTCGGTCCCGTAGGAAGAAAATAAATGTTCAAAAAATGTTCAAATGTTTGTAAAGCCTATGGGACTTTACTGCGGGGTCATCAGTCCCTAAACTTACAAACTACTTATGAACTAGCTTATACTAAAGACGGCACAAACATCCATGCCCGAGGGGGGGGGGGGATTCGAACCCCCGACGGGGAACGGCCTCAATGCGCTCGGCAGCTCCGCCGCCGCAAATAAATAAATATAATACTTTTGGCCATTAAAATTGCTACACTACGAAGATGACGTGCTACAAACGCGAAATTGAACCGACGGGAAGAAGATGCTACGATATGCAAATGATTACCTTTTCAGAGCATTCACACAAGGTTGGCGCCGGTGGCGACACCTACAACGTGCTGACATGAGGAAAGTTTCCAACTGATTTCTCATACACAAACTCCAGTTGACAGACGTTGCCTGGTGAAACGTTGTTGTAATGCCTCGTGTAGAGGACAAATGCGTACCATCACGTTTTCGACTTTGATAAAGGTCGGATTGTAGCCAATCGCGATTGCGGTTTATCGTATCGTATGACTGTTAGCAAAATATGGAATCGGTGGATTTAGGAGGGCAATCCGGAACGCCGTGCTGGATCCCAACGGCCTCGTATCACTAGCAGTCAAGATGACAGGCATCTTATCCGCATGGCTGTAACGAATCGTGCAGCCACGTCTCGATCCCTGAGGCAACAGATGGGGACGTTTCCAAGACAACAACCATCTGCACGAACAGTTCGACGACGTTTGCAGCACCATGGACTATGAGCTTGGAGACCATGGCTGCGGTTACCCTAGTCGCTGCATCACAGACAGGAGCACCTGCGATGGTGTACGCAACGACGAACATGGTGCACGAATGGCAAAACGTCATTTTTTCGGATGAATCCAGGTTCTGCTTACAGCATCATGATGGTCACATCCGTGTTTGGCGACATCGCGGTGAACGCACATTGGAAGCGTTTATTCGTTATTGCCGTACTGGCGTAACACCCGGTGTTATGGTAAGGGGTGCCATTGGTTACACGTCTCGGTCACCTCTTGTTCGCATCGACGGCACTTTGAACAGTAGCCGTTACATTTCAGATGTGTTACGACCCGTGGCTCTACCCTTCATTCGATCCCTGCGAAACCCTACATTTCAGCAGGATAATGCACGACAGCATGGTGCAGGTTCTGTACGGGCCTTTCTGGATACAGAAAATGTTCGACTGCTGTCCTGGACAGCATATTCTCCAGATCTCTCACCAATATTGAAAACGTCTGGTCAATGGTGGGCGAGTAACTGGCTCGTCACAATACGCCAGTCACTACTCTTGATGAACTGTGGTATCGTGTTGAATCTGCATGGGAATATATACCTGTATATGCCATCCAAGCTCTGTTTGACTCAATGCCCAGGCGTATCAAGGCCTTTTTTACGGTCAGAGATGGTTGTTCTGGTACTGATTGCTCAGGATCTATGTACCCAAATTGCGTGAAAATATAATCACATGTCAGTTCTAGTATAATATATTTGTCCAGTTAATACCCGTTTATCATCTGCATTTCTTTACTTTTTGCTGCTTTTCTTTGCTGTCTGAATAAAGCAAAAAAGCGCAGGACATACATTTATATTTCTGTGATAAAAATCGTGAACTGCGTTTAATTCTGCCGAAACTGGTCATGTAGATAAAAGTTTTAAGCGACCTTGGCTTGTGTTTGAATTTTATTTTATTTACTCGTTCGGCATATACAAAGGAAATAATTCTTTCATTAATTACAATATCCTTATACAACTATTCTAACAATGCAAGTGCTCTTATAGTACTACACAATATTACAAATACATTCAAGCCACTTTTTGAGGCCGAGTCACAGAGTCTGTTTATGTCTTTCAAATCACCATCATAGCCGAATACTTCACAAACGAGTACATGGTCCATTGTTTGGGTTTCACCACACTCACATTCAGAGCTATCTGACAGGCCCCATTTCTTCATTAGTTGCTTACATCTGCCGACACCTCATGCGGTTTAAAGTTGTCCACAGTTTCCTTGGAAGATTGAATCCTTCGATCTTCTTGTTGGAATGTCCACCAAATTGCAGTTCTTGTGTGTACTTGTAGCCCATAGCTCTTTCCAGACTGTTTTCGACTGTCTTGTAACTCGTCTCTGTTTACAAAAAGCTGTCCTGGATTTAAGCCTGGTTGTAGCTATTAGATCTTCATGGATAGGTAGGTTCAGTTTGCCTGTGATCGCCTCATTTCAGTGGGCTCTATGTTGGCAGGGACAGGGAGCCAAGCACAGGGGGGGGGGGGGGGGGGGATGGCCCTGAATGTACCCGAGATTATTCTCATCATCTCCCTCAGCTGGACGTCTTCTTCAGCTACGTGTGCACTTCTCATCCAGACTGGTGAGCAATATTCAGCTACGCTGTAGACAAGAGCTAAAGTTTACGGTCGTAGAGGCACAAAGTGCCGAAGTTGGCAACAACCATTGAATGCTATTTAAAAAACTAATCGTGTAGAATGAGGGGAATAATCCTTTGTGTTGACCATGAAATAAATAAATAATTCTGTTCTTTCTTAAGGTTGACAGGTTTTTGTATGCAACAGTACCCTTATTTTGCAGTAATTTAATTATCCTTATAAAGGAAACGTTTCGTTGCCAACATTAGCACACAATGCCACCGCAACAGTATGTCAAATTTACCCGATATTCTATAATCTCTTATAGATAAGTGTTAATATTGTCATTTCCTAATAAGAAATTAGACTGAGGGTGTATTTTGTGATAAAACATCAGGTACTATTCTTGCAGAGTGCATACTACAAGCTATGACGCTAAAACTTCGAAATACCACACATAGCATTCAACGATAGTTGCCTGTATCAGCACAGTACGATGCCACAGCCGTAACTAAACTTTTTGCCCAGTATATTTATATTTTCCGTTTTAGTGTTTGTAATACTTTCTCGCAATAACGTAATAGAAGTATCTTTAACAATTTGTGCAGTGCCAATACAAAACTTTTTGATGTGGTGTATTTCTCAATATACTGTATAAGAGACACATATTGTGCTCTAAAACAGTATGTTCCGGGATGTCTTGCTGTCTTGCTGTGCTGTGTTATGATGTTTTGTTGCTGCTAACTCCCTACAGGCAGCTTCTCTGTTAAGAGGTAGTACTTTCAAAAGAGCTAAACAAAAACTTACGTTCGAATATCACAGACGATTTTTACTATTAAATATTGCTTCAAGTTATAATAATAAATAATATTTACTTACAATACATAACTGTGCGCTCGGTCCGGGTTCTCAGATTTTGCGCCGATAGTTAATGATCCATTTTTTTTTTCTCTGAGAATCCAAACTAAACATCATATAGCCACCTCTGGAGTGAGTTGAGCAGTTTATGGCAACACAACCACCCAGTGCCGTGACGCAAATCCTAAAGCACCGCAGTATGTTTATCTTACGAGCTACGGGAATAAAAATGGCGGATGCGTCAGCTCGTACTTATAGGGGCCTTACTTCAACAGCTGCGTACGGATGATGTCTGCCCATCATGCCGATTGTGAAAATTGACAACCTGATGTTGTTTCCATATGAATTGCTGTTCGTTAGTCTTGCTAAAACTCGAGAACGGCTGAACCGATTTAACTAATTTTAGTCTTGAAACATTCGTGTAAGTCCAGGGAAGGTTTAAACAGTGATAAAATATGGAAACGTTGTCCGGAAAAGAGGAAAATCGGGAAAAACTGAAACAGCTTTTTCCTGTGCGCTATCAATACCGTTCGTCCAATTGCGATAAAATTTTGTACATTTCATGTTGAAAGCAAGAGGAAGGTTCTCAGCAAATAAAAAGTTGGAAAAGTCGCCCGGAAAGTAGGAAAATTTAGGAAAACCGAAAGCTATTTTTATACAAATAAAAATCAATTGCCGCATGGTGTAAGAGCATCACTTGAGTACGGCTCGACAGGACAAGGTTCGTATGAAATAAATTTGTTGGAAAATCTACCTGAAAATTGGAAAATTTGCGAAAAACTGAAAGTGCGGTTTTCAATGTGTTTTTTATTGAATTCAGCACTATTACTGACTATTCACGCGACTTAGAGGGGTACTTCATGTTTTGTTTTGTTCATTATGGTCTTGGAACAGTTTCCACTAAGAAAAAATAAAGGGAAGTTGCAAAATTCGAACCAAGTTCCTTTTTCTAAATGTACTCAACACTATAAGTTGAGAACCGTTCATCCGATTGCGATAAAATTTTGATCATTTGAAGTTCAACAAAAGATGAACGCTCTTATGGACTGAAAATTTGGGAAAGTTATCCGGCAAATTTAAAAATTCGCGAGAAATTGAAAGAGCTTTTTTCAATGGTATATCAATATCATTCGTCTGAGATAAGATTTTCCATATTTGACGTTCAAAGCAAGAGTAATGTTCTTATGAAATAAAAATTTGAAAAGTTTCCCGAAAAATAGGAAAATTTAGAAAAAAATACAAAGAGATTTTTCTATTAAATATCAATACAATTCATCTGATTGCGATAAAATGTTGCACATTCGACGTTCAAAGCGAGAGGAACGTTTGATTGAAGTTAAAGTTTGGAATAGTTGGCCAGAAAATAGGAAACTTTGTGGAAAACTGAAAGAGCTCTTTTCTTTGGGATATCAATATCATTCGTACGGTTGCGATAAAATTTTGCACATTTGACGTTCAAAGCAAGATTACATACATATTAGCAATTGCGAAGCATTGCCGGGTCGACTAGTCATTAATAGAATGTTAATTAATCCTTAAACGAAGATTGCGGGACCGGGGTATACGGGGTGCAGCCAAGTCTGGAGGGCGTCGTCGCCGGCCGCGGTGGCCGAGGGGACTGAGGCGCTCCAGTCACGGTCTACACGGCCACTACGGTCGGGGGTTCGAATCCCCCCTCGGGCATGGATATTTGTGCCGTCCTTAGTATAAGGTAGTTGATAAGTAGTTTGTAAGTTTAGGGACTGATGACCCCGTAGTTCAGTCCCATAAGCTTAACAAACATTTGAACATTTGAGGGCGTCATCTCTCTAGGGAAACTGGCCTCAGTATTCCAGGCCGAAATCACTGCCATCAAGGCGTGTGTGGAGGAGAATTTGCGTAGGTCCTACAAAGACCATAGCATCTATATCTATTCAGACAGCCAGGCAACCCTGAGATCACTGGCAGCTCCTGCAACAAGGTCTAAAATTGTTGCAGAATGTCACAGGATTCTGGTGGAGCTAGGGGAAAGCAATAGAGTAAACCTTTTATGGGTCCCTGGCCACTCGGGGATCAGTGGCAACGAACATTCGGACAGATTAGCCAGGATGGGGGCAGAGGCTCCATTTATTGGACCGGAACCTGTCCTGACAATCTCCAAGGCAATGATCAAATTGGAACTAAGTAACTGGCTCAGAAGACAGCACGTAGGAATATTGGACCAAAGTCTATCAACAAAAACATGGCAAGATAATGATGCCAAAGCCATGTTTTAAAAGAAGCTCTGCAATCCTGGGCCTGAACAGGGAAGAGATTAAACTCATGGTTGGATTGCTGACAGGCCATGGGGATTTCAAAAAACACCTACATACAATGGGAATAACAGAAGAGGACCCTAAATGTAGGATCTGTGATGACGGTGATGAAACTGCATCACATCTAATCTTCGAAAGCATTGCATTGGAGAGTAAAAGGCACAGAACATTTGGGACAACCAGACGCGAAGAAATTGTGTCTAATAAAGAACTGGTAAAGGACTCATTGCACTGTTCAAGGTTATTGGTTGGCTTTACTAGATATACAGGGAGCGATACCGCACAATAAACTTAGTTTCGGTGCGGGCAGTGGCGGGTTGGACCAACACTGTTTTGGCTTCCCTGAGAAAATCAAATCAAATTAAACGAGGATTGCAGTAAAAAATGTTGCGGTTTAATCGAGAGAAACGGAAGCTTGGTCTCGTGAATGCCTTGTCGCTAGATAGGAAACGAACAAATGCACTGCTGCTGTTAGTCAGAAGATAACGTGCGTGAGGTGGAGCTGCTTCAAAACTGGTTCATCGACGTAGGCTGGGTTTTCCTGGGCGGCCGGGAAGCACCGGCCACAGCCACAGGCAGACGGGCCCCACAGCACACCACGCGCCAGACAGGCGGAAGGGAAGGGAAGGCGCCAGCTCTGAAGCCGCTCCCTGCTGCTCGCGCCTCTCAGGAAGCTCGTCACGCCTGCCTGCCGCTCTGTTTGTTTCTCAACCACTCGGCTTTCCGCAAACCCTGAACACACACCTCGCTGACTCATGTGCGCGGAGGCAGGTTCGTAAACAGGGGTTGTTTGCTTTTCCGCCTTTAAACGCACATGCTATAACAATGAACAATCACCCTGTTTACATGGGCTCCCATCCCAAAACCGGATTTCGTAAACCGATCTCCCAATTCCACTTTTGGTTGGCCATGTAAACACTCCAAAATCGATTCTGGAAATCCAATTCTCCAAAGCAGTTTTCCAGTTCCACAATCGAGTTTCGTGCCCTTGTAAACGCAACCGTTTTTTAAGCATTCTTGGCTTCTCAGGCTGTTTTTTTTTTTTTTTTTTTTTTTTTTTTTTTTTTTTTTTTTTTTTTTTTGTAAGAATTTTCGGCACATATGGACAGAGTGATATTTTCTAAAGTGAAATAAAAGTATAAATATGAGAGTCAGCAATGAATTTGTGTATTTAAGTAAAAAAATATAGCGATTGTGTTGACTAAATCAGGAACTCAATCAGCTGTTTTTCAGCCGCCATCTTAAGTGTGTAAGGAAATCCGATTCAGGCTGTGCCATGTAAACACGACAGCGAAAAACGGTTTACGAAAATCGGTTTTCGCCTTCCGGAAGATGTGTTACATGTAAACGTAGTAAATGTGATCTCTAGACATTAAGTAATGATAGACATTAGCTGGCAGTTGCGCTGATCACTACGCTACGGTGACCAGATGTCCCGTATTTTACAGGATCGTCCCTTATTTTGCCTAAGCTTCCCGTTGTCCCGACAAAACAAATACGGGACGCATATTGTCCCGTATTTTATTAACCGTCCCATATATTTTGAATTAACATTTTTTAAAGTAAAGTTAGCGTAACCAAAAGGAGAACAAATGTAGTCATAATCAACAGGCTTCAACTCAAAGGGGATGAGTCACGATTCTTTCTCCTAATGTTGTAGTTATGTACACCGCTATTGCTTTTGAATTCGGTGAGATTGGTAATAACAAATTTCATAAGTGAATATATATACTGAGAAGCTACTGTGAAGATCCCTAGCTCTTTAAATAAGTGTCGGTAGGATGATCTTGGATGGACTCCAGCAATTATTCTGATTAACGCTTTTGTGCAATAAATACTTTTTTACACAGTGATGAATTACCCCAGAAAATAATGTCATACGAAAGCAGAGAATGGAAATAGGCATAGTAAGCTAATTTATTAAGATGTATATCACCAAAATAGTAGTTGAACTCATACGTTTCAGCAGATCTTCAATGTGTTTTCTTCCCAGTTCAACCCCTCATCAGTGCATACACCTAAATTTTTTGAATATTATACATTTCCTACAGATTTCTGATCAAACTCTGTATTTATTAATGGTGATATTCCATTTACTGTGTGGAACTGTATGTACTGTGTGTTATCAAAATTTAATGATAGTCCATTTTCTGAGAACCACTTAATGATTTTCTGAAAGACTTCGCATACAATTTCTTCAGTTAGTTCTTGTCTGTCAGGTGTGATAACTATACTTGTATCACCAGCAAAAAGAACCAGCTTTGCATCTTCATGAATATAGAACGGCAAGCCCTTAATATATATTAAGGACAGCAAAGGGTCCAAGACCGAACCTTTTGGCATCCCATTTTTATTTGTTCCCCAGTTTGAGGGATCAGCTGTTTTTGCGTATTATGTAAATTACTTATGTTAACTTTCTGCACACTTCCTGTTAGGTATGATTTAAACCATTTGTACACTGTCCAATTCATACCACAATACTTTAGTTTATCTAGAAGAATTCCATGATTTACACAATCAAAAGCCTTGGAGAGATCACAAAAAATCCCAAAGAGTGATTTCCGGTTATTCAGAGCATTTAATATTTCATTGGTGAAAGTATATATAGCATATTCTGTTGAAAAGCCTTTCTGAAACCAAACTGACATTTTGTTACATCTTTATTTTTACCTATGTGTGAAATTACTCTACAATACATTACTTTTTCAAGAATTTTGGATACGGCTGTCAGGAGTGAGATTGGGTGGTAGTTGTTGACATCAGACGTATCCCCTTTTTTGTGCAGTGGTTTGACAATAGCATATTTTATTCTATCACGAAAAACACCTAGCTTCAGAGAACTTTACATATGTGGCTAAGAATCCTACTTATGTCTTGAGAACAAGCTCTTATAACCCTGCTGGAAATACCATCAATTCCATGTGAGCTATTGAGAGAGTTGATTATTTTCTTAATTTCAGAAGGAGAGATGGGTGGAATTTCTATTGTATCAAATTGTGTGGGTATGGCCTGTTCCATTAACTCCTAGCTTCTTCTAATGAACACTTAGTTCACTTTTTAACCACAACATTTAAAAAATAATTATTAAAAATGTTTTCAACTTCTGGCTTGTTAGTTGTAAACTTTTCATTCACTTTGATGGTAATGCTGTCTCCCTGTGGTCTTGATTGCCCTGTCTCTCTGGTAATAATATTCCAAATTGTTTTAATTTTGTTATCAGAGGTACTAATCTCAGACATGATGTACATGCTTCTGGACTTTTTAATAACTTTTCTTAATATAGCACAGTAGTTTTATAATATTTGACTGTTTCTGGGTCATTACTCTTTCTTGCTGTTAGATACAGTTCCCTTTTTCGTTTACAAGATATTCTTATTCCTTTAATAAACCATGGTTTCTTATCATTATATTTAACTATTTTCTTGGGGAAACAATTTTCAAATTCTCTTACAAATGTATCATGAAATGAGTTATATTTTAAATTAGCATCAGCTTCCTTATACACCTCATCCCAGTCTAACTGCTGAAGATTTTCCCTGAAATTTCTAATTGTTGAATCGTTAACTGAACACACAACTTTGGAGGGCTATTTGAATTACAAAGAGGAACTATGTCATTTACTGTAACCAGCTGTGCACCATGATCAGAAAGACCATTCTCAACAGGTCAAGCATTATGTTTCTAAACTTATCTTGGTCTATAAAAAAGTTATCTATCAGTGTACTGCTGTCCTTTACTACCCGAGTAGGAAAATCAATTACAGATGACAAATTGAAAGAATCGAGTAAGACTTCCAGGTCATTCTTTCTATTACATTCCTTTAGTGAGTCAACATTGAAAACCCCACAAATAATAATTTGTTTTCCCTTATCTGACAGATACCACAAAAAGGCATCGAAATTTTTTATAAATAACTGAAAGTTTCCTGAAGGGGACCTGTATACTGTTGCAATTATAAAATAAGGACCTTTTTCAGTTTACGCTGACAGGCACATGCTTCTATATGTTGCTCTATACAACACTTTTGTGTTTCTAAACTTTTTACACAGTGCTAACTTTTGACATAGATGGTAACTCCTCCTCTCACCTTATTCTCTCTATTCACATGTGCTGCTAGTTTTAACTGCTTATGTTTACTTTTTCCATATCCGTCACAATGTGATGCTCAGATAGGCATAGTATATTACATTCTCTGATTGTATGTCATCTAAACAAAACAGTAGCTCATCTACTTTGTTCTTTAATCCCCCAGTATTTTGGTGAAAGATAGTGACATTATTTTTTATTTTACTTTTGTTATACTCGACTTTATTCTCTAATCCCCAATATTTTGGAGAAATATGATAACATTATGTTTTACTTTACTTTTGTCAGATTGATGTGAGTTTTGAGTATCTTTAGCGCATGCCTGCCTGAGTTTTCGAACCTGGTCTTAGCCTAAAAAAGAGGTACATTCATGAATTTCAGTGTCCCTCTTAAGGTTTTTGCTATTAATCCAGCCAGTCTACCCTTCCCTCTCCTACTGAGGTGTAGGCCATGCCTTCTGAAATCCCACCTATCTATAGCCTCAACAGGAACCAAACCAATGTCTGACAGAGTGGCCGCCCTATGCAACTGATCTAACTCCATATTGACCCTCCCGACAGAGCGGTTCAACTGGGGCTGATAATGTCGCACCAGACCAACATTAGTGTGGGTCGCTGCAGATTCTATTTTCACCAGGTCACACTCAATACTGTAGCCCTGATCCCTATCGATACTGTTTCCCACTCCACCCACTACCACAACATGATCTTGTTTTGTGAAATCTTTGCACAGGGAACCTAAATCCTCTACCACCTGGCTAAGACATGTGCTGGACTTGAAAAAGTTTGTGACCTGGTACCTGTAGCCTAATTTTTCCTGCAAAATCTGGCCCACACCTCTTCAATGACTGCTGCCTAGCAAAAGAACTTTCTTCCTACTTTTTTTGAAACTTTTGGTTTCCTAATGAGGTTCTGTTGCATCTTAACTACTTCTACTGCAGCCTCTTCCTAACTCAACTGTGATAGCGGGGAAAATCTGTTGGTTTTGCCAATTGCAAAACTGTCAGACACTATTCTCTTTCTCTGGCCCCTATTCCCAGCTATCACTTCCCACCTCTGGTTACCCTCCTCCCCCCATAACCTCATCAGTTCTCCCTCGCTCTATCCAAATCAGCAAATTCAAATGTTTGTAAAACTTATGGGACTTAACTGCAGGGTCATCAGTCTTACAAACTACTTATGAACTTCCTATACGAAAGACGCCACAAACATTCATGCTCGAGGGGGGATTCGAACCACCGACGGGGAACGACCTCGCGCATCGTAGCACAGCGCCTCAATGCGCTCGGCCACTCCGCCGCGGCTCCAAATCAGCCTGAAGGGCTCTAATCTTCCCATCCTATTCTGCTATTTTCCTATCTCTTGAGCAAACCCTGCAAAAGAATGGAAGGGTCTCGTCTGTTTTCCCCACTCCCACACCGCTACATCTCCAATGAAACCACCTGTCGTAACAGCTGCATGAAACCCCTAAACTAACTTTTCTACGGCAGCTCACACACTTGGAATTCATGATTGTCTACATATTAATTACGAGATTTACTTAATTGTTAACGGTAATATATATTATTAACCACAAATATAATTATGTATTAGACACTGATATGTAGGGAAACTATTAGAAAATGCACTTAAAACTGAGGTTTCACGCTAAATATGCACCCTCGGAAATTAGGCCTAACAGCAGTTTGTAAACAAGACCGACTTTTCGATATTATTAAAACAATAGGCAAATAAAAGAAAAACTTTTGTTGGTGTGCTTTAAGAGCACGCCAATGAACGTATTTAATTACTTAAACACGTTAAATTACAATTTATTACTAGCTAAATTCCTTATCCTTTACGAGTGCTCTTCAACAGCACGTCCGACCTTGCGCAGGGCTGCCAATATAAACGCTGCGAACGCTAGGCGACTTCTTTGGTTTAATGATGACGTTTGAGTCTATTAAAATGTTCAAATGTTTGAAAAGCTAAGGGAGCAAACAGTTGAGGCCATTGGTGCACAGACTTACAAACTACTGAAGCTCAGAACAACACACTCACGCACACACACACACACACACACACACACACACACACACATGCCCGAGGGACGACTCGAAGCTCCCAAGGAGATCGGCTGTTAAATCAGTTGCAAGGCTCCTTAAACCGCGCGGCTGATTCACCTCTTGCTATAACAACAGACAGCACAAAGTAATTCTGTGCAGTGTTGGAAATAGGTAAGTTGTGCACTCTGAATGGTTTGGGGGGGGGGGGGGGAGGGAATGGAGGAGTTTCCACAAGGGTCTATTCTGAGTCCTCTGTTGTATCTTGTTTATATAAATGATATGCCCTTTAGTA
This sequence comes from Locusta migratoria, assembly GCA_026315105.1. Lineage (NCBI taxonomy): Eukaryota > Metazoa > Arthropoda > Insecta > Orthoptera > Acrididae > Locusta > Locusta migratoria. The sequence continues at coordinate 675,144,050 of CM048744.1, forward strand.
TAACTTGTAACTCTAAAAACTTCTATTTTCTGATGACACCAGATTGATACTGAAGGATGTTGTTTGCAGTATTGATACAGTATCAAATAATGTAGTTCAAGATATAATGTTATGGCTTGCAGAAAATAAATTGATGCTAAATCATAGAAAGACCCTGTCTTTGCAGTTTCTAACACACAAATCAAACTCATATTTTAATGACAAAGAATGTCCATATGATAAGTAAGACTGAACAGTTCAAATTTTTAGGCGTTCAGGTAAGCTATCACAAAGCAAATGTTCAGGATCTTGTTCTAAGCCTAAATGCTGCATTATTTACCGTTAGAACAACAGGCTACAGGGGAGGCTATTCCGCTCTTTACGACTGTTGGCCCCTATACAGCATGGAATGAAACGTTGAAAAAAATTAGTCCCTGTGAATCTTAATTGGTAATATATTGCAGTATGTAAAATGTGGAAATTCTTTTACGAGAGCACATCACCAAACATTTCAAAAAGATTGAAATCACAATGTACAAAAATGGTGGGCTATTCTGCCCCCTCAAGGGGATATTCCGTCCAAGGAACAAGCATTTACCACAAGTAAACATATTTCGTCCTTTTGCACCCACACACTCGTCATGAAACGATGTAGCACATTGCTGGCACTGTATCCAGTCTCCATTCTTGACCGATTCTGGCGAAAAGAATTTCAGATTTCAAACTTCAGAAGAGGGTGTTCTCATTATCAATTTCAACTGGCTGTAAATCATTATCCGACTCACTCAACTGACGACGACATTTCTTACCAGCCTTTTCTTTCATTATTCGTGTTTAGTCCGCGTTTAGCCTTCACTGCTTCATAGTTCGTGTCTGAGGATACTCTTTTTGTTGTGCTGGAAACTAGAAGTCGTTTGATGAACGGAGCTCTAGCACTAGCTTCCCAAAAGCCTTCTGGTTCCGGAGTGATAAATTACTGTGCCTCTTCATAAACCAAGTGAAAAAGCCTTTACCTGCAATCATGTGTTCCATGCCCCAAGGGATGTTTGATGTTATTCGTCCTTGCATGCGTGAATGGCTCTTCGAATTTGTTCAGGATTGCAGCCAAAAGATTTTACATCTAAGTGTTTGGCCGGCCGCGGTGGCCGAGGGGACTGAGGCGCTCCAGTGACGGTCTGCACGGCCACTACGAATCCCCCCTCGGGCATGGATATTTGTGCCGTCCTTAGTCTTAGCTAGTTCATAAGTAGTTTGTAAGCTTAGGGACTGATGACCCCGTAGTTAAGTCCCATAAGTTCTACAAACATTTAAACATTTTTAGCTAAGTGTTTGAACGTCGAACTTAAATCATCCTCTTTTTCTGGGCTGAATACAGTCTGATGACCAATTAGGTTATAAGGTTTCTTTTTTCTCATTGGCGAGTCACATTTTGCAACAGCTATTTGAGCAGTGTGTCGAGTAAGGAATTTTGATCAACGCAGCAGCTCCTCTCATACTCTCGTCTCCGCCTATAACACTTGTTACTGCTTGTCTCGTTTCTTCCTTGGATTATGAAGCGCTTGGGTTTTTCATCTTGTGTGTACGGAGTAAAGTAAAGTAAAGTCGTATGTCATGAATGGCTGGGAGCCCCGAAGGGCAGGTTCAGCCACCTAATTGGAAAGGTTCTCCCTATCCTTCGCGCCCGCAGGAACCTTTCCGTCGCGAAGTTCGAGAACTGTGTGCTAAAGTGTCTGTGGTAAGTGTAGGTGGCTGTAATGGGTGCGTGGCTAGTGTAGTGTCGTGTCCCTGTTCACGGGAGAAGGGAGAAGGTGAAACCCGGTGCCGTCACATAGGTTACTCCTCTCGGAAGGTACCAAGGGGACCGCCGAGCTTAATCGTCCGAAACGAAGGAACTTGGACTGTAGAGATTCACATTAAAACATGTATTATATCAGTAATTTCGCTGAGCGGAAGTAGCCTCGCGTCTACAGGACGAAATAACCCCATGTGCAGACATTTCGAAAGATGCGCCAAATCTGATCTTTGTAGAAAAATCCAGAAATATTTTTAGACACATACACACTCTTTATAACCTGTATTCTTATAGAAGTAACATAAAAAAGTTTAAAATTTTGCGTTATTTTGCGCAGTGCACCTTAATTTGTTACGTTGCATTCTTTAACTACGGCAAAAATCCATCACTAATCGCTAACCTCTATACTTTGTTCTTCTGTCATATCAATACAGTTGCAGTCTTACTACAATCACTTGCGACGATACAGAGATTCTGGGGCACACTGCAGGCAAAACGGCCTCGACTGTTTGAGGAACTATTACATTGTTCCAACATTTCTTACTTTAGGCGGATTATCCCCGTGAGCTGAATAGCATCGCTGTACACTATCCGAAATAAGACAGTTCAACACAGAAAGTAGTCTAATTTTTTTTTTCATACGCTAATGATATAAAGTGTTATTTTTTAGGTAAATCTTCTAAATAAGAAAGGGTATTTATGCCGCAGAAACGGGCACTTCGAGCAATATGTGGCGTAAGGTCGCGAACATTTTGTCGGCTCCGCTAGCCTGGGCATTCTGACAAAGGAATACGTATTTCCTTCGATGTCGTTTGTTGGTAACAACATCAGCTTATTCCTAAGAGTTAGCAACTTTCATTCAGTTAACATTATGCAGAATAGAATTTGGGTCACACCTCCTTGACTCTTGTGCTGCATCCATCTCCGATGAGCTGCTCAAGAGTTAAAAAATCTCAGAAGTAATCCACACACTTTCGAGTCCAAACTGAAAGTTTCCTAGTGACTCACTCTTTCTATTCCGTGAGTAATTCCTGGAAAGATCAGGCTAAGTTTTGGGTTAAGTCATTGATTTTATTTACTTTTGTGGATAAGATTCCTATACGCTGTATTGTAATGTATATTACTACTCTTCTGTTACAGTTTCGTGTACTGACTCGTTCCGTGACTTGGGGACTTGCTCCTCAAGTGTACCCTGCTTGTAAATGAGTCGAGAATTTGAGTCTAGCGGGAGGTGTGCTAGCGTAGTGAGTGCTGTCAGGCACGTCCCCTCATTCTGTGTAAATATTCGCTACACGACAATACATCCACAAGGAGCTTGAATTTTTCGCTGTATCAAGAAAGATACATACGATCGTGTGGTTTCCAATGTGTATATGGTCAGTCACCAGTGAATACTACAATTCGGTAGCACGTCAGAACCATTTCCAGGCTTCCATCATCTAATGTTGATGTTCTCAATCAGGTACAGAGTTTTAATCTACTAGGACATTCCTAAAGATTGCACGTTCCGCTCTATAGAGAATGAACCAGGCTGCAAAGTTTTCCCGCAGGTTGTGGCTTATCTGCATCTCCGTCCTTACGCTTTTCCCCGGGTGTTAGTATCGTGAGTTTTACGTGGGGAACTTCTATAAGTTTTAGTAAGTCGGAGAGAGGCGCTGGCAGAATTTAAAGGGCGGCTCTGAGTTGTCCCTCCATAGTTTAATCGGCAAGAGCAGTGTCGGCGAAAAGCTAGGTCCTGGTCTCCAGTCCTGGTCGGTGCACAGCTTTAATCGGCCGGGAAGTTTGGAGGATTACACATGCCGCTGTAGAATGTTATATGCTTTCTGGAATTATAAGGTTTCCATTTACTTCTTCCGCAGTACTTCTCATGGTACAAAAACACACCCAGGTCATATCTCCTTGGCGTTGATTTCTGTTCACACGGATTCCAATCCGAAGTTTAGAATTGCCATTCCGTTACTTCAGAGTTTGTTGAAGACGCTGAAAAAGTATGTCTGGATATGAATGTGACTGGAATTTAGACGCGGCCCGTTTGAAGGAACCACCCTCCAGTTACCTGAAGCGTCTTAGAGAAAAACAACAGACACCTAAGTAAGGATACTGATTTCGAGTTCAGTTTTAATTATTGTATTGTTTCGCTCGGAGAGAGATGCAGTGTTGATGTATTTTTTTTATTTTACTTTGATCAATATAAATTACAATTTGTTCGTGGAACACGAACTTATTTTTATTCGTCAAAATTGCCGTATAACAGATCATCAAATTCCGATTTTTTCTCGTTGTCGCGAAATTAAATCAACGAGAGATGAGAAGTAGGCACTTATGTCGGTAGACACAACTGAAGCAAATACTAAAAACACCATTTGTCAAGTTTTGGAATGTCATACCCGAGACAAAATCTCTCTGGACGACGGGTTCTTAGTACGAATACAAACAGCATAAGATACACACCCAACTATGCATGAGGGATTTGGTGTAGAAATGGTGTAACCCACAAATACCTATTTTGTACATTTTTATGTTTCTTGTTACTCATTACATTGTTTTTGTAGCCTGTCATTCTTGTACTTCTTTCAAGTGTCATTCAGGGATAAAACATTACTGGAGTAACTAGAAAACAACTATTTTGAAATTAATGGAGTGCAAAATTGTTGTAAACCACTATGGGTTCTAGGGAGGTGTACAGGGGCTCGTGCCCCTCCCCCTCTCCCTGATAGTCTGACAAAAAATGAGAGAGAGACAAGGTGGGAGGGAGGGAGGGAGAGACAGTGGCGGAAGGATAGAATCTCAGCATACGCAAAGTTAACTTTTACTTGCAGGCAGCGTGTAATTATGGGTTTAAAAACGCAAAATCCTTATAATTAACATAACGTAAATTGACTTTTTGAGTTATGCTTTCACTTAATTGCTTCTTGTTCATTTTTGTCAGTAATTTACGATATAACTAAATAATACAGAGAGTCGTTTATTGTTTCGTTTTTGCTTGGGAGGTAAAGGCTATTGTGTATGTTTTATTCATAAGTAAATAAAGTTTAAGGATTTAGCTATGTGAAAAAATCGTAAATTTCTAGGGCTTCGTTCAGGCTGGCTCATTCAGGTGTTTTCGGTAAACAGTTTATCTCTCTGAAGGTAAGGTAAGGTAAATTAAACTAAGAACAACACAAACACCCATGCCCGAGGGGGGAATCGAACCTCCGACGGCGGACGGCCGCGCGCACCGCAACACGGCGCTCCAGTACACGCGGCTAATCCGCCGCCCATTATAAACAGCTGCATTTGAAGCTATAAGTTTCAATTTTCTAGTTATTGGAGCAAATTAGAAATTTCGACGGCACTTTTCCGCAAATCAGATCAAGGGATTTTCATGGTAGTTGAAATTCTTCTAGAAATTACCGTCTTGTGTAATTTTGTTGATCGTCTGAACTGTCTTGAAGACTCATCGCGTTTTGTGCCATTACAAAGCATGAAGAAGAAATTGATTCAGTAAAATGCAATAGAGAAAATCTGATTTTAGGTTGTGAGAGACTATTAAACACATTTACTGGCTGTTTGATTCTGAACCGTAATTGGGCGACGTTTTAGGATATGCTGCTTTCTAATTTCTGCATTATTGTTCAGTGCATTGTTTGATAATGACACGGCTACGCCGGATGACAGTAGGCCTACTGTTTGTCCACGGTAAGTTGACAATTCGTGCGCTGGCTGTTGGTAGCGGCAGGAGGCGCATCTGTATTTCCTGTATCAGTTATATGTGATAATACTGTATTAAAATGTATTTCTAATATGCAAATATATTTGTGTGTGTGTGTGTGTGTGTGTGTGTGCCTGTGTGTGTACTTTAAAATTAGTCTCACAAAGCCTCTAATGACATGTTCAGCTTCCTCAGCCTTGTGCCCGCCGCCCCAGTGAAAAATGAAATGATATGATGCTTTGCATTTAAATTAACCTTTCTGCTATGCAAGAATTCTTTATACATTATAGCTACAGAGGACGTTCTAGTTCAGCCCTTTACAATATTTACCGATATTCAGGTACTGGATTACAATGCGAAGAGTTGAATGGCGCGTCATAAGATTGCCGCAATCACTAGTGCCGCGTCATCTGATTGGCGCAAGAGACTGCCCAGCGGAACCGCAGCTAACCTGCAGCTGCGATGGCCTCGTCACTGGAGTATTGCCGCGTGCCGCCTGAAGCACCGCAGCCACAAAGAGGAGCCACCCTCCCCCCCCCCCTCCTGCCTGAGTGTGCGTAGGCGGGCACCGCAGACCGCAGACAGCTTCACGCCGTCTTGTCTGCCGGTCGATTATGTGTGACTCATGCCGGCGGCACGTACCTGCTCTCTTGTCGTTTGTGTCTTCTATCCGCAATGAAACGTCCTACTCGTATAAACGAAACATAGGCATCACTAGGAGCCAGGGACGCCGACTCCGTGGGTGCTCCGGTGCTGGTGCACCCCCACGAAATTTTTGGGGGTGGGAGGGAGGAAAATAAAGTAGCACAAAAATGGGGAAAAGTCATAGCTGTCAATTATGCATTTTTGACATCGCAGTGTATCAATCACGACCTAGTCGCTACGCTGTTCCAGCAGTGCCCCAAGGAGCACTCACTGCAGAGGCTTGGAGCCCGTTCGGCAGGAGGGGTGGTGGGAGGGGGGAGGGGCGAGACCACTGAACCCTGGCCGCAGGACGTCGTGAAGGGTATATTACACGAAGCGAATTTTGTCGCTAGTCGCTGGTGTATTTGGACGCTGCTGCTAAATTCGCTCCGTGTAAACAGGGACAGCGAACAAAGTTGCTGCTCCGAAACGCGAGCGTCTAAAGTTGAAGGGTGGGCAACTTTAGACGCTGGTCGCTGGCGTTTTTGGTCGCCCCGTGTCATATACGGGAGCGTCTGAAGTACAATAGCCACCAGTCGCGTCAAAATGAATCAAAAGCAAAACGGAAAAGTACAAAAGAATAAAAGAAAATGGATTAGAAGGTAGATTGCGAGGAGAGATAAATATGGTGCTTCTGCAAATCTTTTGGGTGAATTATCGTGTGAAGGTCCTTCTGCCTAAATAAATATAATGAGGATCACATAAGAACATTTTGATAGATTACTGTAAATGGTACAGAATAAAATAAGGAAACAGAATACCATCATGAGGATGGCAATCTCGCCAAGAATAAAATTTAAATAATCGTTAGTTTTAATGTCCCATAATACTGGAAAACTTCGATAAATTTTCAGAAATTTGTTTACAATTCCACTTCATATTTTGTTTGGTGGAACACAGAACTTTTAATATCTTTATTTACATCAGTGTTCACAAAATTTCTCGTTGTTTTGACGACCGGTTTCGGTCAGGAGGACCATTTTCAAGTCTAAACAAATCAGAAACAAGAGATAGATCCAGTATTAGACTACCTTATAAAGCATAAATAATGGATTACAGTCATCAATATATGTAATATAGCCATATGGCATCATCACAGCATAAGTGTATCTTCATTAAGGAATGTAACAACAGGTATGTTGTATAATATTTTTACACGTTTTTTTAAACTGATGACTGTAATGCCTTATTTATGTTTTATAAGGTACCGTAGTCTATTACTAAATTTGTCCTGTTTCCGATTTGCTGTAGACTTGAAAATGGTCATCACTGACCGAAAGCGGTCGTCAAAACAACGAGAAATTTTGTAATCGACTTAAATAATGATATTAAAAGTAATTACAAAATGGTCACTGATATAAATTCGCGATCATGTCGCACCTTGGAAAACAGAACTGTTTGGTATCACCTAACCTCCAAAACAATGTATCATATGCTACGTCATGTTTCAATTGTTTTTACGAAGACACTAGCGTCTGAAGTCGCTGCGTGTCATTGCGTCAGCGTATTCATTCGCTATTCGCCCATACGCCGAGAGACAACAGACGCAAGCGACTAGCGACCAAATACGCTCCGTGTAATATACCCTTAACCGATGCAACAATCAGAGTTCAGTGACAGCCATAGTTTGCTGTGGTAGCTCCATTAATTCTGTTCATTAAGATAGATCGACATCCGCTCTGTCTTTTACGTCAAAGTATTTAATTCTGCTATCAAGTACAGTGCCGTTACACACGACTTCACGTAAAACATCGCGAGCAGGTAGAGGGCGAAGCACCTGCAGGGCTAGTAGCCGAGCTAAATAATGACACATATATACAGAAATGAACTGAAAAGTGAATCCAGGAAAGACGTTTTGACTATTCATTGCTCCGTTCACGAAGCGCGATTGTCTGCTGAAGGAGTGCAACCAGGCGCCGTAATAAAAGACGTCACGTGTGTGGGATCTGTGCTTTGTCGCCATATAAATAACCGCATTTTCAAAGTTTTCCTGAAAGTTATACAAGTGGAGCATGGGTATATTCTTGGCACAGTACAATTCGTTGGCTTACTTGTCATTACTTTGTTTGTCAGTCATGAGGAAAGATGTCTATCTAAACGAAAGGCGCAAAATTCATTGTCGAATAGATTAAAACTGGATATTAAATTTAGCGTTCCGTACTCACATAACTATACACTTTAAGAAATTAGTCATTGCAGGACTAAGAGCATCTAATAATAGAGATGCAGGACCAAATCAAAGTGTTTATGAAAGAGTTTCGTCTATCTGAGAGGCAAATATGCAACGAAATTGTAACATACTTCAATCGTCTGATTCGTTTTAAGCTTCTTAAAATTTCCTGAACGTACCAGTGGTGCTAATTTTCAAATTAATGATTTTTTGTTTGCTATTTTGTTTTCTAAAATATTGAATCTACCACAGTTGAAGTACTGTTGATAATATCAGTCGATCATCTCTCTCGTTTTTCTCCAGATATCAAATCATGCAATGTTATTACTACTGACAGAGCGACAAATATGACTGGTACGTTTTCTAGGTTGCAAGCAAAAATCAGCGAAATTGAGCACTGCTTGGCCCATTATTTGAATCTTGTGGCGGAAAAGGTAATTAAAAATGATACCACGAGCATCCACACTGATTTTCAAAAGTCAGCGCCCCTGCGAGGAGCTGAATACGAGACACAGCCAGAAAGTAAGTTTCTCTATTTAAAAATAAATAAATAAATAAAAATAACAACAAGTACAGCAGAGTCTGAGCTATTTTTCCATATAGTCTCCAAAAGAACTGACACACTTGTCATACCGTGGGGTCAACGTTTGTATTCCTGTGTCCTTGACTTCTGGCGCATGTGCATGAAACCGTTGTATGATAGCCGTATTCATCTCTTACAAGTAAACCTACGAAAGTGTGACCCTCCGATTTTTCTGAAATTTAGATATGATGTTATACATGAAAACTAAGGGACACTATTTTTCTAACGGCGGTAAAAATTATGAGTTTACTACTGGAGTGGTTCGAATTCCGATTTTCAGGTTTCAATAATAAATCGGTGTCATTTGTTTTCCGTATCTTTTGGTTTCGTTTGTGTGATATCATCGACAAAACTAAACTGTTTAAGAGCAACACCTTGTGAAAATCACTAGTATTTATAGTAACTTTTACAAACTCGAAACCCGGGTAATACGACATATGGGATGAACCCACAACGGCGCGCTATTGTGGAATCTTGCTGCATGGAAATGCGGCATGTCACTTGAGTCATAGCTACGCCGCTACAGGAAAAATCGTGAGGTGTGTGGGCGATAATAAACAACGCCCATAATATATCCTAATAGGTTAATCTGTGTGCAGAAGTTGAAGTAGTGTTGATTTTGTTTTGAATTGCATCGTAACTACTAATACAGCGATTTCGTATGTGTGATGTGCTGTGCCGAAGTTCGTACAATTCAGGATTTCAAAAATGTTCAAATGTTTGTAAATCTATAGGACCAAACTGCGTGGTCATCAGTCCGTAGCTTACAAACTACTTAAACCTAGGTAAACTAACCTAAGGACAAACACACACACACACACACACCCATGCCCCAGGGAGGACTCGAACCTCCACGGCGAGCAACCGCGCGCTCCGCAGCGAGACGCTTTAGACCGCTCGGCTGAATTCAGGTTTTAAGAGCTTCACTGTCACTTCAGGTTCTCTATCTCTCTCCCGGTGCTAGAACTTTCACAAATGTTCCAAAAAATATGGAAAATGATTTCATTAGGCCTAGTAGTAACATGCTGGAAAAATAATATATAGATGAAGACATCAAAAATTGACCTTTTTTGAAATGTGGTGCTACAGAAGAATGCTGAAGATTAGGTGGGTGGATCGCGTAACTAATGAGGAATTGGGGAGAAAAGAAATTTCTGGCATACCTTGATTAAAAGAATGGATAGACTGGTGGGACACATTCTTAGACATCAAGGAATTGTTAATTTAGCGTTGGAGGGAAGTGTGTGGAGTAAAAACCGCAGAGGAAGACCAAGAGATGCATATAGTAAGCAGATTCAGACAGATGTAGGTTGCCGTTCTTATGTGGGGATGAAGAGGCTTGCTCATCATATCAGGATATGATATTGTGGAGAGCTGCATCAAACCAGTCTCCGGACTGAAGACCACAACAACAACAACAACAACATCCTGCACACTCAGCGAAATATCTTAACCTCCACTCTTGCTGTAAATTATGATTTTAGAAACTATTTTCAAAATTTTGACGATTCCTCATTCAATTATTCCCTTTGGAGGCCTTCCTACCCGTCCCCTCCCTGCTTATACACGTTAGGTCGCATTACTATTTGTCATATTCAAAAGTGCATCGCTCTGATAAATCACATTTAATGGTGAAACGGACCCTCAAAAATGGGGATAAAATGTAAAACATGCGAAAACTTTGAGATTAGTGAAGCGATTTGAATTTTTTTCTATGAAATGAGGGGCCAGCTGCCCTGAAAGAGACCAATCTTTTGCTACAAAAATTAGTTTTGATTTAATGGAAGTAGATTCTATTAAATCCTCAAAACGAAACCTAATTAAGAATATATATATATATATATATATAGTATTTGAGGAGTAAACAACTTTTATATTTTTGAACTGTTTCATCTCTTTAATATACCGTTATTTAAAGTCGCTAAATCAGAAGCTGAAATCAGATGATCGAAATTCAAAATGTCTGATACAGCATAGCGGATGAAAACTCGAAAAAAATGTTTGAATAGACAGTAACTAGACTTGAGACTTTCAAAACAGTGTAAATCTACTTTTGAAGTAATAGCGAATAAGAATAAAATGTGTTAAAAATATTTACTGATTTTAGCGTTGACCGTGATGTAGCGCGTAGAGGTCACACGGACAGATTTACATGGGTGCGGCATTATAAGGGTTGTTCGTCCCTCAAATATTGATTAAAAATAGCTTCACTAATCTCCAAGTTATCGCAATTTTTCAGTTTTAGCCTCAATGCGTGTTTCCATACAGCTCGGCGTGCAGCAGCTGTTTCGCTGAGAGGTGCTTGTCATTCGGGCATACAGTCCTGCTCTTCTTCCCAGCGATTTCATTTAATGTATTCGTTTACCACGATTTTTGATTGTGATCAAGCTTTGATAGTTACATACCAAAGATAAATTATATGTACAAATCAAGGAGTTTCGTATTCTAGCCTTTCTACACGTTAAATTTCACGTGTAAGTTTAAAATAGTGGCAGTTATTGAAAACTGCTAAATATTTTTCGTATCTGGTTCATGTTTGCCAATAGTCATGTGGTTCTATGTGGCTACCACGGCATGTCAATAGCCGCTCTGCTATTTGGCCGGTCTGTTAGTATCTATGGTTGAAGCCTGGATGTTGAACTTCAGATGTCTGAACGTGCCAGCCATAGATGTTCATATTTCGTTTCTTGCCAAATTCAGATATGGCAGCTGTGAAATGCTACAAGAAAACAAATAGAAAATACGTTTCGATTCCGGTCCTATATTAGCCCGTTACATCGCATATTATCATAACTTTAAATCAAGAGGTAAGCAAGCAATTCTTTGTCACGTAATAGCTGATGCAAATTCGTATGTGAAATTTAAACATTGTGGACAATGCGAAAACTTCACTGCCTGCTCAATGTACAGATTGAACGACATTGGGGAAAGGCTACAACCCTGACTTACTCCCTTCCCCACCTCTACTTCCCTTTCTTGCCCTTAGACTCTAATAACGGCTATCTGTCTTTTTTTTATTTATTTATTTATTTATTTTTTTTTTGTATAGTTTGAATATAACACTTTTCTCTTATAATTTACCCCTGCTACCTTCAGAATTTGAAAGAGTGTATTCCAATCGACATTGTCAAAAGCTTGTTCTTTCAGTATCATATCTCCTATCTTATATACCTCCACAATATATGTATTGACTTATGAAATTTGTTATTAACAATATGACCCAATTCAAAAGTAATAGCAGTGTCCATAGCTACAACACTAGGAGAAAGGGTGATCGTCACTATTCAAGGTTAAATCTAACTTTGGCACAGAAAGGGGGTGAATTATGCTGCCATAAAAGTCTTCAGTCGCTTACCAAGAAGCATCAAAAATCTTTGCACTTCCCTGTGGATACGAAAGATCTTAGTTTTGTACCCGTTGACCTACTCCGACCAGTACAACGTACTAGACATGTTTGTAAAGCTAGTCTGTGTGACCAGGCCCTGTTATTGTTCTACAGTATTCTACAGAGTCGATCAGCTATCTTAGAATTCTATCGCTGTGATGCAGCCTTAATATAGGAACAGGAAATTGAACGTAGCAGTTTCCGAATATAGACACAGCACTCTGCTGTCGTGTCACTACTGCTAGTATCTTATCGACTTTTATGGGCGCTACTTCTCTTTGTCCTTCTCTGAAAATGACGTGGCCAGCCTTCTTACAGTTTAGGGCGCCATCAATGTGAACACACAAACTAAAAAGATAAACGTTTTCAGAGATCTTGACACATTTACTGATCGGAATTCGTATCTGAAACTCTAGGAAGACATCGATTTCGGAAAGTTGTATCTGTATTTGGGCGGCAGGAAGTGTATTTGAAATGTAGTATCATGTAACGAGATATCAATAAGAGATAGCGAGGAAGTCTTCTTCTTGTGACGCGCACAGCAGATATATATTCTCACCCCTGTTCCGAAGACTTCACATTTAGTATTACAGCGATATACAGCTACTATTAGTTTCACAAAAATGATTAACGACATAAATTATGGTGAGAAAACATGAACGAAAGTATGTGGGGCTGTAACTAAACTAGACATTAGCTATCCCCTTCCTCACTCCTTTTCTCAACGCAAATGAGGAATTAAATGAAGAATTAAATGTCCTACTCATATAAAGGTCGACAGGGAGCATTAGCTTAATTGGAACAAAGAAATAGCACGAATTGTTCAAGAAAGTTATTTAAGTGATGTAGAACAGTTAAGACGGTAAATCCGTGTGTTGTTATGGTCTTCAGTCCGGAGACTGGTTTGATGCAGCTCTCCATACTACTCTATCCTGAGCAAGCCTTTTCATCTCCTCATAAGAACGGCAACCCACATCTATTTGAATCTGCTTACTATACGCGTATCTTGGTCTCCCTCTGCGATTTTTACCCCACACACTTCCCTCCAATGCTGAATTTACGATTCCCCGATGTCTAAGAATGTGTCCTACCAAGCGATCCCTTCTTTTAGTCAGGGTATGCCAAAAATTCCTTTTCTCACCAATTCGGTTCAGTACCTCTTCATTAGTTATGCGATCTACCCACCTAATCTTCAGCATTCTTCTGTAGCACCACATTTCAAACGCCTCTATTCTCTTCCTGTCCACACTGCTTATCGTCCATGTTTCACTCCCGTACAAGGCAACACTCCACACAAATGCCTTCAGAAAAGACTTCCTTACACTTAAATTAATATTCGATGTTAGCAAATTTCTCTTTTTCAAAAATGCTTTTCTTCCCATTGCCATTCTGCATTTTGTATCCTCTGTACTACGACCATCGCATGTTATTTTACTACCCAAGTAACAAAACTCATCTACCACCTTCATTGTTTCGTTACCTAATCTAATTCCTTCAGCATCGCCTGATTTTCTAAGACCGCATTCCATTATTTTTGTTTTGCTCTTGTTAATGTTCATTTTATACCCTCTCTTCAACACACTGTCCATTCCATTCAGCTGCTCTTCCAGGTCCTTTGCTGTCTCTGATAGAATTACAATGTCATCAGCAAAACGCAATGTTTTTATTTCTTCCCCCTGAACTTTAATCCCTATTCCAAATTTTTCCTTACTTTCCTTCACCGCCTGCTCAATGTACAAATTGAATAATATTGGAGAAAGGCTACAACCCTGTCTTACTCCCTTCCCAACTGATGCTTCCCTTTCATGCCCTTCGAGTCTAATAACTGCGGTCTGGCTTTTGTACAAGTTGTAAACAATTCTCCTTTCCCTGTATTTCACCCCTGCTGACTTCAGAATTTGAAAGAGTGTATTCCAGTCAACATTGTTAAAAGCTTTCTCCAAATCTACAAAAGCTAAAAATGTAGGTTTGCCTTTCCTTAATCTATCTTCTAAGATAAGACGTAAAGTGAGTATTGCCTCCCGGGTTCCTACGTTCCTCCTGAATCCAAACTGATCTTCCCCGAGGTCAGCTTCTACCAGCTTTTCCATTCTCCTGTAGATAATTCGTGTTAAAATTTTGCAACCATGACTTATCAAACTGATGGTTCTGTAATTTTCACACCTGTCTGCACCTGTTTTCTTTGGAATGGGGATTATTACATTTTTCTTAAAGTCTGAGGGTATTTCGCCTGTCTCATACATCCTACACACCAGTTCAAATAGTCTTGTCATGGCTGGCTTTCCCAGAGACTTTAATAGCTCTGCGGGTATGTCATCTACTCCTGGGGCCTTGTTCCGACCTAGGTCTTTCAAGGGTCTGTCAAATTCATCTCTCAGTATAGTATCTCCTATTTCATCTTCATCTATTTCCTCTTCCCTTCCTACAACATCGTCTCTAAGTTCATTTCCTTTGTAGAGCTGCTCTATGTACTCTTTCCACCTTTCAGCTTTCCCTTCTTTGCTGAGAACTGGTTTCCCATCCGAGTTCTTGATATTCGTAGAGCTGCCCTTCCTGTCCCCAAACGTCTCCTTTATTTTCCTGTAGGCGGTATCTACTTTTCCCCTTCTTATACATTCTTCTACAGATTTGCATTTGACTTCTAGCCACTCCTGCTTAGCCATTTTGCACTTCCTGTCAATCTCATTTTTTAGTCGTCTGTACTCCATTTTGCCTGTTTCATTTACTGCATTTTTATATTTTCTCCTTTCATCTATTAAATTTAGTATTTCCTGTGATATCCAAGGACTTTTTGTTGGTCTTGCCTTCCTACCTATTTTGTCCTCTGCTGCCCTCACTATTTCGTCTCTCAACGCTACCCATTCCTCTTCTACTGTTTTATTTCCCCCTGTTTCTGTCAATTGTTGCCTAAATCTCCCTCTGAAATTCTCCAGAACTTTATTTCTTTTCGAGTGGCTAGTTATCCCCTCCAATGCACTCTTCCTCATCGTGATGGGGACCGTCAGTTGAATCGTCTTTGGACTGGACTTCATCTGATGAGTCTGAAATCAGAAGGTTCTTTAACCTTCCAGATCCGAACATTTTTCACGTTTTTTTTCCGACAGACCAAGTTCTTTTTCATTATTAACAGCGTTTTAATTTTAACTATTTAATATTTTCTTTTGACGATAAGTTTGTAGTTTTAATTTTGTTTTTCTACGTTTCTTTGTCAGAGTTTCGGCTCTAACTAGCAAAGGTGAAATATTGTTCAGAATTGTGGCAGGTGTGACTTGGTTCCGTTTGAAATTACAGGCCAAAAATCGTCTGATCTTATAGAAGGCCCTTGGTAGAGGTGAAGTTGCTATTATTATAGGGGATTTTTGATCACATTTCTCTGTTGAATGTAGTTGATCGATCTAGATGTGGATTGCGGCTTGGGTAACAATCTCTTTCAGGGTGGCCATCTGACCCGATGATGGTATGGCCATCTCTTCCGATCGGCCTGGAAATATGGCCCATAACGCGTAATCAAACATTGTGCACGCAAACTTAAACAATATACAGTTCGACCTAACAACCTAATTTATATTTAAATCGAAAGGTTATAACAAACTACAGAATTTCAAGGTATACTGAAAACTAAAATCATGAAAATTATTTACTTTAAACTAATATAAAGACTTATGCAGAAGAGCAACAATCTTTGACGTGACGCAGTCACTACCAACTGACCGGCAGCTATGTACAGCGGGTTGTGAAATAATTGACCATCTCTCCCGTATGGCCTTCTACCCTTGAATTACCCTAAAGTCTTCCAGAGTATCTTTATATTAATACATAATATGATGAATATATAAATCCATGCTTATTATAAAAGTGGATATATTATGTTCCACATCTCCCCCAGAACTGCTCCTCGCAATGGGAAACGCATTTGTTGTAAAGATTCCGTTTTATTTCCGCGACATTCTCATCCTTGTATCGGAATGTTTTCCGTCAATCCCTCCTGATGAGAATCCCACAGCGCAAAAGTGGGTATTGTTGTATTGTAACACCGTAGATATTGACAGAGCAGTATTGATGGGCCAAAAACATTTTTCGGTTTGACAGAATTCGTTGTTCAGAGGTTCGTTCCAGCAGCTGCCGGACGGCTACTTTCAAGCGCCAGTAAACAGGTGTTACTGCGCATGCGCAGCTATTATGACGTAAAAACCCTTGTTTGATACTTGCACTGTTGGAACGCTTTTTGCACTGTTTATGGCTGCAGGCGAAGGTAAGTTAAAAGGAATAATTGAAGTACTTTCCTTCCTAATAACGAAGAAGTGTAAACGAGAGATATCTGTTCTCAAGTGGGATTGCAGTGACTTCGAAATAATCGAAAAACACGCTACAAATACAAACGTATCACGTGATGGCTACCCCCACTCTAACTCGCATGCGCATGCGCAGATTGGCAGCTTGACCGCGCCAGAAATATTTTTCCGGGTAGCGTCTGGCTGCTTGCGGCAACTGCTGGAACACCAAACAGCCACACTCCAAGTAGCCAGAAGCGGGAAAAGGCTCTGCTGGAACAATTTCAGCGTTGCGCATGCGCCTCAAGCAGTCTGGCAGCTGCTGGACGAACCTCAGATGTTCACAATGTTTCGCGAAACAGCCTCAGGGCGCTAGCGTCTATCGCATAACGTCTGTTTTTCAGTGTTTACATTTGCCGTTTCTGTCTCGATATGCTTTGAATGAAATTGCATTTGGCAAGAAACATGAGTGAATAATTAATGGTACAGTTTATTGAATGTTATAGAAGCAATCCATTTCTCTGAACACATTTGATTACATAGATAGAAGCTAGAAGCTTAATCGTTAAGTTATAAGCAATTACTTGAAATTTATCATCTGCAGTATCCAGAACGAAAAATAGAGGACGTTAAAAAGAAAATAAATCATATAATTTCCTCGTATGTTTCAATGAGAATTTTATTAATGTGTTAGCGGACACAGCTGCCCTGCTCTTTAAACGTTCAAATGACTTGAAGCCAACAAACGTAATAATCCTTCAACGGCTGGAATCGCGGGTCTCAGTCATAAGATAACTGTGTCTCGTTTCTCGTAACATTGTAATTTTGTCGTACGATTGTGAGCTCATTCGAAAATAATTTCAAGAAATATTTCGGGTCAATGGATCGCATTTCCGTCATCAGGTTCACATGCGAAAAATCATTCCTTTTCTTGACGAACACGTTTCCCCTTTTCGCAGCTCTCGGTTATCTTTTTATTATTAATTATTATTATTACTATTGCTAGTAAATGCTATTTATGTTTTTGTCACGATCCGACAATAGTTATTGCTTTCCGAAGTTGTATCACCAACTAAAATTAATGACAATACTATTAATGGCGTGAGAACCACTGAAACGTGTTGAAAGTTTGACAATATATTATTGACAATATTACTGTCAGTATGTATTGAGCATGTTAGGGGGCCCGTAATAGTCTTGTCGCTTATTCTGTCTTGCCAATAAAGCGCAGTTTTTGGTTCGCCTTTCCCACGGCATTATCTCTTGTTCTTTTCCATTTAAGTCTGTCTTAACTGTAATTCCTAGGTATCAAGTGGAATTTACGCCCTTCAGATTTGATTGATTTGACTTGTAGAACAAGTTTATCGTATTCCTTCCAGTATTCACGCGGACGAGTTCACTTCCTCAGTTGCCAAATTTGGCACCGGATGCCTTATCTAAATCGTTCTGCAGTTGGTTTCCATCTTATGATTGCTTTACTAGACGAAAAACGACAGCATCATCTGCAAACAACCTAACTGCACTGCTCTGATTTTCTCCCATACCGTTTCTGTAGATAAGAAACAGCAGAGCACGAATAACACTATCCTGAAGAACGCCAGAAATAGCCTCTAATTTCGTCGATGCATTCCATCAGCAACTACGAACCGTGTCTTCTCTGACAGGAAATCTCAAATACTATCACATACTTCATATTCCACAACCACGGAATTTGTCGCGGCAGAGCGGCCGAGCGCATTGAGGCGCTATGCAGCGATGCGCGAGATCGTTCCCCGTCTGGTGTTCGAATACCTCCTCGGGCATGGATGTTTGTGTCATCTTTAGTGTAAGATAGTTTATAAGTGGTTTGTAAGTTTAGGGACTGATGACCCTGCAGTTAAGTCCCTTTAAGTTTTACAAACATTTGAACATTTCTTTTAACCACGGAATTTAATTAAAAGCCGTTTGTGAGGTACAGTGTCAAAACCCTTCTGAAAATCTAGAAATATTGAATCAATATGACATTCTTTGTCAAACGCATCGCTTCATGTAAGAGCTAACTGTGTTTCACAAGAACGATAATTTCTAAATCCGTGTTGACCATGGGTCTATATATCGTTATGCATATTGCAGTTGCTCACGTTCTGCACTTATTACACTGTTTCTATTACACTCGCCCGTTGCTACTGTTACGTGGCAAAGTAAACGCAGTCTTGCAAAATGTCCGTTAGCTGCTGTAATTTTGGGCACCAATGTGTTTGTATCACATTATCTACCAGCATTTAGCGGTTTCAGATGCAATTGACAATGCCATTATATAAACGCGAAACCTATCGTGTGGACTTAGTAAAATTCTAATTTAGCAAATGGAGCGGCATTTCATTAAATTAATTGCAGCCATCTTAGTGAGGACATTTCAACTAAACACGAGCTATTTTCAAAATTTTAAAGCTAGTCGATTAATCAGATACAGCACCTTTAATCCACTGCGATAGTTTCTGTTTAAGTTACTTTGTTTGTTTTATAATTCCAGCATTTTTTGATCCTCTATTTACATTACATGCACAGTCATTAAAGCGTCTTTTATTACTTCTTGCGATATATTTCCATGATGTTTCCATGTGTTATCTAACCCTCCTTCTTTGCCATGTATCTCCGTTTTTTTCATTTTATCTTTTGTTCCCGGTGCAATTTAGAGAGACGCACTCAGAACCGGATTCGCATTCAAGAGTGGTTCCGGTAAACACGTCCTGTATCCCTGTTAAATTGTTCCGTGGGTACCCTGAAAAGCTTAAAACGAATTCCCAGATAATTCTTTTCAAAATGCCGTCGTTGATGTCTTTCCCATCTATATCTAACATAATGAAACCTTCACTCTGCAGCGGAGTGTGCGCTGATATGAAACTTCCTGGCAGATTAAAATTGTGTGCCGGAACCGGGACTCGAACCTGGGACCTTTGCCTTTCGCGCTAGAGCGCTTGCCCGCGAAAGGCAAAGGTCCCAGGCCCGAGTCCCGGTTCCGGCACACAATTTTAATCTGCCAGGAAGTTTCATATCAGCGCACACTCCGCTGCAGAGTGAAAGTTTCATTCTGGAAACATCCTTTAGGTTGTGGCTAAGCCATGTCTCCACCATATCCTTTCTTCCAGGAGTGCTAGGCTTGCATGTTTCGCAGGAGAGTTTGGAAAGTAGGAGGTGAGGTACTGGCGGAAGTAAAGTTGTGAGGCGGCATCGTGAGTCGTGTCGGGATAGCTCAGTCGGTAGAGCGCTTGCCCGCTAAAGGCAAAGGTCCCAGGTTCGAGACCCGGTTCCGGCACACAATTTTAATCTGCCAGGAAGTTTTATATCTAACATGATTTTGTACTCTGTCGCTATCCACTTCATTCGCGGTGGGATTCTAAACAGCAATCTCCCTTCTTTCTGCGTTACCTCAACTGTGCCCATTACTGTCGATTTTCTCAGTAACGTCTGAAGCACAGTCAATATGTATCACAGAAAGAAATGTATCTGGTAAAATATTTTATTTGTCAGAGTTCCAGTCTTAAAAAGATGGTTGCTGCCAATGCATGAATGCTCCCCAGCCGTCAGCCTCCCACGGGACGTTCTACAATGAAACTGTGTAAATAACGACATAAGTAATCATTTCTATTTACCACAGTGTATCCTGGAATAAAAGGGGAGGAAAGTATAGAACACAATAGAAAAAGCGCCCTCTGGCGTGCGGTTACACCTAGGTTTAGATGTATACAAAGGTATGGAAGATCCTGAAGACTGCGACCAGCGGAATGAAAGTACACACTGACCTCCCACAGCCAAAACGCATCACTGAAGCCAGAGCTGTCAGCCGCTGCCTCACTTCCTTCCATTTGTTCCCCTTTTACTTTCCGCGCTAGGTGGCCACAGAGGTGACTCACATTCTGAAATCCCCATCCGACCGTCCAGATTCAGGTTTTTCCAGGCTTCTCTGAATGGCTTCAAGCAAATACCAGGGAGATACCACCAATTCCCTTCTTACCCTCCCCCAATCAGATCATGAGTCTCAATGAGACATTCACCCAAGATCTTCCTTTTCTTGTTGTTGCCCTTTCTACCCCGTATTACAGAGAGATTTCATTCCTACATTAGCTCTTCTCACAACATCATTATTGGTTCACGAGCATAACGAAATGGAAGATTCGTGTGGGTTCAACCAGAGAAAATCATGGCAGCCCACATCACAGTAAAAGACCCACGCGGTAAATTCCTTGAAAGTGTCTGTATTTGGGGCTCTTCCTGCTGCTCAGTCACGATTCCTGCAATTACTCCCGTATCGAGTCTACGACTGACTTTATGTCTGTGAGAATCTTCGTTTGAAGTATACTCGTCATTCTGGCTCCTCAATAATGATAATTGTATTGATGACTAGCGAACCTAGAAATGTTTCCTAAATGATACATTTAAATGTAAACTGGGTGTAAGTCTTAATCTGGGGTGTCTTTGGGAATTGTGGCAAGAAACACATCTGTGCATCTTGTTAGTACTTTGAAGGTATGGAACCTAAATTATAGAAAAACATGCGGAATGCAATTGTAAGACTCCCTGTTTTCGTTGTTTGCTTGCATTGTCTTTAGTTTAATTTTAAAAATTTTGTTTAATAAAATTGCTAAATTTCAGAATATTCAACATTTTAGTTCCTTTTCATACTATACAGTAACTAAAAGTTAGTAAAAGTGCAACGTACAAGTAGTAGTTAATTACAGTGAAAACCTCCCATAAATGCAGAATAAATGTAACTCAAGAGCGGAACAGTAGAAATGATAGTATCCTGTATGTAAGGAGAAATGTACATTCCTTTTTAACCAGTAATAAAATTTAATTCGGAAATATAAAATGTTAGGCAGTTCAGAATATTTAAAAACATTTTATACTCCTACAATTCTTCAACGTGTGAGAGACCATTACAAGTATTGTCAGATAATAGAGATTCACAACCTCTTTACGTCCTTTGAGTTTGTGACAGGCATTGAACTGGCTCCCAACCTTTTTCAAACCAGGGGAAACTTTGATTTCTTTGTTGCGAGCAGGGACCACAAGGTTCAAGAAAAATAAACAAAACTAAAAATAATATTTAATCAAATCTTTTAACACATTCATTACACTCAAAAGTAAAATACATTAATGGTACTATTATAAAAGAAACGTTTAGTAACAAATTAAATTCGGTTTTCAGCAATCTGATTTCAGGGCTTTCGAAGCATTTTCAATTTCAGTAGTGCTAGAGCTAATATTGTTGCTCAAAGCTACACGTATATCATTTTTAATCGATTTTTCGATGAGTTTTAAAACAGAAAACCCTTCTTCACTACATACGACGTGGGTAAAAATATAAGATAGTGGAAGGCGATTTCCGGATAGTTATTGTATGATTTTACCTTCTTAAAACAAAACTGCCCAAAGAGGAACACTTTAAATGGTTCCTACAGTTTCAATCATTTTGAATTCAGTAAGAGTTCACAACACTAGGAGGCAAATGAATATATTTTAAATGGTAGCGATGTTTCCGCTTCTTCCATCATCATTGAACTTGTCGAGATGTCGTAGATATACAGACTGACGGCTTAACAAGGAATTAGTAATCTATATCTATAAATGTGAATGTCTGTTCGGTGTACGTTTATCACGTCTGAACCACAAGACATAAAGAGCTAAAAATTTGTACAGTTGCTAATGTCTACCCGGGGAAGGCTTTAGGCACGGTTTTATGGCAATCGGATATCTATTTATCTATGTATATATTATTGTGAATGTCTGTTCGGTTTACGTTTATCACGTCCGAACGACAAGACGCAGACACTTAAATATTTGTACAGTTACTAGTTTATACCCGAGGCAGGTTTTCGGCACCGTTTTATAGCGATCTGATAGATATTTAGTAATTTGAAGAATATAACGTGAAATGCGGAACAATAATTACTCTTTGAAAATTATATTTACTCTTTGAAAATGGTTTGATTGGTTGCATTGTTGCTTGAGGGTTGATAAGGATAAAAGGGTGGAGTATATTGGGATGGAAAGTTATCGGCGTATATAAAATTCTACGTGTTTGTGTGTGTGTGTGTGTGTTAATATTTCGCTCTGCAGCGAAAACTACAGAACGCTAACAAATGGTCTGTGTATAATTGTTGTCCGAAGTCTCCCGTTGTACACCATAGCAGTTCCATGCCGATAGCTATAAGGGGGTGGAAGATATGGTGGTTGAAAGTCGTCAAATTATAAAAAAATCCAGACTGAAGGCCAGCGATGACGTTTGCGACTCTATAGCAAGGAGTTTACATACAGCGAAACACAGACCATAAATAATGGTCTGTGCAACGAAACATGATACCACAGATTATATCTTTGATCTATGCGTGCTACAATGTCTTCAGTTCTCTGTAAGGATAAGCATACGAATAAGGAAATATAACAATAAGTAAATATCAGACTACTGAAAGATAACTTATCTATCATCGTCAACCAACAGGCGAGCAGAGCCGCGGGTTTAAGCTAGTTTTAAATTAATATGAAATTTAATGTTTTTCACGGACCATATTTTAGCTCTTGCGGATCACTTGTAGTTCCCAGGCCAAATGTTGTGGACCACTGCTGAAGTTGTGATACGCGGCAGTTGTGTGGAGTCGGGAGCAGAGAGCGCCGCCGCCGGCCACTGACCCAGCAGCAGCAGCAGCAGAGGTTCTGCGAAGCGCCGCTGCGTCACGTGCGCTACCTTGCGCAAGCCTGCGTCCCCCCACTCCACCTGTCTCGGGAGTGCCGGAGATGACTGGCACCTCACAGCCCGAGTTCCGGTGCGGAAACAATGAAACACTTCCTAGCGACAGCTCAGCTGTTGGTAAACACAGTAACCCAAATGGCTCGTAACGGATACCAGTTTACTACAATAAAGAGAAGGACCTGGAAGAACAATTGAACTGGCTGGGCACTGTCTTGAAAAGCGGGCCGGCCGCGGTGGCCGAGGGGACTGAGGCGCTCCAGTCACGGTCTGCACGGCCACTACGGTCGGGGGTTCGAATCCACCCTCGGGCATGGATATTTGTGCCGTCCTTAGGATTAGCTAGTTCATAAGTAGTTTGTAAGTTTAGGGACTGATGACCCCGTAGTTAAGTCCCATTTTTTTTTAAAAGCGGATATATGGTGAACATTAAGAAGAGTAATCAAGAGAAATTGAACGCAGTGTGAGAAAATAGGCGGCGTTGGAGCAATTAGATTAGGGTACAGTAAGGTTCCTACATTTGATTTTATATTTTCCATTCTATGTAAATGATGATGACATGGACGATAAACAGTGCGGACAGGAAGAGGATTGAGGCTTTTGAAATATGGTGCTACATAAGAATGCTTAAGATTAGGTGGGTGGATCGCGTAACTAATGAGGAGGTTCTGAACAGAACTGGGAAGAAAAGAAATTTCTGGCATACCTTGACTAAAAGAAGGGATAGATTGGTAGGACACATTCTTAGACATCAAGGAATTGTGAATCTAGCGTTGGAGGGGAGTGTGTGGGGTAAAAACCGCAGAGGAAGACCAAGAGATGGATACAGTAAGCAGATTAAGACAGATGTAGGTTGCCGTTCTTATGTGGAGATGAAGAGGCTTGCTCAGGATAGGGTATTGTGGAAAGCTGCATCAAACCAGTCTCCGGACTGAAGACCACAACAACAATGTAAATTTTATGAATCTTGGCAATGTTGGTATATTTTATTTTATTATTTTTTTATTCCATCTAAATTTTTCAGCATATCTTTACACTCTTCTATCTTTGAAAATACTATTATCGCTGGGCGCAGAGATTGAAGCAGTTAGCATGAGGAGTCTGGAGCACTCGGTATGTTGAGTCTGTCTGTGACAGGTATTCTGTAAACCAAATGTTATTAAGCTTTAGGGTAAGGAAGAACAAGGAGGTAAATATGCGCCAGCGAAAGAAAGCATAATAAATTTCGTAACAGCAAGTTAGATATCGAGTAAACGCATGCTTTGGCCCCATTTTGTCATTGTTAAAGTTATGCCCAAATTTTGTATTGTTAATTTTCTTTGTGAATTGTTGAATTGAACTCTTAGTGTTATTATTCGATTTCTTTTGTAGGTGCAAAAATTTTGCTTGAAAGTCAATATAGGACCCTTTGTTAAAAACTAAAGATCTGTCAGTGTACATAATGCAATTCACGTAGTTAGTTTCCACTTTCCTCTGCACATTTCTCATTTAAATCCGATTTTGAATCAGCATACGTTATTTTGGGTCATACTGCACTTTCCAAACAGGAATTATCTGTTTATTTATGTTTTTGCCTGCTGTCGCTGCCTTTGCTGCTGTTGTTCATGTGTTGCTGTAATTCTTGCGAGTGAATTGAATGCGTTATCCAACTTCGAGGTAAGTGCAAGAACAGGGCCATAAATTCGACAAAAGCAGAGAAATCACTTTCACGTTCTGCCATTTCTGCGAATAAAAGCCTTACCTCATTCTCGACTAATTAAATGCATGTTACAATATAAAAGATACCCTTTAGTTTTATTCATAGTAAATATTCAATTTTTATTCAGCCCACTTAAAACTGACGTCTTTCATGAGACAATTTCTATTCAGCCAACTTAAAAATGATACCTTTCAGTACGAGATAATAAAAATGGTAATGAGTTTTGTTCTTTGGGTAGCAAAATCACTTCTGATGCCCAAAGTAAAATAGGTAAAATGCGCAATGGAATGGGAAGAAAAGCATTTCTCAGAACCGCGGCGGCGTGGCCAAGCGCATTGAGGCGCTATGCTGCGATGCGCGAGACCATTCCCCGTCGGGGGTTCGAATCTCCCCTCGGGCGTGAATGTTTATGCTGTCTTTAGTATTAGCTAGTTCATAAGTAGTTTGTCAGTTTAGGGACTGATGACTTAGTGAGTGCTGGGCATATCAGCGTTTTATAAAGTCGTCACTTGGTGCCTCGTGACAAAAGCTTTACTCTAAAAAGTCGCAACATTCCAAAGTAGCATCGATTAGTAGCATTCACTCGCTCAAACTTCATTCCATCAAGGGTTATTGTAGGCTGAAGGGTTGGTTAGTGCCATTATACATATACGTAGTCTTGCCTTCATTAATTCTTGAGGAACCCGCATTGATAGCTTCCAACAATGTCTTCTGCTATAGGTGAAAGCCTACTAAACAGAATATTTGATAATACTTTATATGTAATATTTAAGAATGTTATACCTATGTAGTTGCTGTATTCAGATATATCTCCTTTCTTATGCACCATTCTTCTGGCAACTCTTCCTTTTCCCAGATGAGGCACACAATCTTGTATACCCTACGATTTAGCAAAGCAGCTTTGCAACCTAAGTGTTTTTGGCGTTACGTCGATGACACGTTCTTTATCTGGCCCCACGGGCGTGATACGCTTGACCGATTTTTGGACCACTTCAGCCGCCTTTATCCTAATATTGAATTTACTATGGAGATAGAAAGGGATGGGAAGCTCCCATTTTTAGAAGTAATGGTTTATAGCAAACATTGGGACACGCGGTTTATAGAAAACCAACACATACCGATCGGTATTTGCATGCCAAGAGCTGCCATCCAGCATTCCAACGCAGCGGTGTCCTTAAAACCCCGCACAGACGCGCGACGCCTATGTAGGAAGGAGAATACGGCTCTACCCTCAGTACTCGACGGGCCTCAGCAGCAGCAGCGTTCCTGAGGATGGCGGACAGTTGGATCGCCGATATATCGGACCAGTTTGTTCTTAGTATCCGGCAGCATACCCGGAAGTACTATCAAGATTTACTACGCCAGGAAAGCCTTAGATGCCAAAATAGAAGTAATATTTGACGTTTTCCGGAGACGTGTTATAGGGATCCTAGTGTTTCTTGTTTTATAAACGATTTAAGAGAAAATCTGAGCAGCTCTGTTAGACTGTTCGTGGGTGGTGCTGTTGTTTATCGGTTGGTAAAATCACCAGAAGATCAAAAGCAATTTCAAAACTATTTCGATTAGATATGTGCATGGTGCGGAAATTGGCAATGAGCCTTAAATAATGAGAAGTGTGAAGTCATCGATATGAGCACTAAAATAAATCTGTTCGTTTACACGATAAATGAGTCATATATAAATGCCGATTCAGCTGAATACCTAGGAATTACGAATATGAATAACTTCAATCGTGAAGGACGCACAGGAAATATCGTGGGGGAAAGCAGAACACTATGAAGATGCAACCATTGCACTAAAGAAACTGACTACACTACACTTGTACGTCCTAATTTGAATTTTTGCTGCACATTGTAGTATCCCCAGCAAGTGGGACTAGAAAGTTCAGAGAAGGGCAGCTCATTTGTATTATCGCCATACAGAGGAGAGAGGGCCACGATGATGAAGCACGTCTTGGGGTGGAATTCGTTAAAAGGAAGGCGTTATTTGTTGCTGCGAGATCTATTTGTTTCTTTCACCAACTTTCTGCTCCGAACGCGAACATTTTTTGTGAGCAGGCACATACATGGAGGACATAATCATCATTATGAAGTAAGAGAAATCAGATCTAAAGCGGAATGACTTAGGTATTCCTTTTTCCCGGTGCTATTGGCGTTTGGGACGGTAGAGAACTATTATGAAAGTTAGTTCATAGGCTTCCATGGCCGGTGTAATTTTGAATAAAACAATTCTGGATTATTAGAAGCATTAAATGAAGCAGCATTAAACGTAAAAATCCTTTGCATTTATTGTCGCAAATCGATTTCGGTTATCTTAGTAACCATCCTCAGTGCAGATGCAGAAGTTCACAAAAGATGTTACATGAATTTTAGCATTACACATATATCTGACGTTTTCGAAATATACTTTCCAGATATTGCAAGCTATCATTTTCTTTGTCAGGTATACATACCACAGAAAATGATAGCTTGCAATATCTGGAAAGTATATTTGGAATACGTCAGATATATGTGTAATGCTGAAATTCATGTAACATCTTTTGTGAACTTCTGCATCTGCACTGAGGTGGTCACTAAGATAACTGAAATCGATTTGCGACAATAAATGCAAAAGCTTTTTACGGCCAATGCTGCTTCATTTAGTGTTTCTAATAATTATTTTTTAGCAGTTGACCACATCATCCTATATAATTCTGGGTGGTACTGTGTCATTTTACACTTAGCAAAGGAATTGCCGAGGTTTGGACCACTGTGCAGATTCCACCAGCACCTCAACATCTTGTATAAGAACGTACGGGGGTGAGTCAGTAAATAATTCGCAAACTGAGGTAGCATGCCAGTACTGCGTTTACAAACCTGAAAATTGCTTTACTTTTCAGCTGACTCCCCCTTAAATTTAAACCCTCGTCCCATCGCTCGAAAATGTTTTAAAAGCCTGCAGCTTGGAAGTTTTGGGATAGCGTTTGCACCCTGGAATTGACCCTCTTGAGCTGCAACTTTATTTGGTTCCTTAAACATCTACAACCCACAAGACGGATATGTCGTCGTGATAGAGAGATACCCCTGCACAGCGCGCAGTACTGGCGTGTCTACTTCAGTTTGCGACTTATTTACTGATTCACCATCTTACAATTTACGGTGGAGAGGGAAGCTAACGGAGCTATTAATTTTCTGGATGTGGAAGTGTAGAGAATATCTAACGGTACACTAGACACAGAGTCTACAGGAAACCGACGCGCACCATTAGGTAGATACCTACATGCAGATTGTCACCAGCACGGAAGAATGCTGCCGCTGACAGGCACGACCTTATAGGCTGAGTGACACATGGACTAAATGACCTGAAGACATGCGGCTGCGGTGGCCGAGGGGACTGTGGCGCGCCGCGGTGGAGTAGCCGAGCGGTCTAAAGCGACTCGCTGCGGAGCGCGCGGTTGCTCGCCGTGGAGGTTCGAGTCCTCCCTGGGGCATGTGTGTGTGTGTGTGTGTGTGTGTGTGTTTGTCCTTAGGTTAGTTTACCTAGGTTTAAGTAGTTTGTAAGCTACGGACTGATGACCACGCAGTTTGGTCCGATAGAATTACAAACATTTGAACATTTTGCACGGCCACTACGGTCGGGGGTTCGAAGCCCCCCTCTGGCTTGGATATTTGTGCCGTCCCTAGTCGTACCTAGTTCATAAGTAGTTTGTAAGTTTAGGGACTGATGACCCAGTAGTCAAGTCCCATAAGCTCTACAAACATTTGAATTTTGAACCTTAAGACAACATTCTGGGCGTATGAATACAGCAACAGGGCCATACAACAAGCTATGAGGTACAACGAAGACAGGATATGCATAGATGCAGAAGAAACTCTTCCTATGGCTCGTTTACCTTATGTCAGATGCGTCAGCGAACGTATAGGGAAGTTCCTTTTCCCGAGGAGGAATTAAAACGATTTTCCAGAGTAGCTGCGAGATCCGTGACCTATTGAGGCCCACGAAGGATCCCATAAATGCCCTCCACAATGCAGGCGTCTACTAACTCCAATGTGAATGCGGCGAAGTTTATGTTGGTGAAACTCATCAGCACTTGAGTTTCTAAACTTGAACGTCACATACGATTGGGACAAGTCAACAAGTCAGCTGTGGCAGAACACTAGAAGGAATTCGGCGGTACTATTAACTTTCGGGAACGTAGTGAGTGCAGCAAGGCAAAATAAGAGAAGCCATCGAAATAATTAAACGGCGTAATAACATCAGTAGTGATGATGGCTGTAAGTTATGGCTGCCAGCAATCCCAGCCCAGCGGACCGCGTGTGTGCGCCAGCCAGCGGCACCACTTGACCCGAGTTCTGCACACCACTTGACTCGAGTTGTCCAATATAAGGTCTGGTCCGGCTGACTTGGGTAAGGCGGTTGAATGGTAACCGAAGGATTTCGCCTGGTCAGGGGGCTAAACGCCCTCTGTAATAAAAAAGCTGAGCCAACCATTCAACGAACGACCGCGAACCATAGATCTGCCAGATGATATATATAAAACGCAGACTGCGTTTTAACCCATCATTCACATCTCAACGATGTGAGGAGTTGCCAGAAACGACACGTGGTTCGGATTCATTTTCCCCGGTTGGATAACTGGGGTAGGCAAGGGACACGCAAGTCGCCGAAGTGGCGTCCAATTGAAAGACTTGCACCAGGCCAATGAGCAACACGAATTTATTATTATTATGCAGTATATACAGCGGCCACGGTAGACAGAACGTTCGCAGCATCAAACACCACTCCCTGGGTACCTGCTGCTTATTGGCTGTTGACTTCCAATTATATATAATATTTTGCTATCAATCATTTACCAGGGTGGCAAACGTAAGCGCCTACTGATTCACTGCTCCCAACCAATCACCATCTCAGATGTATGACGTCGGTATCAGATAACCGGAAAATTCACAGCATCCAACAGTTAACCATCCTGAAGAGAACCACTGCACAGTGCTCGAAAGGTCAGCAGTTCCTTTGTTAATCGTTTTAAAAATGATGCGGGCTAATACCAGAATTGTTTTATTCTAAATTGAACACCTGAATGGAAGAACATCCCAAGTCCACCTTTGGTCAATTTTAACTGTTAATGTGAAACTCAATGTACATGACTAGAGCCATGTTCCTGCCGAGAAGGACTATCCAAGTCCACTTCTTTGCCCCTTAAATGTCACAATATATTTTAAAATGAATGAAATAAAACTCCAGGATCTTGGCAGTTTTTCCATTTAGGAAAACCCACATTCAGTTTTCAGTACTTCATAGCAGCTGCAACAATCAATAAAAATTATTTTTTCTCAAAAATGGACTGGCTTATTACTTACTGCATTGTTGATATTTTTATTACCCACTTAGTCTCCATTAAGCCTGTGTAGTGAATGCATCATCTGTGGAAGTTGATATTCTCCAGTCTAATATGAAAGTGGTTTCAAGA
Source organism: Locusta migratoria (assembly GCA_026315105.1). Classification (NCBI taxonomy): domain Eukaryota; kingdom Metazoa; phylum Arthropoda; class Insecta; order Orthoptera; family Acrididae; genus Locusta; species Locusta migratoria. The sequence continues at coordinate 675,174,480 of CM048744.1, forward strand.
GATGTCGATTCACAAGTTTGTAGTAAAAAACCGTAAAACGCCTGATAAGTGGAAAAAAATGTGGAGAAACCAAAAGGCGACGCGGGAAAATAATATACATCACATACAGGAGAATTACATCCGGGTCGAAAAACAGGTCCTAACTGCAAGTGCAGAAGAAAATGTGATTTGTTCACTGAAGAAGAAAAGTGATTCTACCTTCGACAGCTTTGGGAATTACCTTTTGTATTTAGAGTGAAAAAAGCAACAAAAATTACAATGTTCATGTGGGAGAAAACACAGGATCATAAGGTTGTTAATGAAGTTATTTCTTGCCTAGACAGCTAATTACAAGTACAATCACCCCAAGTTGACACACTTTACTTGTTCTCAGATGGCTGCATTGACCATAACACAAACATGGCAAGGGTTCATTAAGTAACAACTTTAGTCGCCTCTTGAAAATTTAAGTAAGCCTAATTAATCATTACTTTCCCATGAAAGGCCATAGCTTTTTCCATGTGACGCCCACTTTGCAAAAATAGAAAAGATTAAAAGAAAGAAAGGTAGAAACTACTAGAGACTGGGAAGATATTGTCAAGCATGAGGCAAATTTCAACGTGGTGCGAAGGACAGGTTGTGATTTCCAGGAATACAAACGACATTTAGGTCAGTTCTACAAAATGTCAGTAAGAATCAGAAGTCAGAAGTTTTCTATTTCGAAGTATAAAATATTCAAGTACACCCACAAATATGTGGGTAAAGTTGCAGTTGCAGAATCAATGGGAGGAACAGACTTCATGATGTATTCGTTGGTCTAACATTCTTCCCAGTAGGTCACTTTCAGCACTCTACCACAGTACAACAGTGCACTGCCCACGAAACCAGAAAAGCTGGAAAATCTGAAACCTCTCGTAAAGTACCTATTAACGGAGGGTGCGGCGTTTTATTCATCACTCACTGGATATTCCCAACCTGAAGTAGCAGCGATTGAATCAGAACAGGAATAAACAACATAGTGAAAGAAAAATGTATTCTTTTCCGTTATAGAAAATATTGTAAAAATTTTTTGTTTCATTTCCAATGGTTTTAATGTTATATTCCTATATTCTGTGCCATAAACCATGTAGAGAGTGAAGAAATAAAATTAAAATAATGTTTTTTTTTTGTTTTGTTTTTTTTTCTTTCACGAATGTCAATTTTTTTACCCTGTATTGAAAAACATCCCAAGTCCATGACTATATATTAATCATTTTCTCTTAAGGGGGGACGCAGATGAAATTGACCGAAAATGTCAATTTTCGATTTATTATTTGTTTGTTAGTACAACTCATGGACAATAAGTTCCCAAAGTTTCAATGTTGAAATCGTATCCGAAGTGCCTGAAAATTAATTAAAAGTGTGATGCGGTCTCCCTGCCACACCCACATTTTGCAGCAGCACTTCAACACTAGCTCAGTGAACAATGATTCTGTGTATTACTTTCAACCAAACATACATCTAGATACATCTAGAATACCATGATAAATACTCTTTGGTTTCTTAGATCATCTTTAATTCTGTTCCGTATCTTATAAACAAAATCAAACTAGCTGCATCGTTTATGACAAAGCAATTATTATTTTTGCCTTGTGATGTTGACGAAGATTTGTATGAGTGTTCGATTCTTTCTTCATTCAATTATGCCACAATCTCAAAGAGTGTATAAAATACTGGATAAACTGCGTTTGAATAAGTAAGTGAAGAGAAGACGTGAGAAACAACGATAAACCGACAATGAGACTACGTCCAAAGTAAGAACATCTGCTGAAAATGTGAACTCGTCCCTAGCAGTTCCAAGCGAAAAATTAGTGAGGTGAATTTTGCATACTACAGTGACGAATCTCGGTACACTGGATTTAGATTAATTGATCTTGAATTATTGACTGCAGCAGTGTAATTTTATTGTAAAACGCGTGGTAGTGATAACATTGAGATTATAGAACATATGGAAACGATACCCTAAAACCAGATTTGCATCTGCTACAATTATCAGAATTGCAACTTATGATACAGTTCTTGTATTTAATGATGGAAACGTCAGGAGGATAAAGGTATTAGAAAGAATGGGCTTCAATATAGGAAATTTCAAGATATCCTGCGCGTCTCTGCAGCTGAAAAGTCAGTTGAAGACCTGCTAAAGGAAAGAATGCAGATAACAAGAGGAGCCTTGAAGGGAAAGACGATCCAGAGTACAAATGTGGCGCCTTTTGAACAAGTGACATAAGGAAAAAAGTTAGGTACAACTTTAAATTGCGTTTCCTGAAAAGTTTGTTTTTGAAAGTTTATGTACCTCTTCCTCAGATTCTATGAATGCTAGAATTATGAAATTCTGTAAACATACTTTTGTTAACCTAATAAACGTTATCTCAAGAGCAAATTTTGAAATTCTGATTGGAAGCTGAGATACGGGGCAAGGTGCTTGGAATTTTGCATGAATTTAAAATTGTGCTTGTGGAATTATAATTTAAAAATTATGAATATTCTCCTATTTGACCTGTTCCAAAAACCTTTTGAGAGAAGCTTACAACATATAAGAGAATTTTTTGTAGAAATGTCTTGAATATTTTCTGAAAAAAAAAAGGAACTTACATTATTATTAGAAAATAAAACTTCAAAAATCATTCAAAAAAAGTTGAATATATCTAATCAAAGGATTTTATATGTAAATTTGTTAACTTCATGTAAAGCGTGATACAAAATTTCATTGCCATAACTCCAAAACTGTTGATTTGGTGAATTTTTGAAATAGTGTATTATTTTCATCGACGTTTCCCCTAAGGTATTGCGTCCAAGTGTCTGAAATTTGCAGGGAATATAAAGGTGGGCAAGTCGTAAGTGATGGCTAAAGATTACGTTAATGCAGCAAATACATCTCAAGCTATAACGTTTCTCTCCTCTCCCGAAAAATTTTATTCACTGGGGGGATGTTTTTTTCCATTCAGGCCTTCAATTATGGAAGTGGTTCTATAAACCCTCTGCCAACATGTTAAATGTGAATGAAACTTTTCACTCTGCAGCGGCGTGTGCGCTGATATGAAACTTCCTGGCAGATTAAAATTGTGTGCCGGAACCGGGACTCGAACCTGGAACCTTTGCCTTTCGCGGGAAAGCGCTCTACCGACTGAGCTATCCCGACACGACTTCCGAAGCCGCTTCACAAGTTTAATTCCGCCAGTACCTCGCCTCCTTCTTTCCAAACTTCACAGAAGCTCTCCTGCGAACCATGCAAGACTAGCACTCCTGGAAGAAAGGAAATGGTGGAGACATGGCTTATCCACATCCTAAGGGATGTTTCCAGAATAAAATTTTCACTCTGCAGCGAAGTGTGTGCTGATATTAAACTTCCTTGCAGATTAAAATTGTGTGCTGGAACCGGGACTCGAACCTGGGACCTTTGCCTTTGGAAAGTAGGAGGCGAGTTACTGGCGGAAGTAAAGATGTGAGGCGGCATCATGAGTTGTGTCGGGATAGCACAGTCGGATTGAGCAAGACTATACTGTGAAGACGAATTACTCACCAGAAGAAATTGTCAAACAGAGAAAGAACTAACTTCTAACGACGAAAACCATTTTATTAATTTTGTTATTAGTTATTTCTACATTTTTATAAATGATGGAGCGATCACTGTCACCGAGATGAGAAGAGAAGAAACAAGTACGTTTGTGCAGAGGCTTATGCACGTTTATTTTCCTACCTTCTTACTTTTATCACACGATGTGCGAAAAAAGGAAAATCGTGTTGTGGATTTTATACAGCTTTCAACAATTAGTTTATTTCACGCCAGAATGGCTATTATATTACTTTCATTACACAAATTTCTAAATGTGTTCCCCACTCGAGAGGCATTTTAAATGCATAAATCTAAGTTCACTGGCAAATGCAGAAGAATAACTTTATTTTATAGTTACCCTTCCACAGAAGAATGTTATTTTGCTTAAATAATGCCAACCACTGTATAAGCAATGGAAAGTTAGTGACACATCACGGCAGCAGAAAGGATTCTTTCTATTCCTGCAACAGAAGAGGATGTTCCGTTCATTTGAAGGTCAAAGAAGCCTACGCCGAGGAAGGCGGAATATGGCGAGCGGAAGGACGGGCTGTGAGGGGAGGATGGAGGCCCGATAAAAAAAAAAAAATTATTCTGCCTGGAGGTTTCATATCAGCGCACACTCCGCTGGAGAGTGGAAGTTTCATTCTGGAAACATCCCTTAGGATGTGGCTAAGCCATCTCTCCACCATTTCCTTTCTTTCAGGAGTGCTAGTTCAAATGTTCAAATGTTTGTATAGCTTATAGGACTTAACTACGGGGTCATCAGTCCCTAAACTTACACACTGCTTATGAAGTATATATACATGTGGCGTCACATCTGATCCTGCAGCTATTATTATTTAATATTCGTAGAATATATGACATCAACTGCGATTTGGGCAAAGCTGAATATGTGTACCCAGCCGGGATTCGAACCCGGGTCTCCTGCTTTCTAGGCAGTTGCGCTGACCCCTACACCACTGGGGACACAGTGATCACCGCACCTGCAAGGACTATCCATGCACGCCTCCCGTCAGATACAAATTCCCAGCTTCGCCCTGCCCATAGTACTCAAACTCGTAGTTATAACTAATCCCCGTAAGAGTAAGGGCAGGGCGAAGCTGGGAATTTGTATCTGACGGGAGGCGTGCATGGATAGTCCTTGCAGGTGCGGTGATCACTGTGTCCCCAGTGGTGTAGGGGTCAGCAGAACTGCCTAGAAAGCAGGAGACCCGGTTGGGTACACATTTTCAGCTTTGCCCAAATCGCAGTTGATTTCTATGAATATTACTTATGAAGTAGCTAACACTAAGGACGGCACAAATATCCATGCCCGAGGGGGGATTCGAATCCCCGACCGCAGTGGCCGTGCAGACCAGGAGCGCTAGTCTTGCAAGTTTTGCAGGTGAGCTTCTGTGAAGTTTGGAAAGTAGGAGGCGAGGTACTGGCGTAAGTAAAGTTGTGAAGCGGCATCGTGAGTCATGTCAGGATAGCTCAGCCGGTAGAGCGTTTGCCCGCGAAAGGCAAAGGTCTTAGGTTCGAGTCCCGGTTCCGACAGACAATTTTAGTCTGAGAGGAAATTTCATGTTGAATATGGTTTGCGGTGTAACTGTGTACATGTAATATGGGGTAGGTCGCCGGCCGCGGTGGCCGAGGGGACTGAGGCGCTCCAGTCACGGTCTGCGCGGCCACTGCGGTCGGGGGTTCGAATCCCCCCTCGAGCATGGATATTTGTGCCGTCCTTAGTTGTAGGTAGTTCATAAGTAGTTTGTAAGTTTAGGGTCTGATGACCCTGTAGTTAAGTCCCATAAGCTATACAAAAATTTAAACATATTTTTATGGGGTAGGTCGCGGCAGCAAAAATATCGTAAGTGTCGTGCGCTAGAACAGTGAGAGGTAGCAGCGGTACGCAGCGGGCGCGGCAGGCAGGCAGGCAGGTCCGGACAGTGTCCCGCGGGCCAAGTGGCGGCGACCGGCGCGGCGCGGCGCGGCCGCAGTGAGGCTGCGGCGCTGGTGCGCGCCGGCCGCGCTGGCCGCCGTGACTCACGCCATCTCCGCGCCTCCTCCTACTCCGCCCCCTCCCACGCACCCTTTCGCCGCGGTCGCGGGGAATTTCTTTGTGGCGTCTGCAATCGCGTATATAAGGCGCCGGCAGCCAAGGCCGCGGGCGCAGTCAACGTTCTCGCCATGTGGAGAGCCGCAGGCGCACCCTCGACCGTCCCGCTGCTGCTGCTGCTGCTGCTGCTGGCGGCCGCGGCGTCAGCAGCCCCGGTCACCACCACCACCTCCACCACCGCCGCCGCCGCCGCAGACCGCGACCCAGTGCCGCCCCCGTACGCGGTGAGTGCCGCAGTCGCTGACCGCCGATCCTGCCCCTCTGTGTCGTCACACTCCGTGTGCCTGCCGTTTACTTATTAGCCAGTGAAACCCGACATTCCATAAAGCAGTGTTTACCACCTGTGGTTAGCGACCCAAAGGAGGTTCGCGAAGTCTTGCTCGGTGGTCGCCGCCACAGGAGGAAGTACTTTGCACCCATGAAACAACCAGCCAGGAGCATGCCTGAATACTAGGGGGTTCCATAATGCAGAAGCATATTCCTAACAAAAGTGAAACGTGAAACTTCGTGGCAGATTAAAATTGTGTTCCGGAACCGGGACTCGAACCTGGGACCTTTGCCTTTCGCGGGCAAGCGCACTACCGACTGTGCTATCCCGACACGACTCACGATGCCGCCTCACAACTTTACTTCCGCCAGTACCTCGCCTCCTACTTTCCAAACTTCACAGAAGCTCTCCTGCGAACCATGCAAGACTAGCACTCCTGGAAGAAATGATACGGTGGAGACATGGCTTAGCCACAGCCTAAGGGATGTCTCCAGAATGAAACTTTCACTCTGCAGCGGAGTGTGCGCTGATGTGAAACTTCCTGGCAGATTAAAATTTTAATCTCTCCGCTCCAGAGTGAAAGTTTCATTCTGGAAACATCCCTTAGGCTGTGGCTAAGCCATGTCTCCGCCATATCCTTTCTTCCAGGAGTGCTAGTCTTGCATGGTTCGCAGGAGAGCTTCTGTGAAGTTTGGAAAGTAGGAAGCGAGGTACTGGCAGAAGTAAAGTTGTGAGGCGGCATCGTGAGTCGTGGCGGGATAGCACAGTCGGAAGTCGCTTTCCCGCGAAAGGCAAAGGTCGCAGGTTCGAGTCCGGGTTCCGGCACACAATTTTAATCTGCCAGGAAGTTTCACATCAGCGCACACTCCGCTGCAGAGTGAAAGTTTTATTCTGAAAAGTGAAACGTTTTTTATATTAAAACTAGATGACCCGGTGAACTTCGTATCACTTACCTATCATATGTATTTTAGACCCAGTAGCTTCACAAAGGCATCATCAGATAGTCTAAGTATCGGTGAATGTCAAGTGTGCAAAATTTTATCGCAGTCATACAAATCATATTGATATCCCAAAGAAAAGAGCTCTTTCAGTTTTCCACAAATTTTCCAATTTTCTGGCCAACTATTCAAACTTTCACTTCACTCAAACTTTCCTCTCGCTTTGAACGACGAATGTGCAAAATTATATCGCAATCAGATGAATGGCATTGATATTTCATAGAAAAATCTCTTTCTATTTTTTATGAATTTTCCAATTTTCCCGGAAATTTTTCCAAATTTTTATTTCATAAGATAGTTACCCTTGCTGTGAACGTCAAATATGCAAAATTTTATCGCATTCAGACGAATTATATTGATATCCGATTGAAAAAAGCTCTTTCAGTTTCTCGCGAATTTTCAAATTTTCCGGGTAACTTTCCCAAATGTTTAGTTCATAAGAACGTTCATCTTTCGTTGCACGTCAAATGATCAAAACTGTATGACAATCGGATGAACGTTTCTCAACTTATAGTGTTGAGTACATTTAGAAACACATTGAAAAAGGAACTTGGTTCGAATTTTGCGAATATCCTTTTTAACTGTCCCTATTTTTAGTACTGATTATTTTTCAAAGACCACAATGAAAATAACAAAACAAAAATTACCCCTCTCCGTCGTGTGAATAGTCAGTTATTGTGCTGAATTTAATCGAAAACACATTGAAAAACGCACTTTCAGTTTCTCGCAAATTTTCGAATTTTCCGGTAGATTTTCCAAAACATTTATTTCATGCAAATCTTGTTCTATCAAGTGATGCTCTTACAACCGTGTGGCAATTGATTTTCATTCATAGAAAAAATCGTTTTCGGTTTTTCCTAAATTTTCCTGCTTTCCGGGCGACTTTTCCCAATTTTTATTTGATGCGAACCTTCCTCTTGCTTTCAACATGAAATGTTCACAATTTTATCGCAATTGGACGAACGGTATTGATAGCTCACTGAAAAAAGTTGTTTTAGTTTTTCCCGATTTCCTCTTTTCCGGACAACTTTTCCATATTTTATCATCGTTTAAACCTTCCCTAGTCTTACACGAATATTTGAAGACTAAAATTAGCCAAATCTGTTCAGCCGTTCTCGAGTTTTAGGGAGACTAACGAACAGCAATTCATGAGAGAGAGAGAGAGAGAAGATTACGTGATTCCTTGTTTATCATCAGTCCTCAGTTGAATAGTAAAAACATTGTTTTATAAAAAAATACACCGGCTTAAGAATGAATACACGAAAGGCCTAACGACTATTTTAAGATACCAGGTACAATAAGTAATTTTGAGAAATTCGATTGCTTACAAATTGCCTATACAGTGGGACCTTGCTCAACGAACATAATTCGCTTCTGAGCCTTACCTGAAACGTGAAACCTTGTTATGCAACATATATGTTTCTGTCGGAATTCACGTAATTGTAGCATGTGTTCCATTCAGAAAGCTAGACTAAAATTGTATCCTATAATGTTTAATATTGCAAATGGCAGGAGGCTGTCCATAATGAGGAAATCAAAGAAAAACTTGGAATGAACACCATAGATGAAGCAGTTAGAGCGAAAAGTCTGAAATGGTGGGGTCATGTTACACACATGGGAGAAGCAAGGTTACCTAAGAGACTCATGAGCGCGGCAGCGAAGGGTAAGAGGAGTCGAGGTAGACCAAGAAGAAAGTACTTAGATTCGATGCAGAATGATTTTGAAGTAGAAGGCATAACAACAGACGAGGCATCAATGTTAGTTTTGAATAGGTGATCATGGAGGAATTTTATTAGAGGTACTATGCTCCAGACTGAACGCATAATCAGTCTCTAATGATGATCATGATGATGATGATTATTATTATTATTTATTTTTACAAGAAAGTTGTATCAACAGAAGAAAAATTCGTTGCCTTTGAAAATACATGCGTAGTTATGTTTTGCTTCAGAGAGGGGGGTCGCGAAAATATTTTTAGTTGGAAGGGGGTCGCGTATTTTAAATGTTCGTAAACACTGCCATAAAGAATGGATTTCTCACAGACACACTGCTCAAAACAATTAGATCAGGTGAGATAGCATATACAGCATACGTATGGTAACACAGTTTATTCAGACTTTGCTTACAGTTTTAATTTACATGTGATACAGTACGGTATTTTGCTGTCTCATCTCTTTACTTGACGTTCACGTGGCGTTTACTTAAACCCAAGCAACATGGGGCTACCATAATAGTAAGAAAGCAACATGGGGCTACCATAATAGTGAAAAAGTCATTCTCGTTACCCTCTAATATAGTGTGTGATCACCTCGGATGGCCAGTACAATTACCATACCTGCGTGGCACAGACAATATGAGGTTATCAATCAGCTCTTGAGCGATATTTGTCCATTCTTCCATGAGCGCAATTTACAGCTTTGCAGCCGTCGTGGTAGGTTCTGGCTGAAATGCGTTTGCCAAATGCATCCCAGACATGTTCAATCGAGTCTGAGTCCGTTCAACAATCTGATGTGGCGTCTGAGGGCACAAACAAGACAATTGTTGTTAAACTGATTTTATAAAAAAAGGAGAACACAAAATACTCTAAAGTCCTGTAAATACAAATACAGTATAATCTTAGTATTGTTATAGTCATCTCTCTCTGGTTTTCTCTTTGCTCTTATTTTTTTTTTTTTTTTTTTTTTTTTTTTCCTTTGTGCTTGTGTGACGGGCTATGTTATGGAATGTATTATCTGTATAATTAGTTTGTGAAAGATTTATAACCATAAGATACGTATGGTGCAAATATATATATGTTAAATATGGATATTATTTTTATCCGTAGTCTGCTAACCCCGTCATTATCATTAAATATGTATTTAAAGATTTTCAGTCAGACAAAGGAAACGCCGACGTGCGTTGCAGAATCGCTGCCATTACGTGGCGCATATCTATTTTTCATAAAGAAAAGTTCACAATTTATTTTATGACCAGTATTAAAGTAAAGAGATTCTGTATTACTTAATGTTTGACGATCAGTCAATTTAAAGGATTTCTTAACGTCAATGTTTGTCTTTGATAGTAACAAGATTCTGCACAGATCTGGCGTTGATTCATTAAATATAAAATTACATTAACTTCATTTGAGAATTGAAGAAGAATTACCAGCTGCACATATAAACGCCTAACATTTTGAATACATTTAATAACATCCAGGTTAGGGTGTACTTTATTATCATTTCAATTAAACAGTGTAAAATGTGCAGACAGACGGATTACTGGTCACTCCATTCATTCAATGCCCTCAACTTTAAGCATGTTGTCCACCAGTGCAGCTCTGTAAGGCCGGCCGCGGTGGCCGACGGGACTGAGGAGCGCCAGTCACCGTCTGCACGGCCACTACGGTCGGGGGTTCGAATCCCCCTTCGGGCATGGATATTTGTGCCGTCCTTAGTGTTAGCTAGTACATAAGTAGTTTGTAAGTTTAGGGACTGATGACCCCTTAGTTAAGTCCCATAAGCTATACAAACATTTGAACATTTTTCGAAATAGGTTTGCTTCGTTTAGCAAGATTATAGGCCAGCATGAAACTAGTTTATGCAGCACGCACTATTTTGAAGCGGCGTTTGCTTTGTAAATAATGCTTATATGTTTTGTGTTCTTCATCGGAAAGTTTGTAGCCAAATTCTCTTTATTTTGTTTCGTGACGTCGTTTCAGATTGCACTCCTTGAATACGGTTGTTGTTTTGCGAAACAGTAAACATTCTGCTTTATTCACTGCATCAACAAAGACACATTTCTTTCTCCGATCTTTGTTAAAAACACGACACTCATCCTGACTTTACGTTTCTTCGGAGGTTTCATGTCTGCAGGCAGTCGGAAAATTATATATTTACTGCCTCACAGACAAAAGAGAAATAAATCACCAGTTCAACCGGAAAAGCACTGCGTGTCGAATTCTGATACTCGGCGGGAACGATGGAGCGTTATACCAGTGGCGGAGTAGCCGAGCGGAGCGCGCTGAGCGCGCGGTTGCTCGCCGACGGAGGTTCGAGTCCTGCCTGGGGCATGGGTGTGTTTGTTGTCCTTAGGTTAGTTTTCCTAGGTTTAAGTAGTTTGTAAGCTACGGACTGATGACCACGCAGTTTGGTCCGATAGATTAAAAAGAAAAAAAATTGAATTTCGTTATACCAGTCACCGCATCGAGCGTGAACAAAGTACACGCGAATACTGGGATCCGCCATGTCCGCGGAGGCTGGGTGGAGTGGACCGTGCTTTCTTATGACGTCCTTCCTAGTAGAAATTTTTGCTCGTGCGGACAAAGATACCTCTTTCTTGTGATATTTTTGGCAATGTCTTGGCGGGTCGCACAACATCCCGGCCCGCTACTTGCTCACCCCTGCTCTAGAAGACTATTGTACTGTCTGCCATTACCGTACGGTGGCTTGCACAGTATAAAAAAACTCTTCCACGAAAACATACATACGTGTGCCAACTTCCATGCTGATGGTCAACAGGTGTAGTAGTCTGCATTAAAGTACTCTTCGCCATTCAGCCTACAAAATCTTATGTAGACAGTGATCGTCGACTTGTTGATCGTCAAGTGTGCAAAATTTGATAAAGATAGGAATAGAAATTTATATTTGTAAGAATTACAAACAAACGAACGCTCATATACCTTCCTTGCTCGTCTCTCCGTGCTTCTCCTTCCCCCCTCTGACCATCTTCTCCTCTGCCCCTCTCAGTACATTTCTTCCTCTCACTCTCTACGAAAAATTGCAGGTGTCTACCAACTGTCTTGGTGATGGGCAAAATAGTGTCACGTTTTATTCTAAGATACTCCTGCCGTGTACCATACGGTGGCTTGCGAAGTAAAGAAACCTCCATGAAAAAAAAAAAAAAAAAAAAAAAAAAAAATACACATGCAATGCCAACTCTTATTTAATCGGTCTGATGGTTAATATTATAAGGTGTCCTCCATCATGTACCGTATGAAATCTTACGTTAACAGTGGTGTTCCTCTTGTTTTGTAAGATGAGAATGATGATTAATGGTTTGGGGAGCTAAACAGCTAGGTCAACAGAGCCCTTCTCGTTTTGGAGGTCAAGTGTGCAAAACTTAAACAAGATTGGAATAAAACTGTACATTTACTTGAAAATCTGTTGTAAAATACCCTCTGTCATACAACATACGAAATCTTAGTTTCCGCTTGTGAAGCTCAAGTGTGCAAAATTTCATCAAGATCGGAATAAAACTGTAGATTTGTATGAAATACAACACGCTGTTACTGTTCTTCAAAAAGAACGATATTTTTTTAATTTTTGAGTCTATCTGAATCTTTATCTATGTGTCTCTGTTTGTGATTGGGAAAGTTTTATTGACGAAAATGCATTGAAAGATTAAAAAGTTACTATTTCACATAACACGGCGTTATTAAAGTCGTCATGAAAAAAGTGTTCTAGCTTGTGTCCAAGATGTGTGGGACAGACGAAATACCATGAAATACCATCGAAAAATCAAGAAGAATTTCAAAGAAAGAAGTTCAGATAAGTGTGAAAATCACTGAACTATCAATTTAATAACTCTTGGTTACACGAATTAGTTATAGGCGAATGGAAAAACTGGTAGATTTCGACGTCGGGGAAGATCACTTTGAAATTAGAAGAAATGTAGGAACACGGGAGGAAATACATTAAGGCCGCGGCAGAATAGCCGTGCGCACTAAGGCACCCTGCTGCGGTGCGCGCGGCCTTTCTCCGTTGGGGGTTCGAGTCCTCCCTCGGACGTGGGTGTTTGTGTTGTCCTTAGCATAAGTTACTGTAAGTTCGTGTAAGCAGTTTGTAAGCCTAGGGACTGATGACCAACGTAGTTAAGTACCTTACATTTACAAACATTTGAAATACATTACTTTAGGTTAAAGAAAGGCAAACCTGCCTTTTTACGTTAAAAATTGCGTATTGAAAATACACACTTGTACCCAAAATATTTATTAATGACTACCGATTTTGACCCACATCATGCCACCTTCAGGTGCTCTGTACAGAAGAAGAACAAATGCATAATGCATGAACATGCACTATGTGTTTTTAAGTTTTGCAGATTATATACCGAATAAATTTTCCATTGTTGTTAAAAAAATCACACACACACACACACACAACGGTGTAATCGTTACACAACCTGAGACATAACAGAATACCAGATAAAATGGTTAATTTTGATCACAGGAGACATTATTTAGACATAGGCCAACTGTACGTGATATGTTTCTAACAAAAGCTAATACGTGGAAATGTGCCATCAATATGTTACTGATATCTGTATATGATAATAAAAAAATTATACATTATTTAAAATAAGCAACTTACAAATAATTACAAATAGAGACAGCAACTATATAACTTACAAATATACATCTGTAATGATCTCAAAAATGTAAATACTTGTGACATTTCTGTCGTTTCGTTGCCTGCTTCAATGGTATATGACAACATGTTCAAAAGTTTGTAAATCTATCTGACCAAACTGCGTGGTCATCAGTCCGTAGCTTACAAACTACTTAAACTAAGGTAAACTAACCTAAGGACAACACACACCCACATCCTTGCCCGAGGGAGGACTAGAACTTCCAACGGCGAGCAACCACGCGCTCTGCGGCGAGGCGCCTCAAACCGCTCGGCTACTCCACCGCGGCGATATATGACAAAAAAAAAAAAAAACAAGACTGTGTATAATGTTATAATATAAGAAATAATTAATTAATTCTCTGTTGATGCTGACATATTTTGTAGAACTATTGGCCTAGGGATTGATTACGTTCATTCTGGTATGTCTAAGGTTGTGTGACAATCGCATTGTTTTTCAAAACAACAATGGAATAGCTAAGCTAGAAAGCGTAATGGTAAGTAACATTGAAATGTACAAGTAATACCTATTTTGTAAGTACAAGGTACGTTTGAAAAGTCCGGTGAATGGTCCCATATTTTACAAACCGCGCTGGCTAGGATGAGGTGCTCACTCATACACTTTGACAAACAAATGTTCAAATGTTTGTATAGCTTATGGGGCTTAACTATGGGGTCATCAGTCCCTAAACTTACAAACTACTTATGAACTACTTACGAACTAGGACGGCACAAATATCCATGCCCGAGGGGGATTCGAACCCCGACCGTAGTGGCCGTGCAGACCGTGACTGGAGCGCCTTAGTCTCCTCGGCCACCGCGGCCGGCGAACAAACATGTCAACAAGCATCCCCTTTCGTGCAAGGCGCTGCAATGAAGCGGTGGTACCAACAAGGACAGAATAACATAGAGCGGCTATACCGCCTACATCAGTGTACAAGCAGTGACTCCACGGCAGCCATCTTGGATGGGTGTAGAAACTGAGTTGGGCCGATAAATGTGTAGTTCTCCAAACGGCGCTCCCCTTAATTACATAGTCATTTCAACCCATTAGGACAGGAAACAAAATTACCAAATTTTTCACGCAGACAGGTGCATACTGAAAGAATGCAACAGCTTCCTTAGCAAGCAGAATACGAATTGTGTTTGTATAAAAATAATAATTGAAACTATTACTTTTATATGAAATTAAAATTACGACACGAAAAAGATATTCGCCTGCCACTTTTTTTTTTTTTTTTTTTTTTTTTTTTTTTTTTTTTTTTTACTTTGGCGTCAGGAAATTTTCGTCAGGGAACTTTACCTTACGTGTTAAACTGCGTTTATTGTTCCATTCGTCCAACATGGTCGAATATAACACGATGCTTCTAGGGTGTCATCGTTCAGTATATAATCTACTAAACTTAAAACCTCATAGTGTATATGACCACTAAAACATATACGACACTGGTGTAATATTCTACAATATTTATTAGTTTATACAAACTAGTTTTCGGCTGTTGCACCATCATCAGGTACAAAGCGTAACAGTGTTTTAGTGATCATGTATCAAATATTGTACCAAGCACTAACGGAACATTCAATCAATGAAGCTAATAGTGCATGTTCACACATTGTGTATTTATTCTTTTTCTGTACGGGAGACCTGAAGATGGCCTGGACTGGACCAAAATCGATAGTCATTAATAAATATTTCCGGTACAACTGCGTATTTCAAATATGCAATTATTAACGTAGAAATGTAAGTTTAGCCGTGATCCTACATTTCTCCTAAATCCAAACTGATCTTCCCCGCCGTCGGATTCTACCAGTTTTCCCATTCGCCTGTAACTAATTCGCATAAGTATTTTGCAACCAAGACTTATTAAATTGATAGTTCTGTAATTTTCACACTTGTCATCACTTTTTTCTTTGGAATTCTTCTTGAAATATGAGGGTATTTCGCCTTTCTCATACATCATGGACACAATGTGGAAAACTTTCTTCATGACAGGTTCTCTCAATTATGTCATCAGTTCAGAGGGAATATCTACATCTATCTACATGGGATACTCTGCAAATCACATTTAAGTGCCTGTCAGAGGGTTCATCGAACCACCGTTAAACTATTTATCTCCCATTCCATTCTCGAATAGCGCGCTAGAAGAAAGAACATTTGAATCCCTCCGTTCGAGCTCTGACTTCTCGTATTTTATTCTGATGATCATTTCTACCTATGTAAGTGGGAGTCAACAATATATTTTCGCATTCTGAGAATGTTGGCAATTGGATTTTCGTAAGTAGCCCACGCCGCAGCGATAAGCGCCGTTGTTGTAATGATTCCCATCCCAGGTCCTTTATCATTTCCGTGACTCTGTCTCCCCTGTATCGTGACAATACAAAACGAGCTGCCCTTCTTTGGACTCTTTCGATGTCCTCCGTCAAACCCACCTGATCAGGATCCCACACTGGGCAGCAATACTCCAAAAAAAGAACTGACAAGCGTAGTGTATGCAGTTTCTTTTCTAGTTCTGTTGCATCGTAAGGTTCTGCCAATAAAACGCAGTCTCTGCTTCGCCTTTCCCACGACATTATCTTTCCCGTTTAAGTCTGAAGTAATAGTAATTCCTAGGTATTTAGTGGAGTTTACGGCCTTCACATTTGATTCATTTATCTTGTAAAGAAAGTTTAATGGATTTCTTTTCATGCTCATGTGGACGACTTCACACTTCTCATTATTTAGAGTCAATTGCCAATTTTTACGCCATAGTGATATCTTATTAAAATCATTCTACAGTTGGTTTTGATCTTAAGATGATTTTACTAGATGGTAAATGACGGCGTCATCTGCAAACAACCTAAGAGAGCTACTTAGATTTTCCCCTAAATCGTTTATGTAAATAAGGAACAGCAGAGGACCAATAACACTACTCTGTGGAACGCCCGATATCACATGTGTTTTAGTCGATGGCTTACCATCGCTTAATACGAACTGTGTACTCTCTGACACGAAATCTCATATCCAGTCGCAAATTTGGGACGATATACCATAACCACGCAATATAATCTACTTGAGAGGCCTTGATTCGCCTCAAATCTTTCAGTGCTATGTCGAATTCTTGTCGCATTTCCTATATCATCTTGTGCAACTAGTGACATATCACAGTTCTCCGTCCTAAGTACTACTTCGGAGGTTTCCGGGAACTGCTCGGAAAGGCAGACAAAGGTTAACGAACACCTGGGGACAGCGTCGGTCCCACTGAACCGGCGCGCGTTATCTGGTAGCCAGGAGGCGTGAATCACTGCGTGAGGAGGGGACTGCGACTGCTATCATTCGTCGGGTCACACGCGCACGTACGTGCGCTACATGGATCCTCGGCTGGCACCACTGCGCCTGCATTCCAGAACTCTGGCCGAGGCAAAGTGCACGTAGTTTGTGTTCATTCAGAACTCAGTCAAGGTCATCAGCTGTTTGTACCAAAAAGCGAAGTTTTTTAGCTACTACACTGGCGTGCTGTACGAGAGGGTCATCATCATCATCTTCATCATCATTAGAGACTGATTATGCCTTTCAGCGTTCAGTCTGGAGCATAGTACCTCTAATAAAATTCCTCCATGATCCCCTATTCAATGCTAACATTGATGCCTCGTCCGATGTTATGCCTTTTACTTCAAAATCATTCTGTACCGAATCTAAGTACTTTCTTCTTGGTCTGCCTCGACTCCTCTTACCCTCCGCTGCCGAGCTCATGAGTCTCTTAGGTAACCTCCCATGCGTGTAACATAACCCCCCCCCCCCCCCCATCTTAGTCTGTTCGCTGTAACTGCTTCATCTTTGGTGTTCATTCCAAGTTTTTCTTTGATTTCCTCATTATGGACACTCTCCTACCATTGTTTCCATCTATTAGTACCTGCAATCATTCTTGCTAATTTCGTATCTGTACTTTCTACCTTATGAATAAGGTATCCTGTATCCACCCAACTTGCACTCCCATACAACAAAATTGGTCGAAAGATAGAGCGGTGCACTGCTAACTTAGTCTTGGTACTTACTTCTTTCATGCAGAAGAGAGTAGATCTTAGCTGAGCACTCACTGCATAAGCTTTGCTGCACCTCGATTCTAGTTCTTTTTCTATGTTGTCATCCTGTGAGAAAATACATCTTCATATCATAATCGTTGCACCTCTGATCGAGCTCTGAAATATTAGTTTGCAACCTTTCAATCGAATCGGCCATTACAACTAAGTCATCCGTATATGCGAGACTGCTTATTTTGTTTTCACCTATTTCAATCCCGCCCTGCCAGTCTACTGTTTTCAACATACAAGGGGGTACCTAAAAAAATTGAAATAACATTGGCGTGGACGGAGCTCGTGAGTCATGTCAAGTTGGCACCCATTTTTCTAAACATGTACATTTTTTCAGAGTTCTAGACACATACACATTAGTTCTGGAGTTCTCTGTTCAAAATTTAAATAGTTCTGCACAAATTCGCGAAAAAAGTAGAAATAATTACAACAAATTTTAGTTTTTTCAAAAGATTTAGTACCCTATTAGCACAAATATAGTTCTGATCACAGCTCTAAATAGCCCCCAAAGAGTTCCACAGAAAATCCTAATTACATTTTTTTGCCCAGGTAATAGTTCATGAGATAATTACATAAATGAGGGAGACATAAACTATACAAAATTGTAGTAGAGTCGTGTGAAGTTTCCACCCCTTTTACATGGAATATACATTTTTTTCGGAGTTCTGGATAGTTATTCTATAGTTCTAGAATTCTCTGTACAAAATTTGAATAGTTCTGCAGAATTTCGTGAAATAAAAAAACATTTCCACAATTCTGAATAGTGGGAGAACAAATTATGTCCCCCATTTATGTAATTATCTCATAAACTATTACCTGTGCAAAAAAATAAAGCCGGCCGCGGTGGCCGAGGTGACTGAGGCGCTCCAGTCACGGTCAGCACGGCCACTACGGTCGGGGGTTCGAATCCCCCCTCGGGCATGGATATTTGTGCCGTCCTAGTTCGTAAGTAGTTCATAAGTAGTTTGTAAGTTTAGGGACTGATGACCCCGTAGTTAAGTCCCATAAGCTTAACAAACATTTGAACATTTGAACAAAAAATAAATAAATAAATAAATAAATAAATAAATAAAATAATAATAATAATTGCATTAGGATTTTCTCTGGAACTCTTTGGGAGCTAATCATATAATGTAGGCTTTCACGGCCGGCGTCAATTTCACTTAAAATTTCTGGGCTCGTAGGCCGTGGTCGATGGGTAAAACTCTCCCCTCTTTTATCCATCGATCACGGCCTACCAGCCCAGAAATTTTAAGTGAAATCTTTGGGAGCTATTTATAGCTGTGATCAGATCAATGTTTGCGTTAAAAAGCAAATAATTATTTCAAAATCTTAAATTTGAAGTAATTTGTTCTAATTTTTTCGCGAATTTGTACAGAACTATTTAAATTTTGTACGGAGAACTCCAGAACTATAGCGTATCTGTCTAAACTATGAAAAAAATGTACATTCTAGAACAAGAGGTACCAACTTCACAGGACTGAGCTCGTGTAGTAAGAATTTCCGCCTCTAGGCGTGTATAGTGCAACTCATCTAAAACCCTGAACCCTACATACCGGGCCTAAAACCCATCGCCACTTATTGACCTGGCTTGTTTTGTTCATCTGCAATGATTACTGGCGTTGTTTTGTTCTTGTTTCATTTCTTATGATGGCAAATTTAAGTGAACAAAGTGCAGCTGTGAAATTTCATGATCTACTCGGCAAAAAGGTTTCTGAAACTGTTTTGATGTTGAAAACAGTTTACCAAGGTGACGCTATGGGTAAGACTCAAATGTGCGAGTGGTTTGCCCGATTTAAAAAATGGCGACATATCATTTGATGAGAAACCTTCGTTCTGGACGTCCATCAACTGCCCGAATCGACGAAAATATTCAAAAAATTCGAAAGCTTGTACTTACGGACCCTCGAGAGACTACTAATATATAGCCACAGATTAGTGTTATATTGTAGCTCAGTTCATTAACTTTTAACAGAAGATTTATGAATGACAGTAGTAGCTGACTAACTTGTTCCTCGTGTTCTATCAAAATGAACGTCGACTTGAAACATCTCGTGTTTTGAAACAACAGCTTGAACCTGACGCAGATTTTCTTTCAAATGTCTACGCATGAAAACGGAGTGTGGACATGAAAGGACGCCGATTCGACAACATTAAAGAAGTTGATCAATAACGACGGAAGAGTTGTTAGCCATTTTTAAAGATGTCTACAAACATGTTTTTCAAACAATGGCAATACCGGTGGAACAAATGTATTACTTGTAATGGAGCGAATTTTGAAGTGTATATCGGAGTTCTGTGAACAATTTGAAAATATATAACTTTTAAAAAATAATTCATCGTTTTTTGGCCCCTAGAAGATTTAGATTCTGTGACAAACTGTTACGTTTTCATTATTTCTTTGAAAGTAATCACAATCATACAAACACCTAGATCGAGTAACAGGCTTATCTCACTCACACAGAGGGCGTACAAATTAGATTCGTTACGAGAGTCCTACCATATGTCGCACATACCATTACCAGGTGCGTTTTCCGTTGGTGGATTCTCTTGACTTTTCGCCTTGTCTTCAGACACTCGAGAGCCACTTCCTATCGGCTGTTACTCGTATTACAGTATTCGCACGCTCCGGACATTACGCCACAACACAGCCACAAAACTGAATGTGGCGAACAGACACGTGAATGACCGAATGGACGGTTCATAGTTTTGTGACGAACAAAAATTTAGAACACTGTGAGGCTATGAACTGATCTCCTGCGTGACAGCCCAATACCATGAACACTTTTTTATTTTTATTTATTATCGAACAACGACGGGATCGCACTTAGCATTTTCTACATCTACATGTACATAAATATTCTGGTAGTCACATTGAAATGCATGGCAAAGGGAAGTTTTCCCTTGTTGTACCTGTGGAAGTTTTCCACAGGTACAACATAGAATCATGCATATGTCCAAGCAAATCTGAACATGTTCTGATGTTTCGGAAAGCGAAATTGAGTATGTGCACTGTTGTTGTTGTTGTGGTCTTCAGTCCGCAGACAGGTTTGATACAGTTCTCCACGCTACCTTGTCCTGTGCAAGTACCTTCTTCTGAGAATACGTTCCGCAACCTACATCCTTTTGAATCTGCTTACTGTATTCGTCCCTTGGTCTCCCTCTACGATTTTTACCCCACACACTTTCTTTTGTTGCTAAGTGACGATTCCTTGATGTCTCAGAATGTGTCCCACCAATCTATCCCCTCTCTTAGTCAGGATATGCCAGAAACTCATTTTCTCCCCAATTCGGTTAAGCTCCTCCTCATTTGTTACATGATCTACCCATCTAATTTTCATCATTCGTCTGTAGCACCACATTTCGAACGCTTCTACCATCTTTTTGTCTGAACTCCTTATCGTCCACGTTTCACTCCCATACAATGCAACACTCCAGACAAATGCTTTCAGAAAGGACTTCCTAACATTAAAATTAATGTTGGATGTTAAGAAGTTTCGCTTCTTTAGAAATGCTTTTCTTCCCATAGCCATTCTGCATTTTATATCTTCTCTACTTCGGCCATCAGAATTTATTTTGCTACCCAAATAACAAAACTCATCTACAACTTTTATTGCCTCATTACCTAATCTAAGTTCTTCAGCATCACCTGATTTTCTGATATTACATTCCATTACCTTCGTTTTACTCTTGTTTTAGTGTTCACCTTATATCTTCCTTTCAAGACACTGTCATTCCATTCAATTGTTCTTCCAGATCCCCTTGCAGTCTCTCACAAAATTACTATGTCGTCGGCAAACCGCAAACTTTTTATTTCTTCTCCCTGAACTTTAATTCCCTCTCCAAATTTCTCCTTCCATTCTTTCACTGCTTGCTCAATGTATAGATTGAACAACATTGGGGAAAGGCTACAACCCTGTCTTACTCCCTTCCCAACCTCTGCTTCCCTTTCCTGCTCTTCGAATCTAATAACCGCTGTCTGTTTTTTGTACAGGTTGAATATAACTCTTTGCTCCCTATATTTTATCCCTGCTACATACCTGCCAACCTTCAAAATGTAAAAATCAGGAGATCCAGTTTAGAAAATCGGGAGATTCCTCAAAAAATCAGGAGATACGTTCTATCAAAAACTGCGGTGCACTTTACTATAAGCCTTAAGATAACTGATTTTAGTCTTTTCCTGTGATCTCATAACGCTACATAATGGCTACAAAAACACTTGCGTTAACCCAATTGTTGATTACATCCTTATATTTTGTAGCCAGTCAACGTAAAGTGATTGATTTTTTAGATCAAAACAAACAGTTCACAGATGTATATTTGTGCTATACTGCTACCTAGGAACATGTTATGGAACAAATGACCCACAGTCGTATTTAATTGGTAAGCCGTACTCTATAATAATGTAAATAAGCGCTCTGCTTGTATTGCATTATCACTTTCACTTTTTTCAGCAGTTTCAGTCTTTTATTCTTACTCTGCACTATTTCGGTACATTGCTTTTTCCACCACGTGACGCGGAAATATCACATCGGCAAAGAGTACAAAATAGAAAAAAATGTTCCGAAAACTGCTTAAGAATTGATTATATTTCTTGCCATACTGGGCCACCTACCACCGAATTGAAATCCCATAATCACGTAAAATATCTGTTTACACGAAAGTTGCCTGTTTTCTGCAATTCGCGTATGAAACTAATGCCCCTAACTATCCAATCAAAAGGTTACCAGCGATTAAAAAACCACTGAAGTGATTTCACTTTCGTACACTGACGAAACATCACATTCCAAAACAGCACAACTTCGAAACACTACATGTGTATTTGCAAATACGTGCAAAGAGCAGAAACAATCATTATATAAGTGCAACTCCTAATTTCTGTGAATTTCGATACGTATTTATTTCTAACTGATAAATGAACAAAGGACTTTTGACCATTGGCGGAAAATCGAATCCTGGGTTTCAGGACAAAAGCTAAATATCAGGAGAAATGATGGCAAAATGAGGAGGCGGGAGAAAATGCGAAAAATCAGGAGACTCCCGCGTAAATCGGGAGAGTTGGCAGGTATGCTGCTACCTTCAGAATTTGGAAGAGTGTATGCCACATTCTGTGCACTAACCTAGTTTATTGTCTTTTCATTTATGTGAGAGGACCATGAGGCATCTTCCCTGCTAGGGGCAAATATATTTTCGGGGCTGCGGCAGGGTGGGGTGGGGGGAAGTTTAATGTAAAGATACGTTAAGTAATTTTAAGTAAACACCCCATGATATTTTTATCAGTTTTGCTGCTCATATTCAGAAGATAATTTGTGTTGGAGCCCCTTTTACTTCACTGAGAACAAGTCTTTTATTGTTGACGTTAAATTTTTAAAAAATATAGCTATTTTTAAACAAAACTAGCACGAACTACATACCACTAACACCCCACTCCCGTCACCAACAAAGGGAAGTATGACTGTCTACCACGGCGATGCCTTCAAGCATAATTCATTAAAATAATTTAGAAACGCTACTTATTATTATTATTTTCCTTTTCATTCACCTCCCTGAACCACAGGAATTGCCGACATGGGGTGTCATCCGTGCCTCATCGATTCAGATAGCCGTACCGAAGGTGCAACCACAGCGGAGGGGTATCTGTGTAAAGGCCAGACAAACAAACCTGTGGTTCCTGAAGAGGGGCAGCAGCCTTTTCATAGTTACAGGGGCAACAGTCTGGATGATTGACTGAGTTGGCCTTGTAACATCATTTCACTTTTAAATTAACACTGTTGTTAGCGGTCATTGTAAGAAGTACATGGTAAATGCGCAGCTATGTAGTTACATCTCGGATTCAGATTAATTCATGTGCATACGGAAATTAATCTCACGCAGTAGTCAATTTTAACATACCATTATGCATGTTTCTCGTTGAGACTAGTTACGAAGAAACTTCTCAGGTTAAATCTAAATTTGGGAGGCCAAAGAAGGGTAAAAATAAAAGGACAAATATTTTGGCTTGGGTACCAACATTAAAGATTTTCGAATAAAACAAGGGTCGAGGTTTTGCATTGACTAGATCTGTGAAATGAGGTTATCTGCTCAGGCATTGTCTGTTGTAGCTGTTTGTATCAAGGGTTGCATGTTTTGCATTTCGTGTTCAATTCCAACCTTTTCCTACTTTTTTCTCTCTTTTAGTTATTGCGGAAGTATGTGAAATAGTATCAAATTATTTAGGAAATTAGTAATCATTTGAAATTTTATTAAAAATAGTTACATTCACCATTTGCGCTAAAAAACCCTTTTTGAAACGCAATTCGTTGATTTATCGATCATACATTGAAATACTGCATCACTCATGTAAGTAGATTTGACCCTGAATATCATTGC
The DNA here is from genome assembly GCA_026315105.1 of Locusta migratoria. Lineage (NCBI taxonomy): Eukaryota > Metazoa > Arthropoda > Insecta > Orthoptera > Acrididae > Locusta > Locusta migratoria. The sequence goes on from CM048744.1 coordinate 675,198,232, forward strand.
AGAAAATCTTTCACCTCATAAAAAATTAACAGAAACACAGATTGCCGAACTGATTAGTTTATTACAGGTGATACTTAAATACAATAATTACTTTACGCTTAATGGCAAATTTTACGTACAATCTCATGATTTGGTTATGTCCCCTCGCTGGTACCATATGGGACGTATTTATTAATTCACTGGAAATTGCGTTTTCACTTCAAATTCAGTTTTACGTAACAGGATACGATTCTATGCTCGTTATGTAGATGACATAATCATTTTGTTTGATTGCAATGACCGTGAATTAGATTTTTTATACACTACATTTAACAGTTTTCACGAAACCATAACTTTCACTAAATAGATTCAAAATAAACATGCCGATCGTTTTAAAGTTGTCCATAGTAGATAACAGGATAACGTTTGATATCTTCTGTAAGCCAACATACACCCATGGGACTATTGCCACTGATTCTGTACACTCACAATCACATTAATCGGCGTTTTTCCATTCTGCCTTTAACCGTGCCTTAACAACCTCTTGTCACCTGCTAACTTACAAAAGATAATTAATACAATAAAATCCATTGCCATCAATAACGGGTACGGTCAAGATATTGAGCAACGAATCTTTGATAAGAAAACCTCCCAATACTGTTCAACTTTCCTTAACAAGAAATCGCACCTCAGTAAAAGCGACAGTGAAAAGTTTATTTCTTTTCCATTTTTGGAATACGTATCCTACAGTTCAGAACGTCTATTGGCAAGAAAATGGGACTGTAGAGTAGCTTTCTCCACCAACAACAACTTAAAGAAAAATCTGGTCCATACGCTCAAAACCATTGTGGACCAATTTTGTGTGAATGCTCTGAAAAGATAATCATTTGCATATCACAGCATCTTCTTCCTGTCGGTTAAATTTCGCGTCTGTAGCATGTCATCTTTATGTTGTAGTAATTTTAATGGCCAGGAGTGTAGATATAAAATGCAGAACGGGTGTGGGAAGAAAATCATTTCTGAAGAAGAGGAATTTTTTGAAATTCAGGTTTAATGTAAATGTTAGGAAGTCCTTTCTGAATGCGTATGTCTGTATATGAGTGAAACGTGGAGGATAAGGAGTTGATACAAAAGATGATAGCAGCTTTTGAAATGTGGTGCTACAGGAGAATGCTGGAGATTAGTAGGGTAGGCTATATCGTGTAACTAGTGTGAAAGTGCAGAATAGAATTGGAGAGAAAAGGAATTTCTGGCGTTTCTTGACTAAAGGAAGGGATTGATTGGTGGAACACATTCTGAGGCATCAGGGAATCGTCAGTTTAACATTGGAGGGAACTGATAGGGTAAAACGTACAGGGGAAGGCCAAGAGATTAATACCGTAAACAGTTTCAGAGATTAAGAGTATTTCACAGGCCAGGATAGCGTGGAGAGCTGCATCAAACCAGTCTTTTGACTGAAAACCACAAGTTAAAAATCACAATGAGAATTTTGTACGAAGTACTGTTCTGAAAGTAACTTTTTAGAAACGTAATTTGTTGTAATCAAACCTATAAAAACAGAAGATGTAATATAAACAACACGTGTTACCGTCTGTCCCTGTTCCACTGACACTTTGCTCCCTAATTCTGATCGATACGTTTCGGCAGAAGTCGGTATTATTCGTGGCTATGAAGTCATGTTTCCAACAGCTATTCTCTGCAACCTCCAAATAGCTGCAATGTAGCTGCTATGTGAACATGTGTCCAGTATTAATCAGCAAAGCGTTTAGCGATAAATGGCGATGAAGACGTTTCAGGCATATCCGGCTCAAGTACAGGGTGGTGCAAGGAAACCCAAACTTCTGAAATAATTGCACGAATGTACTTTGATTTCTGCTGGGAGAGAGTTGAAAATTTTTGTAGCAGAATAATGGACACCTTTTTGTACGAGACTTAAGCGTTTAAGATCCCTATGTAGATCATTTTTAGACCTAGTATTATGATCATGATATTCACCATTAGATTGAAAAAGAGAAAGGTTATTTGAGACAAAACTCATTATTGAGAATTTGTATTGAGAGGTAGCGGTTAATATTTTTAACTTGCGGAACAGGTTTCTACAAGAAAATCTAGGGTGAACACCACTCATTATTCTGATTGCTCTCTTGTGTGCGGTAAATATGTTCTTGACTAATAGTGTATTACCCCAAACAATTATGTCATAGGACATGATGGAATGAAAATATACGAAATATGCAGCTTTGGTAGTATCTATGTCACTAATAGGGGTGATTACATGAAGGGCGTAAGTTTCTGCTCTGAGTCTTTTATGGAGATCATTTGGATTTTATTTCCGATTTTTCTTTTTGTAAAATACTTAAATTAACGAGGAAAACACCATGCTATGAGAATAAGATGACGTAAGTAACTATTAAGGAAGATCTCTAGAAAACAGTTACATAATCTGTGGCAAAGCACTGCAAGGTTTGGTGTCTAAGTAATAAAGGGCGCCAAATGATGACTCGTCCGGGACGCCTGGATGGCTACGGTCGGTCCTGCCCATAGACAGTGGCAGACAGCCCCGGCATCTTATTGTGGGGGGGGGGGGGGGGGGGGGCTCCAAATCTTGAGAGCTTCGAGATGTGGAGGCCCCACAGGACCTGATCAGTTTGAATCAAATTCTGAACGACATAAAAGTTTTCTTGGTGTTGTACCGCGTCATGATGTAAGGCTATTACTTAAATAACCGACGTTTCGGCCAACGTTACAGTGGCCTTCATCTAGGTATACTGATGTGAGCTGGTTGTTACTACACTTTATATTACTTTCATTTAGACATTACGTCATAATTTAAAAAAGAAAAATAAGCGATGTTATTGGTGAATTTTTGGCGGGAGAATGGAACTTTATTTTGATAGGATGCTGAGGTGGAAGGGGTGGGGGTTAGCCGTTGCTTCTTGCATAGCGAGACATGATTGGTGTTCATCGGCGAATGGGGTGAGGGCTTCCGTTTCTCTCCTGCTGGCCGTGGGCCGCGCGGCGGCAGTTGCTTACTAGTGACGCTCGCGTGTTGTGTTGTCAGTGCGGCCTATTTCGCTGTGATGGCTGATAGCCAAGAGGGGGCATGCCCGAGTCCATCTTCTCTATTCATGTTATTAGGGTGTTTTACAATTTCGATAGCTTCCCTTATCTTGCGTTTAACCATCCCTGGTTGCTTGGCGAGTATTCTGGCATCGTTAAATTTTATCTTTTTGCTGCAGTCTTGCTGGTGTTCGGCTACTGCAGATTTATTGTGTTGTCCTAATCGAATGTAGCGTTCTCGTTCGCGTATGCGTGTTGCCACTGCCCTCCCTGTCTCACCTATGTATAGGCTACTTCCCCACACTCGCATTCCACCTTGTATACTCCTGATGCGTGTAGTGCCTCTATGTTGTCATTTGTGGAACCAAGTACATCCTTGATCTTGTGACTACTATAGAAGAAAGGCTGGCCGGCAGGAAAGAAACGGAAGCCCTCACCCCATTCGCCGATGAACACCAATCATGTCTCGCTATGCAAGAAGCAACGACCAACCCCCACTCCCTCCACCTCAGCATTCTTCCGCCAAAAATTCACCAATAACATCGCTTATTTAAAAAGAAAAAAATTTATGACGTAGTGTCTAATTGAAAGTAATATAAAGTGTAGTAACAACCAGCTCACATCAGTATACCCAGATGAAGGCCAATGTAACGTTGGCTGAAACGTCGGTTATTTAAGTAGTAGCCTTACATCATGACGCGGTACAACACCCAGAAAACTTTTATGTCATCTGACTCTGGCCGCGGAAGCCTACGTAATTATATCAAATTCTAAATGTTCACTAAAAAAGACGGCAGAAGCTTTCGAAATGTGGTGCTACAGATGAATGATGAAGATTAGATGGGTAGATCACGTAAGTAATGAGGAACTGGGGAGAAACGGAATTTCTGGCTTATCGTGACTTGTGAGACACGTTCTGCGGCATCAAGAAATCGTCAACTTAGCATTAGAAGGAAGTGTGTGGGGTAAAAATCGTAGGGGAGACAGAGGGATGAATACAGTAAGCAGATTCAGAAGGATGTAGATTGCCTACGTATTCTTAGATGAAGAGGCTTGCACAGGACAGGTAAGCATGGAGAGCTGCATCAAACAGCTATGGACTATTTGTAGCAAACCGACTCTCAACAAGAGGTGATGTCTGTCTAGATACAGTTATCACCAACCTAAATACCTGGGATTATAATATCAATGTAGTTGAAGCAATGATTGCAGACCACAGTGCATTGGTAATGGAAATCAGTATGAATGGCAACAATAAACTACAACCAAGCACATGGCACTCAAGCTACACATTCAGTAGAAGGGTTATCAAAGAAGACAGATTAAATGACCTAAAAACCGCCCTATCTGGTGTGAACTGGCAGCAAAAACTTGCAGAACTGGGAGCTAGGGACTCATTTGATAGTCTGTCCCAAACATTAAAAACAAAATTTGATGGTTTGTTTCCAATAATCCACAAGAAGGATCCTGCAGGCAAATCAAAAGGAAGGGATAAACCTATAACAATGAAGATGTGGTATACTCCTAAGCTAGACAGGTTAAAAGGCATTGTAGTAATGTTCAGGGACTGTATGAAGACAGCTAAAGATCTTCCAACTAAAGATCTGCTTCACTGTAAATACTCAATAGCTAAGAGAATTTACAGAAAGGAAGTGGTGGAAGCAAAAAAGATATATAATGAGAAGTTCATCAAAGAGGCTCACAACCCATGTAAAGCAGCTTGGAATCTAGTAAATGAGCACAGGAAGAAGCCTACTTCAGCCTTAAATTCCTGTAGTCCCGATGCCTTCAATCAATACTTCATTAGGATAGTGAAGGATACTGTCAGTGAAATTCCAGACTCAAGCTTACTTCTCACAAGTGATATAAAAAATGAACGCTGTAACAGAATTGTAAACTGGAAGGAAGTGCACCCCAATGACTTAATAAAAATAGTGAGATCATATAAGCATTCAGAGAGTGCAGATATCTATGGCATGTCTTGCGCAGTGCTAAAGAAAATAACTCCAGAGCTTGCCCAACCACTAGCCATAGTAATTAACAGATGTTTATCCTCTGGTGTCTTTCCAGAATTCCTGAAATTGACAAGGACAGTACCAGTCTACAAAAAAGGTGATCCATGTGAAGTGTCCAGCTACAGACCCATTTCAATAATCCCCATCCTAGCTAAAGTTATGGAGTCTATAAAATGAAACATCAGTTGCAAAATTATTTTGAAGAAAATAGTCTCTTCCAGGACACACAGCATGGTTTTCGCAAGGGAAAGTCGACATTTACGGCAGTCCTGGACTTGACTAGAAAGATAAGACAGGTATTTGAAGATAGAGAAAGTGTGGCACTGACACTCTGTGACCTGAGCAAGGCATTTGACTGCATCTCACGCAAGATACTCCTCAATAAATTAAACTGTTATGGTGTTGGAGGTGCTGTTCTGGCAACTCTCCAATCTTATCTGGAAAACCGAAAGCAGGTCGTGTCAGTACATGGAGCCTTATCACAAGAACAAAAGTTGGAACATGGCGTACCCCAAGGGTCCATCATAGGTCCTCTCCTGTTCCTAATATATGTTAATGATATGGGCTGTAACAACCACATCTTACAGTTTGCTGATGACACCACTCTTTTTGCCAAAGGAAAAACTGCAGCACAAGCTCTTCAAGCAACAGGCGACCTCTTCGAATACACAAAAGAATGGTTCATCAAAAATAAAATGAAACTGAATGAAGGAAAAACACAACATCTTATATGCAGCCTTAGCAAAATTGGCTGTCACGAGAATATGGAAGCTGTTAGACTTCTAGGCTTCATGATTGACAGCAAACTTACAATGAATGAACACACAGTGTATGTATGCTCCAAGCTTTGCCGTGTAATATTCCTTCTGAGAAGGCTTAAAGGTACATTAACTGACCAATACCTTGTAACAGTGTATTATGCGATATTTCATAGCCATATTAATTATGGCCTACTGCTATGGGGACATGCTGCAGGTTGTAAAGATGTGTTAATGCTACAAAAAAAGGCTGTGAGAATAATTACATCAAGCAAAAGATTGGACCACTGCAAGCCAATATTCAAACGGTTAGGTATTATGACGATCTTCAGCCAGTATGTGTTTTTATGCCTCATGAGCATAAAAGAAAACCAAGGGGAGTTCAGCATGAGGCAAGATATACATAATCATGACACCCGTAACAAGAGGAGCATTGAAATACCAAGCTGTCGTCTGACTGGAACACAAGACAGTTTTCCAATGGTTGCACTGAAAATGTTTAACTCGCTGCCAAAAGAAGTGCAATCCCTGCCACCAGAACCATTCAAAAAGAAAATTGCACAGGACCTGAAAGAGCACCCACTGTACTCAATTGGTGAATTTTTCAACAGTGATGAAAGTGACTGGACAAAATGATAATATTTGTGTTGTATATGTCCAAATTGTAAACCTTTTTTCTATTTTCTTCTTCTTTTATATATTTATATGTATTTATGTATGTATATAATCTTGACGCAGTCTGTCCAGTCATGACTGGTAAACGACACAGAAATAGTAATAAAGTAATAATAATAAGTAAAGTAATAAAGTAAACCAGTCTGCGGACTGAAGACCACAACAACAACAACATTAAATAAGAGGAAGTCTGGAGTTAGAGGCTTCATACATATGCAGAATATAAACACAGGTACTAACAATGAATTGAGACAGCGCAGGTATAATGCCACATGCTGGGCCACCCTGCAGAAGCCTTTCTTACATTACAGTATTATGCACCACAGTCATTGTGAATTTATTGTTGATTCATGTGATGTTGTTTGTTCAGATTGGCAATACTATTTACAAAAATGACTGACGACATTGTACTCAGTTCTTGTCTAGGCTCGTCATCAATACTTTGATGATTCATTTGTGAAAGACAGACTAGTGTTCCAATTGTACTTAAGCTGTAAACTGGCAGAGGTTGTCCCAACAACCAGTGTTATAAGTCAAATGCAGGATTCCACTTCTAGCATCTTCCTCTCAGGACTAAATTTGTATTTGTCTTAATTGTTATCCCCAAGTAAGAACTTCATCCAAAAGCTTAGCAGTTATTTCACTCTGTTTTTTTTTTTTTTTTTTTTTTTTTTTTTTTTTTTTTTTTTTTTTCCATATTCATCTATTCCTGAAGTGCTATATTATGAGTGGTTATCTGTACACCTTGCATTATCATCATGTGTTTTCATAGGATTAAAATTTAGAGTTTAACTGTTGTTTTGTTGTCTTATGAGAGAGTTCACTTCTTGAATTAATATTTATATGCGGTACTATAACAAATAATTACAGTTTTAGACCAGCCCAATATGTTTATCTTTTTGTCTTCGTCAAGGTAATGTATAAACATTGAGAAAATTTGCAGGTCATTTACAAAATACTGCAGAACACCATATTTGATTTTCATTCAGTGTGAGGTAACATTTGTTCATGAAATTAACTCTCATAGCGTACCATCTTCATTTTGCAATTAAAGCAACTAACGATTCCTGCAAGAAGACTACAATAAATTAATGCCAAAATATTATTTGAACTTCTTAGTACATTCTTTCAATAATATGTTTCATCAAATAATTCAAAGTCATTTCTTGTTCCTCCTTGTAACTTTCACTAATATTTTTCTTTAAATGAATCAAGGTTAAGCAGTTATTTTGTCTAATCTTGATATTGCTTTCAGCTAGCTTTCATGAAGCAGTATGGTTATCTGGATCCAAGTTCACAAGTTTCTGGATCTCTGTATACAAGTGAAAATATGATGGAAGTCATTAAGCAAGTTCAAAGGTTTGGAGCTCTAAACCAAACTGGTATTCTTGACAATGCAACACTTCAGGTACAGTGTGTTTCCGTATGACTCTTATACAGATTTAACATAATTTTATGAGTATGTTGTCCCACCCATAAATGAACCTCGTGGTTTAGTAAATATATATTTCCAGATTTTATAAGAGGCTAATTTGAAACTGTAGACAATATTGAATTAAAACAGATTGAAAGATAATTACTATCTTAGTAACAAATGAAACTGGTTAATGTTTCATGAGAACATATTTTATTTTCTCTAATTTATAATATGCCATTCACATCTTATAGTGAATTTGAAAGTACAAATTTAATGCCTAGTTGTATAGTGTTTCTTCACATCAATTCCAGATACTGCTTTCTTTTATATCAGTAAGTTTTAAGTCAATTATTTTGTTGTATTTTGTCAGTTAATGAAATCTCCAAGATGTGGAGTTCCTGACATCAAGCATACCAATAGGACAAGGAGCAAGAGATATATTGTGGGTGCTGATGGCTGGAAGAAAAGACATATTACCTACTTGTGAGTATTCTTCTACTGTTATAGGCTAAGTATAATTTGTTATGATGAAACAAATGTGTAACCAAGATGTCAACGAATGTATGTACGGAGAGAAATAAGTAGTGGGGATAATGCTAGTGTCCACTCTACAGTCAACTAGGAAATGCAGATTTGAGGCAAGATCAACAACTAAAAGTTGTCATCAAGACATATTAACCATCTTGGCTAACTTTATGCAATGTCAGCATCATTTCATGTCATTGCAGGCTGTGGTTCCTAAACCAGACTGCGCACTGCATTTTGTTAAATGCATAGTGCGTGACAGTATCTTGTGGTATCTGCAAAGGTGGTGTGGAACAAGCGGACGAGGTAGAAAGGATGGGGAGTGATAACCACGTCTCCCTGTTTTTAATAGGTAACAGAAGAAGGTCATTTATCAGATCTATAAGATTTGGGAAGTTCATGACAAGTCAGATATTAAATGTAGTTCATCTGTGAGTATTTCATGAATGTACAATAGACAGATTGTCTACCAAGTTATACCATCACATCTTCATTCTTCAGTTGTTGCAACTTCAACAGCTTGCCTATCAGGGTCTGCTACAGCTATGATGAGATGAGCTGCGAAAAGTAGCTGGAATCTTGATTGAGTTTGGATTGTAGGTTTAACAGGTGATGCAGTGTATCAGGTATGGCCAAGATATGTGTTACTGATTTGTGAGCATAGGTGAATCACAGCATACTAGGTGCAAATGCAGGACTGACTGGTGTGACAGAGTCGAAAGTCGTTGTCAGAATGTATGGCAAAATGTTCATAGTAACTGGGTCATACGAAGAGGTCTTAGACTTGTGTATAACTCAAAAACTACTGAGACCTTAAGTAATGCATTGTCGAGCTCAGTAGTCATCTTTTAAGTCTTCAAACAAAATTATGATTTGTAGGTGGTACCGGTATGGTAAAAGAAATTATTCAGACTGTTAAAGGAGAAAAAAACTTGATTGTGATAGAGGACGGGAACTTGGTAGTAGGAAAGGAAGGGAAGGAAATGTAGTAGGTGAATATGGACTGGGAAAAGGGAATGAAAGAGGAGATCGCCTGGTAGAATTTTGTGCAGATCACAATTTAATCATCACAAACACCTGGTTTCAACGTGTATAAAGAAAGTTGTACACTTGGTAGAGACCAGGAGACACTGAAGGTATCACATTGACTTTATAATGGTAAGGCAAAGGTTTAGAAATTGGTTGTAAAATGTAAAATATATCCAGGGGCAGATATAGACTCTGACCATAACTTATTGGTTATGAACTGCAGATTAAAACTTACGAGACTGCAAAAAGTTAGAAAATTAAGGAGATGGAATCTGGACAAATTGAAAAAACCAGTGGTGGTTGAGAGTTTTGGAGGAAGCATTAGGCAATAATTGTCTGAAGCATGGGAAAGTAATGCAGTAGAAGAAGAGTGGGTAGCTCTGAGAGATAGAGTAATGAAGACTGCGGAGGATCACATAAACAGAAGGAAAAGGCCTAATAGAAATCTTTGGATAACACAGGAGATACTGAACTTAATTGATGAAAAGAGAAAATATAAAATTGCATCGAGTGAAGCAGGCAAAAGGGAGTATAATTAGGGTTGTTTATGAGTGGTTTGACAGAATCCATTATTCACCGAATCTAGGAACTGGCTTCGGATTCAAGATTCGATGCATGATGGCCGAATACTACCAACACCACCTAGAGAGAAGGGCGCGGCGCTCTCGTGTGACGTCAGGCAGAAGTAGGTTGCGCGCGCATAGCTGACTGGGTAGCCGCTGGGGCACGGCCCACTATGCCGAGCAGCGAGCCAGTCAGCTATGCGCTCGCAACTTAATCTGCCTGACGTCACACGACAGTGCCGCGGCCTTCTCTCTAGGCGGTGGTGATACTACCGAATCCCGAATCCAAAGTGTTATAGGGAAGCCTTCAGTTACAAAAGTTGTAGCTTACTTTGCATAAGAGTGCGCTTTCTTTTTCGTAATTTATTTTCCATAGATCTGCTGAAAGACATGACGTCATAAAACAAAACGATCTCACTTTGAATTTATTCAAGTGAAACCACTACGAAACCCCCGCAGTTACGTGGCTATTATGAAAACAATCTAGCGTATTTACCTGAATCTAAGCCGCATTTTTTTTGGGGGGGGGGGGGGGTTGGTGTCCAAAAAAACAGCGTGTGGTTTAAATCGCGTACAAATCATTAGCGCTCGTAAAAATTAAAAAAAAAAATAGTAATAAAGGAAGATGTGTCTAATTTCCTTTTTATTTTCCACTATTGTATTTTAATAAACCATCTAATGAAGGAAATAGAACTTTAGTATTGCTCAACTTTAAATGTAACAGCCTTTCAAAAATCAGTAGCAACAAAAATAAATTTATTTACGTAACTACCAACAGTACATAAGACTTTAGGAGTCTTGCATGAGTTGCCTCATTCTCATTTCACTATTGTTTCGTCGAATTTTGTGAAGTGCTGGGGTATGTGAACTGCAACGAAACACTAGGACTTCAAGAAGAAAGTTATTATTATGTGGGGGGAAAAAAAGTTCTCATCGTCCGCCATCCAGCCAGGATAACGTCAATTCAGCAACCACTTGACGTCTCTTTCAATAAATCATTTAAGGTCAAGCTTAAACACATGTAAACCAACTGCCTTTCGAAAAGTGACAGACAACTGACACCAACGGGTTGTGTAAAACAGGCAAGTGTGCCAATGGAATGATGTTACATGGTAGTGGGTTCCAAATTAGATTGCGTAGCAGGTATTTAAAAATGTTCGATATCGAATGCACTAGACTGTACGATGGATAATGCTCTATAGTACGTAGGAACTGAATAACAAGTGATAGTGATCCAGAATTACCGTATCGGTATCTAATTACTATTATAAACATTTCGTAAAATTTATAAGTCTAATAAAAGTGTTTTATATTTCTGCATTTAGTTTCAAAGTTATTTCCATTCTTATTTAGTAAGTGTTTAGTGTTGCTACAATAACCGTATATATTAAGTCTTATCTACAAGCTACTACATAAAGCCGAATGGCAAGCCTTTGTTGCGTCAATATGCCTGATGCTATAACCACTGCCTTCATGCTACTACTTAAGTGTTTTTCTTTTAGGGGCAAGGGATTGTTCCTATGACTCGTGATTCGTAAATTCCACTTTCTCTGTATGTTTTTACCGGCTCCCCAGTCCTGCTGTAGCAGTTTTAGAGTCATTCAAAGAAAGTCTACACCAGGTAGTGCGTAGGTATCCGGGCCATGTAATATTCGTCGGGGGAGACTTCAACCTTAAGAGTATAGACTGGGACCTCTCTAGTTACATTTCAGGCGGTACAGACAAGCAGTCTTGTGAGCTACTTTTGGACACATTCTCCGAAAACTGTCTTGAGCAGTTAAACCGGCAACCCACGCGCAATGGAAATATTTTTGACCTTATAGCCACGAACAGACCTGACCTTATTAGCGATATCTGTGTAGAGACAGAAATTAGTGACCATGATATCGTCATAGCGTCGATGGTGACCAAAGTTCATAAACCAATCAAGAAGGCTAGGAGCGTGTTTTTGTTGGGAAGAGCTGATAAGCAAATGTTAGGATCGCACTTAGAAAATGAATGGGCATCGTTTAATTCCGGGACTATGGATGTCAAGGAATTGTGGACTAAATTTAAGTGCATTGTAAATAAAGGGTTGGAGAAATATGTGCCAGTAAAGACGATTAAGGATGGAAAAGATCCACTGTGGTATAATAATAATGTTAGAAAGCTGCTGAGAAAGCAAAGACTGTTGCACTTTCGATTCAAAAAAGAACACGTAAATGATGAATGGCAAAAGTTAGTAGAGATTCGAGCGTCTATAAAAAGATCTATGCGCGAAGCATACAATAATTACCACAGCCATACCTTAGCAAAAGATCGTTCTGAGAACCCGAAAAAAATTCTGGTCCTTTATAAAATCGATAAGCCCACTGTCAGTCACTCGTTGATCATTCCGGGTCAGTAATAGAAGAAAGCAAACGGAAAGCTTAAAAATTCTTTCACGCAGGAGGACCGCACAAATGTAGCATCATTTGATCTACGTACTAATTCCGAAATGGAGGACATAGTAATAGGTATTTTCGGTATAGAGAAGCAGCTGAGAGAGCTAAATACGAAAAAGTCTGCTGGTCCAGATGGAATACCAATTCGGTTTTACAAAGAGTATTCTGCGGCATTGGCCCCCTACTTAGCTTGCATTTATCACGAATCTTTAATTCAGCGCAAAGTTCCTAGTGATTGGAAAAAAGCGCAGGTGACTCCCGTTTATAAGAAAGGAAAGCGAACTGACCCACACAATTACAGGCCAATATAATAATAATAAAAAAAAAAAGTTCAAATGTTTGTTACGCTTATGGGACTTAACTACAGGGTCATCAGTCCCTAAACTTACAAACTACTTATGAACTACTTACGAACTAGGACGGCACAAATATCCATGCCCGAGGGGGGATTCGAACCCCCGACCATAGTGGCCGTGCAGACCGTGACTGGAGCGCCTCAGTCACCTCGGCCACCGCGGCCGGCAGGCCAATATCGTTGACATCAGTTTTATGTAGAATTTTGGACCATATCTCAGTTCGAATATAATAAATTTCCTTGAAACGGAAAAGCTTCTTTCTGTGAATCAGCACGGGTTTAGGAAACAACGTTCATGTGAAACTCAGCTTGCCCTTTTCTCAGGTGACATCTTGCTTGCCATAGATGAAGGTCAACAGGCGGATTGTGTTTTTCTCCACTTCAAAAAGGCGTTGGACGCGGTGTCAGACTGAAGACTGCTAACGAAGATACGACCTTATGGAATAGGTTCACAGATCTGTGACTGGCTGGATGACTTCCTAAGTAATAGAACGCAGTGCGTTGTTCTCGACGGCGAGTGTTTATCAGAGACGAGTGTATCGTCAGGCGTGCCCCAGGGGAGTGTGATAGGACCGCTATTATTTTCTACCTATATAAATGATCTGATGGACAGAGTATGTTGTAATTTGCAGCTGTTTGCTGCTGATGCTGTGGTGTATGGAAGGGTGTCGTCTTTAATTGATTGTAATAGCATACAAGAGTTAGACAAAATGTCTAGTAGGTGTAAAGAATGGCAGCTAGCTCTAAATTTAGAAAAATGTAAGGTGATGCGCATGAGTAGGAAAAACAATCCCTTAATGTTCGAATACAGCATTAGTAGGAAGCTTCTTGATGAAGTCGCGTCATTCAAATATCTAGGCGTAACATTGCAGAGCGATATGAAATTGAACGAACATTTAAGGACAGTTGTGAGTAAGGGGGACAGACGACTTCCTTTTATTGGGAGAATTTTGGGAAGATGTACTTCATCTGTAAAGGAGACTGCGTACAAAACACTTGTACGACCATGTCTTGAGTATTGCTCAAGTGTTTGGGACCCGCAGCAGATCAGTTTAAAGGAAGACATAGAAGTAGTTCAGAGGCGAGCACCTAGGTTTGTTACTGGTAGCTTGGACCAATGCGCGAGTGTCACAGTAATTCTCCGGCAACTCAAATGGGGGTCGTTGGAGGAAAGACGACGTTCTTTTCGTGAAATTCTGTTGAAGAAATTTAGAGGGCCGGAAGTTGAAGCTGAGTGTAGTTCGATCTTGCTGCCGCCTACTTACATTTCGCGTAGTGACCACAAAGACATGATAAGAGAAATTAGGGCTCGTACGGAGGCATATAGGCATTCTTTTTTTCCTCATTCTATTTTGGAGTGAAATGGGAAAGAGAATGCCTAGTAGTGGTACAATGTACCCTCCGCCACGCACCTTACGGTGGATTGCGGAGCATGTATGTAGATGTAAACATTACGTCAAGTAACCTTCCGTGTTACTGTTACCACATTTAAATTCCGTCCGCCTAACAAACCCGAAAGACAACGGCGAACGCGGGAGAATATCCGTATCACGTTAAATTATACATTTGTATTATGCTGAACGGGACTGAAGCACGACAACTGACTGCTAGTACTGATTTTTAAATCTAATTCTGTACTGACAAGTTACGTGATGTTAATTATTTGAAATAATAAATAAATCTACTAAATATCCTCGCTTAACCTCCGGAATGCGCAATCTGCGCGTTAAGTACTTTTCACATTTCTGAAATGCCTTCGTAGCAATAACAAGTAGGCCAACAAACAAGTCGAATTAACGCGGATTTCTCTGTGTCGGAATGTTCTGCCCGTCACTCATAGAATGCCTGATATGTCACTATAAAATTATTTAACATTTAGACATACTATTTTTTTTAATCTATTTTTCCAACTTCCAAAATATCTACTTATCTTTTCAAATTTTATTTTTGACAGTTCCCATTTGAAAAAAGAAAAAAATACGTAATCCTTTCCTTTCTAGGACTTCATTATGCAATTATTTTATTTCATCAAACTAAAACAGTTTGTAATAGAGTGAAGAAAGTTTCTTACCGTATTATCTTTTAGAGCATCTAAATAATATATATCTCATAAAGATATACAAATTTCTTTTAAGGGGAGGGGTGTCTTAAAAAATCCTTAAGATATAAATAAAAGATCAACATGAAATTTAAATTTTTATAAATTTTACTGTAATATTGTGATTTGGGATCCATCCCAGAAGTCTTTATCTTCATCACTACCTGTGACAGGGTATTTATTCTTTTTAAATGCCTGTACTTGAGGTGACAGATTATTTGGGTTCGAGATTCAGAAGATTCGATTCAGGTTCAGAATTTGGTGCATGATTTATTTAAGATTCGGTATTCAGATTCAATTCAGTAAATTTGGGGTTCGACCCATCCCTAGTAGAAACGTCTGAAAAATGAGGTAGACAGGAAGTGCAGACTGGCGAAACAGGAGTGGCTTGAGGGGAAATACAAGACCATAGAAGAATTTATAAATAGGGGAAAGATGGATTCTGCCTACAGGAAAGACATTTGGAGACCAGAAAAGCAGCAGTAGCAATATCAAGCACTCGTATGGAAAACCAGTACTAAGCAAAGAAGGGAAAGCTGAAAGGTGGAAGGAATATATAGAAGGCCTGTGCAAGGGAAATAAACTTGAAGGCAGTATTCTAGAAATGGAATATGAAGTAAAGGAAGATGAGATAGGAAATACCATACTACAAGAAAAATTTGACAGAGCACCGAAAGATTTGAGTAGAAACAACACCCCTGGAGTAGATGATGTTCTGTCTGAACTGCTACTATCGTTAGGAGAGAAATTGTTCGACTGGTATGCAAGTTGTATGAGACTTCAAGAAGAACATAGTGATTCCAGTTCTGAAGAAAGCAAGTGCAGACAAATGTGATAATTACTGAACTATCGGTTTAACAAATCATCATTAGAAAATACTGTCACAAATTATTTACCGATGTATGGAAAAATGGTGGAATCTGAACTGGGGAAGATCAGTTTGGATTTAGGAGAAATGTAGGAACATGCAAGGTAATACTTATATGACTACTTATCTTAGAAGTTAGGTTAATAAAAGGGAAACCTATGTTTCTAGCATTTGTGGATCTGGAAAAAGCTTATTACAATGTTGACTAGAATACACTTTTTCAAATTCTGAAGGTCACAGGGATAAAATATAGGGAGCAAAGAGTTAACTTATACAAAAACCTGACCACAATTATTAGAGTCAAAGAGCATGGGAGGGTCACAGTGTATGGGAATGGAGTAAGACAGGGTTGTAGCGTTTCCCCAATGTTGTTCAGTCTGTACATTGAGCATGCTGCGAAGGGATGTAAGGAGGAATTTGGAAAGGGACTCAAAGTCCAGGGAGAGGAAATAAAAACCTTTCAGTTTGCTGACAACATAGTAATTCTGTCAGAGACAGCAAAGGACCTGGAAGAGCAATTAACAGAATGGATACTGTCTTGAAAGGAAGGTATAAGATGAACATTAACAAATGATCATCAGAATAAAATACGGGAAATCAGAGCTCGAACAGAGAGATCCAGGTGTTCTTTCTTCCCGCGCACTATTCGAGAATGGAATGGATGATAAATAGTATAATTGTGGTTCGATGAACCCTCTGACAGGCACTTAAATGTGATTTGCAGAGTATCCCATGTAGATATAGATGTAGAGTAAAATCAGGCAATGCTGAAGGAATTAGATTAGGTAATGAGACAATAAAATCAGTTGACGAGTTTTGTTATTTGGATAGCAATATAACTTCTGATGGCCGAAGTAAAGAAGATATAAAGTGCAGAATGGCTATAGGAAGAAAAGCATTTCGAAGAAGCAAAATTTGTTGACATCAAATATTTGTTTTAAAAAAATATTAGGAATTCCTTTCTGAAAGCATTTGTCTGGTGTGTAGCATTGTGGACGATAAGGAGTTCAGACAAAAAATGGTACAAGCTTTCTAAATGTGGTGATACAGATGAATGATGATTAGATGGGTAGATCACATAATTCATGAGGAGGTGCTTAACATAATTGGGAAGAAAAGGAGTGTCTGGCATATCCTGACTAAGAGAAGGGATAGGTGGGTGGAACATGTTGGGAGATATCAAGAACTCATCAACTTAGCAATAGAAGGAAATGTGTGGAGAAAAAAATCATAGAGGGAGACCAATGGACAAATACAGTAAGTAGATTCAAAAGGTTGCCATACGTATTCTTAAATGAAGAGGTTGGTACAGGACAGGATAGTGTGGAGAACTGCATCAAACCAGTCTGCGAACTGAAGACCACAACAGGTGGTATGGATACCCTGGGGCTAACACACCCTTGTGCTTCTGTCGTCTGCAGTTACTGCTATTGCAACATGGTTGTGGTTAGTTTAGTGCATGTGAGTAATCTGGAAACACAATGTTGACAATTCCAAATTCATTTTCCAGTGGACTTTTCTGCCTCACTGTTGTAGATGTTGAGTTGTGTCTGCTTAATCAGATTTGAAGTTTTACACTGAACAAAGTTTTTATTTACAGTAATATAGTTAAATAAAACAAAACCAGATGATGAATATGTAAACTTCTAGGATCACAAATGTAGATTTTTTATTATGAGTTCAATAATCCCAAACCACAGTTTCAGACATGAACAGTTTTATTATCGATAACACAGAATACACAAAACTGAAATTTAACTATGTGGAATTCAAGATCAGCCAAAGATTATAAGAAGAGTTGTGAAGTCTACCGTGGCCAGTAATCAATAATGCCTACAACCTTAATACTAATAAAATTCAATGTGAAAAATAATAATGATAATAACAGCTGAGCGTAGCTGACTGAGACAAATTATTTGTAAGATTTGTTTCCATATTCCTACAAGTTTATGGAACTGTAATCCATTTATTTCAATTAATGTTTTAAATACTCACCTGGTTCTCAAAAGAAAGCATGCTATTAGCAAGGGAGGGACTATATGGTGCACTAAGGAAAGTGGAGAATCTAAAGAATAAACTACACTTGCTAAAATACCCAAGCAAAGTTAATAACCAATAAACACACAAGTTTACAAAATTAACTAAAAGTGGTGTTGACATATGTCACGTCAATGGGGAGAGTTGAAAATGTGTGCATAGCTGGGATCTGAATCTGGGCTCCTGCTTACTAGGCAATTGACTGATGACTTCATTACTGGGACAAAGTGATCACCATGACTGTTTTGCTACCCTAGTATGCAGTCTGTCAGATGCAAATTCTCAACTATCCACAGACTACTGATGTCTTGTCCTTGTCCATGATCATTCATTACTCATGACATGTCATTTAGTGTGTATCCACATTGAAGAAAGGATTATTGGACTTCATTGTCTTAATAACTTATACTCTTCAGACATGTCTGAAAGAACAGACACCACCCATATATAACTTATAAAGTTAATAAATAATTCTGATCAAACTAAGAGTCTCAAAAAATTACTAAGAAACTGCACAAGAAAGAATTACAGTTGGCTAAACCAAGATAAAACACTAATTTAATAAAAAATAGTAGCAAAATCCAATGCAAAGCAGGCTGGTCAGTAATTAATATTATATTGAAGGTAATATCAGAAACATATAACACAGTTGCAATACTAGCAGATACATTCAATCAGTTGTGTTCAGAACATATCATTACTAAAGAGTTTTAAAGAGGTAAGCCATAGAAAGTTCCTGAAATGAACATATACTTGAAAAAAATATATACTGTAGTAAATACACTGCTGGTCAACTCAAAATACACCTTTAAAGAAGTATCCAAATAAGGTGAAAATTACAGCATGCATTTACGGTTATGAGAGATGCATAATTAGCATTTCAGCACAGGAGTGAGTTATCCCACCTGTAAGTTATAATGTAGCGCCTATATGGTGTTTGGTGGGAGTTAGCAGAAATATTGTCTACTGACCTGGGAATAAATGGAAATGGCAGATTATGATAAAAAGGGAATAAAAATTAAATTAAAACAAAAAGAATTAGAATGACTGTAAGGGTAAAGATGGGCGGCTTATACATTATAAAAAGAAGATTATGTTACCTTCAGTAAGTACCATCTCGATGTGCAATGATGGTACGTCCAGGATCTGTAATCAGATATTATATAATTAAAGGTACACATTGTTGTGATCGGGAATTGGACATATTAAAATCTGTTATTGTGCAGTGTGCCGTTTGCTTCATTTTAGTTGTGGGCTCCGCGTATGTGGTTGGCAAGAATGTAACATAAACGGAAAAAATAGTTGGACTTCGTTTTAATAAATAGCTATACAAATTCGACTACAGGTCCTGTAATCATCACTATCTTTGATGTAGGAAATACTGGAATAGAAAAAAGCAATGAAACTGATTTAACAATTACTGCACTGATAATTATTAGCCATAATGGCGTCCAATTCCTTCACACTTCAAGTTCACACCACTCGAGTGAAAAAGGACAGTTAAATTAAAGATGACTGCCATTTAAAATTTTACATTGATGTATTTCAAGTTAAAAATCATAATTTACAGGAGCGGCACTATACTTACACAAAATTGAATATGACCAGGGGAGAGCTGCATCGAATATGTCTTATCTCCAGAAAGGCGATACGAAGACAAAAAAACGTTAATCACTGTTCCTTCTCTCCTGCAGTAATACAAGGGAATGTGCATCACAGATAATTTAATGTGAAAGAAAGAAAAACGGTCTTTGCCCTACTTGAAATTTCTCTGAGTCATGAAATTAATTTTTTATTTATTTATCTACGATTTATATTGTGTCATTTCAAAGTGCTATATGAAGGGCGGACAGACAGCATTTTGATGTACTAGAATTGTTCCCTTGTGCAGTTGTTTTCTGTAAGTATCCTCGGTATGCCTTGGGAAGAACAGTTGCCTATGTAATCTTTGAAAGCATTTTTCGATACAGCGAACTTAAAATGATAAATAATTAAATTATGACAGTCTACATCACAAATTGCTGATCTTTTTATTGGCAACTGGTTTGGCCCTACAGGACCATCATCAGGCCTTTGGCACATTGTTGGTGGACCGTGTCAGTGACAAGAGCAGTTGACGCCTGCTCCGGCCACTGCCACCGTCCACCTACAAGGTGCCAAAGGCCTGATGATGGACCTGTAGGACCAAAACCGGTTGCCAATAAAAAGATCAGCAATTTGTGATGTAGACTGTAATAATTTAATTAGTTGCCTATGTGTTAATTACTGATCACAATACCCCACAAAATAGATTAGCACAGACTACCAACAGCCATGGCTACATGGTATCAAAACCTACAACAGTCTGAACTCATCAGAAGCATGCCAGTCATATCATGTAAGAAAAATCTACAGAACTTCTTTGTGACTAGCTCATTTTATTCTTTAGATGAATTTAGAAATGCAAAATATGTGCAGAGTGATGTAAACATGCATTCTGTAAAATTAATTAGTAAATGTGCCAATTATTGTGTGTACAAAACCTGAGCAACTAATAAAGAATCTGAATCTGAGGATTATATTTCATTCCCTGGTTACATGAAGAAGTATATTCAAATGTGTGATTTGTCTTCCTTCTTAGAAATTTTTAATCTGTGATAATTACTAAATTTTGTTATTCTCAATTTTAGAAGAATTTATTTGATGACAAAAAGATTAATTTTACTCTTTGATTTTCCAATAGTCTAGCCAACTGGTCTCCAAAGATTGGTGAGGAAGCAGTTGTTGAACAACTTCAGCGAGCATTTAATGCATGGTCAGGATATGCAAGACTAAACTTCTCCCTCATAGCAGATCCTAGAGCTGATATTATTATTGCTTTTGGCCGAGGACCACATGGTGATCCGTAAGTAATAATAATATAAAAATTATTTTATTTCCACAGATGTATAGAGCAAAAAAGTTACAAATTACTATGTACAAAAAAATAGCTAAAATACAGTGTCAATAAATCTAAAACTAATTGACCCATAGTCACTTCTCTCTTTAGCTGTAATCAGTTGTCTTACTTCGTCACTTTGTCTGGCAGTTCTCCTTCTGTGTTCTGTAACACATACCAATGGTGTGGAATGTCCTCTGATTGGAGGTCTCTCTCTCAGTCTACATGTTGTTCTCTGTGTTGTCTTGAAAAAACTGTAATACAGAAAAAACTTATAAGAAATAATATGTCCTGGTATGTAACATTACACACACTGTAAAGTAGTGGGGAATTAAAAGGTAAATACATTATTATAAGTTATTATGGTAAGTGGTACTTACCTGTGCTGATGAATGCTGAGTAATTCAGTTCATTTGCACTTGAACAAAGTGAACCATTCCAACATCTGTTGTGCATCAATGTGTGGAACAGAAATCTTATGATAAACTATTCTTGCAAAAATAATCTGAACAACTGCAGGAGCTGTTGTGTGTGTTAGTTAAATTAGATTATTTGTGTAATTTCATCGTTACCTCAATGTGTATAACTGAAATCATGTGATAAACTGTGCTTGCATCAAAGAAGGTCTTTGTTGTATAAAGAATCTAAACAACTGAAAGAGCTGTCGTTCATGTTAGTTAAACAGGTTGTCAATAGATGGCACCTACTACATTGCTTTTATATTGGCTGCACAAACTAAGTTGATACTTGATGCGGTGGCAGATGGGAGAACGAAACCTTGAAAATAATATATCAATCATTAATTTTGGATAAGCAATACAGATGATATGGCGTACCCACAAAAAACACCAATGAGAAATAATATATATGGTTGTATTATAACTGTCCACATCACTTTAAATAATGCCTGGTCTTTATCTTATTTTTTAACTGAAAATGTTATTAAACATGTCGCTTTCTGCTGTACGGGTCATTCGCGCATTTTAAACACCATCTCATTTATGGAAGATGAAGATGCAGAAATGTTCATGGAAACTAACTGTTCCTTTTGTTGTGCCTTGCCCATTTAATGAATAATTCTATTTTATGACCTAATAAAAAGTAACATAAGTTATATTGAGTTTAATTTAACAGAAATATATTAATTCCTACTTGGAAAAAATTTTAACAGAGAGGTAAGGGGCTGGCTATACATACCTTACCTCTTTAAAGCCAATACTCTCACGAAAGGAACTGGCAAGTATGAAATCTAGCTTTTGGAAACTTGTACATTCAGCAGGAAGGAGAGAGAGGAGGGAGAGTAAAGGGGAAAGAAGAGAAAGTGGAAATAGTTTACTTGTTTGACAACAAGAAAATGTTAAGCAAAGATGGAGGAAAATGGCATCAGAGGGAAGTCAAAGATACTGTACCATAAATACTATGTCAGCTTCAAAACAAAGATGGAAGACTGAGAAGTAAAGATGTATATGTGAGACAGCCAATGAAGTACTAGATGGGTGCTGAGCAAGGGAATTGGGGCAGGGGGTGAGTAGGGGGTGCCACTATCAAGTGTCTTCCCCAGAACAGAAATAAGATAGATCAATTACTCGTGTAAATTGAATGGTTCTCTGCCATTCCACAAAACACCACAACAGTTTCAGTCAGCTGAGCAACAAACAGTCTCTATGGGTACAATTTGATGTCATTTGCAGTAGACTGGTGTGTCTGCAAGAAGGATATATTCAATATATATATAGTGGTTTCTTTAACTACTGTTGCACTATTATAAAAGTATCTTATGCAACTAAGGCAAAGCTATGTATGATGTTAATGCTAGTACTGTTACTTTGGGAAACATTTTAATTTAAGTGTTGAAGGAGAGCCACATCAGTGAGGAGTAATTATTACCGTGAGTCTTCCAACAGCACGCGTGGTGCAGTGGTTAGTATCGCAGATTGCTGTGCTTGCAGTCCCCAGTTCAAATCCTGCCATGGGCAGAAGAAAATTTATTTCTTTATATTTACTATTCTAGAATGTTCTACATGTTTCTTATGTTTGATGTACTTGTAGGTCCCAGAAAATTCTTTCTATGTATAAATAGTGGAGCACTCCAAGCAGGAGTCAGTCTGTACTGAGTGTACATTTGTGTTAGCAATAAACGTGTTCTAAGTGTAGAATGTTGTGCTCTATTAATGACCAGCCTTTGAATTCTGGACCACCTGCAGTTTTCAACGTGACAATATTATTTACACAACTGCAATATTGGTCCTTGTAATGACACCTCTTGTTTGCTCTAATAATATTTTGAGATTAATGTTTCAGTGTTTTTTTCTTGTCCACAAATAAGAATGTAGCATTTGAGGAAGGCAAACAGCAAGGTGAACAATAATAAAATAAATATTAGTGAAATGTTAATGTTTATCAATTATCTCAGATCTTGAAGTTGCAGCTTGATGGTCTCTAGTCTGTAAGGATACGATTTAAATGATTTCGAGGATCCAGTCTGTTAATAGTTATTTGAACTTCAGATGGTTGTTAATAACTGTCATTTATCTACTTTTAAAAACTTCACTTAGTATTGTGTACAAAATATTAAATGAGAGCTGTTTTGCCCTTGAACACTCTAAATTCTACTGTTTATAACAGCTGATACACTGAACACAGCTTCTGTGGGTCGCTTTGCATATGCTAAACAGGACTGACCTCTGAGTTCCACCAAAAATCAATTAGACCACCCTGAGGGACAACATGCATCTGAGCTTGTGCTTGATTTCAACACCTGCTTTACAACCTAGGCTATCTGGATCTTCTCATCCACGCCCCCCTCCCCATCAGATTTTGTGTACTTCACATATGGGCAGTGGTGGACTGAGGTTGTCAGAGGTCTGAGGCAGCAGCAAAACAAAATGAGGCCCCCTGTCCATTTGGAAATACATGTATTACTATAAAACAAGTACAATAACTTTTGAGATTTGGAGGCACAGGACAAGTCTAAAAAGAACTACCTTTAATAGCTTCTGAGTTATGGAGGCCTCAGAATGAGAGGCCAAGGGCGCTCAAAAGAAAGAAAAAAATGTGCTTTCCAGGTATTTGGAGGCCCCACATGATGAGAGACCCAGGGCGCCCCCCCCCCCAGCCCTTAGTCTATCACTGCATATGAGAGTTACCCTTATACCACATTCTTTCACACTGTGGTTGCATAGACTTTCCCGGTTTAATAACTGATAATATTCATCTTGGGTTTTCGGCCAGATACCATTGTCAACTGAACACGATATTTCGGCAGACCAACTGGCTACCATCTTCAGATGAGTGCGCTGATTACACTTACTCACCGGCGAGTAAACGTAATCAGTGCTCTCACCTGAAGATGGCAGCCAGTTGATCTGCTGAAATATCATGTTCAGTTGACGATGGTATCCGGCTGCAAACCCGAGATGAATATTATTCTTTCACACTGTTATTATCCTGGACTCAACCTGTGATAAGTTATTTTCTCAACACAATGGTTCTGTCTCCCTCTAGCCTACAGCACTTCCATTTCTTGTATACTCTGTGTGTATTTTTAGTGTATATTTTCTGCCTTCACTTGCCTCACCCATCCCTACTGCATTTCTAAGCTACCTCTCTTTCCACCCATCAAGTACCTACATGCTCCACCAGGTCATAGTTTATACATCCCTACCACCACATTGAGACCTTCCTGCTCCTCACCCATCATCACATCAGTGCAGAGCATGAGTTGGAACACTGCAATCTGAGATAAGGGTTCTGTGTGTGTGAAGTGTACCTCTGTGAGTGTATGAATGATGGTATACATGTGTTTCTTTTCTCTGATAAAGGCTAGTGGCTGAAAGCTAAGTTATGTGTGTATGTGTATGTTTTTTATGTGCCTTTCATGGTTGATACACATCTTTTCTAATTATATTATTGAATTCCAACCTGGGCTTCCTATTGTTAGGGAATAATTATTTCTTTTAACTGGACTCAGAAGTAACACTTCATAAATACTTGATGTAAGATACATTGTATGTACTCAGGGTGCTTGATCTGAAAATAATGTTTTGTTCAGCTGTAGGTTAATATTAAAAATTCTTCTCATTACAGGTATCCTTTTGATGGGCCGGGCAATATACTGGCTCATGCCTATTATCCATATGAAATGGATCAGTATGGTGGAGATGTCCATTTTGATGAAGATGAAAACTGGAAAGAAAAATTAGAAGGACCTTATGATGATGGTAAGTTGAAATAAATTCATATATTTTCTGTTTTTCTTTGTTTTATATTATATTAAAGCTTATTTGCAGTCTGATTTTATAAAGTTGAGTATATTCTCAAGAATATAGAGAATTGAGTAGATTCTGAAGAATCTTAAAATTAACTTCACCAGATTTTTCAAATTCTCACTGTAACCTGAAGTTCCTAGACACAGTGGCGGATACAGAGTTTTTTTTCTGGGGAGGGGGGGGGGGGGCACAGGCCAGAGGATGATGCACGTGTCCTTAGAGGCATTGTGAGACTGATATTGAAACACTCACTCCATCTAACTACCGATGCACTATTAGTTTCTGTGCACTATTGTGTCATTTTCAAATGCCTATTATCAGAAAAATATTACAATGATTCAGTCACATTTAAAAGTGTAAATATTCTAAATTTACCACGAAATAAAAAAGTTAAAAAAAATAAAACAGAGAATTTAGGGCGTGAATGCCCTGTGTTCAGCTGTGGGCACACTTATTTCATCCTTCATCATCATAAAGGATGACACACTTGCCAACAGCTGAACACTGGACATTCAGTCTCTGAATTTAATTCAATATGTAACTGATTCTGAGCTTTGCCAGATGGGTATATGTGAATCCCTATACAGAGAAAGCCATGAGAAATTGGCATAAGTTTCCCTGTATATTTCCAATTTTGGAATAATTGGACTATAAGACTGAATGAGACTGACCACTTGAAAATTCAAACAATTGTACAATATGGTCGAAAAATGTCTTGTTGATATTAAATGAGCCAAATGACTTAATAGTGACTGTACAAAAACATTGGACATATTGTTTCAAGAAAAGTACAAATGTTTGTAATCTGAAGGGACAAAACTGCTAAGGTCATCAGTCCCTAGTCTTACAGTCTATTATAAGTACAACACACACCCATTCCCGAGGGAGAAGTCGAACCTCTGGTGAGAGTGGCCACATACTCCATGACGTTGCACCCCAGATCACGCGGCCATTCCCATACGGTGCACATGGTTTGATAAATTATTAAACTTTTCACTGTTTAATGTAGTTGAATCATTGTAATATTTTTTTAATCATAGGAACTTGAGAATGATGCCATAGTGCATTGAAACTAGTAGTGCATTGGTAATTAGATGGAAATATATTAATTTGACAAGTGAAGACGATTTTAGCTGGGGGTAACGTTTCCAACACTGCGACGCTGCCTTCTGATGCCCTCCCCCTCCCCCTCCCTAGCAGCCATAGCACACGCCTCTGTCATAACTTAGAACACTTTATTAAATCACGCATGTGGTACATAAATGAAAGTCAGCTAAACCTTTCCGGTTGGGGACCAAACATGCACTACCCGCTGCCACATCTCAGCTCGCTTGTGTCCGCCGGTCGCCCAGGTGGCGCTGTTAGCGCTGCTTGGTTTAGCAGCGCAGCTGCTTGGCGTCCCGGAGGTAGGCATCAGATTGAAATGTGACATGGCCATAACAGCCTCCTGCGCTGCCAACAGCCAGCGCAGGAATGCACGAATCATCATCTTACCATGGAAGAACAGTACAGTAACCAGAGTAGCTGTGTCATTACCAAACAATGCAGAAATTGGAAAATAGCATATCCCAAAAGGTCACCCAATTATGGGTCAGAAATAAACAGCCAGTAAATACGAGTATGTTGCACTAAGTTTGATATTCCCGCAAAATCTAAAATCAGATTTTCTATGCTGAATCAATTTCTTCTTCATTCTTTGTAGAGTTGCTATGCAAAACGAGATAGGTTTTCAAGAAAGCTTACACAATCACCATGTGGGAGTATCCGAGCAGTCTGGAGCACCACGTTACATACGGAATGTGCGGCCTTCTGTGTCGGGGGTTCGAATCCCCCCCTCGGGCATGGATGTATGTGTTGTCTTTAGGTTAGTTTTACTTAGTTTAAGAAGTTTGTAAGTCTAGGGACTTATGACCAAAGTAGTTTGGTCCCACAGAATTACAAACATTTGAACTTTCGCGATCAACAAAATTACACTTGAAAATTCCTGGCAGATTAAAACCGTGGGCTAGAAACGGGATTCGAACCTGGGACTTTTACCTTTCACTGGCAAGCACTCTACAATCTGAGCTATCCTGGTATACTTCACGATCTGTCCACAAAACTTTACTTCTGCCAGTACCTCACCTCCTACTTTTCAAACTTCACAGAAATTCTCCTGTGAACCTTTCAGGACTAGCACTCCTCATTCTGGTAACATCCCTTAGGCTGTGGATAAGCCATGTTTCCACCCCATCCTTTCTTCCAGGAGTGCTAGTCCTGCAAGGTTTGCAGGAGAATTTCTGTGAAGTTTGCAAAGTAGGAGGTGAGGAACAGGCAAAAGTAAAGTTGTGACAATGGACTGTGAAGTGTGTCGGGATAGTTCAGATGGTAGAGCACTTGCCTGCAAAAGTCAGGGTTGCAGGTTCGAATCCCGGGTACATCACACAGTTTTAAACTGCCCGGAAGTTACATATCAGCGCACATTCTGCTGCAGTGTGAAAATTTGATTCTGGAAATTACACTTGACTGTGTTTCAAGAAGAATTTCTACTACTATGAAACTCCTTTGTATCCAGTGTTTGGAAAAATGCCATTGAGATTTCTAATTTGCTCCAATAACTGGAAAATCAAAACGTTTAGTTTCAAATAAAACTGTTTATAATGGATGGGAGTACAATTTCTTAGTGTCTAGGGAAAAAAAAATCAGATAAACTGTTTACTTAAAACTTCTGAATGCAGCCATTGAAATTCACAGGTGGTTTTTTTTTTTTTTTTTTTTTTT
The DNA here is from genome assembly GCA_026315105.1 of Locusta migratoria. NCBI lineage: Eukaryota > Metazoa > Arthropoda > Insecta > Orthoptera > Acrididae > Locusta > Locusta migratoria. The sequence continues at coordinate 675,225,979 of CM048744.1, forward strand.
TTTTGTTTTTTTTTTTTTTTTTTTTTTTTTTTTAAATAGTTAAATCCTTTAACTTTATTTACATATGAGTAACACATACACAATAGCTCATTTATCTCCCAAGCAATCACAGAACAATATATAACTTTTATTTATTTTTATTGTAAATTCCTGACAAAAAAGAGCAAGAAGCAATTAAATGGAAGCTTAACACAACAAGTCAAAATATCATGTTCTGTTAATTACAGGGATTTTGCATTTTTAAACTCACAATTACATGCTGCATGTAAGTAAAAGTTAATTATTCTAATGCTAAGATTCTTTCCCTTCCTCCCTTCCTCACCATCTCTCTCTCTCTCTTTCTCTTTCTCTCTCCTCCCTTCTCTCTCTCTATCTCTCTCCTTTTTCTCTCTCATTTTTTTGTCGGGCTATCTGGGGGGAAGGGGGGGGCACGTGCCCCTGTGCCCCCCCCCCTCCTGAATCCACCCTTGCTTAGACACATAGTTGAAGTTGTTCTCCCAAGTCCTTTCTTGGTTAATGTTTCCTGGGGAAAATGGCAGTAAACTTCAATGAAAATTAATCACATTCACAACACAGCACTAAAATGAACCAAAGATTCACAGCCAAATTTATTTCGGTGGTAACAAGTTGTATGAAGATCACATGGTTGAAAATACAGCCCCATGTCAAGTGAAGCAGATGATGAAATTAGTATTGAATATTACCACCATTGCTGGCTATATCCTCATCTACATGTCTCAGCATTGATCAAAGAGGCTCTTGGATGTTTTGACAATGGAAAATCCAATTGTAATGTCCACAATGGAGGATAGATAACTACTCACTGTAATGAGGCTTGCTGAGCTACTGACAGGCATTAAAAATAGACCATCACATTCACACAACTTAAATGTTTGGTCATGGTCTTCAAGAATCACTCAGACAACTAGACACACAAAACCACAATATCGGGCCACTTCAATGCAACAAGCATCTAGACTGTGAGTGAGGTGGGGAGTGAAGGGGGAAGTATGCCAAGTAGGGGAAGGATGCCAAGTAAGGGCGAGGATGGAAAGTTCTGCATTGCATGACAGATTGTAAAGGCTTTCATAGGCAGGAATTTGAATTGCAGCACTGAATATAGTGAAGAGAAGGGGCAGAAAAGGATAAAATGGAGGTGTAGAGGAGTATGGGGAGGTAGTGAGAGGATTTGAAATGATAAAAATAATAAGGAAAAAATAATAAAACAGAAAATATATATAAATAAAAATAAATAAACAAATAAATGAAATATAATAAAAAAGTAATTAATAAAGGGGATATTGTAAGGGGTGACACACAGTTGCAAGGAAGACATGAACTGAAGAGATACAGAATACTGAATGGAGATGGAGGGAGGGGGCGGGGGGAGATGTTAAGCATTGGGTGTAGGTATGGTAGGTTATCTCAGGTTGAGATCAGGATGGTTGTGGGACTGTAGAATGAAGGGAAAACTTCCATCTACACAATTTAGAAGAGCTGATGGGCAGGAGAATCCAGATGCTCAGGTAGTGAAGCTACTGTTGAAATCCAGAGTGCTGTGTTCAGCCGCATGTTGTGTCACAGGATGGTCCATCTTGCTTTTTGCCACAGTTAGGCGGTGACAATTCATCCTGATGGACAGCTGGTTTGACTTTATACTAATATAAAATGCTGTGAAATGAGTTGGTAAATCACATGACTGCTTTCACAGGCAGCCCGATCATTAATGGAGTTGGATACGTCTGTGACAGGACTGGAATAGGAAGTGCTGGGTGGGTGGATTGGGCAGGTTTTGCATCATGGTCTTCCACAGGGATGTAATCTGTGTGGTAAGGGGTTGGGGTTGGAAGTGGCATAGTGATGGACGAGGATATTGTGGAGGTTGGGTGGGTGAGGGAACACTACTTTAGAAGGAGTCAGAAGAATCTTGGGTCGGATGTATCTCTTTTCAGGGCATGATGACAGATAAACAAAGCCCTGACGAAGAATGTGATTAAGTTGTTCCAGTCCAGGGTGGTATTGGGTGACAAGGAGGTCACTCCATTGTGACTAGTTATTGGTGTTGGAGGAAGACTTGGTGGTGTGTGGGAATATGCCACAGGTGAGGGGGTAATGTCTGTCTGAGAAGGCCTTTGTGAGGCCTTCGGCATATTGGGTAAGGGACTTCTCATTACTGCAGTTTCTCCGTCTACGGATGGCAAGGTTGAATGGGAGGGATTTTTTTATTGTGGAATGGATAGCAGCTGTTTTTGATCAAAATAACAGCGATTCCATGGCAGAAATGGAACCAGATGACATATGTAGTCACACATTATTCTGTTGCAATGCAAGTGTTGGCAAACTCCAAAGGTATGGGAGAACTACAGGCTCCAACACTTCAGAAGTGTAGCACAGGCTGGTTAGTGTACTGGCAATGCATACAAGGGGAATGTATGAGTGGAATCCAATACAATATCACACTACAGTACTGGGTGTTGTGCATAAGGGAACAGTTGAACAGTCTCTTACCATGCTGTCTCCAGACTGCAATCTGACCTTCATGGTGATACGGGCAGATTTCGGATTTGTTAGTAAAAACCACATTCTTGTTCCATTCAGTTGTTAATTTCTGACATAGTCTGCACCATTTCTGGTGCAAATAATGGATGCCAAATGGTGCATTTGAAGACTGGTTGTTGCACAACTGACTAAATTTGTTGTGATATGGTTTGTATGTGCCAGAATGATCTATCAGTGCCATGCAAACAATATTTCTATCATTACTTCTAGTTGTGCTACTATGTGGGTGGAATCTATCCTGTTAGTCCATTGTTCCCTCCTGCAATCAGTAATTACAGATCAACATCACAAATTATTGATTAAGTCCCGTTGATTTCTCTGAAGAATAATCCACAATCCCCATAGGCAACTATTTTTCCTCAGTTGAACTTTAAAACATGTTTGGAAGACATTCTCTGTTTTCTATGATGCATACTGTTGCTTATGGCAAACAAACATACAAAAGAACAATATAGTATATCCTCACAAACATCTGTTCCCCCTTTATACAGTGCTTACAGATGATGTTACTGAGATCTGTGTTGTGCGCTTGTGCAGAAATGTTAATCGTGTGCATCTCTCACCACCACAAATGTATGCTGCTAATTTATGGTGATTTGATGCTTTCTTCAGGATGTTTCATTTTGGGGTGACCACCAGTTTATATGAGCAACAAAAATAATTTGTGTTGCTTAAAACAAAGAAGAGGTATTCTAAATTCAAAATGGGACCCCTTCTATTCTAAATATAACTACAGAAATATTGTTCACTGATGATACATCACTTTTGTGCAAACAAAAAGGCCATAACAATCTGGAGATGCAGTGTCAGACACACACACACACACACACACACACACACACACACACACACACACACACTCATACAAACACAGCTCATACACACATGCCCACTGCATACTTGGTTCTTTCAATTTGACATTCGTTATTGATTTTCCTACTTGTGTAGTAAAGAACAGCAGCACATTGATAGGTAACTTTTTTATAGACCAAGATAAGTGTAAAAACATAAATGCTGGTGAGGTAGCACTGTCATAGTCATTGTGGTGGACAGCGAGACAATGACTCCTGTATTTCAGGGTGAAATTCACATGGAAAAGAATGCTGCTGCACAATTCATGTGATATGATGGTACAATCATCTTTGGGGTCACCAGTGTTGGTTATCTGAAGGACTGGAGCCCCAATAAGACCACATGTACTTTATCTTACACTGCTGTATTCTTAACAAACAAGACTGGTTTAAACTTGGCCATTGTAGCTCAGAGAGGCTGGCTCCCAAAGACGTCAGTTGTAAAGATGTTCTATACTTTACTGTCAGTGTGAAGGTCGAGAGGTTGCCACAAATTTTTACATAGAAATTAGTAATTTTACATTAAAAAAAACCAATGTCATGTAATGTTATCTTTTACTAAAGTGACATGTTCTGCATCATTACAGTATCTCGTATTCATGATCTATGGAACAAGTATTAATCTAATCTAATCTATGGCCTCACTGTCTCATGTCATGGTTTTGCTGCTCATGAATACATAGTTAAAAATTTCTACTATATTTTTGCTGTTCGGTTGGTAGTTCTTGTAGTTAGTCACATGAGGTACTGCAGCTGGAGATATGAGTCCTGTGTGAATGAGCTGTGTCTGTGTAAATGTATGAAATTGTTCATTTTCTGATGAAGGCTATGACTGACAGCTTTAGTTATGTGAGAATGATTTTCTTTTCTAAAATCTGTCTGCAACTTAGCAATCATCTATAGTGTGAGTTTCAATATATCCTGCAATATTTTCTTCACATTTCATCCTTGCTTCAAGACACACCATTCTCAGAGAAATTATCAATAATTTCTTCTGATTTTGTGATGTGGAACACAAATTTTAATTTTCACTCGTTACGTAACGTACATTAAATGTAATAAAAAAGTCAGTTATAAATTAGATTTTTGTTTATTTATTATATTTAAAATCATTTAATAAAATGACTAATTTACTGCTAATGCTATTTGCAAAATAAGTATATAAATCCACAATGCATCACTGTACAAAAATTTTTGCACATCACTATTATTGTCTAGACACTCAGCAAGCCAAGCTTGAAAATAGATCATAAATTTAGGATCATTTCACATTTCTATTGTAGATGAACATGTTCTTGATGTTGCCGTTTCTGTAATGAAAAAACCTGGACGTACGTTTTCTTATTACATTATATTTGAAGCTAAATAAATAAAAATAAATTCATGTATCTAGAAAATAAAGTACCTCATAAAAGTTATGTAACTGCTATGCTCCAATCTCACACACCATTCAACACAGTGATAAGGAAACTGAAGATGTAGAAACAGAAGATCTTCACTGCACTCCTACTGAAAGGTAGATACACGGTAGAAGTTGTAAGTCCATTACTTCGAGAAAGGAAAGGGATAAGAAAATAGTACTGGTCCACAAGAGGGTTCGGTTGGGTTGTTTGGTTTGGATGGGGGGACTAAATTGCTAAGGTAATCAGTCCTCCAGTGAGGAGGGGAAGGAGTGAGGCTAGGAAAGGATGGGAGGGGGAAAGGAAGTGGCACTTCCTTATACACTAATATCCCACATGCCCAGGGCCTCGCTGTGATGGAATATTTCCTTTCACGCCGACCACCCACTTCCTTACCTAAAACCTCTTTCCTTAATACCCTAGCCAGCTTCATCCTAACCCACAACTTCTTCACTTTTGAGGGCCAGACATACCAACAACTAAAGGGAACAGCCATGGGGACCAGGATGGCCCCCTCGTACGCGAACTTATTTATGGGACACTTAGAGAAAGCCTTCCTGGACACCCAAGCCTGTCAACCCAAAGTTTGGTATAGATTCATTGACGACATCTTCATGATCTGGACTCACAGTGAAGAACTCCAGAATTTCCTCTCTAACCTCAACTCCTTTGGTCCCATCAAATTCACCTGGTCCTATTCCAAATCCCATGCAACTTTCCTCGATGTCGACCTCCATCTATCCAACGGCCAACTACACACATCCGTCCACATCAAACCTACCAATAAACAACAGTACCTGCATTATGACAGCTGCCATCCTTTCCACATCAAACGTTCCCTTCCCTACAGCTTAGGTCTTCGTGGCAAACGAGTCTGCTCCAGTCCTGAATCCCTGAACCAATACACCAATAACCTGATAACAGCCTTCACATCCCGCAGCTATCCTCCTGGCCTGGTACAGAAGCAAATTGCCAGAGCCACTTCCTCATCCCCCCAATTTAAGAACCTTCAACAAAACCCCAGAAGTGCCCCTCTTGTCACCGGATACTTTCCGGGACTGGAGCGGACTCTGAATGTGGCTCTCCAGCAAGGATAGGACTTCCTAAAATCCTGCCCCGAAATGAGATCCATCCTTCATGACATCCTTCCTACTCCACCGAGACTGTCTTTCCTCCGCCCACCTAACCTCCGTAACCTCCTAGTCCACCCCTATGAAATCCCCAAACCACCTTCCCTACCTTCTGGCTCCTACCCTTGTAACCGCCCCCGTTGTAAAACCTGCTCTATGCACCCTTCCACCACCACTTACTCCAGTCCTGTAACCCGGAAGGTGTACACGATCAAAGGCAGAGCCACTTGCGATAGTACCCACGTGATCTACCAGCTGACATGCCTGCACTGTGAAGCGTTCTATGTGGGAATGACCAGCAACAAACTGTCCATTCGCATGAATGGACACAGGCAGACAGTGTTTGTTGGTAACGAGGATCACCCTGTGGCTAAACATGCCTTGGTGCATGGCCAGCACATCTTGGCACAGTGCTACACCGTCCGGGTTATCTGGATACTTCCCACTGACACCAATCCTTCAGAACTCCGGAGATGAGAACTAGCCCTTCAGCATATTCTCTCTTCCCGTTGCCCACCTGGTCTCAACCTCCGCTAAATTGGAATTCCCACCCACCATCTTAACATCTTTACCTAGGTTCTCTGGACAGAGTCTCTGCCTCATGTGGCATCTCTGTCTAACTTCTAACTTCTTTGCTTTCTACAGTTCTACAGTATGTCCGCCTAAGTGTACTTGTGTCTGTGTAAATGTGTGGGTGTGTGTGCATTTATTTACCCTCCATTTTTTCGCCCAAGGTAAGTCTTTCCTGTCCTGGGATTGGAATGGCTCCTTACCCCCTTCCTTAAAACCTTCATCATTTCCTTTTCCCTCTCCTTCCTTCTGCCTGATGAAGCAGCTAGGCTGCGAAAGCTAGCATTTGTGTGTGTGTGTGTGTGTGTGTGTGTGTGTGTGTGTGTGTCTGTGTGTTTATTTGTTGCTATTACTGCCTGTGCCCCTTCACCTGGTAAGTGTACTTCATCTATTTTTTACGTAATATATATATATATAATAGATGAAGTACACTTACCAGAGGAAGGGGCACAGGCACAGGCTTTCGAAGCCTAGCTGCTTCGTCAGGCAGAAGGAAAGGAGAGGGAAAAGGAGATGATGAGCGTTTTAAGGGAGTGGATAAGGAGTCATTGCAATCCCGGGACAGGAAAGACTTACCTTGGGGGGAAAAAAGGAGGGTAAACAAATACTCACACACCCACACATTTACACAAATGCAAGAACACTTAGGCAGACATACTGTAGAACTTATATATATATATATATATATATATATATATATATATATATGAAGGCTTTTTACAAATGTCTGTCTAGGTGTGTTTGCGTTTCAATATGTCTGAGTGTGTGTGTATTTGTTTACGTTCCTTTTTTCCCCTAAGGTAAGTCCTTCCAGTCCTGGAATTGGAATGACTCCTTTTCCACTTCCTTAAAACCCATATCCTTCCCTTTTTCCTCCCCTTTTTTCCTCTTTTTCCTGAAGAAGCTGCCAGTGGTAGCAAAAGCTTGTATGAGTGTTTGTGTGTTATTTTATTTGTTTCTATTGATGAGCTGGTCCTTTTGGTAAGTCATCTCTTTTCTATCTTTATTTTTGTTTATCCCACCGGGAAAGTTTCCCTCTATATATATATATATATATATATATATATATATATATATATAGAGAGAGAGAGAGAGAGAGAGAGAGAGAGAGAGAGAGAGAGAGAGAGAAAAGAGATGACTTACCAAAAGGACCGGCTCGTCGATAGAAACAAATAAAATAAAATAAAATTACACACAAACACACATACAAGCTTTCGCAGCCTAGCTGCTTCGTCAGGCAGAAGGGAAGGAGAGGGAAAAGGAAATGATGAGGGTTTTAAGGGAGTGGATAAGGAGTCATTCCAATCCCGGGACAGGAAAGACTTACCTTGGGGGGAAAAAAGGAGGGTAAACAAATACACACACACCCACACATTTACACAGACATTTACAGTTCTACAGTATGTCTGCCTAAGTGTACTTGCGTCTGTGTAAATGTGTGGGTGTTTGTGTATTTGTTTACCCTCCTTTTTCCCCCCCCCAAGGTAAGTCTTTCCTGTCCCGGGATTGGAATGACTCCTTATTCACTCCCTTAAAACCCTCATCATTTCCTTTTCCCTCTCCTTCCCTTCTGCCTGACGAAGCAGCTAGGCTGCGAAAGCTTGTATGTGTGATGGTGTGTAATTTTATTTTATTTTATTTGTTTCTATCGACGAGCCAGTCCTTTTGGTAAGTCATCTTTTCTATATATATATATATATATATATATATAGGGAAACTTTCCCGGTGGGATAAACAAAAATAAAGATAGAAAAGAGATGACTTACCAAAAGGACCGGCTCGTCGATAGAAACAAATAAAATCACACACAAACACACATACAAGCTTTCGCCACCACTGGCAGCTTCTTCAGGAAAAAGAGGAAAAAAGGGGAGCAAAAAAGGAAAGATATGGGTTTTAAGGAAGTGGAAAAGGAGTCATTCCAAACCCAGGACTGGAAGGACTTACCTTAGGGGAAAAAAAGGAAGGTAAACAAATACACACACACATGGACATATCGAAACGCAAACACACCTAGACAGACAAATGACAACTGTCTGTCTAGGTGTGTTTGCGTTTTGATATGTCTGTGTGTGTGTGTATTTGTTTACCTTCCTTTTTTTTTCTTTTAAGGTAAGTCCTTCCTCTCCTGGGATTGGAATGACTCCTTTTCCACTTCCTTAAAACCCATATCCTTCCCTTTTTCCTCCCCTTTTTTCCTCTTTTTCCTGAAGAAGCTGCCAGTGGTGGCGAAAGCTTGTATGTGTGTTTGTGTGTGATTTTATTTGTTTCTATCGACGAGCCAGTCCTTTTGGTAAGTCATCTCTTTTCTATTTATATATTATAGAGGAAAAATTCCTAACAGGAAAAATATACGTAAAAAATAGATGAAGTACACTTACCAGGCGAAGGGGCACAGGCAGTGATAGCACAAATTAACACACAGACACACACACACACAAACGCTAGCTTTCGCAGCCTAGCTGCTTCATCAGGCAGAAGGGAAGGAGAGGGAAAAGGAAATGATGAGGGTTTTAAAGAAGGGGGTAAGGAGCCATTCCAATCCCGGGACAGGAAAGACTTACCTTGGGGGAAAAATGGAGGGTAAACAAATGCACACACATCCACACATTTACACAGACACAAGTACACTTAGGCAGACATACTGTAGAACTGTAGAAAGCAAAGAAGTTAGAAGTTAGACAGAGATGCCACTTGAGGCAGAGGCTCTGTCCAGAGAACCAAGGCAAAGATGTTAAGATGGTGGGTGGGAATTCCAATTTAGCAGAGGTTGAGACCAGGTGGGCAACGGGAAGAGAGAATATGCTGAAGGGCTAGTTCCCATCTCCGGAGTTCTGAAGGATTGGTGTCAGTGGAAAGTATCCAGATAACCCGGACGGTGTAGCACTGTGCCAAGATGTGCTGGCCGTGCACCAAGGCATGTTTAGCCACAGGGTGATCCTTGTTACCAACAAACACTGTCTGCCTGTGTCCATTCATGCGAATGGACAGTTTGTTGCTGGTCATTCCCACATAGAACACTTCACAGTGCAGGCATGTCAGTTGGTAGATCACGTGGGTATTATCGCAAGTGGCTCTGCCTTTGATCGTGTACACCTTCCGGGTTACGGGACTGGAGTAAGTGGTGGTGGAAGGGTGCATAGGGCAGGTTTCACAACGGGGGCGGTTACAAGGGTAGGAGCCAGAAGGTAGGGAAGGTGGTTTGGGGATTTCGTAGGGGTGGACTAGGAGGTTACGGAGGTTAGGTGGGCGGCGGAAAGACTCCTACTCCACCGAGAGTGTCTTTCCGCCGCCCACCTAACCTCTGTATCCTCCTAGTCCACCCCTATGAAATCCCCAAACCACCTTCCCTACCTTCTGGCTCCTACCCTTGTAACCGCCCCCGTTGTGAAACCTGCCCTATGCACCCTTCCACCACCACTTACTCCAGTCCCTTCTGCCTGATGAAGCAGCTAGGCTGCGAAAGCAAGTGTTTGTGTGTGTGTGTGTCTGTGTGTTAATATATATATATATATATATATATATATATATATATATATATATATATATATATATATATATATATATATATAAAGTAAGTAACAACATGATTTCTTATAGTTCTCTACACAGCTGATTCTTATAGCTCTTTTTTTGGAGTATCGGTAGCTTATTTAGATTTACTTTGGTTGCAGCACTTCAAATTTCTGTCCCATAGTTTGGGTGTGAGGAAAATAAGGTGTAGTGTGCAGTCTTCAGGACGACAGTGTCTTTGTATGACTTTGCTAATCATATTAACTACAATTATATTCTTAGGTAAATTATGTGCTAGAGTATCAACATGCATATCCCATTTCAGATTACTTTTAATAATAAGACGGAGGAAATCTACTCTAAGTATTAAAAAGGTAAAGCAGTTAACAATCGGAAGATTGGTTTGAACACCACATTGCTTTACTAGGCATGGTCCTGTTTGGAGGTGGTATGCTGTTGCCTTCCTCCGACCTTCGAGCTGACTTACCCAGCCAGTTATAGGGGGACCTACAGTTTAACCTGGGTTCTGAACCACGGCTCTAATTATTATTATTATTATTATTATTATTATTACGAATTCACTATCCATGTAGCAGTTAATTTCATCATTGGAACTATAGTTGTTGAACTCCATTAAACTTGTTTTACTGTTTCTTATATTTAGGTGATTTTCATTAATGTACTGAACCATTTCATTTATCACATTATTACAAGTGAAATATCAACCGCAAACAGAACTGCTTTGGAACTTAGAGAGCCATATTTGATGTCACTTACATGAAAAAAAAAAAAAAAATAATAATAATAATAAAACCAGAGAGGATCCAATACCGAGCCCTGTGGCACTCCATATATTATATTCATAATTTTAGATTGGTAAACACCATTTTCTGTTTTAAGCAGTAAAGTCAGGTTGTAAGCAGTGTGTCTGATGCCATTGTTCTGTAGCTTATCTAATAAGATATTGATTAATGATGAAAATTCTCCTCAGAGATGATAGTATTGTTGAAACGAGATAGAATGGCTGGCCAGTACGTACCTTTGTGCTGTACCGCCGATAGTAACACAAATGAAGAAACAGAAAAAAAGGGGACAAAAAGGACAAGCTTTCGGAACACAGTTCCTTCATAAGGTGAGAGAGAAGGGAAGAAGAAAGGATGGGAATGGAATGGAAAGGTAATTCACTCCTGAAACACCACCTTCATGACCTAGGTCATGAATTACCTTTCCCTTCCGTTCTCATCCTTTCTTCTTCCCTTCTCTCCCACCTGATGAAGGAACGGTGTTTTGAAAGCTTTTCCTTATTGTCCACTTTTTTTCTGTTTCTTCATTTGTGTTACTCTCGGCGGTACAGCACAAAGGTAAGTACTGGCCAGCCATTCTATCTCGTTTCAACAATACTAATAAGATATTGATATCAATAATGGAGGATAGGTAACAACTCACCATAAAGAGGCTCACTATGTTGCTTCCAGACACAAAAATAATCACATTCACACAACTTAAATTTTCGGCCATGCCTTCGTCAGAAAAAGAAACACATATGTTCAAGCAATCATTCAGACAACTATAGACACACAGCTGTCATGTCCAGCCATTCAGATGAATCCAGGTTCTGTTTACAGCATCATGATGGTCACATTCATGTTTGGTGACACTGCAGTGAACGCACATTGGAAGTGGGTATTTGGGTGGTTACACATCTCCTTCACCTCTTGTTCGCATTGACGGCACTTTGAACAGTGGCCATTAAATTTCAGATGTGTTATGACCTGTGGCTCTACCCTTCATTTGATCCCTGTGAAACCATACATTTCAGAAGGATAATGCACGATCGCATGTTGCAGGTCCTGGACGGGCCTTTCTGTATATGGAAAATGTTTGACTGCTGCCCTGGCCAGCACATTCTCCAGATCTCTCACCAATTGAAAACGTCTGGTCAATGGTGGCCGAGCAACTGGCTCGTCACAATATGCCAGTCACTATTCTTGATGAACTGTGGTATTGTGTTGAAGCTGCATGGGCATCTGTACCTGTACACGTCATTCAAGCTCTGTTTGACACAATGCCCAGGCTTATCAAGGCTGTTTTTACAGCCAGAGGTGGTTGTTCTGGGTACTGAATTCTCAGGATCTATGCACCTACATTGCGTGAAAATGTAATCACATGTCAGTTCTAGTATAATATATTTGTCTAATGAATACCCATTTATCATCTGCATTTCTTCTTGGTGTAGCAATTTTAATGGCCAGAAGTGTATTAAGAGCAGCAAAGGCCCCAAGACTGAATCATGTTGAACCCCATTCTTGAAAGCTCCCTAGTTTGAGGAATTGGCTGATCTTATGCATTATGTGAGCTGATTATTGAAACTTTCTTCACTCTTCCAGTTAAATATGAATTGTACCACTTGTGAACAGTCACACTCATACCACAGTACTTGAGCATATCTAGAATAATTCCAGAATGTATACTATCAAAAGCCTTTAAGAGATCATGAAACATCACAATGGGTGGTGGCTGGTTTTACAAAACATTTAGTATTTGATAAGTAAAAACATGCATAGAATTTTCTGTTGAATAGCCTTTATGAAAACCAAACTAACATTTTGTGAGTACTTCATTTTTATAAATATGTGTAGCTTCTCTTGAATACATTACTTTATCAAGAATTTAGGCTATAGCAGTCCTTTCCTACTTTTTTCTTTTTCTTTGCAACAGCTTTACAATAGTAGTTGAAAGGGGAAAAATATCCTGCTTTAGTGAGCAATTATATAGGTGACTTAGAATCCTACTAATCTGTTGTGAACAAGCTTTTAGTACTCTGGTAGAAATGCCATCAATTTCATGTGAGCTTTTATTTTTGAGTGAGTATATAATTTTTCTAATGTTAACCAGCTAATGGTGTTTGTTATTTCTTTACTGGTTTTAGGGGCTAGATATATGCAATATTCATGTGGATTGCCTTTAAAATTACACTGCTGGACGTTATTATGTTTTCAGTCTATAGCTTTCCCTACTAAAGCAAAATATTCATTGGAAATATTTGCAGTTTTATGTTGGTCTTCTATGAAATTCTGATTGTGGTTAATAATTAAGTCCCCATGGGATTTTTCTCTTCATGTTTTAAACTTTTTTTGTCACTGCCCAGTCAGCAGCAGTAACATTGAGTGAAGTATGAAGCTTGTTTCCATTATAATTGCTCTTCATCTGTTGTGTCTACAACATGTAGCATCAAAACATTAGTAGAAGTCGGCAGTAAAGCTAGCATATGAAAATATATCATTCTCAAACCGTTCTATCTGTGTTTTGTTGATGTTACCTGTTATACATAAATATTTTGCTTACTGGAATGTCTTGTTTCTTTTTAGTGACAGTGGGCATCTCATTTGACTCCAATTGAAACTGAGTATCTCGTTCTTCCGTCTTTTTCTGTTGTTCTCTTTGACCAGAATCTTGTGAGCAATTTCACACATTTGGCTGTCATTACACAGGGCAGGCCTAGTTGTTTTATGTCCAGTTAGATTTGATTACTTGAAAAAACAAGTCTTATTTCTACGACTTTTTTCAGTTTGAAAGGTTGCTCTCAGTTTGCTACACCGTAGGTACTACATGTTGCAGTATTTCATAAAGAACCTGATATATGTTTTAGTGATAATGGCCAGAAATATTTCCTGTGTATTTGAGTTAGGCCTAAGATCAGGAGGCACTGTTAATCATTTTTACTCACTCTCTTATTTAGTAAGGATACACTAGGCTTGAAATACTGAATTTCACTCATTAAGTCTTTTACTAATGCTGATAATAGAGAGTTACCATCATTACTTTAATGATCACACTATTAGAATTTGTGCCTTTATGTTGACTCAAAAGGTATAAATTTTTAACTTTTTAATTAATTTTGTATAGCAGATTTTAGTTTCTGCGCATATATTTTAGTTTTTTATTGAAATTAAAAAAAAAAAAAAAACTGTTTTATTAGATTAATTGAAATCTGAATGAGCATATATTTTCTCTTATATGTACTTATATGAGAAAAAAGCTAATTCCAACTTTTCAGACTACAAGATTTACTTAACGTATGAAAGACAAATCAAATATCCAGTGTAACATAATGTATCATTTTGAACAATTATATAATCTGTAAGAATTTTCACACTTAGTCATGTATTTATCAGTACACAATTTTAATAATATGTGCATCAAGCTGGTAATGCACAAACATAAGACATCATTAATTTAAAAAATCATACATTATTTAAACTAAAAACTTTTCAAAATAATGTGTATCCTTTATTTTCCAGGAGTGGATTTCTTCACGGTTGCTGTACATGAGATTGGTCATAGCCTGGGATTGGCTCACTCTGATGTACCCTCCTCAATAATGTTTCCATACTACAAAGGATTTCAGTCATCTTTCCAGCTTGGTTATGATGACATTCTTGCTATGTATGACCTATACAGTAAGTTTCCAGACTTCAAATAAAATCTAAAGAATGAATACCACATTAAAATATTATTATTAAAAATGGAAATATTTCCATTGTACTTTATGGAGCTTTGATCACCTTCTTTCCAAATTTTACAGAAATGTTAAACATTTGGGAAAGGGTGTATTACAAGGTGCATCATGTATTCACTGTACATTAAGATCGTTTGTGCCCATAGTGGAATGGACTTCAATTGCACACTAAATCCTACTACTGGACAGGGACACCTCATATAGTACACCAGTTATGTCTGTTGTGCACTATTACCTCCTGCACCCACTATCATAATGATACTCTTTGCACTTCAATATCCAGCATAGTAGCCAGTCTGTTGTGGGGGGGTCGTCATCTACTATCTTGATCGTAGCCCCCTGACAACACAGGGATCACACTGCTGATGCCTGAATCGCAACTTCTATCATGTGCCAAGCTGTAAATGCATGTCTACCAGAGGCATCATGATTCCTGACAATGATTGTCCTGCCAAGTGACTTTTGCTGTGGTGGGATAGCACCTGTGAGGAGAGCTCCTGTTCGAAGTGGTTGTCATCGGAGCAGATGACCAGCAATGAAGTGGTCAAAATTGAGTAATACTGGTGGTTTTTCAGCTACCAGCATCTCTAAATGAGGAAAGTTTGCATTTAAAGCAGACAAATATGACCCAACATTGTTCCCTTTCTTAGCTACATCAGTTCTCTGCCACCAAGACCTGTGTTATGCACTTTATCAGTGTCAGACAGTCCACCCAGAACTTTACATTGGCAGCCACTTACCACTTACTTGATGTGGAAACACATTGCTTCTTGGGACTGGTGTTTGACACCCAACTTATGTGGCTTCTCATAATCGCCAGCTTAAGGAGAAGAGTTGGCAGCACTTAAACGCCCTTTGCTGCCTTAGTAATAGCACTTGAGTGACTGCAGTGTACTACTGCTATGCTTCGAAGTCCTTGTTCCGTTATGACTCATCTGTGGAAGCCTATCATATGATTCAGCATCACCCTCAGTGTTGCAGATGTTGGACCCAATCTACCACAGAGGAGCTAGACTCACGACAGGAGCTTTCAGAACAAGCGCTGTGGGCAGTCTCCTCTTGGACGCTGGGGTTCTTCCACTACAACTCAGGCACCAACAACTGCTGACCAACTACACTGTTCATATCTGTGGCTTGCCTACTCATCCAAACCATTATCTTCTTTTACAATGGCTGAGATTGGTGACTATAGTTGGTGCCCATGTCTGATCACTTCTCAGTGAATTAAAGTCTTCTTCTCTTCCATCTCTTTTCCAATCCCAATTGTATACATCAACAGTGAACACATGTTGTTAGTATCTACCTGCACAAGGAGACAAGATCATCAAAATAAAATAAGAGACATCAGAAAAAATGGAAAGATTCAGGTGTTCCTTTCTCCTGTGTCCTATTAGAGAAAGCTTTCTACAGTATGTCTGCCTAGTTGTATTTGCGTCTGTGTATATGTGTGGATGTGTATTTGTTTATCTTCCTTTTCTTCCCCCAAAGTAAGTCTTTCCTTTCCCGGGATTGGAATGGCTCCTTAAAACCCTCATCATTTCCTTTTCCCTTTCCTTCCCTTCTGCCTGAAGAAGCAACTGGGTTGCGAAAGCTTGCATTTGTGTGTGTGTGTATGTGTGTGTGTGTGTGTGTGTGTGTGTGTTTTATTTGTTACTATCACTACCTGTACTCCTTCACCTGGTATATATATATATATATATATATATATATATATATATATATATATATATATATTGTTATGGTCTTCAGTCCGGAGACTGGTTTGATGCAGCTCTCCACCCCACTCTATCCTGAGCAAGCCTTTTCATCTCCTCATAAGAACGGCAACCCACATCCACTTGAATCTGCTTACTATATGCGTCTCTTGGTCTCCCTCTGCGATTTTTACCCCACACACCTCCCTCCAATGCTAAATT
Organism: Locusta migratoria; assembly: GCA_026315105.1. Classification (NCBI taxonomy): domain Eukaryota; kingdom Metazoa; phylum Arthropoda; class Insecta; order Orthoptera; family Acrididae; genus Locusta; species Locusta migratoria. The sequence goes on from CM048744.1 coordinate 675,242,437, forward strand.
TACGATTCCCCGATGTCTAAGAATGTGTCCTACCAAGCGATCCCTTCTTTTAGTCAGGGTATGCCAGAAATTCCTTTTCTCACCAATTCTGTTCAGTACCTCTTCATTAGTTATGCGATCTACCCACCTAATCTTCAGCATTCTTCTGTAACACCACATTTCAAAAGCCTCTATTCTCTTCCTGTCCGCACTGCTTATCATCCATGTTTCACTCCCGTACAAGGCAACACTCCACACAAATGCCTTCAGAAAAGACTTCCTTACCCTTAAATTAATATTCGATGTTAGCAAATTTCTCTTTTTCAAAAATGCTTTTCTTCCCATTCTGCATTTTATATCCTCTGTACTGCGACCATCACATGTTATTTTACTACGCAAGTAACAAAACTCATCTACCACCTTCATTGTTTCGTTACCTAATCTAATTCCTTCAGCATCGCCTGATTTTCTAAGACCGCATTCCATTATTTTTGTTTTGCTCTTGTTAATGTTCATTTTATATGCTGTCTTCAACACGCTGTCCATTCCATTCAACTGCTCTTCCAGGTCCTTTGCTGTCTCTGACAAAATTACAATGTCATCAGCAAAACGCAATGTTTTTATTTCTTCCCCCTGAACTTTAATCCCTATTCCAAATTTTTCCTTGCTTTCCTTCACCGCCTGCTCGATGTACAAATTGAATAACATCGGAGAAAGGCTACAACCCTGTCTTACTCCCTTCCCAACTGATGCTTCCCTTTCATGCCCTTCGAGTCTAATAACTGCGGTCTGGCTTTTGTACAAATTGTAAATAACTCTCCTTTCCCTGTATTTCACCCCTGTTGACTTCAGAATTTGAAAGAGTGTATTCCAGTCAACATTGTCAAATGCTTTCTCCAAATCTACAAAAGCTAAAAATGTAGGTTTGCCTTTCCTTAATCTATCTTCTAAGATAAGACGTAAAGTGAGTATTGCCTCCCGGGTTCCTATGTTCCTCCTGAATCCAAACTGATCTTCCCCAAGGTCAGCTTCTACCAGCTTTTCCATTCTCCTGTAGATAATTCGTGTTAAAATTTTGCAACCATGACTTATCAAACTGATGGTTCTATAATTTTCACACCTGTCTGCGCCTGATTTCTTTGGAATGGGGATTATTACATTTTTCTTAAAGTCTGAGGGCATTTCGCCTGTCTCATACATCCTACACACCAGTTCAAATAGTCTTGTCATGGCTGGCTCTCCCAGAGACTTTAGTAGCTCTGAGGGTATGTCATCTACTCCTGGGGCCTTGTTCCGACCCAGGTCTTTCAAGGCTCTGTCAAATTCATCTCTCAGTATAGTATCTCCTATTTCATCTTGATCTACTTCCTCTTCCCTTCCTACAACACTGTCTCTAAGTTCATTTCCTTTGTAGAGCTGCTCTATGTACTCTTTCCACCTTTCAGCTTTCCCTTCTTTGCTGAGAACTGGTTTCCCATCTGAGTTCTTGATATTCGTAGAGTTGCTTTTCTTGTCCCCAAATGTCTCTTTTATTTTCCTGTAGGCGGTATCTACTTTTCCCCTTGCTATACATTCTTCTACAGATTTGCATTTGGCTTCTAGCCACTCCTGCTTAGCCATTTTGCACTTCCTGTCAATCTCATTTTTTAGTCGTCTGTACTCCATTTTGCCTGTTTCATTTACTGCATTTTTATATTTTCTTCTTTCATCAATTAACTGTAGTATTTCCTGTGATATCCATGGATTTTTTGTAGGTCTTGCCTTTCTACCTATTTTGTCCTCTGCTGCCTTCACTATTTCATCTCTCAATGCTACCCATTCCTCTTCTACTGTTTTATTTCCCCCTGTTTCTGTCAATTGTTGCCTAAATCTCCCTCTGAAATTCTCCAGCACTTCACTTTCCTTCAACTTATCCAGGTCCCATCTCCTTATTTTCCTACCTTTCTGCAGTTTTTTCAGCTTCAGCCTACAGTTCATGACCAACAAGTTATGGTCAGAGTCTATATCTGCCCCTGGGTATGTCCTGCAGTTTATAACCTGGTTCCGGTACCTATGTCTTACCATTATAAAATCTATCTGATACCGTCCGGTGTCTCCTGGTCTCTTCCATGTATACAACCTTCTTTTGTGATTCTTAAACCACGTGTTTGTTACGATTAAATCATGTTCCGTGCAAAATTCTACCAGGCGACTTCCTCTTTCATTCCTCCTGCCCAGTCCATATTCACCTATTATTTTTCCTTCTCTTCCTTTTCCTACTACCGAATTCCAGTCTCCCATCACAATTAAGTTTTCCTCTCCCTTAACTGTCTGAATAATTTCCTTTAGCTCCTCATATATTTCTTCGATCTCCTCATCATCGGCAGAGCTAGTTGGCATATAAACCTGTACTACTGTTGTCGGTGTTGGCTTTGTATCTATCTTGACAATGATAATGCGATCACTGTGCTGGTCATAGTAGTTTACCCGCATTCCTATTTTCTTATTCATTATCAGTCCTACTCCTGTGATACCCCCAACTGATTTTGTATTTATAATCCTGTACTCACCTGACCAGAAATCCTGTTCATCCTGCCACCGAACTTCACTAATCCCCACTATATCTAACTTCATCCTATCCATTTCCCTTTTTAAATTTTCTAATTTTCCTACCCGATTAAGGGATCTAACATTCCACGCTCCGATCCGTAGAATGCCAGTATTGTCCTTCCTGATGACAACATCCTCCTGAGTAGTCCCCGCCCGGAGATCCGAATGGGGGACTATTTTACCCTTTCACATGCTCCTCATTTTCCAGCTTTGTTGCAGTCTGAGGATGGCCGGTAGGTTTTCTTCTCAGCGCTGAACCTGTATTTCTAAAGTTTGACACTCACAGTTGAATAGTTTTCCTATCAGGAACACGATCATATCGGCCAAGTTCGAAACTCCCGAAACACTCACTGAGTACTAATCACAGAATAAACTCCTCCACAACAAACGCATGATACTCACCAAGCCACTCCATGGCACACACTGATAATGGCAACAACAATGCTTTCAAACAAAACATATTCCACATCAATATCACACAACAACTCGCACGCTGGCTACGTCAAATGCGGGAGGTTTCTTATGCTGGACCCTGTATTAACAATGTGAATAGGAACTTTAAAGTAATATACACTTACATAATTATCTGTTTTGTATTATCCAAATCACAAGCAGCAACTGTACCCGATGTGTCAGTATAAGCGAACTTACTGCTGATGTTTCCATAGTGATACTGTAAGACAAAAACACTGTTTATGCATTTTTTATTATTTATTTCAAAGACTTACTGCCCATTACATTCCTCAGGATATATTCTAAAGAAAATATTTTCTATATGCATTCTTCCCTTTGCCAGTGTTCATTATGTGCCATGAATCCATTTGTTTAGCATTAACTTTTAAAAAACTAATATCTGTTGCAGTTTCTCGCAGTCTGGAAGATGATAATGAAATTAATTCTGGGAATACACCTAGTGGCACTGATGAAAGTGACAGTGACACTCAGGACAGAGATGAGGATGAAAGCCATGTTCCAGATGTACCAACCACAGATGACAATTCTTCTGAAGAAGATGATAGAAGTCATCATCCTGGGACTCCCACAGGAGATAAACCACAGCCAAGGCAACCAGATTATCCCACTAGTACTGGTGTGACATTTGAAGATGATTATGAGACTGTTGATGAGCATCGTAAACATGAACGCCATCAGACTACTGAAGCACCTCATGACAAATATGATCCATGTCTTGGTAACTATGATGCAGTATCAGTACTTAGAGGTGAACTCTTCTTCTTTAAGGGTGAGGTAAGAAAACTGGAAGTATTGCATATTTGTATTAGTAACACTTCTGATAGTTAACTTCCTTTTTCTTTCAGCAAAGTTTTTCATTTTTCAGTAATCATAAACTCTTTTTTGAAAGATTATTACCTGATTTATCATATGTAGACTTTCACAAATTTTTCTAACAAAGCTTAACTTGATGACTGGCAAGAGTTCCTTTCGCTATATTTATAAATGAGGGTCACATTATGTGCATTGTCAAACTATTTAAAATTATTCTCAAATTGCACAACATCATAGACAAAAACACATGCTAAAATATAATCAAATATATCCAGAATTCAATAATGGAAAGTCCAGGTTGGAATAAATAATATAGTGAGGACAGTTTACAACTCACCGCAAAGACGTGGCGACGAGCTGCGACAGGCACATACAAAAGACACACACATACAACACATTCAGCTATCGGCCATGGCCTTCTTCAGAAAATAGAGCACTCACGCAATCACACAGGCATACAACACAGTCATACAACCATCACCTCCGACTCAAGAGTCAGCAGGTCATGACAGCAGGTTTCAACTGCACAAAGTCTGGGACCTGGTGATCTCATTAAAACATTTTATTCATAACACCACAGGTAGCACCATATAAAAAAAATTTAATTTAACATTTGAGTTTTAGTGCACATTCCAAGAGAAGCTGGGCATGTAGTTTCACCTTTACATATACGCCTGTGCACCACATTTGGCTGAGTGATTGTTGGCCTAAATATTGTGCCAGGAGGTCAAGGTTATTTGGCTGCAATCACAAAACTTTATCAAGCAAATTACAATATGGCTAAAGATACATACTAACCTAATCAATGGAGACAGTGACAAATAGGACATAATGGAAATATAATAAATACAGAGACTAAAATTATAACAGAATAATAACAGAGTGAAGCAGCTATCATGAGAATAAAATGTCTAAAATGAAGTTTCATGATATTTTATTGATACAGTAAGTCTTCAAAGCTAAAAACGAACTTACAACCCATTAATGTGTTGTTGGTTTTTTTTTCTGTCTGCAATGTGTTGTTAGCTATAACATCAATGATGTTTAGCCTATTGCACCTTGTATCATTGTTTAATTTATCACTGCACAATACACCATATCACTGACAACAATGATTTATGGTAGATGGGCTGCTGGATGTTCAAATTCAAGTTCTTTATTTAACTAGAAGACCTAAATCTCACAGATTATGGGATGTCGTTTGTGCACAATATATCTCTCCTCCATCCCCCTCGCCCTACCCCCGTCCCATTTGAAGATTGGACGATGGAGATTTGAGAAGCTATTAACTTTTGAGTATGCCTTTTGATATGCTGCAGTAAACTTTTGAGAATTGAGAATTTGTTCCCGTTTGTGTTTAAATATGGTTTGATTCAGAAATATGCTTTTCTTTGCAGATGAATTAAGAATTACTTTACTTTCAGATGATGTGGAGAATGTCAGACCGAGGTATGATACAACCAGGATATCCCGTGCATTTCCGGCATATGTTTTGGAGATTCCCAAATACTGTTACAAAAATAGATGCTGTGTACCAGAGGGATACAGACAGCAGCATAGTTTTCTTCACAGGTCTGGTAAACAACACAAACATAACTATTACAGACATTTAATTTTTTGTTTGTCTTTTGATTGTATTAGAACAAAATCATCCTTTGCTAGGTCTTTTGGTTTACATTCAATAGCCCTTAGCAGTTCTCTGTCCTCACTGCTTTCTTAATTTCACTTGTTCACGCTATGGAAACTCATACATGGCAGAGATAATCATCAGCTCATTGGTTGGTTGAAAGAGTGTGGTAGGGGGAGTAGCTGCCCTTGATGCATACACCCATTGCATGATGTAGGAAGAAGCTGACAGAATGTCAGGCAACAAACCGTAACATTTGAGGAAGCCAATGCCTAGCACCGGTTATTCCAAGCTGGCATTGTGGAATGTCCAGGGAAATGAGCAGTTCATTGTCAGCTGGAGTCGAATGTTTGTGGCACTGTAGACAGGCATATTGGAATTGATAGCAGCTCAGAAGGTGCCTGGAATGCCAGTAACCTTGATGGGATGAGATAGTGTGAGATTATGTTAGCATTCACACAAGTGTGGATGAGAAATCGTGCCAGAGTTGTTTGGCTGAGCATAAAAAGTCGGCAGAGCTTGGCACCACAAATGGTGGGTGGCAGTTCCTAGTTGTGGCACTGAGGCTCATATGGTACCATTGCAGGAGATACATTGGAAGGGATGTCTGCTGTGCTGTGCCTGATGTGTTACACATGCAATGTCTGTGGTTAGATTGGTGTAGGTGTAGGTGGCAGCTCCATTTCTGATGTCTGCATGGTCTGGCCTGCCTAATACCTGATGCTCAGTGGGGAGCATACAAGTGGGCTTGGCTTGGTGAGTGGGTAATTCAAAGGGTTGGCGGTATTTGAAACTGTTGTAGGCATCACAGACCCAAATGTTCAAAGAACTTAAGTTTCATAGTGGTTCCTTCCAAACAGCTTGCTGGTCACTACAATGATAGCCATTGTTCATAAAACTAATTTTAGTTATTTATACACAACATTTTGGAATATTGTAGCAGTTACAGTTTACCAGACCTGAATGTCTTTGTGTATGTCATTTATTTTCTAAGACTTGGTTATCAATTACAAAAGCCTTTATCTGTAGAAATCCATGTCATAGAGTGCTGTTTTAGGATGTTTAAACCACAGATAGACCATTTAAATAATAAAACTTAACAATCCTTTTTATATATAGTCTAGCATGTAACCACTAATATATTTAATAGTGCAAAAGACTGTACCAGTTGAAAAAAAAAGAGAATAACTATGATTCTATATCATATTCAAGCTACATCTTAACACTATCTTTAAGTAATGAATTTTTTTAATAAAGTAAAATATATTAAACTTCAGATTTTAATTTAATGTTCACTAAACTTATAATAAGCATTATATTTTTATACCATGAGACAATTAAATGATGTGGTACCTAAAACATAGGCATTAATAGCTGATTTACAATGATAGATGTATTACATAATACTGATACTAAATTTTCCACAGGAAATAAATTTTGGGTCTACAATGGTGAAACATTCATTGAAGGAAGCCCTCAGTCCATTACCAAACTTGGCCTGCCTGCATCTCTTACACATTTGGATGCAGCTCAAGTCTGGGGTAAAAATGGAAAAACTTTTTTCTATAGGTAAGCTTTGTTTAAACTACATCCTTCATTTATTTATCATGCATAAAGATTTATTTTTGTAAAAAGTAGTTACAATGCAGTCATGTTCAGTAATAAGAGAACACCTTGCAAAACTAGAGATAGAACGTCCATATTCACAGGACATGTACAATCGTACATTCTGCAGAAATAATTAGAATTTGAACCATGTCAGCCGGCAGGTTCTAGGTCAGCATCAATATAATGGCACAATGCCGCCTACTGGTAAAATATGTCTGCAGCTCAAATAATTATAAATGCAACATAGTGAGTCATTGGGATTTGAGCAGACATGCAGGATGCCTCTCAGGCATGTGCACGAGCTGTAATGTGAAATTAGTGAGTTTGGAAGAGGGCTCATTGTTGGAAAATGGAGAATGTGATGCAGCCATCTGAGAAAATGTTACTCACATGGGACAAAATGTTTTGGCAGTGCAATAGGTTTGTGTCGAATGGTTCACGGGAGACTGTAGCACCACCCAAGCCAATCCCAGAAAGATCCACACCTCATCTGAATGGCAATGCAGAACAGATCTGGATCTTCTTCTGCTCTTGTGGAACATTGTAAACCATCAGGAGTGACAGTCCATTACCATTTATTATGGTGTGGGTTATGTGTGTGTTGTCCACTTCTCCATCTTCCTTTAACTAATGTGCAGAAACATGTTATGAGGAGTGGGTACAAACATTGCACATTTGCAAATGCACACATTTGTCAAGAACAGAGAGCTCCTTCAGTGAAGGAATGGATGTCTTCTTGAAGATTTCCACCAGCAAAATAATTAGTTCACAGTAAAGAATATCAGTCAGTGATGTACTCAAATCGTCCTTATGAGCTGTAATATCAAGATAGAGCTTTGGGCCACAATCCACATCAAAACTGTCTTGAGAAGGCTCTGTGATACCATTGCTTTGCAGACGATAGGCAGTGGTATGAAAATTGTCAGTACTGCATCATAGGCAAAGCTTAGAAAATGGAAAGCTCAAACTGACATCCCAGAGCTATCATTATGTTTGAGGACAAGCAAAACATACAATCCATGAGAAATGAAGAGCACACTGTGGAGTCAGCTGTAATGTCCATGAGTGCGGACGCCTCAAACCAACTGGTCTTGTGATTAATGGCAGTAATAATTTAGTGGAAAGTATCAGATGGAGGTGGGAGGCTAACAAGGTCCATGTGCACATGTTGTAGTCATCCCTTCGAAATGCGAAATTCACACAATGGTAGGGGTACTTGACGGGCATGTTTGCTTCTGTGGCACGAAATGAATGTTTGCATCAAGTGGCTACAGGCATGGTTAACACCTTGCCTCACCAAACGTTCTGTCACCAGGCAAGTTGCCACTTTATCGCCTGGTTGCACCAAGTATGAAGAATGGAAAAGACTGTGCATCAGAGAGATACTGTGATTATCCATATTTTCTGGCATATCAGACACTCTGGTGTAAAAGATGCACCACACTTTTTAAGACTTTTTTAGAGGAAAAATTAATTCACACTTAATACATCTATTACAATATAATACATACATCCATGTACATCAAATATCTAGGCAGTGCCTTCAAGTAATGTCCATAAACATTATGCAGTCAATTTTCTTGACAGTTCTTGCTTATTCACACTTATAGTTCATGCCAACTAATGACGCAATAGTTGTCGGAAGTATCACAAAAACAGTGGCACTGTTTATAATTACTCACATCAGCCACTGTGCTAAGATTCAGTTTTTGCAACTAGTAAAGGGTTTCCATGCTTAAAATGATGCATTTGGAACATTTATTGTGAATTGTAAATGTTCACATATTTTTGTGACATTTTATAAACAATGAGAATGATGGATGGTTTGTGTGTGTGTATTGCTCAGAGCCCTGGATGGGGCACAGTACATTATAACCTCATCTAATAATGGAAAGTCCAAGCTGGAATTAACAATCTACTAATAGGACAGTTTACAACTCACCACAAAGATGTGGCGACGAGCCAAGACAGGCACATAAAAAAATCACACACATACAATAGTTTCAGCTATTGTCAATGGCCTTCTTTAGAAATAGGAAACACTCATGCAGTCACACAACATAGTCACACAACACAGTCACACAACTGTCATCTTCGAGAAGTGCAGCAGCTGGAGATAATGATTGTGTGACTGTGTTGTGTGACTGCATTAGTGTTTCCTATTTCTGAAGAAGGCCATGGCCGATAGCTGAAAGTGTTGTATGTGTGTGCCTTTCTTATGTGTCTGTCACGGCTCATCGTCACGTCTTTGTGGTGAGTTGTAAACTATCCTATTAAGTATGTTGTTGTTGTTGTTGTTGTTGTTGTGATCTTCAGTCCGCAGACTGGTTTGACGCAGCTCTCCACACTAACCTGTCCTGTGCAAGTCTCTTCATCTGAGAATACTTTTGGCAACCTACATCCCTTTGAATCTGCTTACTGTATTCATCTCTTGGTCTCCCTCTATGATTTTTACCCCACAAACTTCCTTCTAATGCTAAGTTGATGATTCCTTGATGTCTCAGGATGTGTCCCACTAACCTATCCCTTCTCTTAGTCAGAATTTGCCAGAAATTCTTTTTCTCCCCAATTCTGTTGAGCACCTCCTCATTAGTTACGTGATCTGCCCATCTTCTATCATCCTTTTGTCTGAACTCCTTACTGTCCACACTTCACTTCCATACAATGCTACACTATAACCTCAAAAAGACAACAACAGTGTGAGACGCAAACACCATTTACACACCACAAAAAAAATTCTTATGTACCTATTTGAATTTGAAAATGTGAATGAATTCTCGAATGTCATGATGGGACATGGAAAAATATACAACTTGAACAGTTTTTCATTATTCAAATAATGAATGACACAGTTACAGGATTGCTGAAAACATCAATTATGATGAATGAAATTATGTTGATAGTTACTATTTCCTACAAAGTTACCAGTTCCAGTTATGCTTGTCACTAAAATAGTAACAAATTAAGATACCTTTATAACACAATAAAGCTCCTTATGAGTATTTTGTTGCATACTATGTACATATAAACAATTAAAATATAAGAAGGGAACAGAAAGCAAATTTTTCTGCTTAAAATAGTGTTTCCCTGCATTTTACACCATTAAAAAAATGTAAAAGCGATGTTCTACTGTATAATAATAACATGTGGCTCAGTGGCCTGGTGCAAGTCTTTCACTTAGACACCACCTCAGCGAATTTCTTGTCCCTAACCTATCCCAGTTATCCAACCGCTGAGAGGGGACTTATAGTTTTACATTGAATCTGAACAGTGTATCATTTCTGGTGACTCCTTACATTGTTGAGAGGTAAAAGCTAGGTTAAAACAATTTCTGAATAATCTGTGGTCCAACTGGAATACTATCTTGCGACCCCTCAGTTACCAGTCAAGCACTTTACTGATAGACCACTGGGTCCTACTTGTACAATACAAAAACCATTAATGACTGTGCAATTGCATTAACTGAATGCCATGCAAATGAAATGCTTAAAATCTGCAAGTAATCTAACTGAACTGCTTCAGCCAAAAAAATAGAAATTCTGAAGAAATGGAACTTGTACGTACGTACCTACGATCACTGGCTACCAGCATTAAGACACATTCAGTTTTTGGATTTTTCTTTGTAGGTAAAAAGTGTGTATTATAATTATGTCTGTAAATGCAGTACATGATGGGAATAGCCAGTGGACATGTTGCACTAGATGCAAGGGGGAAACCAGGCAGCTTTCATTGTTCCAAATTCCAATCCGTGCAGGGGAATGGTGAGAGAAATAATCCACATTAGTTGTTTGGGAAGGCATGGCAGTTTCTAGCCACATATCTGTGCATCACATAATACCAAAAGAGAGGTATATGGGGTGGAGGACAGCACATGTGCTTTCCATGCCCTCTGTTGGTGCTGAATGTAGTGAACAGTGATTGTCAGGCAAGTCCACTGCTGAAATCAGCCGAGTTTGGAAGGATTTGGCATGATAGTTGTACTGATGACTGCCAGATAGCTGTGTGGCTCAAAATGTGAAACAGCTGACCACCATCATCAGTAGAGAGAAGACTAGTTTGCTCATGCATGTCAGCGGAGTTAGGTCCTCCGTTAGACAAGATGAGTTAACAGTGCAGATGATTTGATAAGGCTGATGTGCCAACTGCAATTTCTTCTCCAAAGGGTTAAATGGGGGTGAGAGGATTTGCAATTACAACTTTGCTGGTAACTTCACTGATTACAGAGTCCACAAGGAGATGTCAGCCATAATCATTACATCAACTTGAACCCTGTTGTAGCACCAGAGCTGAAAAGGAGTACCTAATCCTAGCTGCTGTGCTGGCCGATGCAGTGCACTGCCTCTTCTGGTGGTTGGGATAAACACTTGAGGATGAGCATTTCAGAAGTATAGTACATGCCATGTATTGGTGTCAAGAGCAATAAATTGCTAATTAAGTCCATGTCATTTTGCAAGTTCGTGACAGGCAAATGAATTTAGTGTGATCTTTCACAATATCTTGTAGTTGGATAATATGCTTGATTATAGTTGGATCCACGAACAATGGCGGTCGAGGTCAGGCTTGGTCTGCACATCTATGTCACACATTCTTCGAAGCCAATGATCATTTAGTATTGTTCTGAACGCTCTGCTATGACTGTCTTAAGTATTGCCAAAATTAAACTTGACTGTAGCAAGTTATTCAGTGCATTTTAATCTATTTGTTGCAAGTTGTCATTGCTGATGTGATGGCATATATTAAATTCTATATAATAAATTCTATCTAAGTGAGAGCCATTATTGCAGGCTATAAGGTTTGTTCATGCACAAAACAAATATATATGTGTATGTCAGCTGTCGCTTGAAATCGGCAAAGATGCTGTTCTCTAGACATGTGCATTCGTGGGTCCAACTATAGAACAAACCATGTTTTAGGGTTGTCTCATTGAAGAGGTTGCAGCTAAGGAAGTCATGGCATAGGTGTTTGTATCACTGGCACAGAATCTTAGAAATGCAATATAAATGTGCACTGCATCGTCCAAGGTCAAGTCTGAATGTGAGGCAATGTGGCCACAAGCAGTGCAAAATGTGGTTGGCACAGATGCATAAATCAGTGGCATGGTTGAGATCATTGTAGTTTGTTGGCCACCCAGAACAAAATTATTGGTGTTCATAAAATGTGAAAAACTGGGTTATCTGCAACAAGAGCACTATAAGGAGTAAAGCCCACTGGATTCCTTGTATTGTGGCATGTGGAATGGCCGAAGCTTGTGAAGGTGTAGCAAATACACAATGGCAGACAGACTCAAGTCATTCCTGAAGAAAAATAATACCATATCACCTGCTCATTTTGGCTTCCAAAGGGAAAAAACTACAACTGATGCTATACAGAAACTCCTAGATCACACTCTAACACTAGTAGACAAGAAGCTTCCAGCCATAGGCATTTTTCTTAACTTAACAAAGGCCTTTGATATGGTTAACCACAATATACTGCTGTAAAAAAGTTACTCCTATGGAATAAGGGGCACCGGCCATGACTGGTTTAAAAGCTACCTCAAAGACTGAGAACAATATGTCCAAATAAATGAATCCAATCAATCAGGCATAGCTAATGCTGAACAGTCATCTACCCAAAACATAAAATATGGAGTTCCCCAAGGCTCAGTGTTAGGGCCCTTGCTGTTCTTGCTTTATGTAAACGACCTCCCCTTAAGTTTACCCACTGACAAAACCTTTCTCTTTGCTGATGACACCACAGTTATGATATCTGACTCTATAGACCATCTCCAAGGTGCAGTAAACAGAAACACAACCCAACTAAACTCATGGCTAGAATCAAACAGACTACTACTCAATATAAAGAAGAAAGTTGGTATTACCTTTCACACAGTTCAGAATAAAAACCAATCAGTCCCAATTATATCACTGAGTGACGATCAAGTAAATTTCGTCATGGAAACCAAATTCTTAGGGATTACCATATCAGACACACTATCATGGAAAAGCCACATTAACATAACCTGTACCAAATTGAGTAAAATATGTTTTATGATTAGACAAATAAGAAACATTGTTAGTACCAGCACACTCACATCAATGTACTATGCTCTTTTCCATTCTGTACTAAGTTATGGAATTATCTTCTGGGGGAATAGTGCAGAGGCAATGAAACTGTTTAAACTCCAGAAACAAGCAGTTAGATTAATACTGTTCAAACAACAGAAAGAATCATGCAAACCATTGTTCCAGAAACTGAACATACTACCCCTCCCATGCCAGTACATACAAGACCTACAGTGTTACACGAAGAAAAACATTGGCAACCTAGTCATACAATCAGATTGGCACCACCACGATACAAGGTCAAAAAACTCCCTATGATTAGTTCCACATTCAACAAACCTATACAGTAAAGGTGTAAAATGTATGGGGATAAAACTGTACAATCATCTCCCACCAGAAGTGAAGAATATTGGACTAGTGAAGGATTTTAGAGTAAAACTGAGGTCACTCCTAATTAAACATTGCTTCTACAGCATACAGGAATTTATTGAAACCAACCTGTCATAAGAAGCTTCACATTCAAAGAACATCAGGCAATGTATGTCAGTTATTAACATCATTCGAAGGAAATGTAATATAAATGAATGTAAAATATTAAATTCTGATATGGAATAAGTATGAGACCTATGTAAAAATTACACTGAATCCTCATCTAATGATGTACCCTTCAAAACATGTAATTATGTATAATTTTATAGCATTAATTTTCTACCTTATGTTAAATGTAATCATCATGGCATCTCCACCATCTTCCATCACATCACCTATTCTGACTTGTCCTATATCATGATGAGCATGTCTGTACAATGTATGATTCAGAGGACCAAAAGTAAATAAATAAATAAAATAAATAACACTGAGCAGATCTCCATTGTTCAGACCAGCTCTGGCAAGGTTAGAAGCGTAAAACCTTAGCCAGTCAAAGTGACAGGAGAGTAAAAAATTCATTGTACCAAACAAACTCGGCAGTTAATCTGGCATTTACTGTAGAGTGTGTGATCCTTTTTGTTCTGATTCAGTAAAACTGATGTACAATAATCTTGGTCAGTGCAGAAGTTCCTGTACTGTTCAGTATCAATAGTGGCCAAAACCTCATGGCTTTCAGGGGTTTATTTATTTTCACAATAATGTCTAAAGTTGTTACTTGGGTTCTTTCAATTAATTACATTAAAATTTTGCTTCTTAATTACAAGAATTACAAAACAGAAGTAACACATTAGTTTAAAAGAAATTGATGTTTTAATAATGAAGCAGTTTATTTGCATTCAGATAAGTGACAAATTAAGTTTCATTAACTAGGCCATAATCCTGGCCCAGTTTCATAAAAAGTAATAGAGTATTCAGCAATATGCTTTCAGTTACACTTTCATTGTTTTACAGCTATTGTGGATTGTGTCTTTTTAAGATGTATTAGCTGGTTTAATGATCCAATGGAGAGGAGCAGACTTCTTTACACTTTCATTTAGTAAGCACAAAAATCTGAGAGAGATGATTGGGAAACTCTAGTAGTAGACACTGAAAAAATCACATTGTGTATCACGGTATGTGCTTCTGTCAAAGTTCTGAGAGCATATGTTTCTTGAAAAGTTGACCAATATATTGCTTCCTTCTACACATATCTTGCGAGATGACCACAAGGATAAAATTAGGGAGATTGGAGCCTAAACACAGCATATTGGCAATCATTTTCTCTGCGAACTCTATGAGACTGAAATAGGAGGAGGAAGTCACAATGGTGAGCCAAGTACCCTCTGCCAAACACCATGAGGTGGCTTGCAGAGTATGGACATAGATGTAGATTAAAGGCTCGAAACTACTAGGTCATCTGTCACTCCTACTTTTAAAAAAATCTCAATATCTCTTGCAATTTTATAAAGTACCATACTACAACATCCAAGTGTCACTATCAATGAAACTCTTTTCCAACAGTTCTTATGACAGGTGAGAAATCAATGAAGGGAACTTGTAATTAACTAAAACATTGTACAGTATAGGTTTACTATCAATTAATGAAGCTCATATCATGGCAAAATATTACATGGAATTATGAGAATTACTTGACAACTGTGTAAAGATGAATAGTACATTTTATTTATTGCTTTCATAAACTGTTTGGGCTAACTGGCCTCCAAATTACAGTACACAGTTTAATTTATCAGATGACATCAGCTATTGAATCTGCTGTTATATCTCAATATGCACTGTGAAAAAGTGCCGAAGGTAGTGAGCAGAGTCTGGAAGGTAGGGTGAAAGGTTAGAAACAATAGGTAGGAGGTGTTGATCATTAAAGGCCTGGGGGATTCATCCTGTGGGTGTATTGTATCCAGCCACAATAGAGTCCAGTAGGGTTAGCTGTAGTGTTATATTTGTATACTTTTGGAAGTATGTAAAGAGTAGGAGTGTGAAGGATGGTTGGTGTGATGAGAGGGGTAGAATCAAGTATCAGATTTTGGGATGGGTACTGGCCTTGATAAACTGCTTGAGGTCATGTCAACTTGTGAAATGGAATCATGTTTCTAAGGTTTGTAGGCAGAGGTGCTGGAAAACTGGTAGAGACCCTTAGCTGCATAATCCCAGCAATTCGTAACTTCTGAAATGGATCCTTAGTCTGTGATATACAATTATAACATGGAATATGAAGTTAAATCATTGTTTCAGCTGAAGAATAAATTGTTTTGTGGTCTTCAGGCCAAAGACTAATTGATCCTAACCAGAGTTAGGCCATTGATTTCTTCATAACTACTACATTCTATATTCATTTTAATCAGCTTCCTGCTGTCAAGCCTTCAAGCCTTGGTTTCACTGTACAATTTCTGTACCCCCCTCCCTCCCCCAACCACACACAGTCTCTTTCCTCCATCACCAACACGACAGTTAATTGATGACTCCAACTGTATCTTATCAAATTACCAAGTGATCTCTTCATGTAGTCAGACTGCACCACAAATGTCTTTTTCCATTTACCTAATATTTCATCAACCCATCTAATCTTCCGAATTCTTCAGTTGTGACAATTTTCAAAAAATCCCAGTCTCTTCTTGTTTATTGCCCATGTTTCACCTCCCTACAACACTAAACTCCATACAAATATCTAAATAAGGGATTTCCTGACACTTACATTTGATATTAACAAATTTCTCTTTTCAAAAATTCTTTTCTTGTTCTAATCTGTCTGCATTTATGAGTTATTTTCCTGGCAATGTGGCAAAACTTGTCTACCTTTAGTGTCTCATTTACTACTCCAATTCTCTCAGAAAAAAATAAAAATAATTAATTTTAATTAATCTATTACCCTTATTTTACTTTTGTTGATGTCACTTTACAATCTAACAATGTAAAGTCTAGGTTGGAATTCAACAATGTGAAGAGGATAGTTTGCATCTCATTGAAAGACTCATTTCACATTCCTGAATGATATACTTCATGCAACACGATGTATTGATAAGTAAAGGAATGAAAGGTGCTCATACAGGTCTTGCACAGCTATCCCATAAAGGGTACAATTTTTGTTTAGCCTTACCATAGTTATTACCCAGAAAGTGTCACTGTGACTAATGTTTACATTTATATCTTGGAGATAGCTAATGTAATGGCATAAGTGAAATTTATTAACAGGACTAAGAAGCTTGTTTGTATTTCAGTGGTGATCAGTATTGGAGGTACAATGAAACTACCAGACTGATGGATCCTGGCTATCCTAAGAACATTAGCAGATGGCAAGGAGTTCCCCGTGACTTGGACGCTGCTATGACATGGACTGATGGTAAGATGAATCTTAACAAAAGGAATTTAATTCGGTTGTGAACTGTTTGTGAGCTTTTCATCAGTTTGACATTATGTCAATTATCTAACATCCTACCTCACATCTGTTTGCATGACCTATATTACTTTTCCCTCTTTGTACTTTTTTGTCTACTTTATTAGGCTGACTTTCTCTTACTTTAATTTCAGTGAAGATTCTAAGACACTTTCAATATATTCTAATTTCACCCTGAAAATGGACTACTAGTTATTATATTCCACTTTATGATGACCTACTACAACTTTTATCAAGTCCAGAATCATTTTCTTCCAGTATGCCATCAGTTCATGAAGTATGTTTAGTCTGTAAAATTCAATAAAAAAACATACACTTCACAACATTCAGTAATAATATGAAAAAAGTTATACTTATCTGTTAGATTTTTCAGTTGTTCAGGAGTCAATCCACAATTTTTTTTATACAATCACGCCAGTCTGTACACAATTCAGTCTGTTCAGAACATCATTACCTAGTTCACCTATCATATTGTTGGCATCCACGTTAGAATTATCTACACACACACACACACACACACACACACACACACACATATATATATATATATATATATATATATATATATATATATATATATATTAGAAAACGTATGACTTACCCAAAAGGATCGGCTTGTCGATAGACACAAAAATAAAAATCACACTCAAACACACATACAAGCTTTCACCACCACTGGCACCTTCTACAGGAAAAAGAGGAAAAAAGGGGAGGAGAAAGGGAAGGATATGGGTTTTAAGGAAGTGGAAAAGGAGTCATTCCAATCCCAGGAGTGGAAGGACTTACCTTAGGGGACAAAAAGGAAGGTAGATAAATACACACCCACTCACACATATCCAAACACAAACACACCTAGACAGACATTTAGAAAAGAGATGACTTACCAAAAGGACCGGTTTGTCGATAGATACAAATAAAATCACACACAAACACACATACAAGCTTTCGCCACCACTGGCAGCTTCTTCAGGAAAAAGAGGAAAATAAGGGAGGAGACAGGGAAGGATATGGGTTTGAATTTTTGAGTGTATATCCTCTATGTGTTAATAAACCATTCATTCGATTGCAATGAAACTTTGATGAACTGTTCACCGTACACCCATGAAAGTTCCTGAGCCAAAAACAAAAGAGCACAACACATAGCTCAGAAAATATGACATCATAAATAATGAGAGGCCACCCACGAGAGTACCCAGATTTATGCATCAATTACTGGAAAATGGGAGCAGTTAGGGACATGCAACAAAGTTTGCATGTAATTTCAGACGTTTATAAAGCGTTTTGTAGCTGACTCTCCTCCTCCCCCCAAAAAATGATGAAACGAAAAGAAATCTACTGCTCACAACTATTTCGCTCTAGATGCCATAAAACTGTAGCATCAGGCATGAACTTGTATCAAATAAAGTTAGCATTATAGATTTGCAAGTTACTATTTATTTTTGTCTGCAGGTCTCCCTTAATTCTCTTGCACCCAAAATTAAGCTGTTTTCTTATACTCTATCTATATAAAAGCTAAACTGACTAAACATGAAATTTTGAAAACTACTTCACCTATGAAGCTGAAATTTGGCAGTAATGTAATTTATAGGTAGAAAACCTCAGCTAAGAAAGTATTTTGTGATAGGTGCATTGGCGGAGCATACTTCTACAGACTCACAAAATCTACAGTTTCATTCCGATCTTTACGAAATTTCACACACTTGACCTTCGAAAAAAGAGGAAGGTCACCGTCTAGCTTAAGTTCCATACGCTGCATAAAAATGCAACATAAAAATGGGGATCCCTAAATACCTTGGTCATGCCATAACTTTTGTTGTTTTCGTTATTCTCAGAACAAGGGTTGTATGAAATAAAACTGGAATATTTGAGAATAATAAAGTGCATTTTTCAATGTGACCCTGCATTTATATTGCATAGAAATCTATAGTTCTGATATTGATGAAATTTTCACACTCTACCTTAAAAACAAGAGGAATGTCAATGTCTGTATAAAATTTCGGTGGAGGGTACTTAACTTATGGACTTTAACAAAATGCATATCTCCAATCTTGATGAATTTTTGCACACACAACCTTTAAACCAAGAGGAAAATCACTGGGTACATAAACTGTTTGTACGGTACATGACAGAGGGTACATTGCAGAAAACTTTGCCGAGAGAGGGAAAGATGGCAACGAACAGAGAGATGGGAGAGAAAGAGATGGCTGCAGAGAGAGGGGGAAAGGGGATGTGGACTATGAGAGTGTAGGATAAATAAAAACCTGGGCAATGCCAGGTTTAAAGCTAGTCATCAATAAATTTTTATATAATGCCTGGCAGATAATATGTGGAACAGTCTCTTACCAGAAAACTCACATTAACTCAAACCTAATTCCATGTCAGCTGACTTGAGTGACAACCCTAATGCACAGATTTTCATCTCATAGAGGTTAATTAAACAAAACATTTGGGGTGTGTATACACACAGACTTCAGGATTGGATCATCAGAAGTGTGATTAGGTTCATAGAGTCCTGTTTCAGGATTTGCTCAGGTGACATATAAAATCTCCAGGTAGGAGATAGAATTTATTTTATTGATTGGAAAAGAACATGTCTGTTCAGTTGTTAGCCATAACATGAGCTATACTACACTCTGCATGTGCATGTGCAAGAAATGTGTCAATTGTCAGCAATATTAATATATCACAGTGTTTTCACAGAGCTCCTTTTTGTGAAAATACAGCCCACTGTGCAGCTGACTGCCAAAATCTGACAATTCTGAGAAGATTGACAAACATGCACTGAGAGTGCCAATCTGGGGGCCCAAGACACTGCAGATGTCAGTCAAGGCAAATTTCTTTCTGGCTTGTCTGTACATGTAACTGGTACCCATCCCACAATGTAGACATGATTGTCCTGAAGGTCAATACATCCAGCCATAGTGTGACTGTCTGTTGGGTGGAAATATCAAGAATTCATTTAAAAGGTATTGACTGATTGCAATGCTTTGAGAGCTGTGGTGATGAGGTAGCCATCTGGTAACAGTTGAGATGTTAAAGTGCTGAGTCCACATTTATATACATATATACTGAATTCCAAACTACATTGCACATTCCCAACTTTCAGAGCAATCATGCAATGTGTAATGTTCTGTCCCCACCCTGGCTCAGCATCCTTCCCCATCCACACCCCTCCACTCCCCTCCTCACTCATTGTCAAGATGCTTGTTGTGCTGGAGCAGCCCTTGGTGGTGGCCATATGTGTTGAAGTTATGTGAGTGATTGTGTGAATGTATGTGTTTCTTTTTCTGTAGAAGGCCATAGCCCCAGAAAAATTTAAGTTGTGTGAATGTGATTGTCTATTTTATGTTCCTATCTGTAACTCATGTGGGACACAATGTTTTGGCAGTGCAATAGGTTTTTGCAGAATGGTTCACGGAAGGCCGTAGCACCACCCAGGCCAATTCCAAGAAAATCCGTACAACATCTGAATGGCTTTGCAGAACAGATCTGGGTCTTCTTCAGCTCTTGTTGAACAATGTAAACCATCAGGAGTGACAGTCCATTTCCATTTATTATAGTGTGGATTATGTGTTTGTTGTCTACGTCTCCGGCTATCTTTAACTAATGTGTAGAAACATGTTTATGAGGAGTGGATTCAGACATTTCACATTTGCAAATGCACCCATTTGACAAGAACAGAGAGCTCCTTCAGTGAAGGTAAGGATGTCTCCTTGAAGATATCTGCGAGAAAAATAATTAGTTCACAGTAAAGAATATCAGCCTGTGATGTACTCAAATTGTCCTTATGTGCTGTAATCTCAAGATAGAGCTTTGGGCCACAATTGTCTATTTTATGTGCCTATCTGTGGCTCAGCGAGTATCTTTATAATGAGTTGTATCTATCCTCTACAATTAACATTCAACCCTGGATTTTCCATTATTAAATATTACTAATACAATGAGGATAGTTTACAACTCTCTGCAAAGATGTACATCTACATGTACATGGGATACTCTACAAATCACATTTAAGTGCCTGGCAGATGGTTCATTGTACACCCTTTATACTATTTATCTCCCATTCCATTCTCAAATAGTGCATGGGAAGAAAGAACACCTGAATCTCTCTCTTCTTGCTCTGATTTCTTGTATTTTATTCTGGTGATCATTTCTACCTTTGTAAGTGGGAGTCAACAATATATCTTTGCATTAGGAGGAGAATGTTGGAGATTGGAGTTTTGTAAGTAGCCCACACTGCAGTGATAAACGCTGTTGTCATAACGATTTCCATCCCAGATCCTGTATCATTTCCGTGACGCTGTCTCCCCTTATCATGACAATACAAAACAAGCTGCTCTTCTTTGGATTCTTTCGATGTCTTCTGTCAAATCCACCTGATAAGGATCCCACACTGGGCAGCAATACTCCACAAAAGGACAGACAAGCATGGTGTATGCAGTCTCTTTAGTAGTTCTGTTGCATCTTTTAAGGGTTCTGCCAATAAAACACGGTCTCAGGTTTGCCTTTCCAATGACATTATCTACATGTTCTTTCCAGTTTAAGTCTGCAGTAATAGTAATTCCTAGTTATTAAGTGGAGTTTGCAGCCTTCACTTTTGATTGATTTATCTTATAAACAAAGTTTAACCAATTTCTTTTCATACTGAAGTGGGCGACTTCACACTTCTCATTATTTAGAGTCAATTGTCAATTTTTACACAATAGTGATAACTTATTTAGATTGTTCTGCAGTTGGATTTGATCTTCAGATGATTTTACTATACAGTAAATGATGGCATCATCTACAAACAATCTAAGAGAGCTGCTCAGATTTTCTCTCAAATCATTTATGTAAATAAGGAACAGCAGAGGACCAATAACACTACCCTGTGGAATGCCCAATATCACCTCTGTTTTAGTCGATGCCTTATCATCATTATTACAAACTATGTCCTCTCTGATAGGAAATCCCCTATCCAGTCGCAAATTTGGGGTGATATACCATAACCACACAATTTTAATAAAAGCTGTTTGTGAGATACAGTGTTAAAAGCCTTCTGGAAATCAAGACATACAGAATCAATTTGAGATCTCTTGTCGATAGCACTCATCACTTTGTGTGAGTAAAGAGCTAGTTGTGTTTCACTTGAACAATATTTTCTAAGTCCGTGTTGACCATGGAGATCATTCTGTTCAAGACAATTCATAAAATTTGAATACAGGATATTTTCCAAAACCCTGCTGCAAAATTTATGCCAATGAAATAGGCCTGTAGTTTAGTGGGTTACTCCTACTGCCTTTGTTGAATATATATGTCACCTGTGCAACTTTCCAGTCTTTTGGTACAGATCCTTCTATGAGCGAGTGGTTGTACATGGCTGTTAAGTAAGGAGCTATCGCTTCAGCATAATCAAATACAAATATAATGGGTATACAGTCTGGGCCAGAAGACTTGGTCTTGTTAAGTGATTTAAGTTGCTTCACTGCTCCCCCCTCGAGGTGAGGGGGCGGAATCCCTAACAGTGGCAAAGAAGTCTTGCTGCTGTCTTTGCATGATGAGGGGTTCACCCTCGCAAGTGACGTCCTGCGGCTCCCAGCACTGGCGATGGCGGTGAGTCCCTTATCCCGTCCTCCTGTGGGATGTCCATCGGCAACTCAGGGCCCCTGTGGGCTGGCAGCAAGGTCCCCTACTGCCGGCGATCGGAGCTGTCCACTCCTTGGAGCAGGCCACTGGGGCTGCGGTGGGGAAGTGGGCCCCGGACACCGACAGCAGCGGGAGCTTCCCCTTCCAACTGGCCGATGTCAGCGGAAATGAAGTTGGTAGAGAACGTCCCCCGACAGCGCTGCAGACAGAGGGGAGCATGACCTGGAAAAGGGGGGAGGGACCGTAGGTGTGGGAGAAGGATGGTGGACCCGGAGCTGATCGTGGTGGTGTGTGAGAATACCAGTGGGAGAATGGACCTCACAGAGACAACGGCCCTGCCCCTGAATGACCACGGCCGGGATCCAATGAGGATGGCGGCCATAGCCTCGAGCCCAGACAGCCAAACCTGGGGCAAAACGTGACGGAGAATGCGGAAGGGATGCGGGAGAGCCCAGGTGCAAGAGGGACAACAGTGTCGAATGAGGGCAGCCATGAAGGAGCTCAGAGGGACTATGCTGACCACCAGTCGGAGTGGACCAAAAGATGACAGGAATTGAAGGAGGGCATCCTCCACTGAAAGACACGACACATACTTGCGCATTTGCATCTTGAAAGTTCGGACAAATCTCTTCGCCACCGCATTTGACTGTGAGTGAAAAGGTGGGGCAAGGACATGGCAAATCCGATGAGTAGAACAAAAATCACGAGAGTGTTGTGAAGGAAATTGTGGCCCGTTTACTGTCACTAATGTGGCTGGGAGACCTTCAATAGAAGGTATCTGTAACAGAGAACATGTAGTAATGTCCGGGGATGTGCAGGCCAGGCGAACCACATACGGGAAGTTTGAGTATGCGTCAATGACGCAAAGCCAATATCTGTCTAAGAACAGCCCTGCAAAATCAACATGGAGTCACTTCCAAGGTGTGGACTGATTGGGCCACGGAGAGAGGGACGAGCATGGAGCTGCTTGTTGGGACGCACAAGAAGAGCATCCTGCTATGAGGCAAGTTATGTCCCCATCTATACCCGGCCAATATACATGTTGACGGGCAAGTATCTGTGCAGGAGATTCCCCACTGGTCCCAATGCAGAAGATCTAGAATCCAGCAGTGCAATAATGCTGGAACCACCACTCGGTGGGAGCTGTCTTCTGTGGACAGAAGTAAAATGCCCTAGTATGCGTAAGGCAGTGGTGAATTGCATTATAATTGTAGAGAGGGTCCGATGGCCGACCCGGAGGACACTCCGATCAGCCTTGCTGCTTCCAGTGGAGGATGACCCGGAAGACAGGGTCAGCAGCTGTACCCTCCGCGATCCGTGAGCTATTGATAGGGAAACTTGCGACTACGTCTATTGCCAACTCATCTACTGCGAAACACAAAAGTTCTTCTGTGTCAAAGACTAGGAGGTGCGATAGGGTGTCGGCATTGGCGTGATGAGCCATTGACCGGTACTGTATTTCGTAATGAAAATGGGAGAGGTACAAGCAAGGCCCAGCATTGGAGACGATGGGCTGCCTTGTCCAGAAGAGCCGCTGATGGGTGGAACAAAGTCACTAATGGTCAGTGGTCCTTGTATAGGTTGAACTTGGACCCATAGAGATAAACATAATTTTTTTTAGAGAAAAAACGATTTCTGGGGCCTCCTTGTCCACCTGTGAATACCAGCGCTGCGCCTCTGTAAGACTTTTAGATGCAAACGCGAACCGATTGGGGAACCTATGTGCCAGCACTGCCCCCACCCCATCCTGGTAGGCATCTGCTGCCAACAGTAGCGGGAACCCCGAGGTGTATGCAGCAAGGCATGGAGCCTCAAGGAGGGCTGCTTTAAGTGGTTGAAAAGCCCACTCGCAAGCTGTAGACCAGTGGAATGGGACGCCCTTACACAGCAATTGATGAGGGGGTGAGCCACTGTGGCTGCCTGTGGGAGGAAGCGATGGTAATAGGCAATCTTGCCCAGGAATTCTTGAAGTTCTTGAACGGAAGGAGGGGGGGAAGATCTGTGACCCCACGCATGTGATTGGCCACAGGGCGCATCCCCGACCTGGATACCTCATAGCCCAAGTACTCGATAGATGATTGGAAGAAAGATGATTTCTCCAGGACGGAAAACAAGGAGCTGTGGACCCCGTCACCACAATATCATCCATGTAGTTCATGCAACAGGGAACCAGTGCTAGCAACAGCACCAAAAAATGCTGAAAGATTGCAAGGTCGCTGGCCACCCCAAATGATCTCTGATATTGATACAGGCCAAAAGGCGTAGAAATTACCAGCGCCTGCTTGGAGGCATCATCTAAAGGCAACTGGAGGTAAGCCTCTGCCAGATCTATCTTCAAGAAATACTGGCCCCCTAGCCGATCTATCACTTCCGCTGGGCAAGGCAATGGAAAAGAATCAATGATGGAATGGGAATTTATAGTTTTCTTAAAGTCATCACATAAGAGCAAGGCCCCAGAGGGCTTGCGTATGATAAGTAGAGGTGAGGCCCACTCACTTGCTGTGACAGGAACCAAAATACCCTCTGCTGTCTGGCAATCTAATTTGGATTTAACAGCGCTGGGCAGGAGGGTCTGAGCCTGACAGAAGATGGGGCAAGCCGTATTTTTAAGTGTAATAGTGGCCTGGAAATTCTTAGCACACCTCAGACCCAGTGCAAACAAGGACAAGAATTCTGAGCATAGCTGCATGAGACTCTCATACGGAATTTGATCGGAAATCAAGCAGACGGAATCGGAAATAGTAAAGCATGGAAAGAGTCGAGGCCGAAGATATTCGTAGCCGTTGCACTGTTTTCTACACAAACGGCACCGCGCGGCTAACATTCTGATACATAGCTTCGTCGACAAACGACCCCACAGTGGAATAGGATGGCACCAGACCTAAAGTGGCAGAGCCTAATGCTTGATGAGTAGCAGAACTTAGAAGCAATGTCGTCATGCCAGTGTCCACTTGAAGCGTTACAGTTTTCCACAGAATGCAGAGGTCAATAAACAATTTTGGTAGCTGTACGCTGACGGGAACGACCTTATTAATATCCATTGGCAAAGCGCCAAAATCACAAGAGTGTGTAGTCTTTTTGCGGCCCTGAGCAGAGGAGTGACGCACTCAGGTGATGTGTCTGAATTTTCCACAATGATTACACGAGGCCCGTCTGTGTTGGCACGATTCCCAAGAATGGGATGCCCCACACGAAAGACAAAAAATTGGATAGCTCTTTGAAGTGGGTGACGTGCGTCGCCTTTCCCCCCACCCATACAACATCAGTGGGCACTGTGGCGTGGGAAGGGAGGAAAGGAAGGGCAATGCAACAGCCACTGAAGAAACCGGAGTCGTGGATAACTGGACCGAATCGGCAATGAAGGATACCTCCCCCCAAGCTGAAAGTTGACTCCCCACAGCCTCAGAAACTTCAAATGTGCATGCAATACGCAAAACCTCCGCTAATGAGGGGTCATGCTATTGAAGAGCCTGTTTGCGAACATCCAGGTCAGGAGTGAAAAAAATCAAAACATCGCGGACCATAGATTCCACATACGAATCACCATGCGGCTCGGACCAAAACAAGAAACGACGGGCCAGCAGTTCCGTGGCCCAGGCACAGTAAGACTGACCCAACTGTTTATGCAAATGGTAGAAAGATATGCGGGCCTACACCATGGCGAAAATATGCCGCAAAGAGAGAACAGATATCTGAAAAGGAAAGAGACGCCTGCATCTGAAGCGGCGCCAAATCGCCCAGCAATCAAAAAAGATGAGGTGAGAGCCACAAAAGGAAATAAGCTTTTTGATTACCTTCATAACACACCTGGAAGGCTATGAAGTGTTGGCATAAATGCTGTTCGTATTAGGACCAATCCTCGGCATTGTCGTCAAAGTGAGGAACTGAAGGAACAGGCACCCGACCTGTTGTGTCGCAGCCCTAGTCAAGGTGTTAATAGATGCCATGAGGAAAGCAATCTGTTGAGCCAAAACTTCCGGCAATGGCTGAAGATTCATGAGCAATGCACTTTGTTGCTCTGCCATGACTGCGGCAGAAAGACCACGCTACCATAAACCTTGTCGCCACTGAAGTAAACTTCATATGGCATCAACACTATCTAGCTCATTCCGAGTTTACTCGGAGAATGAGCTGGCTTACCTGCCGGCCGTTTGACAGTGCGCCACCAGCAGATGGCATGTGACTCATGTCAGCTGTCTTAGACGACCATGACCTCCCATGGCTAGGCCGCGAACTATCTCAGCTGGGCTGACGCAAGCCACGGAGCATACTACGGGCGCGCACGATCTGAATGGCCCGCTAGGACATAACACAATGTATTGTATTTCTATCTGCTTTCCTGAACAAATATACTTTTCATCTATTTTTTGTAACATTGGGACTTTCGATATTCAATCTTGCTACAACAGCTCTATGTTCACTAATACCTGTATCTGTTTTGATGCTCATTATGAGCTCAGGATTATTTGTTGCTAAGAGCTGTGACAGGCACACAAAAAAGACACTCATATGCATATCACTCAAGCTTTCAACCATTAGCCTTTGTCAGTAAAGGCACCACTCGCACAAGCACCCTTCAGAAACACACATTCTTCCTCTCCAGCTGCTGCACTCAACAAGCTGAGTGCAGCGACTGGGGATGTCATTTGTGTTCCGGTGTGAGTGATATCTTTTGTGCCAAAGGCTAATGGTCGAAGCTTGAGTTCTATGTGTGTGATTGTCTTTTTTACGTGCATGTTGCAACTCAATGTATGTCTTTGCATTGAGGTGTAAACTATTCTCATTATATCGTTGAATTCCAGACTGGAGTTTACATTGTTAGATATAACTATTCCTATCATATCTTAGCAATAGATTTGTTTTGAACACAAGAAAATTCTGAACAAGCTGAAGTTTTAAATTTTGTGTTTAAGAAATTGTTCACACAAGAGTATCATTCAAAATTTTCATTTGACTGTTGCCAGGACTCCTATATGGATGACATAGTGATAGGTAGCCCTATTTAGAGAAGCAACTGAAAGAGCTGAAAACAAATACACTTTCCAATCTGAAAGGAATTCTAATTCAGCTTTACAAACAGTACTCCTTAGGATGCATCACAAAATTCTTGTCCAATGCAACCCCCAAGAATGATTATGGCCCTTGGTACAAATTTTAATTCAATGCTTCATTTATAATAATTATCATGATAGGTAGTCAACAACACTATTTTCTGCACATTTCAGGTGGTGGATGTTGGTTGTAAACTATGCTGTGTAATCTGAGTGGCAGAATTGCTTCTGGTGCATTTCTTTTGATGGATATTCCATTAAGTCCACTAGTAGTTATTATTTTATTATTATTTTTATTGGTCCTGTGAAATCATACATTGTACAACAGTACATAATGATATAGGACAAGTCATAGAATGTATATAGTAGATTTTGAATACAATAAAATTATCTAAGCCATACATAAAAAACACATAAATGGCACTTTCTAAAATACATATACATTTCTAAGTTTAAACACTCACTAAAGTACACATACACTTATACATTTAAACCCATACATTTTTTATTTTATAATTTGGATGACATTTGTTGTATCTAATTACAGTAAAACCTCATTTTTATGTTTCTGGTTTTTATGTTTTCCTGCCATTTGCACCATTTTACTTAAGTTCTTTGAAAAGCATAAAAACAAGACTCTACTATATATATATTTACATTTCTTCTTTATCTTATATACATATTTACACTTTTTCATTTCCCAAATTATTTTTCAGACAAAAATTCACCCTCACTATAATAGCACTTTTCAGACAGAGTTACTTAAAGCAATTTTGAATTTATGCAAGCATGTTATTGCTTTAATGTTCTTGGGTAACTTATTATGAAACTTTGTCCCTGCCAGCAGGGGGCCTTTTTGCTTTAGTGTCGTATGAGCAAACTCTACATGTATATCATGATGCTTCCTTGTATTGTATGTGTGAATACATTGATTGGTTGGTATGAGCTTATTTTTTGAATCTAAAATTTTTCGTATGAACACTATTACTTCAAGTATATAGAGGCTCGGTAGTTGAAGAATACGCAGTTTTTTATAATAAAGGTTTACATGAGAAACGTAGTGCTGCACCTACCATGGCTCTTATTATTCTTTTCTGGGCAATGAAACAACTTTTGCTGGGTGGTGAATTTCCCCAGCAGATTAAACCATACCTTAACTGTGATTCTACTTGAGCATAATACACATTTTTGAGGACTTGCATTGAAGAATTTTGATACCATAACAAATGCTGTTTAGTGTGCTATATGTATATTGTATATGGTTGTTCCATCTTAGGTCATCTTGGATCCAGACCCCAATTAATTTGCTAGCGTTTACAAATTCTAGAGTTTTTCTCAGCAGCTCTATGGTTGGAGTTAGATTCTGTTTGTTCTGTATTGTATGTAGATTCATGATGATTGTTTCCTGTGTATTTATTATTAAGTTGTTCACAGAGAACCATTCTGATAGGTGATATATACACTCATTTATTTCATTTTGCAACTCATCTAGTGTTCAACCTTTGATAAGTATGTTTGTGTCATCAGCATATTTAATATATTTCTGGTTAGAGGTGAATGGCTCCAAGTCATTCACAAAAAGAAGGAACAGAATTGGTCCCATGACAGAGCCCTGTGGCATGCCATATTTTATACATTTCTGTGAATAGTATGAATGTATGTTTTTCCCATTTTTGTGCACTACTTCAATTAGTTGATGTCTATTTAGTAGGTATGACTGTATCCACACATAGGGGGGGACCTCTGATGCCCATATTTTCTAGCTTACTAATTAATGAACTATGATTAATTATGTCAATAGCTTTTGACAGATCTAAAAATATTGCTACTATATGTTCCTTTTTTGTCTATTGAGTTTGGAGCTTCATTTAGAAAATCAATGATAGCTGTTCCAATAGATTTCCCTTTTCGAAAACCATGTTGTGTAGCTGAGAGGAAGCCTCTGAGCCTTTTGTAAAAGATTTCTTCTACTATTTTAGAAAAAAACATATAGGAGAGAAACAGGCCTATAATTAGCTATGTTGGTTTTTTCCCCTTTCTTCACTTTTGCTATTTTCAACTTTTCTGGAAAAATTCCCTGCAACAGTGAGTTATTGCAGATGTCGACCAAGGGCTTTGTTATTAAGGGAGCACACTTTTTAATGATGTGATCTGGTATATAGTCAAGATTTTGATTTTAGCTCACCTATTGTTTTTAACATTTCCTTTACATCTGTTGGATATATGAAGAGAGAGTTACTACTACGGCTAGTTTTAGTCTGACTTGTAATGGAGTTATTCCGTGAATTTTGCTTCACCAGACTGATGGCTATCTCAGTAAAATATGAATTGAATTTATCTGCTATCTGTTGGGGATTAGATATTACAGATGAGTTTGCCTTAAGTTTGAAGTTTTCATGTTGTCTCAGTTTTACACCTGTTTCCTTACTTACAACATTCCATGTGGCTTTCATTTTATTTGGTGCATTTTCTATGAAGAAACTGTTTGCCATTCTCTTTGCTTCTCTTATAACTTTCATTAGAATTTATTTGTAATTCTTAAAATTGGAATGAAACTCAGGAGATGCTGTGCACTGTTTAGATATTTCATGAAGTAATCTCTTTTTCTTTGCAAATACTTGTATACCTGTTGTGATCATTTTATTTTCCTTTCGCTTTTTGTGACTGTCTTACTTTCTAGTGGAAAGCACAGTTCAAAATAGTGATGGAAAGTACTTATAAATGTGTTATATTTATCATTTGTATTTTTACATTTATAAACCATTTCCCAAGTTTCTTTAGTCAAACAGTACAGAAAATATTGTATATTCTGTTCATTATACTTCCTAAAAGTAGTGGTTAGGTGATGAGTTGAACTAAGCTGTTTCTCTAGTCTTATTTTAATTTCTTGGGCTGAGTGGTCCCCAAAAACCGTGTTGAAAGTTTGTAGTGTGTATTCCATGGGCACATTTTTTTAAAAGTTTGTAGTGTGTATTCCATGGGCACATTTGTAAATATTTGGTCAAGGGTTGTGGCTGTGGTTTTAGTTACATGTGTTGGTGTTTTTACAGTGTCTTTTAAATTGAAAGTTGATAGTAGGTTTAATAAATCGGTTCTATGCTTGGACTCTTCTCCACAATCAATATTAAAGCCCCCACATATAATAATCTTCATATTTTGCTATGTAATCTTGTATAAAATATTTTCAAGCTTTTTTAACGAGATACTTATGTCACCAGTTGGTGCCCCATGTAAATACTAATTGTTCTATTAGGTATGTTTTATTATGGAACAATCCTAAAGTGATGTACCATTGTCCACCCAATCTGAACATCATAGTCCCTTGATATGATGCTTCAATGCCAACAACCCCTTGCCACTGGGATCATATCCTTGTGGAAAACCCAGATGAAAGGCCTGCTCTACCCATTCTCCCAGCACTTCAATTCCTGTTACAAGCTTATATTACACCCTCAGAGACTGGGCCTCCTATGTAAGCAAACCATATCATTCACCGGCTCTGCTATTTATATTGGTATGGCTACCAACCAGCTGTGAACCAGGATAAAAGGCCACCACCAGACTGTGGCTAAAAGAGCTAAATCAACCACCCTGTGGCACAAGATGCAGCTGAGCATACCATGCTTCATGTCAATTGCTCCTTTACAACCAAGTCATATGGCTATTCCCCTCCACCACCAGCTTTTAGGAACTAAGGAGATGGGAGTTATACTTACAACACACTCTGTTGTCCCAAAATTATCTGACTTCAACCCACAGTAAATTACACTGGAGTGTGCACAGATGTGGCAGATTTAAAGCTGTGTGGCTGACCCAGACTCAAACTTAGGACCTTTGCCTTTTGTGGACAAGTGTCTTACTTATTGAGCTATTTGCCTTTTGTGGACAAACTTATTAAGCTATGCTAGGAATTTTCATATTAACAAACATTTTGCTGTGCAGTGAAAATTTAATTCTGGAAACATCCCCCAAGGCTGTGGCTAAGGTCATGTCTCCAAAATATACTTTCTTCCAGTAGAACTAGTCTCAGAAGTTTGCAGGTGAGCTTATATGAATCTGGGAAAGTAGGAGACAATGTAGTGATGGAAATAAACTAGTGACAATGGGTTGTGAGTTGTGTTAGGTACAAAGCAAAGTGGCACAGTGGTACAAATTGGACTCGCATTCAGGAGGATGGTTGTTGTTGTTGTTTTTGAGGGGACTAAACATCTAGGTTATCAGTCCCGGATGGTGATTCAAACTTGCTTGTAGCCATCCTGATTTGGGTTTTCTGTGTTTTCTTAAATCACTCCAGGCACTCCTTTCAAAGGGCATGGCTGATCTGACCCCCATCCCCTACAAAAATTCTCCAAGCACGTGCTCCATCTCTAACATCCACAATGTTGACAGGACATTAAACCTTAACTTAATCTTCCTTCCTTTCCTTTTTTGTGTTTCATAATAGCTCAAAGGCTGTTGCAGAGTAAACTTTTCAGTATGTACTGAATATTTATTTATATTAATTCAATTCTTTTACAGGTCTTACTTACTTCTTCAAAGACAAGAAATTCTGGAGATTCAACAACGAGTTAATTAAGACTGATGATCAGTATCCACTGCCTGCTCCCCAAACTTGGTTTGGATGTCCGCCATAATCACAACTTCAGTATAATTTAAATGAGACTAATCTATTTCATCATGTGTAGGAACTCAAAGTACTAGTTTCCTCATAATGTGTACAGTGATATGTGTAATCAGATTACATTTTTAGATATTACACATGTTTCTCAACAACAGATAAAAACTTTGACAGAAGAAAAAAATATTTGTAATATATTGTAGACTTGTATATTTTCATTATAAGACACATATCTTACAAAAGACTGAACTTCTAGGTGTGTAACTGATGATAATATCAGGGAGGACAGTTTTACATATAGGGTTTTGACATTATTTTGCATAAGAATACTTATCTATTTAAATGATGTAGAGGATGCTTAGACATTTTCAGTATTATACATTACCCCAACACTTCAAGGAAATGCTGAGGTTTGTGCCAAAAATTGATGAGATCATTCATTAAGAAAATATTAATTCATATGTTGTTTCCTCTTTCCATTATTCATCAGTTCTTGTCCACTATAAAGTAACAAGCAAAGAGGAAGGTCCAATTAATGAGTATATGGTCATTCTAATTGTTTCTTCATTAAACATTTCTAAATTTGCTTTAAGTAATTTATATCAAATTATTATGAACTGGCAATGAACATTGAAATTAATTTAAATGACTGAACATTTCATATTATTTTATTAGAAGTGTATATAGTATGTTGAGAAGTACCTGTATGCTCACTTATTATTTTGTTGCTGACATTTAATTGCTTTTTATGTGGGTTTGAAAAAAAGTAGTCTTCTATTTTTTATTCAAATAAGAATTATTGCTCTCAAACAAATTAAAAATGTATAAATAGTGTCAGCTTTGTTTGGTCTCTAAGTACAAATTTTACCTAATTAAAGAAGGAATTTATTATTCTATGCATTGAGTGATTGTCTTATAAAAATCACGTGTTGAAGTATATTACTTCAGTTGCATTTTCATCTGAATTGCTGGTAGGAGTTGTAATCAAACAATATTTTGGAAAGGATAATTTGCTACTTACCACAGAGACGTCCGACGAGCCGCAAAAACATACACATAAAAGAATTTAGAAAAACTGAAGCTTTCAGCTTTTAAACCTTCATCTGCCAAAGAGAAAACACACACACACACACACACACACACACACACACACACACACACCACACTGTGACTATGATGTATGCAGACTGAAACACTTGTATAGGTGTATTTAGTATTATTAAATTATAAGGATTACAGTTTCATGTTTGTGTTTACTTGTAACATAAGTGGAAGAATTAGTGTTAGGGTAGAAGTAGTAAACATATCAACAATATTGCAGCTTGTTACTATCCACTGTGTGTGATTTAACTGCAGTATTTTGAAACATTAATGAAATCTCTACTTAGGCAACTAATTTACAATTAGGGTATGTAATGTTTTGTAATGTTGTTGACCCAACATCCAGTGTCACTTCAAATATGATGTAACAGTGCAGCTAAGTTTGCAAAATACCTGTATTTAATTACAAAGTTTGTGGCTGGAATTCAGTCAAAGTAATTGTACAAAATATTACCAATAAAATGAGAATAATGATTATCCACATTCCAATTTGTGTTTCAAATCTTTTTATTCTTCTACATGTTTCATCTATGCTCTGTATTATAATAAAGCTGAATGTCATAAACAATGTGAAGTTATTATAATAAACACCCAAAATACTATATTCTGAGTGACAAGAATAGAGTGAAACAAATTATAAAGATCACTTGATTGCAGTATATGCTACAATGCATTAACCAGATATTCTTTTGACGAATAGTCTAGATCATAGGCGCAAGTAGCTATGGGCCCACCGGGCCCTGGCCCCTCCCGAAATGTCATATGTGTGTGCCTCAGCACTCAATGTCAAATATATCATTATATATGAGTGGGCCCCCTCCGAAAAAAAAATCCTGGTTGCACTACTGGTCTAGATGTGGACTAAGATGAAAATATAAGGCAAATAAAGAAAATTCCATGAACATACCCTACCAGGAAAACAATGAGCTGAATTTTAGAGAGTAGGACAAAAACAGTCAGCACAAATTGGAATAGTACCTCCACATAGAAACAAATGGAGAACCTACCTGAAGCCCAACCTTAGGTATCTATTCTTTCTGTCAAGATACCATGAGTAAAGTTTCTATGAATTTTAAAATTTTCCCGGCGAATAGAATATCCACTGATATTTTCGGCTTGCAACTGGTTGTCAATGTATACACAGCATGATATTTTAACTTGGCATCCTTGTGGCTTGACGATGACTGCCCAGTTGAAATATCATACTGTGTATACACCGACAACCGGCTGCAAGCCCAAAATATCTTTGAATATTCTATTTGCCAGGAAATTGTTAAAATTCACATTAGATGCCTTTAAGGGAAGGAGATGACCTCATATGTATTAAGTTTCAGCAAGTTACATGGTAAAAGAGCATGTTCACCTGAGGATGACCGGCAGGTATCCAGTTGAAATATCATACTGTGTATACATCGATGACCGACTAGAAGTCCAAAATATCTTTGAGTGAAGTTTCTGTTCGCCAAAAGGTCTACATCGCTGGTACGAAATAATGGATTGAGTGCAAGTTGCAGACTTCAACCATTAATATTGGCAGACTGGGTATGGCATCATTTTCATGATTGATATCTCTAGTTATACCATCTGATTATTGGCAAAACAGTGGTTGTGTCCAGCTGTGCTAGTGATGTTACAGAACTTGTTAAATGGGGGTAACATTAAATTTCACATGGAAATTATTATTAGTTTAAGTAGTGGTATATCTCACAAACTACTGAACTGTTGTTTATATCTGACAAATATTTGTTGACAGTCAGGTGGTTGCAAATAATCCCTTGCCCTTTAAGGATGAAAATTTTTGAAAATGCTTGGAACATGTGTACAGATAATGTTCAATTCATACATGTTACAAAATGGAAAACTGGTGCCAGCTTCTATTGCTGAGGGCTAGGCAGATCCTATGAAACTGCCCAAAAAAATCAGATGGGACCATAGGTTTAGTTCATTGGCCAAGGAGAGTGGTGCTTGCTTACTTTGACAGAGTGGACTTGCAATGACCATTGTCAGAATATCATAGTCCATAACTCATCAAATAGAGACTGAGAAGACGCCCAACTTTACATCACATCTGAAAGTCTGCCCTGCACCGGCGTAAATGGGTACGTCGTAGCTGACCACCTCCGAGAGCCCTTTTTAGACCATGACTCCACCTTCTACAGGTGAGTAGAGGAAGGGGTTAAATTTTACTTACTATGCTTGCCGCCTAGTGTGTTGATGTTGGCAATAGATGAAAATGAGGGAGTTGTGTGACACTGTCATAAGCTAACTGCGTGATAGTATTTGATATCTAATGAGATTTGCTCATTTTCTAATAAGATTTCTTACGCAGTATAAACCGACACATTTCGTTGTTTGACATTTAATGTTTTGCTTTGTCACAATATGGTATGAGAGCTAATGCTGACAACAAAATGTTCCCTTTAAATGATAATTAATTTAGTGACCCGACAGTACATACAAGACCCTGTCAACCATAGAGCAGGAAAAGCATTAATCATTTACTTCAATATCAACATAATGCATTAGTTAATGCTATTCCTGCTCTCTTGTTCAGTCAGAAAATTAATTATCATCATAAAGGAAAATTTCATTATCAACATTAGCACACTAGACCACCACTGCCCTACATAAAACTTCACCATGTCGTGATTCATCGTAAGTTGTGAAAGAGGGGATGTATTGAACATTCTTTTTCGTCCTTTTATATTTTCATGAAAACTTTATTGTTAAAACGTATGAAAATCTGAGGAAGTTATTAGCTTTCCTTTGGGAGGGGGGGGGGGGTATGTAAATTTTCGCAGAGGGCGGCAAAATCCTAAAGCCAGCCCTGATTATTTACCAGTCATGAGCAGGCAGAATCTATGATATTGCTGGTTTGGTTGTGAGGCCTTCAATATGGTTCAGCATGAGAGGCACAAGACCACATTAGCTGAATTGCTCATCACATTTAAGGTAAATTCTCCCTTCACCAGTTTGCAACCATTTAATGATTTATTTTAGGTCCACTCCTGCTAAAGTAACTGACAAATGGAAGGCAGTTACAAGTCAGGTGTAGAACCAAGCCAAACAAGTCAGGTTTCTTTGATTCTTTGGTATTCATAGGTTGTACCCTACTTTAACACTTTCGCTGTGGCAGGAGCGCAGGCGCGCAACTCTCCAGTGCGGCCGGCAACGTGAGAGTGCGGGCTGGTAAAGCTCTTAAACGGTAGGTTCCACTCGGAGCCGACGCTCCTAAGCACACCTGAGCTACAGGCTGACTTCAAGACCTTGTAAGATCTATAGGATCATGTTCTATATTGACTTAATGATGACACCTTAGATGCATTACTTCAAATAAGCTTCAACTGTATTGTGGTCATGTTTTTAAGTCTGCCACATATATAATTTAAACAAGCAACAAATCCACCACATTCAGGAAAAAGGAAACTGGATTCATTTACTTCAAATGCGTATTTTTAAGATCGACTCTAATAGAGGTCGTCAATTTAGTAGCATGTTTGCTCCCGGTATGAGAGAATTACACATCTACATTTATCATAAACACCCAAGGGACACGTGGATGTGTGTAAATTGGTAAGAGAAACACACCCTATGTTGAGGCTTCTCTCGTGTCTCCCATCAATTCAATTGTGGTACTATTAAAACAAATTCAGTACAACAAATTCTTTCGCAAAAAACTTAAGTGAACGCTTTACAATGCAATAAGAAATAAGTCGACTTAATACAAAAGAAAACTTCATTTTCTGGGTACTCTAACCTTTTTATGCCCTAAAAAGAAACCATACAATGTCAAACTGTTGTCATTGATAATTGGAATTTGCCCAATATTATCGTGTTTTTGTTACTTATGGGAAATTATACAGCAGTTCAAGCAGTATCCAGGTTTGTCTGGGCAGGTTGTACTCTCGTATGGTGTATCAGTGCGCTTGCCTAGTTCCATGCACTTCTTACACCGCTTCCTCATAACTTGCTTCTTACCTGCTGCAGCTTCCCGCTTTTGCACAACATGTATTTGTTTGAGATGTTTCTTGGTCACATTTCGTGAAATGTCCATTGTTGGAAGTTAGCTCTTTATAATGTTCATTCTGTAATCGTACAAAGTCATTTTATTTCCTGAGAATTTTTTGTACAGATTTTCCAATCTCAATGCCATTTGAATACTGCACAATTCTCTCTCCTCTCCCAAGTTTTGCCGATACAAAGTCTTCAGGGGTATATTTTCTATTTAATTTCAGAGTAACTTTGGAATGTATTTTTAGGTTCAACAGAGTTGTAGCTAAATGAGAACTGTTATAATAATTGTCCAAGTAAATACGATGACCAACATAAGGCATTTCTGCCATCAAATGCAAAACGACCTTTTCAGCGTGATCTTCTCCCCCCCCATGTCTCCACTACTTCCGTGTACACAGCGCACTTATTTATGAAACCGTCTGGATTGTTGATCATTTACATCTTAATGCCATATTTATTACATTTGCTTTTTATGTATTGTCTAAATGACAATATTCCCCTCCAAAGAAACATTGATTCATCTATTGATAAATCTCTTCCCAGGTAATACACTTTAAGACATTCTTGTATTAAAATAATACAATATAATTTATATAAACGATCGACTGGTTTCGGGTTTCCTGAAGTGGATATTTTACAAAATGCAGAGAGCTTATACTCATCGCTATTCCTATAGTCTCAAACAGTGGTTCTTTCTTCCAGTAGTCTTGTAATCGCAGATATTTAACATTACCCATTTGTAACAAAACACCTAGGAAAACTAGTAATTTGCCTTTACTTGGAGGTTTCCATTTACAGATCCTAGATCCCTCTTTTGTATTTTCACTCAGCAATATGTTGACTGCATTATCGTTCGTCAACAACAAGTTGCAACAACAATTTGTCTGTTACATATAATCTGAAGAAATCTATAGGGGAATTGCCAGCAGGATGAATTTGCAAAACTACTTCCTCTCTAAATGGGTGATATATTATATTTTATGTGGTTCTTTATGCCAAGACTCAGCTGGATTATCTCCGTGTGGCAGGTCAGGATCTTTCTCGTTGTCAATTTCCACACAGTTGTTGTGATCCATATTGTCAGATTTGGAACTGTCACGAAACAGATTTGAAAGCTGTGCTTCCATGCTATCATCACTCTGCAATTCTAATGCAGCCTCTAAGTGAAAATCTCCTTGGTATGCCTCGTCCGCAATACACAGAAAATCACTGTCATCTAGTACATCAAGTAACTCTTCCTCTGCAATTTAACACTTTACCTGATCCTTTTCATATTGGAAGGTCCAGGTGTCGGTTCATTAGCCACTAATATATATATATATATATATTTTATAGAGGAAAAATTCCTAACAGGAAAAATATACGTAAAAAATAGATGAAGTACACTTACCAGGCGAAGGGGCACAGGCAGTAATAGCAACAAATAAACACACAGACACACACACAAATGCTAGCTTTCGCAGCCTAGCTGCTTCATCAGGCAGAAGGGAAGGAGAGGGAAAAGGAAATGATGAGGGTTTTAAGGAAGGGGGTAAGGAGCCATTCCAATCCCGGGACAGGAAAGACTTACCTTTCCTTTTCCCTCTCCTTCCCTTCTGCCTGATGAAGCAGCTAGGCTGCGAAAGCTAGCATTTGTGTGTGTGTGTGTGTGTGTGTGTGTGTGTGTGTGTGTGTGTGTTTATTTGTTGCTATTACTGCCTGTGCCCCTTCGCCTGGTAAGTGTACTTCATCACGAATATTAAGACGAAAAATTCCTAGCAGGAAAAATTAAATATAAAAAATAGATGAAGATTACTCACCAGGCGAAGGAGCACAGGTGTAACAGCATCACAAATAAATAAATGAACACACACACACACACACACACACACACACACACACACACACACACACACACAAACGCAAGCTTTCGCAACCCAGTTGCTTCTTCAGGCAGAAGGGAAGGAGAGGGAAAAGGAAATGATGAGGGTTTTAAGGAAGGGGGTAAGGAGCCATTCCAATCCCGGGAGAGGAAAGACTTACCTTGGGGGAACAAATGGAGGGTAAACAAATGCACACACACCCACACATTCCCACAGACACAAGTACACATAGGCAGACATACTGTAGAAAGCTTTCTACAGTATGTCTGCCTATGTGTACTTGTGTCTGTGTGAATGTGTGGGTGTGTGTGCATTTTTGATTTTCTGTCCTCATGCCCAGAAATGAGACACACCCTTCCCACAACTCTTAAAGTCAACTAACTCCAGTTACATTTGAAGTGTGTTCTTTACATTTGTAAACTTACAGGCTAGCCACTCAGCCACTGAAACAGATTGTGAAACACTCATCATGGTTATGCTACAAATGTACAGTTCTTACATTTCAACTGTTTCTATGTCCATTAAATAATGATTTTTCAAAAAATAAAAATTATACAATGAATTAAACTGAAACAATTCTTTAAATATACTACATCCTATTGCTTCTATTTGATGTTGAACCTCTAAAAAAATGGTAAAATTGTGAACCCTAACGCTAAGCAAGCGAAATGATCTGCTTTTGGGCTCTAAAATATTGTGACTGGGCAATCTTTTTGCCTCATTGTAAATAAATTGTAACAGAAGGAGCAATATAATTGCTGAAGATGTTTCAATTCTGCCTTTGCAACCACAAGAAAATATTTCTTCCCCTACCAAATTAAACAGCAATAGTAATATTTGGGCTGCATTTAGAGAGGGCTACAATTAGTATGGTTCACATTAATTACAGCTTCTTATATATTTTGTAAACAGGCATTTCCCTCAAATCTGACAAAGTTTGTAGTCGGAAAGGCTGTTTCTTCTTTTACCATTATGATTTCTTTGGCCAATGGGAGCCTCTTTCTCTCGCTGAACTTGATTGGATTACACTTCACTTTAGTTCAAATTCACATACAGTGTCTTCATACAAATTTTTTCTTTCTTTCTTTCTTTTTCTTTTGCAAGAATGCACTTCACAATATATTAAAAATTGCTCATAAAAAAATTAGTGATGGTAGTGTGGGAATCTGACAGATTGCAATGTGAAAGAAAACTGTTTTAAAGACATTTATTTTACAACTGTAATTTTAACATTTAAACCAGTTATCTACAAAAATAAAAATATTTCATGAAACAAAATCCGGTTGTTTGAAGCAAAAGATTTAAATATACTGTCATTTGAAAATACTGAATGGTACAGATCTACATCGTATCTGTGATATTTCTGTGCCATGGCCAAGTTACATGACAACTGCATTTGTTTGAGTTTCACTCAAAAATCATTACAATACTCATCAGGCACCAAATCACAAAAAAGATGACCTTTTATTTAATACTAGATAGCAATTACATAATAAAATTTGAGTATTGAGTATTTACACAATGATACCACACTCACTTTAACAAAGTAAAAAATACATCCGCAATACCATTGAAACTGAATTACATACTACATAAAAATGTTTTTTGCAAATTTTATGCTAAATAAAAAGGAGTTCAAAATAAAAGATTACTGAAATAAGTGTCATACAAAAAGTTCAATGGCAAGCTCAGCAGAACAATTCAGATAAATTTCTGTCTATGGTTACAAAATCAAGACTCATTTCAAATAAATTATAAAACTACAGTTACATGAACTGCTTTGAACAATGAAGTAACTTGGCCCATACTGAAGGTGGAAGTTTAAGGATGCCAGAATATATAATGCATTCCAGCCTTTTTCAGATCCAATGGTTGTTTTGTTTTTCTAGCTGCAACAGGCCTGAGGAGTAGGATCCAAACCAGAGCGTTTTGTTATGTACAGCCTTGTAAACTCTTCTGCAGTTGTTGGATGAATACCTACAGTGGTTACCAGTTTCTCCATAGTAAGACCACACCTGGAAAATGAATTTTGTTTCAACTCTCCTCCAACGTAAGGAAGCAATATTGTAACAAATGAAAACCGGTATGAACGTGGTTCAGACCGGTAAGAATGAAGGAAACAGACATGACAAAGATACAATCTACAGCAATCTGGAGAGAGAGAGAATATTTTAGACTGTGGTTGAAAGGGATCGCATGG
The DNA here is from genome assembly GCA_026315105.1 of Locusta migratoria. Classification (NCBI taxonomy): domain Eukaryota; kingdom Metazoa; phylum Arthropoda; class Insecta; order Orthoptera; family Acrididae; genus Locusta; species Locusta migratoria. Next base: position 675,283,859 of record CM048744.1, read on the forward strand.
GGGAGGCTACATCATGCAATTACAGTAGGATCCCATTTTGCAAGGGAAATCAAGAAAACGGTGTAATGTTCCAGAAATTACTTTTCAAGCAGTAAAATTTGCATATAGATTCCCCGCTTGCATTTTCATAGTTTACACACGATACACATACATACAGGTGTCAAAATACTCACTAACACCTTTATTATGTAATAAAAGTTAACAGAATTTTGTAATGTGTAGCCCCAAGCAAAACTGCAAGTGATAACTTTATAGGTAGTAAAAACTTCTGATTTCATTCAACATAGTTAAAGCTATGTGAAATTCTTATATGCTACTAGCTTAAACCCGCAGCTCCGCTCGCAAGTTGGTTGATTATGATAGATAAGCTATCTTTCAGTAGTATGCTATGAAACTGGTTTTGAAGGGTGAAATGAAATACAATACCTTCTTTAGAAACAAACATTTTTAATTAACATTCAAATAAAAAAAAATTTATGTGAAGTGCTTAATGATTTACAATAAATAATACATACATTATTCCTTATAGCCTGTGTTGCAATATCTCAACACGTATAGTGAGAGTAATTTCAAAATTGATTTTAATTTCATTTTAGGGCATTCTGGTAAACTACATTATATGTAGTATTGTACTTTATGTAATGTGTGAAACGTGAAATCTATTTCTTTCTTTTTTAAGAGATGTATTAAAAGAAATTTCTTTTTTACTGCTTTATTTATTTTTATATTTCCTTACTCGTATGCTTATCCTTACAGAGAAAGAATTGAAGACATTGTAGCATGCATAGACCAAGATATGGTTTGTGGCATCACGTTTCGCTGTATGTAAACTCCTTGCTATAAGAGTCGCAAACGTCATCGCTGGCCTCCAATCCGAATTTTTTTATAATTTGACGACTTTCAACCACCATATCTTCCACCCCCTTATAGCTATCGGCTTGGAACTGCTATCGTGTACAATGGGAGACTTCGGGCAACAATTACACACAGACCATTCGTTTGCTTTCTGTAGTTTTCACTGCAGAGCAAAATATTAAAAAACCACACACACACACACACACACACACACACACACACACACACACACACACATAATTTTATATACACTGGTAACTTTCCATCCCAATATACTCCACTCTTTTATCATTATCAACCCTCAAGCAACAATGCAACCATTTTCAAAGAGTAAATATAATTCTCAAAGAGTAATTATTGTTCCGCATTTCGCATTATATTCTTCAAATTACTAAATCTCTAACAGATCGCAATAAAACAGTGCCTAAAACCTTCCTCAAGTATAAATTAGTAACTGTACAAATATTTAAGTCTCTGCGTCTTGTCATTCGGACATGATAAGCGTACACCGAACAGACATTCACATTTATAGATATAGATAAATGCTAAATAAGTGTTATAAACATTAAATATTTAAATTTTAATGACTTTACTAAACTTGGCTATTTCTGTGAAATTTATTACTCATGTGCTAAAACATCTTAATATAGAGACAGGAGGCTTTTTTATTACTGTTTATAATACGTCCACAATTATGCCAAGTCAGCAAAAATTAAAACTGGTAATAAATAATGGATGCACGTCAATCAATCTCTCCCCCCCCCCCCCCCCCCCATGTGTACCACATCGTAGTTTGGTAATTTGTAGTCAGCTCTAGTTGCAAGCATGTCAGGTTCAAGTGTGGAGCAAGCTGTTTCTTGAAATGGCCTTCCCGATCACCAGATCTCACTCCGTGTGACTTTTTTTGTAAATGCTCATCATCAATGAACCCTCTAATTATTAAGAAAACAAGCATGCATTATACCATGAAAGATCAAGTTTTTTCAGTCAATAGATATATCCAAGTAAAATAAATGAAATGCATTTCTTTGTAAGAAATACATTAGCAATAACAAATTTAGCCACTACAATAGTTTTAAATTTATGTTATTGACAAATTTATAAAAATTTGTATTAAGAAAATTACTTACTTTACTGCAGAAGCAAATCCTTGGATAACTTCACCAGCTTGAGGACCTACAAAATGCATTCCCAGCACTTTCTGTGGTAATTCACGCAGAGCGACTACCTTGAGGTAACAACGAGCAGGATTTCTTTGTGGTATGAAGAACTCTGTGGGCTTGTAAAAAGCATGGAATACTTCAATCTTATCAGCTCCAAATCTTTCTAGAGCTTTTTCCTCACTGAGACCCACAGTCCCATACTCCAGAGGTGTGAACACAGTTGTTGCTACATTTTCATAGTCCATTGTGTGTGTACTATCACTAAACAGACGCTGTGCTAGTAATTTTCCAGCGTGGATTGCCACTGGAGTGAGTTCCGGTTTCTCCTATATAAAGAAATAACAATCACTTATTAACAACAGTTACAAGAATATGAATGGGACTAGTGAGTCTCATATTTGTCTGAGAGACACAATCATCATAATAAAAGTTAATATTTTAAATGTGCTACCATTCTTTGAGGAAAAACATAATAAGATAGGAATTGCATTCTATCATTGTTGAGTGAGGTCCAAGTGAGAGTAGGTATGCGTCGTATCTGAAAGAAAGATTGGTGCACCTGTGAGGGCAGACAAGATTAAGATGGTTGAGAATGTCCGCTAAAAGGGAGCCTCTTCTGGCAAGAGGCCGGAGAACCCCATAGGGGGTGGTGGACATTGAAATCGCCTATCAACAAAAAGGGGGAAGGAAGTTTGGCAACAAGGTGCAGCACATCTGCCCTACTAAAGGCAGAAGACGATGGGGTATAGATGTTACAAAGGGAGAAGGAAAAGGTGGGAAGAATGATGCAGACGGCAACTGCCTGTAGTTGAGTGTGCAGTGGAATAGGATGGTAGTATATGTCATCTCTAATGAGCAACATAACCCCTCCATGGGCTGCAATACCCTCCATAGGGGCAGGTCAAAATGCACGGAGGTATATTGGGAAAAACTATGTTGTCGCGTGGGCGTAGCTTCGTTTCTTGAAGTCCGACCACAAATGGACGGTGCAGTCTGAGTAGAAGTTTCAATTCATCTCTGTTGGAACGAATGCCGCAAATATTCCATTGAAGGAGCGCCATGATAAAAAATGAGAGAAGAAAAGAAGATAAAGAGGAATAAGCATGTTAGGTCACCTCGACGGCCACTGAGGACCAGACTTTGAGGGAGCACTACTGTCACCATCTAGAGGCAGAGAGTCATGTTCCATAGGTTCAACTGATACCTCTGCCGGTAAAATGCCAGTTGCCCGGCTAACAGTAGTGCGTCCCGGCGAGACAGAAGATGATCGGGGCCGACTACTGTTGGGCGGTGTGACAGATGGGTCACGCCTCGGCGGGGAAGGAGAGGAACTCTTTTGTTGGCTCTTCTGGAAGAGTGACGGTGAGAAGAGGCACCAAAGAGAAGACAATTCCCTGCTGAAATAAAATAGCACAAAGCACACTCACAGCCACATAAAGACACCAACATAACACGACCTCCAAGTAGGAGAGGGTAATGCGTCTGAAGTTGGTATACGTCCCACCAACTGGCAAAATGTCATTTTAGAAGCACGTTGTTCCTCAACAACAATGCAACTTTAAAGGATTCATACATACTGAGTAAAGCATCAGTGTTGCCTAGGAACAACACTGGAAATTAACGAGTTAAGTATCATTGCTGATTCCGAGTGATTTTTGAAGAGTAAAAGGAATTCCAGTTCAAATTTAGTGCAATCTTCAGAGGCATTTGCTGTATTATAATAAGTACAAATTAAAGAGAAAGCCAATGTTTATCACCAAGACAAAATTTATAGCACTTAGTGTCTTGTCATGATCTCTGGCTTATTTACACTGAAATAAAATCATTTTTGTGCTCTTTCACTTACTGTTAATGAAAGTATTTAAAAGTTGGGAGGAAAAAAATCATGTGTACATTTTATCTGATTCTGAGTACAGGGGTTAATCCAGGACTTTGCATTAAATAAGGATTCCACTGCTGGTGTTTCATGCTACTAAAGCAGGTTCCATAACTACAAGTTTAAATCCTGTCGCTGTCTCCAGTCAGTGGGACAAGACCGTGATATGCAAAGCCCTGTGGATACAACAATTGGTTGCAGCTTAAGTTGAAATCAACATCAGGGGGGGGGGGGGATGTTGGCAGTGCTTCATATGCTGGCAATACACCACATTTCACACAGCCAAATAGAAGGTAAGAAACAATGGCATGAATTTATACTGCCAAATTTAAAGTGACTGCGTGGTTTGTTGTTTTTACAAGCTGTCTGTGAGAATCTACTACCTTTATGTTGTTATGACAGGCCATTCAATTTAAGGATGTAGCCGAGTGAAATGATATTGTGCAATCGTTAATTTTTACAATAGAATTTGATCCATTTATGTTCACACAGCCACATCCCAAACCCCATAATTAAATTTAAAGACATAAGTCATTCGAAACACTAATCATTTGCAGTGGAAATTAGCTGCATGGTGAAAATGTAATAAGTCATTTTCCTTCGAAACAATGCTGTCTTACTTGGAGCACGTAAAAATTCACTCACACTGCTTCACCTCAGCTGGCCGACACTGACAACATTCCCACACCAACACCCTAGTACAGTACACAGCTGACCGTCTGTTGAATTTTACTATCAAGGGTCGGGATTAGAATCAGAATAGGGTTGAGAGCAGTATGTTTACTTACATGCAGAACATCGCCAACTGCAAAAATGTGTGGTACGTTAGTACACTCATCAGAGACAGCAATCTTGCCAGATTCAGGAAGAGTTTTCACTCCTGCTGCACTTACAGCAAGTTCAGTTGTCAAAGCACGGCGACCAACTGCAAACAACACCGTGTCATAGACATCCTGAAATGAAATGTAAAACCAAATTTTAATCATGGCACATTGTTGATGAAATAAACTATACTTCTGCTAGTACCTCACCTACTTTCCCAACTTCACAGAAGTTCTCACGCAAGGTTCACAAGATAACTCACATGAAGTTTGGAAAATAGGAGGTGAGGTACTGGCAGAAGTTGTGAGGACAGATCAGAAAGTGTGTCGGGATAACTCCAACGGTAGAGCATTTGCCTGCAAAAGGCAAAGGGCCCAGTTTTGAATCCTGGTTCTGGCACACAATTTTAATCTGCAAGGAAATATCATATCAATGCACAATCTGCTGCAAAGTGAAAGGTTCATTTTACTTCTATGATATTTCTTTAACATCTCTTCTCTGATAAGAATGTGGGAAAAAGGGAACACCTAAATCTTTCTGGTTTTAATCTGATTTCACTGATTTTATTACAATGATTATATCTTCCTATGTAGCTGGGTGCCAACAAACTATGTTTGCATTTGGAAGACAATGTTGGCGACAAATTTCATAAATAAATAACTTTTTTCTCTTAATGATTTCCATTCCAACTCTTGCATCATTTCTGCGACACTCTCCCCTATATCGCAATAATACAAAACAAGCTGCCTTTCTCTGAGCTTTCCCTATATCATCTGTCAGTCCCCCTTGGCGGGGCTCCCACAATGCACTGCAATACACCAAACTTGGATGCACAAATGTAGTGTAGACTGTTTATTTAATAGAACTCTTTCATCTTCGAAGTGTCTTGCCAATGAAACATAGCCTTTGATTTGTCTTCCCTACAATATATCCTAGGTGTTCTTTGCAATTTAAGTTGTTCGTAATTGTTACTGGTAGGTATTCAATTGAATTACAACCTGTTCATTTGACTGATTTATCATGCAAATGAAGTTTAATGAATTTCTTTTAGTGCTCATACACACCTTTCATTATTTAGGGTCAACTGCCAGTTTTTTTTACCATGCAGATATTTAACTGATTTTGCAGTTGCTTTTGACCTTCCGGTGACTTTACTAACTGATAGATGACAGTATAATCCGCGAACAGTCTAAGAGAACTGCCCAGATTGTCTTCTAAATCATTTTTAAAGATAATGAACAGTAGGGAACCTATAACACTTTCCTGCCAAACACCAGATATCACTTCTGTTTTACTTTATGACTTTCTGTCAATTACAACTTACTGTGTCCTTTCTGACAGGAAATCATGATGTGATCTCACAACTGTGGCGATATTCCATAAACACACAATTTGATTAGAAGACACTTGTGTGAGACAGTGTCAATAGCCTTCTGTAAGTATAGAAATATGGAATCTATTTGAAATCCCTTGTCAATAGGACTCATCACTTCACGTGTGTTTATCAGGAATGATCTCTTCTGAATCCTTGTTAACTATGGATCAATAGGTCATTCTCTGAGGTACTACATAAGATTTGAGTAAAGTATTTGTTCTAAAATCCTACGACAAACCGATGTCAATGATATATTTTGAGAATCACTCCTATTGCCTTTCTTGAATATTGTAATGACCTGTGCAACTTTCTAACTTTCCAGGCTTTGGGTCCGGATCTTTCTCCGAGTGAGTGGTTGTGTATGATATCTAGGTATGGCGCTACTGCATACTATGACAGGAATCTAATTGGTATACAATCTGTACCTGAAGACTTGCGATAAGTTGCTTTAATACTCCAGGGATATCTACTTCTAAATTACACATGCTTGCAGCTGTTCTTGATTCAAATTCTGGAGTATTTTGTTCGGTTTTGAAGGCATTTTGGAAAGCTATGTTTACTAATTCTGCTTTAGCACAATTGTCGTCAGCAGCGTAACTATTATGTTTTCCCACTAGCGTAATTTACACAGACTTTCTTGGTATTTTCTACCAAGTTATTTGACAGTTTCCTTGTGGAAACTATAATAAGCTTCTCGCATTAAAGTTTGTGCTAAATTTTGAGTTTTTGTAAAAGACTGCAAGTCTTGGCAATTTTGTGTGTTTAAATTTGGCATTTTTTTCTTTTCTTTTGCAAGAGTGATCTAATCTGTTTTGTGTACCATGGCAGGTCAGTAACCTCTTTTTAATTTGTTTGGTATAAATCTCTGAATACATGTCGATATTATGTCTTTGAATGTAAGCTACATCTGTTACACACTCAAATTGTTTCGAAAGACTGGAGATTCTCACTTGGCGAACTGTTAATTCAATTTTTATCCACTTTTTGAATAAATATATTTTGTTTAATTTTTGCAAATTTGGGAAATCCAATGTGCAGTCTTGCTATGACAACTCTGTCTTCACTAATCCCTGTGGGTTATTTTTTTATGCTCTTTAATAACTCCAGATTATTTATTGTTTCAAGGTTATGTATGTTTTCACAACTATTTACTATTCTAGTGGATTCATGAACTAACTGCTCAATGTAATTTTTGTAGAATGCTTACAATACAATTTTAGTTGACTTTTATGCTTGCTTCCGGTTTTGAACACATTTTCTCTAACATATCAAGGGCAAGTTAAAGTTGATACCAATTAAAAGGTTATGCTTTTGGTGACTTAATATCAGAACTGCTTAAAATATGACAAATGGTTACATTATTTTGTTCATATTTGTTAATATGGCAAAGACCACAACTATTAAAATGATAATGAACCCATGTATGATCACTTCCTATTTCTTAGTACACACTAAAAAATACAGTAACCGTCTGAGAAGCAGCTTCTAAAACAAATGAAAATAATTTAAATAGTTAAATGCTGGCAAAGCATTCTTAGTCTGATAACCACAGGCAACATGACAAAGTGAAATGAGTCAGATCAACACTGGGCATGATATAAAAGTTTGGAAGAGGTAAGAAAAACAAAAAAACTTAATTCTAGGTTGGCAAAGTTGCTCAATTTTCTCTAAGCATCAATGAGCAACATTGCCAAGTTATACTAAACATGCCACACATACACATTCATCAAACAAAGTTCATCTTCTCTTACTCGGTTGCAAGTGTACATCCATTAAACAAGAATTCAAATCAAATCAATGAAACATTTATTACCTGATCTTCTGTGTTGTCTGTAACCTTTTTCCAGCGCACCAGAAGCCTATTATCAGCCTGCTTTTCCACAGATAATGGTATACACTTATGTAAAAATTTCACACCACGTTCTGCCATTTCATCTGCAATTAATCCTGCCATTTGCTGATCAAAGCCTCGGAGTACCACAGAACGTACCATTACTGTAGCATCATATCCCAGGCCATTAAGAAATCCTGCACATTCCAGTCCAATATCTGAATTAAAACATTCAGGAAATTTAACTTCAAGACATGTTAACTGATATACTATGTGAGGTAGTAAGAAAGAAGAAGAAAATAATAATAATAATAATGTCCCCCCCCCAACACACACACACACACACACACACACACACACACACACACACACAGAGAGAGAGAGAGAGAGAGAGAGAGAGAGAGAGAGAGAGAGAGAGAGAGGAGGGGAACATTCACATGGGCACACTTCTGAGACCACAACCGTCATCTCAGAATGCTAATTCCAAATTCATAGTGTGACAGACAGAGCTGAAGATAGTGTGTGAAGTGTGTCTCTGTGATTGTGGGAATGGTGTCTCTTTTCTGATGAAGTCTACTGACCAAAAATTGAAGTTCTGTTTGTATGAGCTGCTTTTTTATGTACCTGCTGCAGCTCAACATACATCTTTGCAGCCAGTTATAAAGTAGCCTCATTATATTGTGCAATTTCAACCTGGACTTTCCATTGTTAAACTATTCTGAGAGTTATATCAAAATTTTCTGGATTGTGTTTTTCTTGTACATACATCACACTGAAAAGAGTTGTGTATTTGTGTATTGAAAATTTTGTTTGTTGAAACCAACAAATTACTAGATGGTGAGTGTTTGAAGAAAAAAGGATACAGCCAGCACCAACAATCAGTGTCTTGCCAGGAGGATTTTGGAGACTGAAGATATCATCACTTGTAATGCCATATTCAATGGCACCTGGAATGTCTGGATACCTTGGTCGTCCTCCCACAGCAATCACAAATTTTTCTGCACTTATTTTGCGTTCCTTGCCATTTTTATCAACAGCATTTATTTCATGCTCATTAAGAAAGTATCCACGGGCATTAACGTAATCAATTTTCCTAAAAACAAGTTTAATGGCAATTTAACAAAAATTATTAACATGCATTTCATACACAAACAATAAAAACAATTATTCATACAGCAAAAGAGTTTGTTAGAACTTGAACTTCTAAAAATTAACTACAAAAATGTAGACTTTTACAAATTTGTGTTCAGTAAACAATCACAAACTACCACTAGCCGAAGAGCTCTGTATGTGTAACTGCATTAAAATTCCGAATGAAACTTTCATTCTGCAGCAGAGTGCGCGCTGATATGAAACTTCCTGGCAAATTAAAATTGTGTGCCGGAACCGGGACTTGAACTTTACTTTCGCGGCATCGTGAGTCGTGTCGGGATACCTTAGTCGATAGAGCGCTTGCCCGTGAAAGGCAAAGGTCCCAGGTTCGAGTCCCGGTTCCAGCACACAATTTTACATTAAAATTGTTTTATTAATCTATTAAATTATAATGAACATGTATTTTACTCACAGAACATTCACAGACAACAGGTTATAATTCAAATGATCAATTACTACTGAAAGTAAACTTTTTTTACATGAAGAGTGTTATAGAATTGAAGGAAGTTTAAGTTTTACAGCCAAGAGAAGACCTACTATATACTATATACACCAAACCACTAATTATTTTGTACCTTTAACTATCAGATAAAAAACCCAAGATAAAGACACAGAAATAAAGAAAAAGGAAAACCAATGTCAATGCCAAGAATTACAGTTAAAAATTAACTACTGACATGTTATCAACATATGTTACAGGAAGGAACTGGAATGCAAACTAGCTCAGTTGCTTCATCAATGAACTATCAAAATATTTAGATTTGAAGTGAATGTAACAAATGACTGGCAACTTAATTACCGTAAACTGGGACAACATTGCCAAGGTGGGCAACTTCACCACTTCTTAAAAAAAAAAAAAAAAAAAAAAAAAAAAAAAATATTATATATTTAGTACTAAATCAAGTTCCTTCATCATCCAATAGAGGAACCAAAGCTTTCATTACACAAGGCAAACAATGAACATGAGATATTTCTCACATTTTAGGTTTATTCATTGTTTCCTGACCTTTCTGAAGCTTCAAGGCTCAGCCCACTTGTTCTAATGTAAGTGAAAACTATTTTTTTTTTTTTTTTTTTTTTTTTTTTTTTTTTTTTTTTTTTTTTTTTTTTTTTTTTTGTTCATTGTAACATGTCACAACATTTCAGAATTACTTTTAGAAATGATTGTTTGTGTGTGTGTGTGTGTGTGTGTGTGTGTGTGTGTGTGTGTGTGTTTTGCATGTTTAGTATAACATTATGTTGCTCATTGATGCTTAGAGAAAATGGAACAACTTTGCAACCAAGAATTAAGTTTTTTGTTTTTTCTTATCTCTTCCACACTTTTATTGTTATCAAGCATTTATGGTCTCTTTACATGTTGTTAAAATGCCAAGGCTCATTAGAACCAAACTGACACTATGCTCTATGGGTAGCTGTCTTTTCAGTAACATATAGGCAAATGAGCTGCAAAAAAGTAGAGAAAGAAATTCAATATTCTGAATAATAGGTTTGTTGGTTATTGCAGGTTTTAAGGGGACTAAAAATCTAAGTCATCAGTACCCTATTAGAGGGGGAAACCCCAGGCAGTACAGAGTGGCATCACAACCTGAAACAACAGTGGCAACATAAAAGGATTACATAAATGAGAAGACAAGAGAAACCACCAGCCAAAAGTTGGACAGATTGACTAAAGATCAGAAACAGATTAAACTAGTATGGGTGTAAGTCTAAAGAGTCAGGGTAAAGTAACTACCACTAAATGCTAAGACAGAAACGAGCTGCGCAAATAAGACATTTAAGGAAGGAGATGATCTAATTGGTTTTAACAACAACTCACAGGTGGAATGTAGACAAGATATCTTTTTGCAGTCTTTTATTTTAAGACTACCGGTTTCAATAAACTACGTCATCTTCTTCAGATCAGCGTTTTCTACAAAACGTTGGTCATACTCTTTCACATGTTTGGAGTAACGTTAAAATATTCACATAAAAACCATGCACAAAATTACAATTTTTAAAATTACTCCAAACATGTGGAAGAGCATGACCAATATTTTGTAGACAATGTCGATCTGAAGATGACGTATTTCAATTGAAACAGGTAGTCATAAAATAAAGGACAGCAAAAAACCAATGTTGGCTACATTCCATTTGGGAGTAGTTGTTTAAAACACAAGGTAATGTCATTTTTAGAGGCATCATCACCAAGAGTTAAAAGGCGCACAGCAGGTAGATTGGGACTCTGCTGCAAAAAAGGCGTAAAGGGGATAGTCTAGCATGAGACTACTGTTATGAGAATGCCACAGCAACACCAGGACAGGTCCTCACAATGGAGAAGATGGCCATGCATTAGCCACGTATCGCCTATACATATGTGACTGTGAATAACCGAGTTCCTATGAGAGGGCCTGAGGGAGGACTTCCATGAGACCATAAACAGCACCATCACATGGAGCTTGTTTGGTATGCTCGAGCCACAAAGACCTTGCAGTGCAATCTAAATCTGATATCCCTTTCTGGGATACCAATATCCAGGGGCTCGGAAATGGTGACCTGCTAGGCTGTTGCCCAAGTCGTCTTCACACTCACAAGGTGGAGCTTTTCGCATTTCCTTTTAGTCTCTGCATAGAACAAACTATCCAGAGCCTTATATTCCATAATTTTTCTTTTTCTTTTATGCATAACTGAGCAATCAAAAGAGCAAGGGGATGGAGTCGTCCACAGTAAACACAGACGGAAGGAGATGCAAAAGGGATGTTTGGGTGTGATGCAATGTCCCCATTCCTGACAGGTCGAGTTGGAATCACTTCGGGAGGGCATGTGTCGAAACATCCAGCACTTGAAATGTAGGGTTTAACATAACACCAGAAGATCATCGCCTAAGCCTTTTTGGGCAACGAACTGCAAATGAAGTGAACTCCTCGCTGCTCTAATTTCTTGTGTAATGCATCATCTGAGTGCAATAAAAGAATATAATTCCCTGGACCACGTTCAGGCTCTTTTGGGGAGTGATGCTAATGGAAACAATGCTATGGTGATGATGTCATTATCAGTACTGACCCGGATCTCATCTTGGACATTCCCTCCACTTCTCAGAAATTATCCATGAAAAACAAAGTATTTGTTTTCATAAAAGATTCTCACCTGTTCTGCTGCAAAACAAGTATCGAGGGGTTTAAGCCTCACATTGATTATGGACACTAATGTTCCTCCTGAATGATTGGGGGTAATATGTCACTGCATTGTATTCCGTTCTTCCACACTTGAGATGCTGGAGTCATTTGTTTTGCTTGTTTCACTTTGGTCCCATGAGCAGCTAGGGAATACGGTCCATCGAGATAGAGGCCACCACGCCTGAGTAAACCTAATACAACTGAGACAATGAGAAGGAAGAGAACCTCAAACACGTTCTCATTTGTATAGATAGAGGAATGGCTCTTGATGCCCCTGACGTAAGGCTCAAAGTGATACATGTATTGGATTTGATGGGGAAGCAGCTTTCAAATTTCAAAAGTAACTTGCCAGATGATGACGGGCAAGCTCACCCCCTTGCCAATTTTTGTGTGTGAAAGTCCGTCTGTCTGAACGCAAAATATTTAACACAGATCTATCATGAATCAGTTTAAAGAAATACATGGAAGCAGTTCACAGGTAAGCAGCTATGTTCGTTACTGGTAGGTTCGACCAATGTGCAAGTGTCACGGGAATGGTCTGAAACTCAAATGGGTATCACTGGAGAAAAGGCAACATTCTTTTTGAAAAAATATGTTGAGGAAATTTACAGGGCTAGAATTTGAAGCTGAGTATAGAAAGATCTTGCTGTTGCCTACTTACATTTCATGTAATGATCACAAAGACAAGATAAGAGAAATTAGGACTAGTACAGAGGCATATCAACATCCTTCCCGTCCCCCCATTCTATTTGGGTGTGTAATAGGAAAGGAAATGCCTAGTAGTGGTACAGAGTACCCTCCGCCGTGCACCTTACAGTGGACTGTGGAGTATATGTGTAGATGTAGAAGATCAGCTGAAACCATACCTTAGTCACCTGAAGGACTATGTAGGAGCAAAAAGGAGGGAAGATTAAGACTTAACATACCATCAACAACCTGGTCATTAAACCAAGAAGAGAGGAAAACCTGACTGATGATGGGGAGTTCTGAGATATACCATAATCATAGAAAAGATAGGAAGGGAAATGTTTCACTTCCCAGACATGCTTATCTAAATGTACAAACTGTGCACAAAGTGAACCCACCTTACAATCAAAATTTTCCTTGTCTTGTGAAACTGTCATAGATTTCTTTTAACTTTTAAAATTTGAATTTTGGTGTTTACTTTTCTGTATGCATTTCTTTAAAACCATCATTACATTAAAGTATTTAATACTAATGTGTAAATAGTTTTCAAGGCTATTAACTCCTTTGTTTGTATCCCCCCCTCCCCCCGATTTAATACAGTTGGCAAAGTTGCCTACCTTTTCCAACCAAGTTTGCCAAACGTGTTTTTCATTTCTTTAATCTGTAAATATATAGTGTATCATCTGCCCAAGTACATTTCTTTTGAAACTTTTAGGCTGGCCGCAAGTTGAGCTGCAGGTCTGTGACGTGACACAGGGCAAGTCACGGTGAGTATCTGCAAGCCACATGACTGGCTGGAGATGCACACATTGGAGCGCAGTGTGATGTGACGCAGCCGCTGCGCGCGGTGAGCCTGCGGACCGCAGTCCCCTGTACGCAGTTACCTGCGGGAGTCACGGTGACTCTGGCTGTTCATATTGTGATTGATAGTTTGGCAATGGAAGAAAAACTAATTGAAGCCGCATGAGTGATGATCCCCTGTACCACTTCTTCATGCATATTTACCAGCTGACTAGGAACATGTGACCATCAATTTAGTTTGTTGTCAGAAACGATATTTTCCATATAGTTACAGAAATGGAGGCATCATTGCTGAACATTCCCAAGAGAAATCCACAGTCCATAACAGATAAGTGGCTATCATATCACAAGTTGTCCCCATACAGTAACCAAATCCCCAGTCCATCCCAAACCACTTCAACACCACCTTCATCACATTCCAACAGTCCATCCCAAACTCCACAGGAGAATTGTGAATTGCAACAAAGCACTTCAGCTTTGGCTTCAACTTGACATGAGTTGCTTACATTTATTAATAATGTCTCTGATAACAATTTCTGTTAGTAAGAATTTCAATATTTACATTTGATGTACAGAGGCTCTTTTTTTTTTTTATTAGAGAACATCTGAGATGTTAGAATATTATGTTTATTCAATAAAGATTTTTCTATAAAGGCTGAAATGTTACTCTCTGCCAATGGTGATCGTAATATTATATTATATAATGCATATAAGTGATGCATTTCTAATCTTAAAAGGACAGCTACTTTCTCCTCAGTCCAACTGGTCTTGATGTGTTGCATCCCTCACTCTCAGTTTGATTCTTGATGAGACCATGCACTTCTTGGCATTGATCATAGTTTAAAATAGTTCGTGAATTTTTCATCGTGAAATTCCTTAGTTAAAGCGAATTCCCTATGACTGTCTTAATGTATGCGCATTTTCTGCTTTTTGTTTCATTAAAGTGATGTTTCGAGTAAAAACTCAAAATCTGACTTGGATTCTGAACCTATATCTATTAACACAGCAGACGTACTCGTCATCCATGCCCGGTGCACGTGAGTCTCGTCTTCCCCCCCCCCCCCCCCTTTCACATTGCACAGCTGACGTTCCTCTGCAAATTGCAGCGTGGAACTGGGATCCAACTTGCGGCGATTGTCGCCTTGACTCAAGCTCCATGAGAAATTTGACGTGAGTCACCCTGTGTCATGTCACGGACCTGCGTCTCATCTTGCGGCCTGCAGTAGGGTGGTTTCAAAAACATGTCCCTTTATTATTAGGTGACAAAACACACAGAACAAAAAATTAAAGTGGCAATGCTGTCCCTGTTAATAATAACTAAAATGTTCAAGTTTGTTATAAATATGGGATGATTCAATTTAGCTTACAAAATATACAGAAAAATCTGTAATGAGCTCTGTATGTCATATGTGGCTTCACATTCACGGAAATTGATTGTAGCAGATATACAGTAAAAACAAAACCCTCTTGTTTGGTACATCTGATGAGATTTTTAATGTAACTATTGCTTAATGACACTGAAATCTGCGTCATATTCTTTCACCACATGTTAATTGAAATACAGGTGTGTACATGCATTAAGCCTTCAACAAGGAAAGTTATTACAAGTACACTTTTAACACAATTTTGATAAAGGTTGGTAAAACAGATCCTCATAAGTGATTCAGTTCAACGAATTTGGCAAGGAAAAAGTAAAACAAAATTTTTGAATGGAATCTTTGCCCAAATGCATTCTTGCAACATTATGAACTGTTGATTCCTCTTACATGAAACATTATTTCATATGTTAAGGTATGAAGGTATGATACTAAACAATTCCAATTTATTATTAATGTAAACAGATCACTATCTGCACAATGCTTTCAAAAAAATCTGAGCCAGGAAGGAAGGAAAGAAAATTAAACATTTTTAACTTGTTAACACTTTCAACCATCCAGACTAATAATTGAACACAAACAACAACAGGCAGAAAATGAACTTCACTGCTCTGAGAACAAAACATCTTTTTGACATTGTTCTGTCTAGCTTGAGGTGTTATCCTGGTAATTCAACCTTATATCTATGTTTTATGTATTCTTGTGTGTTACAATATACTATTCCTTACAGTTAAAACAGTTAGAGGGACTCTACAAAGGAAATGAACTTCGAGACAATATTGTAGGAAGGGAAGAGGATGTAGGTGAAGATGAAATAGGAGATACTGTACTGAGAGAAGAATTTGACAGAGCCCTGAAAGACCTAAGTCGAAACAAGGCCCCTGGAGTAGATGATATTCCCTCAGAGTTACTGAAGTCTCTGGGAGAACCAGCCATGACAAAATTGTTTCACCTGGTGTGTAAGATGTATGAGACAGGTGAAGTACCCTCAGATTTTAAGAAAAATGTTATAATTCCCATCCCTAAGAAAGCAGGTGCAGACAGATGTGAAAACTACAGAACCATCAGTTTAATAAGTCATGGCTGCAAAATATTAACGCGAATTATATACAGAAGGATGGAAAAGCTGGTAGAAGCCGACCTCGGGGGAGATCAGTTTGGGTTCAGGAGAAAGGTAGGAACACGGGAGGCAATACTCACTTTACGGCTTATTCTAGAAGATAGATTAAGAAAAGGCAAACCTACATTTCTAGCTTTTGTAGATTTGGAGAATGCTTTTGACAATGTTGATTGGAATAAACTCTTTCAAGTTCTGAAGCAAGCAGGAGTAAAATATATGGAACGTAAGGTTATTTACAACTTGTACAAAAACCAGACAGCGGTTGTCAGAGTTGAAGGGCATGAAAGGGATGCAGTGGTTGGAAAGGGAGTAAGACAGGGTTGTAGTCTTTCTCCATTGTTGTTCAATTTGTACATTGAGCAAGCTATAAAGGAAAGCAAGGAGAAATTTGGAGAAGGAATGTAAGTTCAGGGTGAAGAATTAAAAACATTGCGTTTTGCCGACGACATAGTAATTCTGTCAGATACAGCAAAGGACCTGGAAGAGCAATTGAACGGAATGGACAGTGTGCTGAAAGGTGCATATAAGATGAACATTAACAAGAGCAAAACTAGGGTAATGGAGTGCAGTGTAAGAAAATCAGGTGATGCTGAAGGAATTAGATTGGGAAACGAAGCAATAAAGGAGGTAGATGAGTTTTGTTACTTGGGCAGTAAAATAACAAATGATGGTCGCAGTACAGAGGATATAAAAAGCAGAATGGCAATGGGTAGGAAAGCGTTCTTGAAAAAGAGAAATTTGTTAACATCGAATATTGATTTAAACCTAAGTCCTTTCTGAAGGCATTTGTATGGAGTGTTGCCTTGTATGGGAGTGAGACATGGACGATAAACAGTGCGGACAGGAAGAGGGTTGAAGCTTTTGAAATTTGGTGCTACAGAAGAATGCTGAAGATTAGGTGGGTGGATCGCGTATCTAATGAGGAGGTACTGAACAGAATTGGGGAGAAAAGGAATTTCTGGCATACCTTGACTAAAAGAAGGGATAGATTGGTAGGACACATTCTTAGACATCAAGGAATTGTGAATTTAGCGTTGGAGGGAAGTGTGTGGGGAAAAAATCGCAGGGGAAGACCAAGAGATGGATACAGTAAGCAGATTCAGACAGATGTAGGTTGTGGAGGAGAGGTGAGGTGGAGAGCTGCATCAAACCAGTCTCCGGACTGAAGAGGAGAGGTTGAGGTGGAGAGCTGCATCAAACCAGTCTCCGGACTGAAGACCACAACAACAACAACAACAACAGTTAAAAATTAATATTAAGAATTACAGATTTTGTAGGACATTTCTAACAAGTTATAAGCCTAGAATGTATTTTGAATGAGAATTTTGGTGTACAGAAAAATAGAATCATCAAAAAGATACTCAATAAAAATGATAGGGATCTAATGATCTCTTTAGGGCAAACCAGTAACACAGGAGTTTGTGTAATTTAAAACAGTCTTTAATAAAAATGAAGGTAATTGTGAAAGGTGAGTGCAGTACAAAGAGAATATACAATAACGACTTTTAGATCATAAGAACAAAGCTACATGGAAATTTACTTACAATGTATGGAACACAGTCGACAGTACACAGAGACCTACTTAGCAAATTCACGTACAGTAATTAAAAACCAGGTGGTAAGATTTGATTTACCATCTATTTCCGCAGATAAGGCAACCTTCAGATAAGACAAGATGCAAATTTTCATAAAAATTTTATAGTTTACGCACATATCTGGCCTATAAGATGACCCCCAAGTTACTGTATTTACTCGAATGCAAGCTGCACTTTTTTTCCAGTTTTTGGGATCTAAAAATATGCCTGCGGCTTAGATTCGGAGGAAAAAATTCAGGAAGTTCCAAAAAATTCCACTAGAAGCCCCAATAAGTAGGTTTTGTGCATGGAGGTAAGAATAAACTATGGTTTTCTGCAACCCTTTGTTGCAGTGTTTGCGGTCCCATTTTGAACTTTCTTGCATGTAGTGCTACGTTGTATCCGATCGTGAAGAAGCATGGTTTGATTTCTACACCGCAAAGTTTAAGAGAAAAGCAATTTCTTCCACTGAGACGACATTTAATTGTACCAATGCATATATTGTGCAGGTGAAAACACACAATTTCCGAGAACAGAAGGTACAGGATTTCAAAGGAAACTGCAGTTATTGTGTGTGCTCCCAAATATTTTAACCCTTTCACTGCTCCATACATAAATATACACTAATCGTTTCGGTGCGACTCTGGATATAATAAGAAATTATTTTTGACAAGTGACATTGTAAAATTGTAATTATTTACAATGCATTCTATTCCTGCTTTATGGTGTATAGGTTATATACCCTTGTCTGTTCAGTAAATTAATGAATCTTTCCTCCACACTGTAAATTTCAGACTAAATTTTAATTTAATTTTTTTTATAGTCGTATAAGATGGCCTTGTATCTTGGGGCCTTCTTTTATGATTCAGCCATTGTCTTATCTGCGAAAATATAGGGTAATTGGTTAGCCTAGTAAACTATGTTGAAACAAGTGTGACATCAAAATAATTTTGCAGATGAAGGTCTCACCAGATAAGGCAGATTACTCCTTGAACTTATTATACATCTCAACTGGCAAGTGTAAAAACTGTGATTATGTGAATAAGATAATATCTACATCAAGTCAACTCTGGAATATTTGGTTCAAGACTGCCACTGGATAGGTAGGCTCTTTATTGCTAGAAGGACTGCCCCAAAAAAAAAAAAAAAAAAAAAAAAAAATGTATATGAGGGCAAATAACATACATATAACATATTTACTTGGATCTAAGCTGCACTTTTCCCCCATTTTCGGGATCCAAAAAACTGTATGTGGCTTAGAATAAAGTGCAAAGGCAAACGAAAGATCTGAAAAATAGTCCTAGGGGCCACACAACCAACTTTTTGCTGCATTCAACATAAAGCACACTGGGCAAGTTTTGCAAACTCCAGACAAGTATGCCTTCTGGCACCAACATTCTTCACTAATAAAAATACAAATACAAAAAATTAAATAGATGAACCTTCTTTTTTCAAGTATCAGCCACTGAATCAACAATGCAACTGAATCAACGCAACAAAGGAAAGAGCAATTCAGTGTCGCTGATATTGGAATGGAGCAGCGTTGCAAATAAATGTAGCAACAAAATATAAACATCTTTACCTCAATACCAACAAGGCCATAGGATTTCTGTACAAGTTTGTAGTTGTGAATATGTCCTCATTTTCAAGTTTTTTGTTATGCAGGAACCTAGTAGCACAGCTTTTAAATACACAGTTTTAAAAGTCAGAAATATTCACATGCAACTAATTAGGAGGTGAGAAAAGATTGAGTGAATTTATAGCCACAATTAAAGCGATTGTTTGGTTTGGTGTTTTTGACAGTGCATATTAGTGAGTGTTGCTTTTCCTTGTGATTATGGTGGCAATAAAAACTGAGTCACTGACTATCTACCCAGGATTTAATTGAAAAACATTAATCATTAGGAACATGATTTATTAGACATTGTGATTACTTAGCAGGACATTGTGCTGAAGCAAAATTTTCTTCTAGTATAATCAAAATTTCATATTTAACCGTATTTTTCTTCAGACCGTGGTAACTGTGTCCTGCCTCATTCCAAGCATAAAACAGCCGACACATTTACACACTTGCTTGTCAGAAATATTTTGATATGTTTCTACGAATATTTCCTTATTTTGAAGTTTGTGTTAGGTTGAACATATTAGCATAGTCAAAGTAATATAGAATTGCATATTTGTTTACATTCAGAAACACTCAATGGATTTTTGCAATGCCACACAATTGGCTACATGTGCTTCTCATTGTAGCTGTATAATCACCCATTCTACCTAATTTTATCTCAAGCTGGAATGAAACACATTTGTTTCAATTTTGAAATGTGACCTATAACTCTCCCCCCCCCCCCCCAGTTGAAATTCGAGACTCATTTTTTTGGGTGTGGCTTATATTGGAGTAAATATGGTACTAACAACTGGAATGTATGTAAAAGAATGTCCTACAGGGTGTGAGAAGTGTGCCAGATTGAAATAATAATATAGTAAGGACAGTTTACAACTCACCGCAAAGACATGGCGACGAGCTGCGACAGGCACATACAAAAGACACAAACATACAACACTTTCAGCTATCGGCCATGGCCTTCTTCAAAAAATAGAACACTCACGCAATCACACAGGCACACAACACAGTCATACAACTATCACCTCCGGCTGCCACACTTCAAATCAATCAAGACATGGAAGTAGCTTTAGCACTTTAAAGTAGCAACCAGCACTGGCTTGTATGGGTGGAATTTATATTGTGTATCTATAAAAATCAAAGAGTGTATGTATTTTATTGGATGCTATATTCTATGTAAGATGATTAAACAACGAATACTGGTGCTATGTTCTATGTAAGATGATTAAACAACGAATACTATGCTTACACAATCCTCAGTATGTTTAATCCATACTTACATAACAACATCACAGTCTAATGTATATGTAAAAGTTTACATCTGGCACTTTGAATGGCAGTAGCACCCCTAGCAGAGAAAGAATCAACTGCAGCGGTTCTATCAATGTACAGTCTAACAAAAACACTCATGGAAGTAATGCTAACACTCCAAGTGGCAGCACTGCAGTTACAGAATAATGGCATAATACAAACTGTTGTCTCTTTCTCAGTAAGGGGCGCTACTGTCATTCCAAGTGCCATTTGTTAACTTATACCTCTGTGTTAATAAAAATCTCACAGGATCACCTGCTGAGCCAATTAGATGATTTTGTCAAAAATTTTCCAGCCTTCTCACAGTCCATAGGGAACATACATACACACTTCAATTTTTATAGATGTGTTAAGTTGTAAACAGAAATAGCCAGTCAAATACCTAAATGTATCAGAGGATACATCATTTCACATCACAAAACTGCAAATGGTTGGGTACATTTGGATTTTGCAAATAGCATTGATAGGATAACTGCTTGTCAAGATAAGCCACTCTCTATTACACTTTGAAAAATATGTATTAGAATATCAGAATAAATATCAAACACTGATTACAATGTCATCATCCTAGAAAATTTCATCATAATATAATCTCTCGAGTAATCTCCATGAGAATTATCAATTACACTTTCATGTGTTCTACCAATTTGTTCCTCTTTCTACACAACATGTCAACAACAAACCCAGTTGACTTCTTCAGGTGCTGTGATTTTTGTTATAATGTATAATGGACTCCAACGTGACTAGCGTAACAAGAACCAGGCTAGTTGCAGTCTAAGTAATAACCACACAAAACAGCGAACTCACAGCACCCGAAGAAAATGGTTAGGTCTGTCATTGATATATAGTGAAGAAATTGAAACAACTCTGCAGAATGCCCGAAAACTCACTATCGGTCTAAATATTATTGTGAATAGGAATTGTGAAGTAATACAGCACTTAATTTTTGATATGTAGAATAAGTAGGAACAAATCTTTTGCATATAAGAGCAACAGTCAACAGCATCAGAGTAACCTCTGATATAAATGGAGCAATTTTATAAACTGTATCTAATTAAATGGAAATTTTCAAGCTAGATACTGTTAAGGAAGTGGATGAAATAGTAAACCATTCTGGGTACTCAGAAAAAGGTTTCTTACAGTACAAATGACTCAGGAACCTAAATCAAAAATACTTGTCAATATTAAAGGATACTTTAATAGAGAGATTGTCATGAATACAAGAAATTTAGTGAATATAAATGTTACTACACTTTAAGCTTTGTAAAAGAAGAATAAAGGGGTTTCACACAATACAGTGTATTCACACATGAGTGAGTCTATAGGAGAAAGCTATTACTTTCTTACATTTGTGGACTACAACTACAGATAAATCCCTAATTATTTTCAAAGTTCTAAAGATCAGTTGACATTTGCATTTGAGAACTTTCACAATACAGTAAAAAGAGAAATGTAAAATGGTAAAATTGTCAGATTTGATAATAGCAAGTAGTATATCACCCAAAAAAAAAAAAAAAAAAAAAAAAAAAAAAAAAAAAAAAAAAAAAAAAATTAAAATAAAAAATGTTTGAAATAAGTATGAAGCAGAAACCAAACATAAGATACAGTTAAATATTATTGAAACGAGATAGAATGGCTGGCCAGTACTTACCTTTGTGCTGTACCGCCGATAGTAACACAAATGAAGAAACAGAAAAAAGGGGACAGAAAGGACAAGCTTTCAGAACACAGTTCCTTCGTCAGGTGGGAGAGAAGGGAAGAAGAAAGGATGGGAACAGAAGGGAAATGTAGTTTTTTTCTTCTTCCCTTCTCTCCCACCTGACGATGGAACTGTGTTCCGAAAGCTTGTCCTTTTTGTCCCCTTTTTCTGTTTCTTCATTTGTGTTACTATCAGCGGTACAGCACAAAGGTAAGTACTGGCCAGCCATTCTATCTCGTTTCAATAATATTTATCATCTCTGAGGAGAATTTTCATCATTAATCGAATAAGATACAGTTAATCCCATAATGGAGATAATGGGAAAGCATATAGAGCTATTGTTAAAAAAAGCAAGGAGAGCTGTGTTAACTATAAATTTCTGGTGAGAGAGAGAGAGTGCAAACAACCATGTATTTTATCAACCATACACTTGCCCCAAAAGAAGTGAAAAGCGCAACGCACTATGAAGTGTGGGCAGGGAGACAGAGCCAAACTCAAACAACTTGAAAAGTTTTTGGATGTGAGGCTATGGTACAGATACTCAAGAGTCTAAGAAACACTTCTACAAACTACTTTGAAGACTATTACAGACACACAAATTCTACTAATAAGAAGATACTGACCATCTGATTGTTTGGAGTAGGTTATTTTGAGATCATTCAGCTACGTAAGTTTTAGAATTAAAACAAGCTATTGTCTTACTATACTCTTATCAGTTTAATGTCTTGTAATTAATTACTTGGGAGCTATTACATAGATGTAACAATAATTAAAAATTTATTCTGGTTGTAATAGTCCTGAATACATGGAACTACGCATAAGTGATGTAGCACTTTACACACACAAATCAAACCACCTTTATTTCTGTATCATTGTGTCATGACTGCATAAGGGGCATGATCTTCGAGTTCTGGAGCCATGTGTTGCACTCAGTGGTGCTGGGCAAGGAAAGCCCTGTGCAATCAAATGTATAAAAGGTCTCCTAAAATCACAAGTAGAGCGTCGTGGCAAATAATTCAGTCACAGAAGGGAGCAATCGTTCCAATACAGCTTAAGATACAGATGACAGAAAACCGAAAATGTACCGATACGGTCATAGGCTGGCGTAACAGTATGGCCGTCACCAGCCTGGTATGGTTGCCATCTAAAAAGGGTTAAATAGCCCTGTCTGCACGTAGGGTTGTGCAACTCACAAGTGCCTCAAGCACAGCACTACAGTAACACATTTAACACAGTTCATGACAAAGTATCCAAAAAATAAAGAAAATAGATGGGTAGAAATAATTTTCACAACTGCTGCAATAACAGATCAAATATTGCAGTTTTCTTTTGAAAGTACTTAAGTACACACCTTTTTAGTGATCTGAAATCTTGGTAGCAAAATGAAATTCTGTATTTTCTCCCTAGTTATTATTTAGTCTCAACAATGTTTGGTCATCTCATGACTGTAAAACCCAACTTCTTGTACACCAAATGACAGTACCTCTAGAAACCTGGCCAATCAAAACTTTCAAAACTTTAAAGGAAGTGCACATCAGATTAGTGGATGAAAAAGGTTATGACTAAAACGTTAATCACAACTGACACACCTCAATAAATCATCTTTTCTTCTGTCTGGATCTTTCCAGCGTTCACGTGATCCTTCAAAACAGTCTCTTCTCTCCCTGGAATTGCAGAGGAGGCTACCATTATGAGACTAATGCAAACTATGTAGGCTAATAACACCCTGCCAACAATTATAACTGAAGGCAAAAAAAAAACATTCACTGTTAATGAAGCAGTGTTCTGTTTAAACAGAAGGAATTATTTTAGTTCAGAATGCGTAGACTTTACTTGTTGTAGAAGAAATATAGTCAAAAGAAATTTGGTTGACTCACTTTTCTCTTAACTGTACACGTGTTACCCAGTTGACTGATTTTATGTGATCTTGTACAGCATTTCGGAGAACTTCCCAGTTATGTTTTATATCCTTCAATTCTGGAACTTCCCATCCATAAAATTTTGAATCCTGTGTAAACATGAAGAAAATAATTAGTTTGTAGCTAATCAAAGCCAGTGGAAGTATCTACAAGAAATTCTAAAAAACATTCACTTTTTATCACTTTTAAAAGCATTAATTTCGTAAATATTTAAATGTATACATTTTAAATTTGTGTCTAATTTATATTTGATGCTGATCACTTGGATGTGGTAAAATATTGCACCTACAGGTTTGGTACCAGAGTACCAACGTGGTAACATTCAAAGAAATAGTGAACAATCATACCACACATTTGTTTTGCTCCAAGATGTTAAAAAAAAGTAGACAAACCACTCATTAGAAACATATATGCATAAAATATTTACACACACACACACACACACACACACACACACACACACACACACACAAATTTTGCTTTTGACTGCCACAGCCTTCATCAGGAAATGAAATTAAACAAGAACATGTAAACATTTATACAATCGCACAGAACTTGTGGAAAATGTGGAGTATGAAGCCGATGGGGGAACCGCTGGATCTGGGATGAATGGAGATGATAGGTGGATGGATTGGTTGTTGGGGATATGATACCAAACTGCCAATGCCATTAGTCATCGCACAGTGAGGGGAATGAGTGAGAATAGGAAAGGAGGTGAAGGAAATGAAGTGCAGTCTAGGGAGAAAGACTGCATTAGCTCGGAGGCCCACACTCACTACACACAAAAGAACTGTGAGCCCTCTGAGTGGACACAGATTACTGGAGATTCAGGCCACAATAATTTCAAGACTGGAAGATGTACTGTAAGTAAATTTCTTCAATCCAGAAAAAGTTTGTGGTCAAGGGAAGGATCCAGATAGCCTGGGTAGAGATGCAGTATGTTAAACTAACCTGCATGTCAAGTTACAGGGTGCTTTTGCTTACTCTTGGCCACAATTTGGAAGTGGCCACTCATTCGAATGGGCAGCTGGTTGGCAGTAATACAAATATAAAATGTGTGAAGTGATTGCATCAGAGTTGGTAAATGATATGAGTGTTTTCACAGGTGGCCTAACCCCTGGTATAGGGTAGCGTAAGCCTGTGATATGACTGGAATAGGAAGTGCTAGGTAGGTGGATGGGAGGTCTTACAAGGAGATCTTCCACTGGGATTTGATACCTGTGGGTTGGAACTGGGGGCGGCTTAGGGATGAACTAGAGTGTTGTGCAGGTTGGGTGGGGATCAGAACACTACTTTACTTTAGGAAGGGTGGGATTGATACTGGCAGGATGTGGTTCAGCTTTTCCAGTCCAGAATTGGGAGATGAGGGAGGCACTCTTTTGTGTCTAGTAATTGGAGATGGATGGAGAATTGGGAGTGTATGGAATTATGGCAATGGAAATCTGCTTGCATACTTAGGAGGACTAGGTTTGTAGAGTAGTGTCCATCTCTCAAGGCCTTTGCAAGACCTTCAGCATATTAAGCAAGGGAGTTCTCGACATTACAAATACACCGTCAGTGTGTGGCCAAGCTATAATGGAAGGATACTTTGGACTGGATGGGATGGCAGCTGCCAAAATGTAGGAACTGTTTATGGTTGGCAGGTTTACTGTATACCGAGGTGTGGAAGAAATACCAGTGAGCTGGAGATTACTATCCAGGAAACCTAGGATGGTTTCCCCGAGTTGCTCCATGAATAGGATGTCATATGGGTGCCCGTGGCTATGCTTTAGATTTCATTGTATACCATCCCTCCAAAGCAAAACAATATTCCCCCCACACCACCACTGAAGGGAAGGTTTACAATGAAGTATGAAGCAAAGCCATAGGCACTCACATAGCACCCTCCAGTGCCAATCAGATTTAGGAAATCTAGAAAAACCTTCCAGACCTCACAAAACCCTGGTCTGGCTCCAGTTAATTCAAAATATTTTGTTGGTTTGGACTCTTGACCAGAGACTTTATCTTTCAAAACTTCAACTTCTCCCCTGCAATCAACTTCATTTGGTATTCTTCCTATCAACACCTCTGTCTGCATTAAACCCGCAAACCATCAAAACTACCTGCATTTGACACTACCATTCCTTCCATGACAAAATATCCCTTCAAGACGGCCACCAGGGGCCAGCTTATTAAAAATGGATGGGGCAGAATACTGCACACCTTTCTGCACGTGGGTTAAGGAGGCGTGATCCAAACACAGATTCAGTCTCTGCCTAGTATTAACCAAGTAAAACTTGCTAACTATTGGGAATAAACAAAAATTATTAACAAGAAACAACATTAAACAAAATGTACATCGTGAGGCCAATGTCAAAATTCCCAGGATAATAAACAGGGGTTGATAAGAGGTTTGCAAGCTTGCACCATATATTTCTTGAATCACCCATTTCTGCCCAACAAATACCCTTTTGAATCAACATACACACAGTCTCTGCTCTAAAGGGAAGGGAAATAATGATTTAAGTACAGGCTGGACTTGCTTCTTCCACCCTTTTCCCTACCACTTTCAGAAATGTACCATCAGTTAACACATTGTAGTAGGTTCATTACTGCTCGAGAACAAAAATCTAAGATGTCATAACACAGTATGATCAGTCTGACAGATTTTCATTAGGAGAATAAAATGTTATATTCTAAGACATTGTATTGACAAGTTATTATCTGCAAAGTTTCAGATTTATCCCACAATTACTTATGGAGATATATAAAGCAACCAAAAGGAATGTTACCTACATTTGCACCACAAACAAGAGCAGTGCCGCCCAGTGTAGTCCTTTATGTTGAACTTAGGCAGTGCTAGTCATTGTAGCATGTATCACTTTTGTTTGTCTTAAAAGATTACAATGATGTTTGGAGAAACTACAAACACTTAAAAGTAATACATCCAGCACATTTCCTAGTCCTAAGGACTTTTTATATTATCTTCCCCAGAGAGCATTAAACAATTTTAGAACATACTAACACATATGTTATAAGTGGCTGCTTTTTTAATGCACCACCACTTTGTTCAGCCAGCCACCCCCCACCCCTTTTTTTTTAGTGTATTAGATGCCTGAAATTGCAAAACTAAATTCAGTTTTTAAGTGGTTCAGAATGTGGTCTTTCCAATGACATGATTTAAGAGTTTGCAGAAGTGACTTTTTTTTCTTTCCTAATAAAAAAAAGTGGGCTAAATATACCCATTGTTACATTTTTATGTAAATCATAAACTTTGACAACAGTTTGTAAACTAATGGAAAGCAGTAGAAGAATGAAATTTTATATTCTAAGACCTTATGCTAGTAAGATATTATTTGCAAAATTTCAGCTTTATCTCACAATCACTTATGGAGATATAAGAAGCTAATCTCCCCCCCCCCCCCCCCAAGTGCATATTTTTGACTAAATTTGGGAATAATAATCTAAGTGAAAACTTCAAGAAATATTCATTGTTATTTCACTTAAGAGAGTGCAAAAAGTTATACAAGATGTAGTAGTAGTTTTGTTTCTTTCAAAAACATATGGCAGAGGTATATCTCAAAGATGCTGAAAACTTACAATGTATCCTACAACTCTCCAATTTCTTGTATATTCCTATTTTGATACCCTAATCCCCCACAATACTAAGCTGCATCTGTCCAGCAATCTAGTACCTACATGCTCCTTAAGACAGCATTAGGTTAAATTTTACTTACCCTGTTGGTGGCCTAGCATGTTGACATTAGCAACAGGTGAAAATTGAATAGCTTTTTACATGAAATATAAGGACACGTTTTGTTGTACGACATTTACAGTTTTGGTACGTCGCAAAATAGTACAAGAGCTAATGCTGACAACAAAAAGATCTCTTCAAGTCAAGACTGAACCGAAGCTTTATAGAGTGGTAAAAACCACCTTCACGAATAAAATTTGAAATTAAATAAGCCATTATTGTGGCATTTTCAGGTAAAACAGATGATAAACTGCAGGAAAATCAAAACTCCGCCACAAGGCAGCTAAAATAGGGCAGTCCAGCGAGATGTGGGCTACTGTCAGACGGGAGCCACAGTGACACTGGGGTGCATTTTCACCATGAAGGAAATGGCAATGTATGAGCCAAGTATGGCCAATGCGGAGCCGGCAAGGGACTACAGAGTCCCAGCAAAAGACCCGCATGGAATAATGCCACAGAGCTGTGATCTCCTTTATAGCCCGATGTTTGTTGGGCACAGTTAGGGTACACCACTCAGTACCCCAATGCTTAGAAATCCAATGGTGCAACAGACTGGTGATCAGAAAGTGTTAGGCAGATATCCAGCACAGACTCATCAACAGTTTGTTTAACAAGCCTGTCGGCACATTCACTGCCCGGGATACCAACATGACGCAAGGACCAAATGAACACCACTAGTGAACCAGACAAGGGCAAAAGCATCTCCTGTACGACTAAAACCAGGGGAGAATGAGAGTAGCACTGGTCCAGAGCTCGAAGGCTGCTCAGGGAGACGCTGCAGATAAGAAAAGACTCAGCTGAGCAGGACCATACATGCTGGAGAGCTCGGTAAATGGCCACCAGATCCACAGTGTAAACACTGCAGTCATCAGGCAGAGTGTGCTGTTCAATATGGTTGCCATGAATGCATGCAAAGCCGACGGGCCCTCAACCAGTGAACCATCAGTCTATATCAGGTCGTATCCAGTAAACTCAGCTACAACAGAGAAGAACTAACAGTGGAGTGCCTCTGGAGGAACTGAGTCTTTGGGTCCATGGGCCAAGTCCAGTTGAGTACTCGGCCTTGGCACGCACCATGAAGGTGTATGTGTGTGGGCCCGATCCCAATATGAAGGAGGAAGAGGGAAAAGACTCAAGTTTCAGCAGAAGTGAGCGGATGTGAAAGGCGACTGTATCACCTGAACTGGGTCATCGTCATTGGGGATGGACGAACACATAGGAGAAAAGCAGACAATGGGTTGGGGGGCCTGGCGAGCTATGCTCATGAGCTGCATATGCTGCGGGCAGTTGTTTGTGGTGGATCCACAAGGTGGGACTCTGGCCTCCACAAGTAAGCTGTTCACAGGGCTCGTGCGGAAGGCACCCGTCGCGGTGCAAGCCCCACAGAGGTGAATGGGGTCCAGCAAGAGCAATGCAGAAGGTGATGCAGAACCATAGGCAAGGCACCGAGAGTCAAGCCGCGACTGTACCAACTCTGTGTATAGCTGCAACAATGTGCAGCAATCAGCACCCCAGGTGGTGAAGAACATTGACATGGCACCAGCACTCCTGTTTCAGATGACTAAAGTGGGAAAGGCATGTCAGCTGGGCGTCAAAGGCAAGTCCTAAAAATCTGTGGGTTTCCACTATATCAAGGAAGTGGTCGTCAAGATAAAGTTCGGGGTGAGGGTGAACAGTCCAATGCCGACAGACGTGCATAATACTGGTCTTGGCGGCGGAAAAATGGAAGTTGTGGGCCAGAGCCCAGGAATGCACCTTCTGAATTGCCCCCCGGAATCTGCATTCAGCAACTTGAGTGCTGGAGGAACTAAAATAAATACAGAAGTCAGCATAGTGGGAAGGGGATACTGACGACCCAACTGCTGTCCCTAAGCCGTTAATGGCAACTAAAAAGAAGTACACTCAAAACAGAGCCCTGAGGAACCCCATTCTCCTGCACATGAGAGATGCTACAGGAGACACCAACACAAAAGGTACAGACAGCTAAAAAGTATTTATAAAAAGTCAGGGGTGATCCTCAGAGACCCCACCTATGTAAAGTAGTGAGTATGTGGTGTCGGCAGGCTGTATCATATGCTTTGTGCACATCAAAATATGATGACTATAATATATTGGTGTCTAGAAAAAGCTATGCCGATTGTGAACTCGAGGTACACCAGATTATAGTTGGTAGAGTGACCGTCGCAGAAACCACCCTGGCATGGGGCCAGTAAGCCTCAACTGACCATACGATCCAACAGTTTACACAGGACGTCTATCAGATTGATGGGTTTTTGCCAGGTTTGATCCATTTCATCAGGAACCACTTAAGTCATTGACGATTATGATCATGTGGCACTTGTGGCCACTAGAGCCCCCAATGGGTCTGCTTTGACCCATGAGTCATCAACACGTCAGAAAACCTGTACCGGTATATGGGGTATAATTTTAATACTTCTGTAGTGTAGATAATAAATAATTTGTGGTTATCCTCATAAATTACAGATTACAACAGAATGTACCATCAATCACAGGTCTCAGCCCAAAAATTAGCACCTGTGGCGATCACTTGCAGGAAGGGAGGGGGGGGGAGGACTAAAACCCTCTCTGTTAACGTATACCTCATTATGAAAGTGCAGCTACAAATCACTTTTTAAACACAAAAGCTTAATCTACAGACTACATTCTGCTTGTAAATGAAGTATCATCTTTAACTCAACCATCACAGAATTACTCACACCATGCACGCACACGACAACATGCCGATGCCGCAGGTCAAGCTGGCAGGTGGTATCCCCATCTTCAGATGAGCCTACTTTTTAAAATCCAAACTTAATATTCTTTGGGTTGACTTTACATTATCATACAATCAGTCCACAGTATGTATTCAAGGGCACAATTACTACCCCCAAAGAAAGCCGATTAAGCAGGATATGAAAATTTACAAGAAAAAGATATGATCTCTCAGTGGCAAAAAAATGCTACAATGCAAACAGCAGGAAGTACATTTTATATGTTAATGTTCATACATCAATAATCAGATTAAAGTATATTTCTAACTAGGGGCAATATGTTGTTAGTACAAAATGGTAAACTTTTACAAATATGGTGGTTAACTTACATGAATAGCTTCACCAAGTAAGGCCGCCTGATGCATCAACTTTTTCGGTATACATCCAACATTTACGCACGTTCCTCCCAGACCCCACTTTGATCCTCTGGGCGATGGCGTGACATAGTCCAAAACAGCCACTTTAATTCCATATTGGACAGCTTCCTTTGCACACGCTAAACCTCCTGATCCACCTCCGATGACCACCAAATCATATTCGTAATTACTTGGGGTTACCACCGCTGTAAAAAAGTATAATAACGCATTTCGTTTAGAGGTCATATAATCTTAAACATCAACGCAACAACAACTTACTGGTAACTCTGCTAATTGATCTCAACGAATACCATGCAAGACCCTGAAAACTGACTTTATTTTTCGTTACTGTAACACATTTCAACTGAGATGCACGTAAAGACAGCAGCCTCGTGCAAATCCCAGTAACCGCCATTCTGCATCAGCTACGAACAAGTCACGTTTCTTGTGCGTGAAACAGTGAAATATTTTCAGGTACTAAGATAGACAACACACACATCACATCCGTCATGAAATCTATTCTAATAACTGGCTGCAATAGAGGGATAGGTTTGGGTCTCGTCAATAAATTAGTGCAAAGAAATTCTTTAAAAAATTTGATAGCGACTTGCCGGAACCCCCAAACAGCTACGGTAAGTGATAAATAAGATAAACATATCGTTATTTAATCATTGTATACTCACTTGGTGCCATGACGCTAGCTCAATACTACAGCTGTCAATGTTTTACACAAAACTCTACGTATTTACAAATTCCACGACAGCAGACCGCGAATGACAAAAAGCTAAAGAAACGCTTTGCGGTTTGCGCCTTGCGGGTTCTTTCAAAGATATTGCGTTACTGTAATACATGAGGTTCACCTTCACCGTGACAGGGAAAAGAACCTTGAGAAGGATATCATGAGTTAGCATTTTATAAAGGAAGTATTAAAGAAGCGTATCTCATTAATTCTGCGAAATGTAACACGTATATTGCATAACTGTCACATTTAAACTACAGTGTGATCGCTCATATTAATTACCATTATATTTGTTTCAGTATGTACCGAACATGGTGAAGAAAATTATGTTTGGTTTTTTTAGGCAGTCACATTTCTAATAGAAAGCTCTAAACACGTAGAACCATAAAGGTACAGGTTAAGTGTATACAATATGAAGAATATTGCTGTCAATTGTGTTTCATTGGAAAACCTGCAGGACTGCAAATTATAGACTTTCAATTCAAATCTTCCTTCCTTTGTGCAATTTCAAGAAAAAAAAAAAAAATACATTGATGTATTCGTCACATAAGTTGGGCTTACTTCCCGTTGTTCGTTGTACCACAGCATGCTAGATTCTTTATAAAGTGTTCAAGAGATTTATTGACTATCATCACACTGTACCAGCGCCCTTTGTTTATTTGGTGACACTTTTCCAACTCAAAATTCGAGCTGGCCGCGGTGGCCGAGGGGACTGAGGCGCTCCAGTCACGGTCTGCACGGCCGCTACGGTCGGGGGTTCGAATCCCCCCTCGGGCATGGATATTTGTGCCGTCCTTAGTATAAGGTAGTTGATAAGTAGTTTGCGAGTTTAGGGACTGATGACCCCGTAGTTAAGTCCCATAAGCTTAACAAACATTTGAACATTTTTTCAAAATTCGAATGTGAAACCCCGTGATCAAAATTTTCATTTGGATGTAATTTATTTGAGCTGATATTCCTTATTTATGCATAGTTTCTTTTTTAGTTTACCATAAAGTAAATTATATGGTTTTACATATTCAGCTGTAAAAAGTTTACACTTTAAAATTTTTTTAAAATACCATAACTATAAATTAATAACAAAACTTAGCAAATTCGAGGATTCCATTTTCATAAAGTACACCTGCAAAAGTAGTCAGGTCTGTACTGATATACTGTACACTTAAAATACTAAGTAGTCAGATTACTTTAAATAAGTAAACAATATTAATTGTGCTGCAAAATAATATGAAGAATGTGTACTCTGTTAATGAATTGAGCATAGTCATAATACTATAAACAACCCTTATTGTTGTGGCATAATGTGATGACTCAAAATCCTGTCAAAAGTCATTGAGAGAAATAGCATTGCCTGCATCAAAACCAGAAGCCTTAACACACAACAGCTCAGCATTCCAATTAATTAATGTATCATGTTCTTTAAATCATACAGTGACGGAGAATCCAATGGGATGAGTTTATTAGTAGCCTGTATCAATAAAAAGAAGTAGATCTTACAAACACCATGGGTGTCAGCAGAAATTTTTCTAGGAGTGGGCAAGGCTCTTGTGTTGCCATTTTCGATACAAATGAGTCTTTCAATTTTGAGACTTGTCACACCACAATAACTAAATTTAAAGGTGAAATAAAATTGATTATATCCCACAGAATTTGGAAACATTTGGTTATACTCAATGTATTTATAAGACTGTGTACTCAAGTTTCCTCCTCTCTCCACTTAACCGAGTGAGTTGGCACAGTGGTAACACACTGGAATCGCATCTGAGAGGACAGTTGTTCAAGTTCACCTCCAGTCATCCAGGTTTAGTTTTTCCATGATTTCCCTAAATCACTCCAGGAAAATGCCAGCATGTTTCCTTTGAAAAAGCATGGCAGATTTCCTTCTCTATCCTTACCAAAAATTCTGAGCATGAACTCCATCTCTAATGACCACAATGTCAACAGCACATTAAAACCTAAGATTCCCTACCTTCTCTCCACTTGTGTGACAAACAGTATTAACAACTTAAACTCATAGTAATTCATGAAGCAGGAAAAGAAAGAAGCTGACTGCTGCTTGAAGTAAAAATCTGTTTTATTTTAAAGGCCTACCTTTTTCTGGTGCCACCATCCCCTCCTCTCCCTCCCCCTCCCCCATGTCACAATTTGGAATACAGAGATTTTAATCATTTCATAATTCTCATGCACATTTAAATAAACAATCTCTGGAATTAGTGTATCAATAAAGGAAATCAATTTTTCAAGTAAAATATAATCAAATAGGTAAATCATTTCTGCTCATTATGTGGCAATAGGAGAAAATGTATATAAAAGACCAGAATGTAAAATACTACTGCCACAACAAAAAAGGCAAATGTGTCCTGGCAAGAGTCAAATATGTAAAAAGAGGAGAACTACCTTATCAACTTATTTGAAAGTAACAAAAACAGTTAAAAAAGAAAATCTTGACAAGTGTGTGCATATATAAACTAACATAATAACATTAGGCCATGTCATATATCATTATAGATGACATAATGTCATCCAACATGCCATTTCTGCAATACGACACTACGTGTCATTGGAGTTTAGGATGCATGCATCCACACTCAGGGTACTTAATATTCAGATTCAACCCTCTCAGAAGTTCACTGCACTGGGACATTCTACATCTACATAAATACTACACTAATCACATTTAAGTTCAGGGCGGAGGGTTAATTGAACTGCATTTATGATATTTTACTACCATTCCATTCTTTAATAGTGCACAGCAGAAAAAGAACACCTGCATCTTACCATTTTCAATCTGAGTTTTCTTATTTTATTAAGATGATTGTGTGTCCCTATGTAGGTGGACACTAACAAAATATGTTTGCGTTTGGAACAGGAAGTTGGTGATGGTAATTTTGCAAATAAATCTTGATGCAACAAATAGTGGCTTTCTTTTAATGATTTGCACCCCAACTCCTGAATTATTTCCGTGACACAATCTCCCTTATATCCCAATAATACTAAATGAGTTGCCCGTCTCTGAACTTTCTCTATATCATCTGTCAGTCCCACTTGGTAGGGATCTCACAATGAGCAGTAGTACTCCAGAATAGGATGCACAGGTGTAGTGTAGGCAGTTTCTTTAGTAGAACTTTGCATCTTCTAAGTGTTCTGCCAATGAAACATGGACTTTGGTTCACTTTCCCTACAATATTTTCTGTGTGTTCTTTCCAATTTGAATTGTTCATAATTGTAATTCCTACATCTACATACATACTCCGCAATTCACCCTAAGGTGCGTGGCGGAGGGTACACTGTACCAATAGTAGGCATTTCCTTTCCTATTCCACTCCCAAATTGAACGAGGAAAAAAAGAATGCCTATATGCCTCCATAGGAGCCCTAATTTCTCTTATCTTGTCTTTGCGATCTTTACGCGAAATGTAAGTAGGCGGCAACAAGATCAAACAACACTCAGCTTCAAATTCTGGCCCTCTAAATTTCTTCAACAGAAATTCATGAAAAGAACGTCGTCTTTCTTCCAGCGATCCCCAATTGAGTTGCCAGAGCATTTCTGTGACACTCACGCAATGGTCGAACCTACCGGTAACAAATCTAGCTGCTCGTCTCTAAACTGCCTCTATGTCTTCCTTTAGAATGATCTGCTGTGGGTCCCAAACACTTCAGCAATACTCAAGACGTGGTCGTACAAGCCTTTTATACGCGGTCTCCTTTACAGGTGAAGTACATCTTCCCAAAATTCTCCCAATAAACCGAAGTCGGCTGTCCACCTTACTCACAACTGTCCTTACATGCTCGTTTCATTTCATATCGCTCTGCAATGTTACGTCTAGATATTTGAACGACGCGACAGCATCAAGATCACTACTAATGCTGTATTCGAGCATTATAGGATTGTTTTTTCTACTCATGCGCATCACCTTACATTTTTCTACATTGAGAGCTAGCTGCCAATCTTCGCACCAACTAGAAATTTTGTCTAAGTCATCCTGTATGCTATTACAGTCAGTTACAGACGACACCCTCCCATACACCACAGCATCATCAGCAAACAGCCGCAAATTACAACTTACTCTGTCCATCAGATCATTTATATAGACAGAAAATAATAGCGGTCCTATCACACTCCCCTGGGGCACGCCTGACGATACACTCGTCTCTGATGAACACTCGCCGTCGAGGACAATGTACTGCGTTCTATTACTTAGGAAGTCTTCCACTCAGTCGCAAATCTGTGAACCTATTCCATAAACTCGTATCTTCGTTAGCAGTCTGCAGTGTGAAACCGCGTCGCACGCCTTTTTGAAGTCAAGAAAAACACGATCCGCCTGTTGCCCTTCGTCCATGGCTCACAAGATGTCATGTGAGAAAAGGGCAAGCTGAGTTTCTCATGAACGATGTTTCCTAAACCCGTGCTGATTCATGGAAAGAACCTTTTCCGTTTCAAGGAAATTTACTATATTTGAACTGAGAATATGCTCCAAAATTCTACATGAAACTGATGTCAACGATATTGGCCTGTAATTGTTTGGGTCAGTTCTCTTTCCTTTCTTATATATGGGAGTCACCTGCGCTTTTTTCCAATCACTAGGAACTTTGCGCTGAATTAAAGATTTGCAATAAATGCAAGCTAAGTAGGGGGGCCAACGCCACAGAATAGTCTTTGTAAAACCGAACTGTTATTCCATCCAGACCAGCAGACTTTTTCATATTTAGCTCTCTCAGCTGCTTCTCTACACCGGAAATTCCTATTGCTGTGTCCCCCATATCGGAATTAGTACGTTGATCAAATGATGGTACATTTGTGCGGTCCTCCTGCGTGAAAGATTTCTTAAAGGTTATATTTAGAACTTCAGCTTTCCGTTTGCTTTCTTCTATTACTGCCCTGGAATGATCAACGAGTGACTGGACAGTGGGCTTTGACCCGCTTATAGATTTTACATAGGACCAGAATTTTTTCGGGTTCTCGGAAAGATCTTTTGTTAAGGTATGGCTGTGATAATTATTGTTTGCTTCGCGCATCGATTTTTTTATAGACGCACGAATCTCTACTAATTTTTGCCTGTCATCATTTGCGTGTTCTTTTTTGAATCAAGAGTGCAACAGCCTTTGCTTTCTCAGCAGCTTTCTAACATTATTATTATACCACGGTGGATCTTTTTCATCCTTAATCGTCTTTACTGGCACATATTTCTCTAACCCTTTATTAACAATGCACTTAAATTTAGTCCTAGCTATTTAGTTGAATTTAGGGCCTTTAGATTTGTCCCGTTTATCATGTGAATAAAGTTTAACAGATTTCTTTTAGTGCTCATATGGATGACTTCACGTTTTTCATTGTTTAGGGTCAATTGCCAATTTTTCCACCATGCAGATATCTAAATCATTTTGCAGCTGCTTTTGATCTTCTGGTGTCTTTATTAGTATTAGTATTCACCCATAAGAATACTGTATGTGAATATATCAAGTTTTAAATGTTTCTGAAGCTTCTTTGAATCTTGGTCTGGACATATTCACCTTTTTTTGTATTGTAATTTTTTTTTTCCTGTTTACCAACTTTATTCAGTTACAGTTGATCAGTGGCCCCTATTGATGTAGGTTGTGAATTAGATCATCTTTAAAAGTCTTAGTTAAAGTTAAATAAGTTCCATGTTTATGAATATGTTACAGTATTTATTAAAAAGGTCACTTCAATTGACATTTAAATAACAAAACAATAATTATATATAAAAAATAGACATAGATTACTCACCAGGCGAAGGAGCACAGGTGGTGCCTGAAGAAGCAACTGGGTTGCGAAAGCTTGCGTTTGTGTGTGTGTGTGTGTGTGTGTGTGTGTTTTATTTGTGCTACTATCACCACCTGTGCTCCTTTGCCTGGTGAGTAATCTTCGTCTATTTTTTTATATATAATTTTTCCTGCTAGGAATTTTTTGTCTATAATATTCGTATCATATATTTGAAAACAATAATTAGTTAGATATAGTGGGGATTAGTGAAGTTCGGTGGCAGGATGAACAGGATTTCTGGTCAGGTGAGTACAGGATTATAAATACAAAATCTTTTGGTGGTATCACAGGAGTAGGATTGATAATGAATAAGAAAATAGGAATGCGGGTAAACTACTAGGACCAGCACAGTGATCGCATTATCATTGTCAAGATAGATACGAAGCCAACACTGACAACAGTAGTACAGGTTTGTGTGCCAACTAGCTCTGCCGAGGATGAGGAAATCGAAGAAATATATGAGGAGCTAAAGGAAATTATTCAGACAATTAAGGGAGAGGAAAACTTAATTTTTATGGGAGACTGTAATTCGGCAGTAGGTCTGGGCAAAAGGAATGAAAGAGGAAGCCGCCTGGTAGAATTTTGCACAGAACATAATTTAGTTATAACAAACACCTGGTTTAAGAATCCCAAAAGAAGGTTGTATATGTGGAAGAGACCAGGAGACACCGGAAGGTATCAGATATATTTTATAATGGTAAGACATAGATTTCAGAACCAGGTTTTAAAGTGTAAGACATACCCAGGGGCAGATATAGACTCTGACCATAACTTGTTGGTTATGAACTGTAGGCTAAAAAAACAAAAAGGTAGGAAAATAAGGAGCTGGGACCTGGATAAATTGAAGGAACCTGAAGTTCTTAAGAATTTCAGAGAGAGCTTTAGGTAACAATTGACAAAAACAGGGGAAAATAAAACAGTAGAGGAGGAATGGGTAAAATTGAGAGATGAAATAGTGAAGGCAGTAGAGGACAAAATAGGTAGGAAGGCAAGACCTACGAAAAATCCTTGGCTATCACAGGAGATACTAAATTTAATTGATGAAAGGAGAAAATATAAAAATGCAGTAAGTGAAACAGGCAAAATGGAGTACAGACGACTAAGAAATGAGATTGACAGGAAGTGCAAAATGGCTAAGCAGGAGTGGCTAGAAGGCAAATGCAAGGATGTAGAAGAATGTATAAATAGGGGAAAAATAGATACAGCCTACAGGAAAATAAAAGAAACATTTGAAGATAAGAAAAACAGCTGTATGAATATCAAGGACACTGATGGAAAACCAGTTCTCAGCAAAGAAGGGAAAGCTGAAAGGTGGAAAGAGTATATAGAGGGGCTCTACAAAGGAAATGAACTTCGAGACAATATTGTAAGAAGGGAAGAGGATGTAGATGAAGATGAAATAGGAGATACTGTACTGAGAGAAGAATTTGACAGAGCCCTGAAAGACCTAAGTCGAAACAAGGCCCCTG
Organism: Locusta migratoria; assembly: GCA_026315105.1. NCBI lineage: Eukaryota > Metazoa > Arthropoda > Insecta > Orthoptera > Acrididae > Locusta > Locusta migratoria. The sequence continues at coordinate 675,323,042 of CM048744.1, forward strand.
GAGTAGATGATATTCCCTCAGAGCTACTGAAGTCTCTGGGAGAACCAGCCATGACAAAATTGTTTCACCTGGTGTGTAAGATGTATGAGACAGGTGAAGTACCCTCAGACTTAAAGAAAAATGTTATAATCCCCATTCCAAAGAAAGCAGGTGCAGACAGGTGTGTAAACTACAGAACCATCAGTTTAATAAGTCATGGTTGCAAAATATTAACACGAATTATATACAGAAGGATGGAAAGGCTGGTAGATTTGCCTTTCTTTAACATATCTTCTTAGTCCTAATGTGAGTATTGCCTGCTGTGTTCCTACGTTTCTACTAAATATTATTAGCCGACATTGTCAGTACGGAGAGCAATCCTAAAATATGTTTTAAATGTTTTATAAGAAGACAAAGCCAAGATCACATGTATAAATTACTCATTTACTGTATGCCTTTACTAGTTTCAGCAATAATGTTGCCATTATCAAATGATCAAACCTAACTTCATCAAACTAATAAAATACATATTACAAAATGCAAGACATGCAGTTTTTTTTTTTTTAACACAATGGAAATCTTTGACATCTGATGCTTGCACATTTAAAGTTAGAATTAATATAGCACTTTACATATCACATGTTATTTGGTACACCATTGTCATAATATCTTGGCCATTACATGCTTCCATACTTGAAGTTAAAATTAGTCAAGCTCTTGGATCCATGATTAAGCTTTTGTACTCTGAAATTTGGCATCTTGTTCCATACCAGTTGACCGTTACAAGCATTAGTAACCGATTGACATCTGTAGCTAGCAAACTTTGTCTGTGGAGGTTCATGCGTGTGATCGCTAAAGAATAAATATACACATGGAGCACAGTATAGTAATATACTGTGTTCTGTACAGGTCACTACATTGATTAAATGCTCCATCATTGGTAGCCAGAACAAGACTGACACAATAACTTCATCATGAATGCAAGAACTTGTCTAATATTTACTAACAATTAGCTGATGCCGATGTCACATGATTACCAAAATTATCACATGAGATCACCAGGAAGATAAGTAATATTTTACCAGCAATGTTTATGAAATGGGGATATTTGTAGAAAAGTCACCCCAGAAACCCCTGATCTGAGGTTGTGAGTGACTGTTACGTAACTCTCTCCATTTCTTAAAAATTTCTAGTCCTTTCCCTTTCGTTTCAGCCTTCCTACCAGAAGCATATTTGATATGTTTTTTCTCCTGCTGCCACTTGCCGAGTTGATTTTTATGTATTTCTTCAATTTTATGAGAAATAGTTTTGATGTCACTTAAAAATTAAGTGCATGTGATATGGTACATCCCAGAACAAATCAACTCATTTATATAAAGAAATGTCAATTACCCCTCTACAGATAAAATTCTGTAGATGCCCAGGATAGAAAAACTGTTAGTGCTTCCTACTTGAAAACTGAGGTATGAAAACTTAAAAGTTCATTTTGTGCATCAGAAATAAAATGGTGTTACTAAGAGACTGTGGTAATTAATATGTACTACTACATGACAATAAATTTTATTTTCAGAGTATATAATGTTTCTTATAAAATAATAAATTTTTCCTAAAATACTTTTGTGTACAAGATTAAGTAGCAAAGATAATGCTAATGTATTTCTGGAGACATACATTACTGGCAAAGACACATCTGTTACTGAATTCTGATACTTCCATCTAATCGGATGTCAAGATCGTAATGTATGTTACTACAATTTTCTGAAACAAAATGGCATTGTAAACTTTATGAGGTAGTCTAAATGAGGTCTGCAACTGAGCTAATATTTGTGAATTTAAAACATGCACTGTAGAAGTGTGTAATAACATCAGGTTACATATAGGCCTTCACATGATTTAAGCAGACTCTAGTTTTTGTGAGAATATTTAAATGTCACCAACTAACAACAAATACCACATTTTACTTATAGTTGCACTGTTCAAAGAAAATCCACATTAACTGAAACTGGTAACAGATTAGTAGATACAGTAACACTACTAAAGTAACGTGGCTCATTACTGCAGGTGTCAGAACATAATGAGGGTTAAAGAGTATGGTAAAACTAGTGTTTTTGTAGTTAAATTGCATCTTAATAGTGGTGTACACAACCTTTTTCACGTGTGGTGAGGCAAGATGGCAATATTAGGCTTTGGCCCCTGTATTGCAAGTGTAGTAATGTACATCTGTTATTTCATGACAGGCGAAAATAATTCATTAACATTAAAAATATACATAATTTTTCTTGATGACTCAGGTTATATTCTATCAACTGATTTTGATTTGTTGTACTAAGTTTCTTTCATGTTCAGTTTGATTCAGTACCCATCTCACTTGCAATGATATTGTGTAGCATAATATTTCAAAGGCGTTTAGTCTCTTCTCAGACCACATGTTATATTATGCTCTATCCGTAATTCTATCTGCCAACTTCCTCTTTCACTCCTTTCTCCAGTCTGCATTCACCTACTATCTTTCCTTCTCTTCTTTTTCCTACTATTGCAATCATGTCCCTGACCTTGTGCGACTATCGGCGGTACAACACAAAGTTAAGTACTGGCCAGCCAATCTATCTCTTTTGAAAAATAATTTATCATCTCTGTGGAGATTTTCCATCACTAATTGATTATTACCCATTTATCTTTTCAAATTTTCTGATTTACCTGACACACCACACTCTGAGCTGTAAATTTCCAGTTTTGCTTTTCCTCATGATGCCATCTTCCTGAGTATTACCTGTCTGCATATCTAAATGGGGGACTATTTTACTTCCATAATATTTCAACTAACATAATGCCATCATCATGTAGCCATACAGTGGAGTTACATGTCTTGGCAAAAGTAATGACAGTAGTTCATATTGTTGTGTTGAAATGGAAGCAGGCTTGACTTCGAAGGCAAGGTTGTCAACTTAACACAGCATTTATACTGAAAGCAGGTTTATTGTGAACTAGAACATACACGTAGCACTGACTGCCTCTCGGGCAGAGTACTTTGCTATTTATACACACACAGAATATACCAAAAATTAGAAGAATAGTTAATATAAGAAACATGTAGAAATTACAAGTGAACATAAGAAACATGTAGAACATTCTGGAAATGATAATTAAGAAGAAATGAACTCTTGCCGGGGACGCTATCCCTTGCGCCACGCCGGCAGTCGGTGAAGTTGGGGTCTTTTGGCATTGCACCCTCTCCTGAAAAAAACAGCGACCCACTGTTAGGTTCCCTGCAATGTCCTGGATCTTAATCTTGTCATGGGTCCTCTGTATGGCAGTTCTGGAGAATCTTTCCCTTCTGCATAATTACCAATGACAGACGTTCCTGTCATGGCTTCATCAGTATCATTACCATCCTTAGAATCCTTTAACAACAAGCCATTTTCGCTTATCTGTCTTCAGGATCATAGTAAGGCTTCATGCGGAAGACATGAACAATTTCTCTTCGTTTTTGTTGTTTCGACGACAGCTCATAATCCTCAATGATACGATACGGACCAAAGTATCACTTCAATAACTTTCCTGATAGTCCAACTTTTCGTACAAGGGTGAAAATCCATACCATATCTCCTGGCCTGTACACAACAGGTTGGTGCTTGTCGTTATACCGCTGACAGTCTTCTCCTGGGCGTCCAGTGTCCGTATGCAAACCAGCTGTCTTGCTTCTTCGACCCTTGTGATGAGCTGATTCACATAGTCATCCTGAGTGTCATCCGTTTGGAATGGGAACAGCATATCCATTGGTGTCTCAGCTCACGGCCATGGAGCAGGAAAAACAGCGTGAAGACTGTGGTGTCTTGTCTTGCAGTATTGTAAGCAAATGTCAAGACTAGCAGTATTGTATCCCAATCCTTCTGCTCAACATCAACATACATCGACAGCATATCTGTTAACATCTTGTTAAAACGTTCTGTAAGACCATTTGTCTGAGGATGGTATGCAGTTTTCATTCTGTGGACAATGTCGCAATGTGACATTACCTCTGATACTAGTTTTGACTGGAATATTTTTCCAAGATCAGATGTCATCACACTTTGTGCTCCATACTTCAAAATAATGTTTTCTACAAGGAGTTTTGCAATCTCTGGAGCTTCTGCAGTTGGCACAGGTTAGGTGATGGCATAGCGAGTGAGGTAGTCAGTGCAGACTATTATCCATGGGCACCGGTTGTAGATTTCAGGAAGCTCCCTAAAAAATCGATCCCAACTCGGTGGGATGGAGCTGCTGCACATAGAATTGGTACGAGATGCCCTGGAGGTAATTACAGCACATGCTTCTGTCACTGGCACTCTTTACAGCTACTGACATAGTGTTTGACAGATTGGTAATACCTGCGTCTGATTTTGTCTAGGGTCTTCATGAACCCAGATGATCGGATATTGGAGCATTGTGAAAATACTTGAGAATAGCTGGCTGGAGATGAGCTGGAACGACCAGTCGCCATGTGGGGCCTAATGGATCATAGTTGCTCTTACACAATGTCCCATTTATAAGTTGGAAATCTCCATTGGTCACTTCTCCTTTCTCCAAGGCCTCTATGGTTTTTAATAGTGCTGGATCTTCCCTCTGCTCAGTTGTAATGTCACCTAATTCAGTGAGGGCTGAAATTTCATTCATGCTGTTGTGTTCCACTAATGGATTCCTCGAAAAGCAATCAGCATCCTTGTGTTTGCTCCCGTTCTTGAATATCACTGTGACATTGTACTCTTCGAGTCTTAGTGCTAGTCGACCTGATGGATCCTTCAAGCTAGTCAGCCAACACAAAGAATGGTGGTCTGTCATGATGGTGAATGGTTTGCCGAATAAATACGGCCGGAACTTGTTGATAGGCCAGATAATTGTGAGACATTCTTTCTCAGTTGTAGAGTAGTTTATCTCGGACTTTGACAGTACTCTTGATGCATAGGCTATCATCTTTTCAGCACCTTCCTGAACTTGTACAAACACTGCACCAATCCCATAACCACTGGCGTCTGTGTGAAGTTCAGTTTCCGCATTCTCGTTATACAAGGCTAGAACTGGTGTGAAAGTTAGAGCCTCCTTAAGTGCCCAGAAAGCTTTTTCTTTTGTCTCATCCCAGTAAAATTGGTGTCTTCCTGCAGAAGTTCTTGCAATGGACATGCCTTATTACAAAATCCTTTTATGAAACGTCGGTAGTATGAGCACATCCCAAGAAAACTTCTCACATCATGAATGTACGGAGGAGTTGGAAATTCTGTGACTGCCCTCACTTTATCTGGATCAGGACGGACTCCATCTCCATTGATTAGGTGCCCCAGGATTTTTATCTCCTGGGCGACGAAGAAGCACTTCTTTGGACTGAGGCAGAGACCTGCAGTCTGAACACACTTCAATACCTATGACAGGCGACTCAGATGTTCTTCAAATATTTTCAAGGAAATGACAATGTCATCTAAATAGCAAAGACACGTCGTCCATTTAAGGTGTCGAAATAAGTTGTCCATCATGCATTCGAATGTGGCCGGAGCATTACAGAATCCAAATGGCATCACTTTGAATTCAAGGTCTTCTCCCTGTCAGCTTTGTCATCGTAGATTTGCCAGTAACCTGTCTGCATGTCCATAGTTGAGAAGTATGTAGCTCATTTCAAGCAGTCAAAGGTGTCATCAATGCACAGCAGTGAGTAGACATCTTTCTTTGTGATTTTGTTCAGCCACTGATAGTCGACACAGAATCGCCACGCGCCATCCTTCTTCTTTACGAGGACCACCGGAGATGACCAAGGGCTCTCCGAAGGTTGAATAATGTCATTGTGCAACATCTTCTCCAGTTCCTTCTGAATTATCCGTCTTTCAGCTGGCGACACCCTATATGAACACTGGATAACGGGTGGATGATGTCAGTCTGGGCTCTATTGACAGTGCCACGGTTGTTTCCTCCAGCGTGTTGTCTGTACTAACAGCAGAGCATGGGTCTTCATTGATGACGTTGAGCTCACCATCCTGGATTGGTTCAGCTGTCCCAATACACATTCCTTTGGGGATAAGTTGTGACTGCTCATGACAATTAGTGATCCAAATCTCTCCTCGACCACCAGTGATGCTTATGATAGCCACTGGTGTGTAAATTTCTTTTGTGAGCCTAATAAACTTTTTACTATTGACAAGGACTACACAGTTTAACTGGTCATCTGTGCTTTTGACTGGAACTCTTCTCATTGTCAACAGCGAGATCAGCACTTTGTCAACGGCAAATAACTTCTCAGAAAATTCTGTATTACGTGTACCCGTCGGAATGACTTCCTCAATTTGCAGCTCAGATCTTCCACAGTCAATGATAGCTTAGGATGCCTGAAAGAAGTCCCATTCAAGGATGACAGTATGACTACATTCTTTTAAAACGACAAATTCAAATGGCTGGGTCCTGTTGTTGATGGTTATTCTTGCGACGCAAGTTCCTGCTGGCTGGACGTACTTTCCATTTGCAACCTTCAGCACAGTTGCCCCTGTATCACAGAACATTGTCTTCTTTGGTTTGCAGCAGTATTTATCCAACAATACAGAGAAAGAAGCTCCTAAATCAACCAGTGCACACATAGGTTGGCTGTCGATTATTTTGTCGCTCAGATTTCCGTCGTAGTGACGTCTTTTATCAGAAGAGCTTGGAACATGTCTTTTGTAATACCCTTCATCAAGTGCGTGATTTTGTCGGCCTCAGTCATATTCAGGTTAACTATGTTACATAGGGCCAAAACAATTCTGTATGTATGACTGTGTCGGCTCACCATGTCGTTGGGCTCAGTTCTTCAGTTGTTCCGTCACTGGCGGTCTCCAAACGTCTTCTTAAGTTCCGTCTGGAACTTCTCCCAGTCATTCAGCTTCTCTTCATTGTTTTCAAACCATTGCTGGGCTGTTCCATCCAGGTAGAAATAAATGTTGCCCAAGCACATTCTATGATACCACCTGTTATACTTGGCGACTCAGTCAAATCCTTTTAGCCATTTGTTGGGGTCCTGTTCAGCATCTCTAGAGAACACCGACAGGTGTCTGATGTGCAGCTGGCTTACCGCTGGTTTTGTGTCCATGGTTATTCTGATGATAAAGACTTTCAGAAGGATGTACTTGGTATATCCCTTATATTCTGGTTCTAGTCCGTGTAAGCAACGGCTTTTTCATTGCCTAATGGGAGCCACGGTGATGCAGCTGTTGCACAGGATACCCGGCACCTCCACCAATCAATGTCGCGTTGAAATGGAAGCAGGCTTGACTTCAGAGGCAGGGTTGTCAACTGAACACAGCACTTATTCTGAAAGCAGGTTTATTGCAAACTGAAACATACACGCAGCACTGACTACCTCTCGGGCAGAGTACTCTACTATCTATACACAGACAGAATGTACCAGAAATTAGAATAATAGTTAACATAAGAAACGTGTATGAATTACAAGTGAACATAACAAACATGTAGAATATTCAGGAAATGATAATTACAAAGAAATAAATTTTTGCTGGTGGATGGGATTGGACCGGCCACGTTCAGCACCACAATCGGTGACGCTATCCCATGCACCAAACCGGCAGTCGGTTAACTTGGGGTCTTGCGGCAATATTACTTTCAGTAGTTCACAACAACTTATGGCAAACCCCATTGGCTGATATTACAAACCCAGATCAGTCAGTCATTGAGAATCTTGCACCTGCAGATAATGAAACGGCAGCTGCCCATCCTGAGAAACATCTGCACAGATACACCTCAGTAGTGGTTGCACATATGGTACATGGCTAACTGTTCTGTTGAAGCATGCAAACCACCCCACCATGACAATAGCTTGTTGAGGTTACTAGGGGCAGTGGAGTCCAATGACCTCACACTTTATAGTACAAAAGCTTTATTCGATGTTACCAACACAGCAAACAATAACAGACTTAACTGAAAATGGAGGATGATACAAGAGAAGTAAAAAATCAAAGATTGTCATGTAGATATAACACTTGGTTTGTAACCTTGGTCGACAACCAGAGATAGGAACACTCTAATTGGTGGCTAGCACTGCCACACGGCCTCCCTGAGACGTTGCGTGGCCTGTATGAATGGAGCTTAGGTCGTCGCTAGGGTTGCTTGTTACTAAAGCACTCCAAGCCACACAACGAATCAAACTTCAAAAAAGAGAAGTTCTTGGTCAAGTTGATAGCAGCACATTCTCCTAGGTTCTTCTACCAAAATAAAGTCGTCGTTAGATGAGAACAGATTTTTATTGATTCTTCCATCACACTACAGCACTGTTTACATCTGGTCTAAAGCTACTGGCAACCGAACTTACAAGTACGTACCACAGCTGTCTACAACTTACAACTACCGTTTGCCGTCAGTAGCGGCATGTTTAAATACATAGATTTTGGTGCCCAAGGTCGGGAATATGTCACATACAAATTCTGTTTCAAATAAATTGACTACAAATTTTGAAGAAATTTATACAGTTCGATTTAGTGGTTAACAAATAATATAACTGGTGACAAAAGTTGGAAAAGAAAGGTTACAGTTCATGCAATAAATTAATTATTTAAAGGTAAGTGGTCCATATTTCGCTACATGGCCGCTAGGTGATACAATAACTTTTGAGCTGTAAGTTAATGTAAACAAACGAGTCCGCACCTGACGTCTTATGATTGATCTTCAAATTCATGATTTGACCAAAATTTTAAGGTAACGACAATTTACAAGTGAAAAACTGTTCATAAGGGTGTATGGTTTATTAAAACTTAAGAGATGACACTTCTAGGTTTTTGTAAATAGTTTGAAACTGATATAATCGTTAGACAAACTGTTAGGTTTATAAAATTTACAATATTCTTATTTCAAAAAAAAAAAAAAAAAAAAAAAAAAATCTTAGTAGTGACTGATTTTATTTTATTTTTATTTTTTTATTTATCTTTTTTTTATTTTTTTCTTAACTCAGGATCTTTAATATTTCCTATGAAACGTCACCCCCCCCCCCCCCCCACACACACACACAGTACAGAGTACTCCTGAGAGCCATGGGTGATGGGGGTTGGGGGTAGGGGAGGAAGAGTCACAAGCACTATTAGATGCACACAGTGAGTTCTATTGTCCCATCCAGTAGTTACAGGAGTGGGAGGTAACTGACATGCAGTAGGGCCTCAAACAATGAAATTCTGCAATCTGGGAGGCAGCATAACTAGTCGCATGAGTCGCCGGCTCGAGTGGGAGCCACAGACCAGGACTACGACTAGCACAGTGCTCGATGGGAGCAGTAATGTTTGAGCCTTGGAAGGAACAGAATCACGTGTCAGCTGGAAACATTTAATTAGCTTGCATTTAATGGACGACGCGCACATGATAAATAGGCTATAGTCGCACACCATGGTGGACAGCTCTGTTGTGAGTGGTGGGGGAACAGAGGCAGAGAATTGATAGCCAGGATCGGAGGGGGGAAGGGGGCGAGAGAATCCTCTAAAGGGGGAAGACAGAGAGGAGGATGAGGAGTCGACGACCAAAGGTGGTGTGTGACCCAAAGGCAGAGGAGAGGGGGGCGGGGGAAGCGCAGGAGGGAGAGGGAGGGGAAGCCTCAAACGAAGAGAAGTTAGCCTTGACCTCGGGAGGGGAAGTAAGATCAAGGTGCACGGGTTTCAGGCGATTAATGGAGATGGCAGAAGGTTTGACATTGAGAAGGATGGTATAGCTGTTAGGGCAGGCGGACGGTGTCATCACACAAGAATATGAATTCCCAAGTCCATAGGTCGGAAGGTATCCTTACAGGCATAGGAGAGTGGTTGGCATGAGGGGAAGGGGAGGCTGCAGTAAAGATGAGGCAGCCTCGGTCTACATGGGAAGGGAGATCCTCGAGTGATTTGAGGGTGGGGGTGGGGGAGGAGAACCAGAGGAAGCACGTTGAGCCAAAGCACCCCGTGGCACTGAAGGGCCTTTTTTAAGGCCCGGTGCCATTGCTCCACCAGCCCATTGCTCTGTGGATGACAGGCAGTGGTGTGGATCCAGCGAATGCCGCAAAAGTGGCAAATATTGGTGAAAAGGGCACTCTCGAATTGGCATCCCTGGTCAGTTGTGATGACTGAGAGTCAACCAAAGTGAGCAATCCCGGTAGATATAAAAGTATGAGCGCCGGACACGGCAGTGATGTTGAGTAGAGGTGTGGCCTCCATCCACCTCATGGTGTGGTCGATAAGGGAAAAGATATACCAGTAACCGGCAAAAGAGGACTAATAATATCCAAGTGGACGTTCTGGAATCTGCCAGACGGAACGGAATGAACCAAGTGGAAGGGAGGAGGGGAGGTGCGAGATGAGACCTTGTCCGCTGAAACGTGACACAAGAGCGGGCCCAGGCCTAGCAATCCTGACTCATGTTGCACCAAACAAAATGCTCGCACACCAGGCACATTGAGGCTTTGACACCCAGGTACAGGAGGTCGTGCAGCTTTTGGAAAATGGGACACTGAAGATCATAGCTTCAGAGTAGGGAGAAATAAAACGATGTTAAAAAGTAAAAGAGTGGAGGACTGGGGGAAGAAGGCTCTAAACCCTGCAAACAGCCAAGAGTCACAAACCCACTCACCTCGACCAAACGAGTCCTAGAGCTGAGAATAAAACCTACCTTCACGGAGGAAGGCAAGGACACGATCTATAATTCGTGGGTCATCCACCAGAACTAGAGGCAATGAAGGCGGTAGGCCATAGTCGCCACGAAGTGTCATATGGAGAGGACATTCAACCAGAATATTAGATATGGATTGTAGGGCTCCACAATCACAATGTAGTGGATTGTCATTACGTAAAAGAAATCCATGGGTCAGCCTGCAGTGTCCAATACGGAGGCAACAGAGGACAGTCGATTCTCTCCGGGAAGAGCGTAAAGATGAACTCCAAGCTGCAGTCATATCTTTGACGGTGCGGAATTTATTGGAAGGGCCAGCAGCTTTCCAACTGCTATCCCATGAGGAGTGAAGCAAAGATCTGATCTGCACCCGCAGATCTGCACTCGGAATTAGAAAGGGAGGTGGGCAGCGATTCATTGCCAATCGAGCCAACTGGTCAGCCTCTTCATTCCCTGTAATACCAACATGGCTTGGCACACAGAGAAAGGTAACGGAGCAGGCAGCATGATGGCGGTCAGCAAGGAGATTGTGGATGGAAATAACTAAATGATGGGAGGGGAAACATCGATCAATGGCCTGCAGACTGCTCATGGAGTCAACACAGATTAAACCACATTCCACGGCAGTCTGTTTAATAAAACAGAAGGCTCTATAAATCGCCATCAGCTCTTCTGTGATCACACTGCATGCCTCTGGCAGAGAATGGCATTCCGCCCCAACAGGAGATGTAAACACATATCCGGAGTGGCCCGCAGTTTTCAAGCCATCAGTGTAGAAAATAGAGGCTCCCTGAAACTCTTCTAGTACTGGGCGCACCAAATGCCGAAAGATCATGGGGTAAAATAAAGCTTTTGGGCCCTGGAAGAGATCTGCCCGAATTAGTGGTCACGGCACCATCAATGGGGGTGTGTGTGCAGTGAAACGGGGGGTGCAATCCAGAGAAGGGAAGTGGAAATCTCGGCAAAGAGAGGCAAGCCACAGTCCGACGGGCAATCCCGCCGCTGCCAGGTATCAGGGGGTCTAAGCCCTTCATATGCAAAAAGGAACCTGGTAAGTGGGATGAGGAGGATATTTCCGGATGACGATGGCGTAAGACGCCAGAAGCTGATGCCGCCTGACCTGAAGAGGGCAGATTCCCGCCTCAACAAGGAGACTGTCGACCGGACTAGTCCAGAATGCACCTGTAGCCAATTGTACACCATAATGGTGAACCGGATCTAATAATTTCAGGGCAGGAGGAGCTGCCGAGCCATAAACTTGACACCCATAGTCCAATCGGGACAAGATTAGAGCCCAATAGATACAAAGGATCATTGTTCGGTCTGCACCCAAGATGAATAAGCAAGGAAACGTAGGGCATTAAGTTTCCTCATACAACTAATCTTTAGGTGACGAATATGGGGCACCCAAGTCAATTTTTTGTCGAAGAGAAGACCCAGAAAACGATGCTGTGCTACAACTTCCAGGTGCTGATTACCCAAGAACAGTTCTGGGTCAGGGTGAACTGTAGTACGACGACAGAAATGCATCACCCTCATTGTTTTTGATGAGGAAAACTGGAAACCATGGGACGTAGCCCACGTTGAAGCCCGCCGAATGATGCTCTGGAGCTGATGTTCAGCAGAGGCTACTGAGTAGGAGCTGTACCATATGCTAAAGTCATCGACATACAGTGCCGGGGTTACCAGCAACCCAACAGAGCTCACCAACCCATTGATGGCGATTAGAAAGAGTATAACACTCAACACTGAGCCCTGGGGGATGCCGTTCTCCTGTATTTGAGGGGAGCTGAATGAAGAGCCAACCCTGACACGGAACAGGCAGTGGGATAAAAACTGACGGATAAAAATTGTTAAGGAGCCTCTGAGGCCCCAGTCATAAAGAGAACGTAAAATACGATGACGCCAAGCAGTGTCGTATGCCTTATGAAGATTGAAGAAGACTGCAACAAGATGTTGTCGTTTAGAGAAGGCCTGTCTTATCGCCGTCTCCAGTCGAAGTAAATGGTCAATAGGGGATCGTCCCTCCCAGAACCCACACTGGTAAGGTGAGAGAAGACCCCGGGATTCAAGAACCCAGTATAATCTGCAGGCTACCATCCTTTCAAATAATTTACAGGGGACATTTGTCAGGCTTATTGGCTGATAACTGTCCAGTGCCGATGGATCCTTGCCAGGCTTGAGGGCAGGGACCACAATACTTTCCCTCCACTGGGAGGGGAAGATCCCTTGAAGCCAAATACAGTTATAAACTTGGAGGAGAAATATTCGTTGTGAAGGGTTGAGGTGTTTCAGCAATTGATTATGGATATCGTCAGGGCCAGGTGCTGAATCACGAGAAGAGGAGAGCGCCAGCGATAGTTCCCAGTCAGTAAAAGGTTTGTTATATGGTTCCACCTGGTGATAAGTAAAACCTAATTTGAAGGTTTCGGCCTGCTGTTTCTTAAGGAGAAAGGTCACCGGATATGAAGTTGTCGCTGATACATTGGCAAAGTGAGTTGCAAGATGTTGTGCAAGGACAGATGGCTCTGTACAGACCCCATCAGGCAGGGCAAGGCCAGGGATGGAAGACGGCCGCCAGCTACCTTGGATAGCATAGCATAGTCCACACTCATGTCAGAGGGACAGAAGAGCCCAAGGAGGAGACAAAATGCTCCCAGCATGCCCGCTTATTTTGTTTGATTAAGTAACGAGCTCTGGTACACAGACGTTTGAAATGTATGAGACCAGCAAGGAATGGGTGGCAAGGTCAGATGTTGCAAGGCCCTACGGTGCTCGCGAATGGCTGTGGCAACAGTTACATTCCACCAAGGGACCGACGGCGGGTAGGAGGGCCTGTCGACCGGGGAACAGCGAAGTTGGCAGCTTGAGTAATCATGTTGGTCATTTGGCTTCTAATATCATCTATACAGCCTGAGGGGGAAGATCGAAAAACAACCTGGGATGTATATAGCAGCCAATTAGCACAACGGAAAACCCAATCGGATACCCTGGCTCATGGTAGGTGTGAGGGAAGTGAAAGAATCAACGGAAAGTGGCCGCTATCGCAGAGGTTGTCATATGCCGACTAGTGAAATAAAGGGAGGAGAGGAGGAGAAGTGAGAGAGAGGTCTATGACAGAAAAGGTGCTGTGAGCGGCACTAAAATGGTTTGGGGAACCATCGTTGAAAAGGCTCAGGTCATGGTCAGCAAGAAACTGGTCTATGAGGCGGCCCCATCCAGCCGTATAAGCACTGCCCCACAAAGGATGGTGGACATTGAAGTCCCCAAGGATGAGATAAAGAGGGGGGAGTTGCTGAAGGAGGGCAACTAGTCGCAAGTGTAGGTGACCTGTCAGGGGGAAGGTAGAGGTTGCAAATGGTTAACGGGGTGTCCAAGTGAACCCGGACAGCAACCGCTTCCAATGGAGTTTGGAGAGGAATCCAGGTACTGACAATATCTGTCTGGACCAATGTACAAACCCCACCAGACGCCTGGAGGGGACCAACGCGGTTTGGACAAAAATCACAGAACCCACGGAGGGTCAGTGAATGTGCATTCATAAACCGCGATTCCTGCAGGATGACACAGGCCGCAGAGAAAGAGAGATTAGCTATTTAATCTCCAAGAGGTGATGGTAGTAGCCATTACAATTCCATTGGATAATCACATCACGAGGATCTAGGCGGGAAGCGAATGGGGTAACATCTGTCACGCTGCTTTGTCAGCGTCCGTCACCAAAGAAGAAGCAACGACATTCATAAATAGCTGGTCAGCCTCAGGCCCAATGGGATGAGCGAGTTGCGAAAGCACAGTCGGCACCTTCGGTGGTACCGAAGGGGCTTTATCTTACAACTTAGGTTTTTTCTTCTTCTTCTCTTTCTCTCTTGTGGGACGGGGAAGACCAGTCTCAGAGAGAGAACTTTTGTCAGTGAGGTCTGGTACTTTGAACTCACCGACTGTGAGTCCGATGGCCGACTGGAGGTCAAAGATCTCTGATCTGGGGAACGCCGGGACAGAAGGCCCTGAGATGGGGCACTGTCACCGGCAGGCGCCGGACAAGGGGTGCACTTCTCCGGCTGGGAAGGGGTGGGACACAGAGGGAGGGCTACGGGAGGTACAGGAGAGGGAGATGTGAGGGGGGGGATGTAGGGGGGAGATGGGAGTGGGAAGGGGAGGGTGAAAGGTTAGAAGATAATGTCGTAGCGAAGGTAGTCGCCATCTGCACTGGATGCAGACGGTCATACTTACTGCGGGCATCAGGATATGTCAAACGCTTCAGGGATTTGTACTCTTGTATTTTCTTTTCTTTCTTGAGCATAGGGCAATCTGGCGACCGTGAAGATTGGTGTTGATGACAGTTGACACACACTGGCGGAGGAACACAGTGGCTCCCCTCATGCATCCACAGTCACCGCATACGAGGACTGCTGTACAGCGAGAGGACATATGGCCAAACCGCATGCATCGAAAACATCGCATGGGAGGTGGAATGTAGGGCTTCACATCACATCGATATATCATTATCTTGACCTTCTCTGGAAGTGTGTCTCCCTCAAAGGCCAAGATAAAGGCCCCAGTATCGACGCAGTTGTCTTTCGGTCCCCTCTGAACGCGGCGAACAAAATGTACACCACGCCGCTCTAGGTTGGCCCTAAGCTCCCCATCAGTTTGAAGAAGGAGGTCCCGGTGGAATATTACACCCTGTACCATATTAAGAGATTTGTGCAGGAGTATTGTCACTGGGATTTCACCAAGAGTGGTGCAGGTGAGCAAAGCCTTAGACTGGGCTGGCCGAGACTGTTTTAATAAGCAATGAGCCAGATCTAAGTTTACTCATAGATTACACTTCACCAAACTTGTCCTCTATGGTCTCAACAAAGAACAGTGGTTTAGTGGTAGTGAAAGTACTTCCATCAGTCCTTCAGCAAACCAGGTAGCGAGGAAAGGGTTTTGCTCCTAACCGGCGAGCCTGACCTTCCTCCCAGGGGGTAGAGAGGGAGGGAAACATCCTTGTATCCACATTAGCAGCATTAAAAGACCTCTTCCTGTATTGAGAGACGGCCAATGCACAGCCATTTTGGAGTCTAACTCTTTTCATAGTGCTAGACGTTCGCCCTGGTGTCACCCACTCCAAAACAGGGGCTCTCTCCATGGGTGCCACCCAGCCTCAGCAAAGGCCACCTGGCACGATGGCCATTGTTGGGAGTTCTGATACCCCCGAGGACAGGCATCAACTCCTTGGCTTGCATGGAGAGGTCTCAGCTCAGACACCAGTAGTGTGATCATCTAGAGAAACACTGAGATACGGAGTTGGAGAGGGTGGGAAGGAGCAATTGGGATGGGAAGGAGGGGTAACTAGGAGAGGTAATGCAGCCTGGGGGAAGCAGGAAAAAAGGCTGCAATGGCTCGGGGATCCGTGCGCGACACACACATACCCACAAAAGAGCTGTGGGCCCCCTGGGGGGAGGAAGGGTTGGAGATGAGAGCAAGGAGGTTAGAGAGATCAATGACAGTAGAGACACCATCAATCCTTGAGAGGAAATCTGCCACCACATTATCCACGCCCTTGGTGTATCACATGTCCATTGTGAATTGCAAGATGTAATCGAGGTAACGGAAGTGCCTGGGGGGTGGGTCAGCTGGGGAATTTTTGATGGCAGCAGCCAGCGGTTTGTGATCAGTAAGAATGTGAAAGGTGTGACCTTCAAGTTCTGCACCGAAATGCTTAATGGCCTCGTAATTGGCAAAAAGTTCACCGCAAAGGCTGAGTACTTGTGTTGTGCGTTGTTTAATTTTTTGGAAAAGAACTGCAGGGGAGAGATTACACCATCATGAGATTGGCTGAGAACTGCACCAATAGCTGTGTCGTTCGCGTCAGTAGTGATTAAAACATCCACATCGGGATGCAGATGAGCAACCGTGATTGCTCGAACAACTAATTCCTAGAGTGCATTGAATGATCCGGTCATTTGGTCCATCCAAGGCACCATGCGGTCACCTGACACGTGCTTGCCAGCCAACGTGTCTGTAAGGGGAGCCTGAACCTCAGCCGCATTGGGCAAGTGCCGCCTGTAGTAGTTAATGGTCCCGAGGAACCTACGAAGGTCTTTGTAGGTATGGGGGCATGCTAACTTTGTCAATCGGGGAGAGGGGTGGCGAATCCCTCTGACGATACTGAATACCCGGGGTACTGTACTGGAGGGAGATGCAGTTGGTATTTGTCGATGATTCAACTCGATCCCTGCCTCAGCCAGCCTGTCAAAAATGACTCTTGTTTTCCTCAACCTAGGAACTGAAAATTAGAATGTACATGATGCAAAATTTTAAGTCCTGTAAAACCTCACTGATAAACCGTTGCCAGGTCTGTGTGGCGTTCTTAAGTCCAAAAGGCATGAAACGATACTGAAAAATATCAAGCGGGTGGTGATGGCCGTTTTTCCAATGTCCTCAGGGACCACGGGAATTTGATGGTAAGCATGCTTGCAATTGGCAACTGAGAAAACTTAAGATCTGGCAAGTAATTTGGAAAAATGGGTGACACTTGGAATTGGGAAGCAGTTCATAATGGTCTTAGCATTGAGCTTGGGATAGTCGCCGCACATGCGCCAGGTGCCGTCATGTTTTTTTTACTAAGTGAATGGGTGCCACCCAATGCTAAATGATTGCTTGATCACACTGGTCGACAGTAGTTCAGATAATTGTACCTCGACTGTGGCTAATTTTTCAGGACACAGAGGGCACAGTTTAGACAACTCAGGGACATTGTCAGTGAAGCATAGTCTGTGAACCATGCCGTATTTGATGACAGCTACTTGCGAGGCAGGCAAGGGTGTGGCACTAGGTGTGGAGGATGTAGTGAGCGCGACAGCAGGTCGCACAGAGTGACAGTAGGCAGAGTGGGCGTGACAGCAGCACACCGTGCAGGTGTGACAGAAGCCGGTGAGGAGGTGGTGGCAGTAGCTGCGGGCGGCCGATGTGTAGGTGGCCAACTCGAAGTAGTTACTGCTTAAGCTGTGAGAGAGGATGGTGGCACTGGCGAAGTGGTAGCAGACAAAACAGGAGCCATAGGTGATGAGGTGGCTGCTGGGGGGCGCATGAGACGGCGCGCGTGGCTCTGAAACGCCAGCAGTGGCAGCGGCCGGAGTTGACAAGGCTGCTGCAGAACAGTTGAGCCGTGACTGCGAGTGCTTGGTGCATGTGTTGGACACAGGTGGCACACAGGTGGGTGTACGTAGCACCAAGGAGATGGAAGCAGCGAGCGTTGGAGTCGGAGAAACAGGAGCCGGAGTGCTGGGGTCGGGTGGCAATGCGCGCACAGCTGAATGGGTGGTTGGCGAGGCAATGTCAGCTGGAGGGGAGACAGCATTGCCAACATCACAGCAAGGACCGTTGAGCTTGTTGGTGAAATTAAGCTCTGTAGGCCGGCATGCGCATGAATGTTTGATAGAGGATTTGTGAGAAGTGGAAGCAGGAGTACTGATGGGCACACACTGAGACACTTCACTAGAGTTTGTTGAGCCAGGGACAGTAAACACAGTGGGCTTGTTCAAGAAAGTCACTCGTGGAGCACTCGAACAAATGCACGACCATGTGTTTTGTGCAGAGTTGGAGGGCGCAACAGTTTCTGAATCATGTGAACAAAGCGCTTGCTGTTGTATTTGCAGACCCCCTTGTATGAGCAGGGAGGAGCAGGAGTAATACTCGGAGAAGGCAAAAGTTCCAAAGTAGGAGGGGTTCACTGGAACACGAGGCAAAGCAGCACTCTGACTAACATGTGATTTGTGCAGCATGGGGCTGGACAGCTGCTCGAGGACTTGTCTTGCAGAGTCGAGTGCGGATTGATTTTCAGCCATCCGCCAAGACGGGTCGAGTTGTAACTGTTCCACTTATGCGTGTTCTGAATTAAACTTACCAATGGTGCTTTGTAGTTTGCCTGCTGTGTCTGAGCACACAGCACACATAAATTATACTAAGCCATTCAAGGCATAATTGCTCGTCTTGCACTTGTTCCGCACGTAAGTTGTCAGTGGTACTACCAAGTTGGGTGACAGTGTCTAAACACTCGCAAATTACACTATGATTAGCACAGCTCAACGCAGCACACTCGATAAAAGTATGTGAGGGGGAGTGAAACTCTGCATGTCGAACAACATCAGGAGATGGTCCATGAAATGAGAGAAAATCAATTCTGAGAATAGGCTTGGGAACACTGGCCACTAGAAAATCCCACTCGAACATGTGCAAAGGTGAGAGCATGACTTTGAGAACTGTGGAGCCTGACCAGCAAAGTTGGGAGGCGTTGACAGCTTGAAGAAGCATGTTGGTCGGTCGCACAGGGTTTGGAGAGAGTTTGGGAGGCGGAAGTGAGACAGCAACACCAGTGTCAATGAGGAAGTTTATGCCGGATTTCGGATCAGTAACACAGAGACGAGGTCCTGCAGTGGCGACGGTGCGTACAGAGTGGAAAGTAGGTAGGTGCCTGCAATCTTCAAGGCAGGCAGTGGCATGTAGACCAGCCCACCGATCTCGTTTGGGTAACTGCAAGGGGACCTATCCTTCCTTGCAGCACTGCCAAAACGGGCGTGAAAAAATCAATATGGGCAGTGCGGTTGTTGTTCCTGCGGGAAGTGCCGAGGGAAAGGGAATGTGTCCTCTTCACCAGAGCTGTCGCCCTCCGGTGCTGGCAGCAGCTGCAGCGATGCGGTGTGGAATGCCAGGTAGATCCATGATCTCCTTCGGGAAGCATGAATGACCTTGTGTGAAGGTATGTGGACGTGGTGCGAGGCTCGGTGCGGCGGATTGCTCAAGATGAGATTCTCAAAGATGAGCACATGTACTCAGTCCACAATGTGTATACGCTCACTGGGAGACTCGATCATGCTGTACATTAGTGCTGTTTACACAGCCAGAAGGAGTTAACTTGTCCAGATTGCCATGAGCGAGAGGTCAGGCATGACCTGCTCATAAACCAAGAGCTGAAGGCGTCACCATAGTTCAGATGGACGTTTGTCACCAAGGTTCTCCTCTTCAATTATGTGTTGAACAGTCTCTTCCACAAACTGAGTGACACGCACCAGGATTGTTTTTTAACACTATCATAGTGGTCCCAACTGGGGGGGGGGGGGGGATGTAACCAGGTCACAAATCAGGTCCACGTGGTTGTGCAGTGAAGTAATTAAACACAGTTAGCGAGTGGAGTCAACCAAACTGTAATGCTTGATGAGACCGAACTGAGTGGTCGGAGAGTCTAAAGAAAATCAAGGCAGCTTCGTCAGGCAGCCAGACGGTGGGTAAGTAGATGAGCCAAGAAGTATTGGAAGCAATGCAATGTCAGCATCATCAATCGGCGAAGGTGCGGAAATGTCACATGGCGCAGCAGAGGTGCCAGTCAGTGCCAGAGTAATGATCGAAAGTCCGGCAAAGTTCGGGTGTGTAAGGGGAACACATTGCGTCGCAGAAGGTACACCTGGAGGCACAGCGTACGGTAGCACATACTGTGTAGTACACGTTTGCAGAATTGGCACACAGTGGATGAAACTGTGGGTATCATAGGAAGGGACGTTGTGCAGAATGTTCACAGGATGCACTGAGTGAGGCAGCTGAGCCGGTACAGGGGGGGGGGGGGGGGGGAGGCGAGCTGCCGCAGATGAACTTGGCACAAGTAGGTGCACT
Organism: Locusta migratoria; assembly: GCA_026315105.1. Classification (NCBI taxonomy): domain Eukaryota; kingdom Metazoa; phylum Arthropoda; class Insecta; order Orthoptera; family Acrididae; genus Locusta; species Locusta migratoria. The sequence continues at coordinate 675,343,301 of CM048744.1, forward strand.
CGCAAAGTTATCACAATGTTCACGAAAAAATTGGGTACAGTAACTAGGCTGGCGAAGTTTAAAAGGTACACTTTGATGCACAGCAGTTTAGGAGGCAAAATTTCATAGCCCACCTGGGCATTGCAGGCTGGGTGCATGACTGGCGGAGTGATACACTGGTGTACCCAATGTGGCGACATGTGGTAGCACGTTTGAATTTTGTACAAAGTTTGTGTTGTAGCTGGCATTGTCCAAAGCACGGAAGAGCTGAGAGCGCTTGAACGGTGGAGTGGCATAAAAAAGAGCGCTTGAAAGCGTTTATGGAGTGACAAAGCCAGAATCACATCGCTGAACTGCCATGATGTGAAGATGTATTGTGGCGAATGTCCGGACAAGTGCAGCAGCCTGGCATCATGTGAACCACTGACACTCGTAAGAATGCTGGAAGCCATAGGTTGTGGAGGAAGTGTGAGTCCGGGCGGCGGTTGCACAGGTGTCGACATGAGGCACTTGGGCAGGGGGATTGTTGGCGTACACAGCGTAAGCAAATTACGGTCAAATGGACATGCTGAAAGCATGGGACAACACTGTACCAGACATGTAGAATCATTTTAGTATGGGGTCACCACTGTGGAGGTTGATTTGATTTGATTTGATTCTTTCAGGGAAGCCAAAACAGTCTTGGTCTAACCCGCCACTGCCCGCACCGAAACTAAGTTTGTTGTGCAGTATCGCTCCCTGTATGTCTAGTAAAGCCAACCAATGCCCTTGAACAGTGCAAGGAGTCCCTTTACCAGTTCTTTATTAGACACAATTTCTTCGGGTCTGGTTGTCCCAAATGTTCTGTGCCTTTTACTCTCCAATGCAATGCATTCGAAGATCAGATGTGATGCAGTTTCATCACCGTTATCACAGATCCTACATTTAGGGTCCTCTTCTGTTATTCCCATTGTATGTAGGTGTTTTTTGAAATTCCCATGGCCTGTCAGCAATCCAATCATGAGTATAATCTCTCTCCTGTTCAGGCCCAGGATTGCAGAGCTTCTTTTAAAACAAGGCTTTGGCATCATTACCTTGCCATGTTTTTGTTGATGGACTTTGGTCCAATATTCTACGTGCTGTCTTCTGAGCCAATTACGTAGCTCCAATTTAATCATTGCCTCGGTGATTGTCAGGACAGGTTCCAGTCCAATAAATGGAGCCTCTGCCCCCATCCTGGCTAATCTGTCGGCATGTTTGTTGCCACTGATCCCCGAGTGGCCAGGGACCCACAATAGGTTTACTCTATTGCTTTCCCCTAGCTCCACCAGAACCCTGTGACATTCTCCAACAATTTTAGACCATGTTGCAGGAGCTGCCAGTGATCTCAGCGCTGCCTGGCTGTCTGAATAGATATAGATGCTACAATCTTTGTAGCACCTACACAAATTCTCCTCCACACACGCCCTGATGGCAGTGATTTCGGCCTGGAATACTGAGGCCAGTTTCCCTAGAGAGATGACGCCCTCCAGTCTTGGCTGCACCCCATATACCGTGGCCCCAACACCTTGGTCGGATTTTGATCCGTCAGTGAACCAGACAATATCTCCCGTACGGTGTCGAACTATTTTCTCCCATTGCTCCCTACTTCCAATTGTTATATTGAAAGGCTTGTTGAAGCAGTATGGGGTTATAATATAGTCAGCTGGCATTTCCCCAACCTTTCCTATATTTACCTCACTCACTATTTTAGTGTGTGATTCTGGATATCCTGAAGAGTTCCAGTTGTTGCCAGATTTGAGTCTGTATGCACCAGCCTCCTTGCGGGCAACCCCTAGTGGTGATTGTGGAGGTTACTAGGGGGAGTGAAGCCCAATGTTCACACACTTTACAGTACAAAAGCTTCATTAAATGATATAAGCACAGCAAACAATAACAGACTGAACTGAATATGGCGGGCAATACAAGAGAAGCAAAAAATCAAAGATTGTTACGCAGATATAACACTTAGTTTGTGACCATGGTCGACAACCAGAGATACAAACACTCACATTCATGGCTAGCACCACCACAAGCTGTTGAGGTTCATTGGAGGGAGAGAGGGGTCCCCAAAACAGTTTGTCATTTCACATCCAGTATCTCTCATAATCAAAAGTCTTTTAATAAGGGGCAAGAGTAAATGTCATTGTTGCCAATTGCCTCAGAAATATTTGAAAGAGCTACATATGATCAAATAAAAAATTAAGTTTATTACAGAGTATTATTTGATGCCAACAATATGATTTCAGGAAAAGCAGTAGCACAACCCACAAATGGATCATAAAAGTTAACTTATGTGTTGATGACAGTTAGTGTGTATCAGACATATTTTGTGACCTTGTCAAAGCTTTTGATACCGTAAATCTTGACCTGTTTCTAAACAAACTGACATGCTATGGTTTTCAAGGCAAAACTCTTTATTGGATGTCTTTGTTCTTGACAAACAGAAAATAAAGATTACTTATCAGAAATGGTCAAAAGAAATCTCTCTGGCTGGAAACACACTCAATTAGTCATTCTACATGTTTCAATATTAGGATAAGTACTATTTGTATATTATATCAGTGAAATGCTATGGAGATGATTTAGTACCAACAGTCTGTGCTGTATAAAACTGATGAAGACTTAATGCACAACATTGAATTAACACTTGGGTTAAGTAGAGCAATGAATAAAAATAATAACTTGACATTAAATTTTGCAATAGGGTTGTTCATTTCACCATAAATCAGTTCATTCAGAACAATGTACTGTGTTGTTTGTTTGTTTGGGACAGGGTGAACCAAACTGGTAAGCTCATCAGTCCCCCAGTGCGGAGGGGGAGGAGTGAAGATAAGGAAGGTGGGGAAGTTATAATGACACGACTTGTCTAACACAGTATAAATATTTATAAAAATAGATGAAGTTTACTTAACAGGCAAAGGAGCACAGGTAGTGATAGTAACAAATAAAACACACACACAAACGCAAGCTTTCACAACCCAGTTGCTTCTTCAGGCAGAAGGGAAGGAGAGGGAAAAGGAAATGATTAGGGTTTTAAGGGAGGAGGTAAGGAGCCATTCCAATCCAGGGAGAGGAAAGACTTACCTTGGGGGAAGAAATGGAAGTTAAACAAATACACCCACACCCACATATATACACAGTTGCAAACACACCTAGGCAGACATACTATAGAAAGAAGCAACTGCGTTGTGAAAGCTTGCATTTGTGTGAGTGTGTGTTTTATTTGTTACTATCACTACCTGTGCTCCTTTGCCTGGTAAGTAAACTTCATCAATTTTTTATATATATATTTTCCTGTTAGGAATTTTTCCTCTATAATAACAGTATAAATATTCTGTGATGTAATGTACTTAAAAATACAAACATAAAATACATACCACTATGTTATAATTTTAGCCCTGGTTACTTATCAACTTAGAAGAGATTGTAACAGAGCTAGTAGGCCTATACGGTATTAACATAGTAAAATACACACATCTGACTCTCAGTATTTCAGAAAACCACTTATAAGGTTCTAAATGACATTAAATACCTTTCTGAATGAATATACACTCATGCCACTACAACGTATAAGCGGGTGATGCTGTAAGTAAAATTTCAAGCCATCTACTTATATCTTGCCCACATCTAAGTTTTATAAGACAAGTAAATGCAAATTACAAATTCTTATTATAGGCAGAATTTAAAAGCGCCTTTCCCATCTTCTCCAATGAAATTATCATCAAAATACTAAAATAAATCCCACTTTACACTGACTAGATACAGGTCAATTATGAAACTATACATAACTTTGTTTAAACCTCTGACATAATTTTTTTTATTTAAATATTTTCTTGGAGAAAAAAAAATCATCTTCACATCATACATTTTCAAAGAGTCCAACCCTAAGCCAGAATGTTATGCATACTTTCTTTTTGTCATAAAGAATAGTACAATTTTCTGGTAATCTGAGAAAACTATAATAATTGTTGCTTTTAGATGGTAAAAAAATATTACTTGAGGCTTGATGGGTGCTACAAAAAAGGCAACATCAAATACTTCTGTTAAAAAATAAATCAATAAAATTAAAAAACCATCAAGAATCTAGATCCATGTCCATACAAAGTCCAGGCAACTCAGCTGTTATGAATAATGAAAAAAGTGATTTTAATATTTATACTATGATTATGGGCCTGGTGGTCTTCGGGTAAAGCGCTCTACAGGAAGCTGAAGGGTTGCTGGCTCAAAACATGATAGGACCTCGAATTTTTTAGTCTGCATTTTAATCTATCCTTCACCTCTCAACGATGTGAAGAGTCACCGGAAATGACATGTGGTTTGGATTCCACGTTAAGCTGTAGGTCTCCCTTTCCTAGTTGGATAACCAGGGTAGGCTAGGGACACGCAAGTTGCCTAAGTGGCATGGCACTGGGCCAATGAGCCACATGAAATTATTATTATAACAATATATAAGCACATATAATACTTTTTGTCACAAATTAAACACCTTGGGTGCTTAGTATGTGGAAATTTTATTGGCGTGTAGTGTGTTTGCAAAATGAAGAAAAAAACACAGTTAATGATTGGCTGTAAGGGAAAAGAAACAAGTAAGTCAAGTAGAATAAGAAAAATAAGTCATTAATAATAATTACTAAATGAATATCTGGCTGACATCATCAAGGTGTCATTATGATATCAATTTGCATTTCTCTGTGATAAATCATTTGATTTTTCAGCCAACAGCAGTGCCTGGATTCAAGTGCTATCTTAAAAAGCCAACTTTTGAAGGGAATTTTCTAACATAACTTATGTCCAACAGTGTTGTCATAGCCTAAGCTTGCAAAGATATTCTATTGCCCTAACTGTTACTTAGTGCCACAATCTAACATATCAGACTGTGCCAGTACTGTTTACTTATTTGAAATAATGTATAATCTTTATATTTTTTATCTTGATCAGTAGCAATGTACTTTCAAAATATTATTAACTACTGTACTTTTCTAAAATGTTTCTGTTTCAGGATCTTAATGAAATTGCAAGATGTCATAAAAATCTACATATACTAAAATTTGGTGAGTTAAATTGGTTATTCTTTTTACTTTTCGGTTCCTTTTACTTTAGTCATTAACTGGTAGTATAAGCCAGGGTCAAGGGAGACTTAAAGGACGGGATGCGGAGGAAAAACTGTATAGTTGGCGACTGTACGGGAAGAGAGTTGAAAACCTGAGAGCTTAAAAGATGGAATATAGGGAATTATACGAGACTCAAATTATTGAAATAACTTCATGCAGGAATAAGTGTTCTTATGAATCGCATTGACTACCTGGCAGAAGGCCTCGGCCAACTTTATGATTCTTTCACCTACAAGTTGTATTTGAATGACTCCATCCCAAAAGTCTAACAAGGCCTCCAATCCCAGTTGAAAACTTATAACCCTCCCAGAAGCACTCTTCTGAATTCATCTCCCTCCTCACCACAACAATACCTTGCACATTTACCTTCTATATGCTCCCAAAAATCCACAAATCAAATAACCTTGGATGCTCAGTTGTAGCTCTGTAGTTGCTGTGCTGCTACTGGTAGAATTTTGGCCCTCATTGACCAACAGCTTCAACCAGATGTCCAGAATCTGCCCTCCCATATCAAGGATAACAACCATTTCCTTCACCGACTCTGCACCATCCCCATGCCTTTACTTCCTGGTTCCTTAAATGTTCAAATGTTCGTATAGTCTATGGGACTTAACTACGGGGTTATCAGTCCCTAAACTTACAAACTACTTACGAACTAGGACGGCACAAATATCCATGCCCAAGGGGGGATTCGAACCTCCGACCGTAGTGGCCATGCAGACCGTGACTGGAGCGCCTCAGTCTCCTCGGCCACTGTGGCCGGCCCTGGTTCCTTACTTGTCACAGTTGACACCATCTCCCTATACACCTACATCCCGCATACCTTTGCCTTGCCACTCTTGAACAGTAACTCTCCCAATGTCCCTCAGAATCCAAACCTGATACCTTATTCCTCATAACCCTCACCAACTTTGACCTAACAAACTACTACTTTTTCTTTGAGGGAAAGGAATATAATCAAATCAGTGGCTCGGCCATGTGCACCCTACATGGTACCGTCCTATGCCAACATTTTTATGGGCTGTCTCTAGGAAACCTTCATAGCATCCCAAAAACCCCACACTTCTGATCTGGTTTAGGTTTATTGATGACATTTTCATGATCTGGTTTCAGAGGCAAGACACATTATCCTCCTTCCTTCACAACCACAACTCCTCACCCATCTGGTTCACCTGAAATTCTTCAACCCACTGTGCCACATTTCTGGATGTTATCTCACTGATGGCTCCATGCACACTTCTGTCCACATTAAACCTACCAATCACCAACTGTATCTACATTGTTACACTTGCCACCCCTTCCACATCCAAACATCACTCCCTTACAGCCTAGCCAACCATGTACCGTGTATTTTTCTCAATAAGCTGAAGTTCTTACAAAGGCCTTCACAGACAGAAACTACCTCCCTAGATTGACCCTTGTGGAAGACCTCACTACAAAACCTTCCCAATCTATGCATCCAGCACTTTCTATTTCAATTCTGTCACAGGCCTATCCAATCCAGTCAAAGGGTGGGCCACCTGTGAAGCCATCCTCATAATTTACCAATTGTGTTGCAATAACTGCACAGCTTTTTAATTTGGCATGACCACTGACCAACTGTCAATTATGATGTACGGCCGCAGCCAAATTGTGTTCACAAACAAGGTGACCACCCCATGGCACAACATACAGCTAAGCATATGCTTTGTTTCAATGGCTGCTACCCCAGCTTTTCTGAATTACAAATGTTCAAATGTTTGTCAAGCTCAATGGACTTAACTGCAGGGTCATCAGTCCCTAAACTTACAAACTACTTATGAACTACCTTATACTAAAGACGACACAAACAGCCATGCCTGAGGGGGCATTCAAACCCCCGATGGGAAACGGCCTTGTGCATCATAGCATAGTGCCTCAATGTGCTCGGCCGCTCCGCCACAGCTCTGAATTACACAGATGGGAGTTATCCTTACAGAAAAATTCTCTGGTCCCAAAATTATCCAGGCCTCTGTCTATGATAAACCCTTTTTTCCCTCTACACCTAACAGTTCCTGCCCTGCATAGGGCAGTAGTGATGGCCTCAGGGTTAGAAGGTACATTAGAGACATAGGAGGAACATACTAGGGTCTGACCAAGAGACTGTAGAGATTTGTGTGCATGAAGGGTGCGTGGAAGGGGTTACAAACAGCTATTTAAAGTGTAGTGGACAAAATGTTGACCAAATGGACCTCATTTTAAGGAATGGTCTTAGGAGCTCACAGCCCTGTGTAAGATGATTAATATATTGCATAAATGGGTGATTAATATATTCATTAACAGGATCGTAATTAGTTTCTAGAGGTGTGCTCCTACGTTGGAGGCGTTGACCAAGAAAATCTGCTTTTGATCTGGGCCGGTGGGGTAATTATGCCCTTGAAGTCTGAGGTAAGAATTTTTTTTTCCTTTTGTTTTGTTTTGTAGACACTCACAGCTCGTGAGAAAATGAATTAGGACTGGCTGCCCAGGTGCAGATGGCAGGCAGCTATAGAAGACACATCATTATGCTCGGCAAGCTTGTCTTGCTGCAACGGCATTGCTGCCCAGCAGTGGGATGTGGACGTGAGTTGTATGATGCAGCGGTCCCACAGCAGGATTGCCTGGGTGTCTGTGCCATGATCCCATGCCTCATGTTAATATGGGTGCATTAATGCATCCCTCCTTCCATGGGGAAGAAGTGTGTGTCATGGAATACAAGAGATCGGAAACAATGATGGACCCCCAGCGTCGCAACATCCATAAACTGTGTTGTATGGTATGCATAGCCCCTCTTGGGCAGCTGTGAGGCTTATGGGCAGAAATGGCCCACCTCACAAACGGTGGCATGTAGGGTTCAGAGTCTGAGAGAGATCTGCCACTGCTGACGGCAAGGTCATCTCCACATCGGAATGCTAGGAGGAGGAGGAATTGCTGACAAGCCAGGTCTTGGCAGGCTGTGGAGGTGACATTAGCATATACAGCTGACCCTGGGCACTCTGTGGAGCCCTTGAGGGCAACAAAGCAGTTGTCTGTGGGCACAGTACCTCTAGAGTATTGGAACCCAGAGCTGTGGCGCCTGGGGATGCCCACTGAAGGTGTCGGAGGTGTTCGACATTCAGAATCTGGTGAACAAGTATAGAAGAGAGGAGAGATAGGTTTGGCGAAAGGAAACCCTACAGGAGATGAATAGGGAGAGGAAAGATCCTTCCACCCTCATTCGCAACTGGTTCTGATGCTGAGCGACCAGGCAGTCTCCCAACCAGAGTGAGTAGACTTTCTTCCCTCGTTGTTGAATGATGGCCGGCATCTACCGAGCCTACCGGCTGTATACTTGTGCCCATAACAGAGCTCCAAACTTAAAACTTGATGGCCACGGGGTTGTTGGCAAATGACTTGGGGCAGGCAGAAGCAAGTGAAGGAGGGTCCTCGGATATCAAGCTCAGCAGGGCTTTTCTTTCCTTTTGGTGTTGACCAGAATGAACTGAGAAACTAGATGAGGGTGGCCTTTGTTGCGAAGTCTTCCACATACTTCTCTATCTGTGACTTAAAAGTACACACCAGCTGTTTAGTCTCACTATTGGACTGTGGGTGAAAAGGAAAGGCCCTGATATGGTTGGTTGGTATGGGGGCTTTTATGGGGACTAGACTACTATTTTGATCATTCGCAGCTTATTGGGCATGTCCAGAGCAGACCATTCAGTGTTCCACAGTTCTCGTATTTTATTGCGAAGCAGCAGGCGGAAGTCTGCTTCTGGGAGGCCAATCAAAAGAGGGCGGCGAGTGGTAGCCTGTTTGGCTAACTGGTCGACGCTCTCGTTGCCCGGAATGCCAACATGGCCCCAGGTCCAAATAAATGTCACAAAGCGACCAGAGTCATCAAGAGCCAGTATCGACTCCTGGATGGCCCTGAACAATGTAGGATGGGGGTAACACTGACCAAGGGCCTGCAAACCGCTCAGTGAGTTGCTAAATATCAGAAAGGAGGTCCCGGGGCATGTGTGGATGTGTTTAAGTGCGCGGTACATAGCCACCAGTTCTGCAGTGAAGACGCTGCTGCTGGGCAGTAAAGAGCGTTGCTCAACATAAGCACTATGCATGTAGCGCCATGTGTGGTCAGCATCCAAAGAATCATCTGTATAAATGACCTCGAAGTTACAAAACTCATGAAGCAGGGCATAAAATTGTTGCTGTAGGACCAGAGGAGAGGCGGAGGTCTTCAGCTCACGGGAAAGATCCAACCAAATCCGCGGTGAAGGACTGGTCCATGGAGGAGCATGGAAAGTGGAGCAGAAAGGGAGGTTAAGAGGGAAGGAGTCAAGGGTTGAAAGAAGTGATTGGACCCGTGCTGCTATTGGGAGTCCTGAATGGGGTCGCCTCTGCGGCAAACAAATGACATCCCCTGGGAAAAGTAGTCGGTTATTTGGATGCTGAGGGGTACTGTAGGCTCTGGCAGCTTACTGAGCGAGTAGTTGTTGACGCCGGTATCAATGGGGTGACTTCGAGAAGACTCATGACAGGGCTCATACGAAAGGCTCCATGGCCAGACGGGTGCCGGTATGGTGGACTGGGTCGAGAACTCTCAGTGCAGATTGGGAGGCTGAGCCATAGACCTGGCTCCCGTAGTCCAGACTTGACTGCACCAGAGCGTTATACAGCCGGAAGAGGATAGGGCTTGCTGCCCCCCCCCCCCCAGACAATATGGGTGAGGCAACAAAGGACGTCCAGATGTCATGAGCACCATTGCTTAAGCTGGCGCAGATGAGGCAGCCATGTCAATCGTGAGTCAAAAAGGAGACCCAGGAAGCGGTGTGTGTCCACAACCTGAAGGAGCTCACCATCAAGGTAGAGCTCCGGATGCGGATGTACCGCCCGTTGGTGACAAAAGTGCATCACCCTAGTTTTCGCAGGGGAAAATTTAAAACCATGGGCAGAAGCCCAATTCTGTGCCCGATGAATGGCTACCTGCAGTCGTCGTTCAGCTACACTTGTACCAGCGGCAGAATAGTACAGGCAAAAGTCATTTGCATAGAGAGAGCAAGAAACTGATGGCCCCACTGCAGCCAATAGGCCATTAATGGCCGCCAACAAGAGGGATACACTTAGGACGGACCCTTGTGGTACCCCATTCTCTTGGATATGGGGGGAACTGAAGAAGGTGCCAACGCGAACTCTGAAGTGGCACAAAAGTAAAAAATTCTGAATAAAAAGTGGGAGGGAGCCACAGAGACCCTATCCATGTAGCATTTCAAGGATATGATGATGCCATGCCGTGTCATATGCTTTCCGAAGGTCGAAAAAGATGTTGATGAGGTGGTGAAAGCAGTGTGGATCGCTGACTCCTAGGAGAGGAGGTTATCAATGGCAGAGCGACCCAGCCGGAAAGCACTTTGTTGTGGGGAGAGCAGACCCCGATACTCGAGAACCTACAGCAGTCGCTGGCTCACCAAACATTTAAAAAGCTTACAAAGAATGTTTGTGTGACTTATGGGATGGTAACTATCAAAGTTCAATGGATATGTACCTGGTTTCAACAGAGGGAAAACGATACTCTCCTGCCATTGGGACGGGTATGCTTCCTCGACCCAGAGACGATTGAAGAAATCCAAAAGATGGCGTTGCGAGTTTACAGAAAGATGTTTTAGCATTTGACAGTGGATTCGGTCCGGTCCTGGAGATGTATTGAGGCAAATGGCAAGAATGCTTTGAAATTCCCACTAGGTAAATGGCGCATTGTACGGCTCCTGGCGGTTTGAGTGAAATACCAATGGCTTTCGCTCAGCACGCTCTTTGAAGGTACAAAAACCTTGGGTGAAGGCAGTGGATGCCGAATTGCTAGCAAAGCACACTCCAAAATACTCGGCAATGATGGTCGGGTTGGTATGTATAGTACCATGGATAGAAAGACCCGCAACCCCTGCCAGTGGGTGGTAGCCTGATATACAGTAAATCTTCGTCCAAATCTGGGTAGAAGAGACACGGGATTCAATTGTGGAAACATACTCTTCTCATCATGCCTGCTTGCGCTGCCAGATGAGCCGCTGCGTCTGGGCCCGAAGACGTTTAAAGGCAACCAGGTGGTCAATGATGGGGTGGCGCTGGTACTGCTGCAGAGCTCTGCGGCGATTGCGAATTGCTGCTGCTATCTCCGGTGACCACCAGGGCACTGGTCTTCGCCAGGGTAAGGCAGAAGAAGATGGTATTGTGGACTCAGTGGCGGAAATGACAATGGAAATAATATGGTCTACTGCCATTGTCACATCAGTAGGGAAAGGGGTATCCAGCATTGCAGCTGAAGTGTACGCTGCCCAGTCAGCCCTGTGGAAGGATCAGCGGGGTAGGCGTGCACGGCGTTGGTGGTGGGGAAGTGGAAGGAAGATGGGAAAGTGGTCGCTTCCACAAAAGTCATCATGGACCCACCCGTTAAGGAGCAGACATAAGCCCGGACTACACACAGAAAGGTCTATGGTGGAAAAGGTGCTATGGGCCACACTAAAATGGGCATGGGCCCCTTTATTAAGAATACAAAGGTCAAGCTGGTTAAAAAGCAGTTCAAAGTCTCGACCACGTCCTGTAGTCACGTTGCTCCCCCACATGGGGTGATGTGTGTTAAAATATCCTAAAAGAAGAAATGGCGAAGGAAGTTGAGCAATCAGGGCTGCTAGGTTGACTGTTGCCACATCTGTATCAGGAGGGAGATAAAGGGAACAGATGGTAATGTCCCGTGATGCCTGAACCCTGACAGTGACAGCCTCCAGGGCTGTTCGAAGTGGCACTGGGGAACTGTAGACCGAGGTATGTACATATAGACATACCTTACTTGACACCCTATTTTAGACTGTGCGGTTATTGAAGTACCCCCGATAGCCCCGAAGGGTGGGGGTCCGATCACCAGGAAACCATGGCATCCCTGAGATCGGCGATGGCCAAATCTTCAGGCGTTGTGAGAAGGATGACCTAATCCTCAGGCACGCAGGTGCAAGGGCTGGGGGCACCGAGGCTGCCAGTGTCTCCTTGCGCTTTATGGTCTTATCTTTCTTTTCTTTCTTGTCTTCCCATCGTTCCTTGGGCCTACCGGAGGAGGGGGGTTTCTCTGGAGGGGCTTGAGGAGTGTGGGAAGACTGAGGAAACGGCTTTCTGGCCGAGGGTCCTTCAGCCTCAGCCCTATTATCTTTTGGTCCCCAAAAAACGCAGCAGACAAAGTGGACTCTGCATCATTGTAGATTGTCACATAACTCCTCATCTGTCTGCAGCGATAGGTCTCTGTGATATATGACCTCCGGTACTTTATTTAATAATTTGTGGGGAATTATTAAGACGGGAATGTTGCCTAAATGGTCACACGTTAGGAGGTTTCATGACTGAGCAGGGGTCTCCGCCTGTATCAGGACTGAACCGTCGCGCAGTTTAGACATGCCGGCAACTTCTCCAAACCTTTCTTCAAGGTGTTCGACGAAGAAGGAAGACTTAGTTGCCTGGAAGGATTCTCCATCCTGTCTGGTACACACTAAGTATCGTGGTGAATATGGCTCAGTCTGCTTTGAGGGCCCACATTCATCCCATGATGGAGTTATGGAAGGAAATGATTTGGGGTCATATCTTGCAGCATTGACATTAAATTTCCCACACTTTGAGACACCTGACTTAGAGCCAGGATTTTCAGAGGTTCGTTTCCTCTCATTGCAGAATGTCCGCCCTGATGCCACCCACTCTGAAGCAGGGGCTCTCCTCAAGGGTGCCACCCAGCCACAGCAACGCCACCTGGCAGGATGACCATTGCTGGGAGTCCTGATGCCCCCCAGAGACAAGCATCGACTCCTTGGCATTCTTGAGGAGGTCGCAGCTCAGGCATCAGCAGTGTGATCCGTGTGCAATTCAGGGGGCTCAACCATGAGAGTACATAACAGCCCCACCACATGGACTGGCTACCGTGCTGGTGACCTAACGGGGGAGGGAGCTAAGGTGAGGAAGGGAATTTGGAAGGAAAGGGTAGGACCCGCGCTGTAGGGGCTAGGTTGGGAGTTCTTCCCCAAGTGGCTCACACTTACTCTGAAATTTTGATGGAGGTCAAACCCCGAGGGGGACCTAACTGGGCCAAAATCGGTGAAACCAGCAAACAAAGACACAATTGCGAAACCAGCTGTACCATGGAAATAGCCATCATCGCGAGAACATCTAGAGACAGGGTTGGAGAAAGGTAGGGGAAGAAGAAGGATTAGGGAGGGGAGAGAATCGGGGTGAGGAAAAGCGGCCTGGGAAACAGGAAGGAAGCCCTGATATGCTGAATACCATTTATGGGAGAAGTACTCTTGAAAGGATTTCTAATGAAATTGTGGACCATTGCCTGACACCAATGTTTTTAGAAGCCCCTATATCACAAAAATTTTTGATAGTGCCTTTATTGTGCAGGCACTGAAGGTAGTACCAATGGTTCACCACATAAGGAAAGCGGGAGTAGGCATTAATTAACAAGAGCCAAGATGTGCCCAAGAAAGGACCAACATAGTCTATGTGCAAATGATCCCATGGTTGTGAGGCTGCGGACAAAGGGGAGAAGGTTTTATTTGAGTCTGCCTGCTGTTTTACACATCTGTCACAGGACCAGATAAGATTTCAATTTGGGAATCCAGTCTGGGTCAATAGATGTACCTCCAGGCATGGGTTTTCATGTGTGAGATCCCCAGTGGCCGTCATGCAAGAGACAAAGTAAGACCTTCTGAAACAACAAAGGAATGACAACTCAAGGAGAGGAGTAGTCAGTTGAGAGAAGCAAAACCCCATTGACCACCATCGTGCGATGTCAAAGCTGGAAATAACAGTAAAGAGCATCTTCTCATCTAAGGAGTGGGGTACACAGTCAATCACGTCCAATGAAATGGCACACCTGCTGGGGGATCGGGTCCTTGCAGACAGCTGCTGCTATATAGTTGCTTTTGATAGGGAAAATGTCCAATGTTGGTTGGTTTTCCCCTTCAATGTAAAAGCACAGGAGTTCTTTGTCAAAAGCTGGGTCAGGACCCAACAGAAGCCGGGAGATGGCTTCTGCATTTGCATGTTGATCTGTGGACTGGTAGTGCCTTTGCCAATTATATTGACTCAGGAACAATGGCCACCACTGCAATATGTGGGCAGTCTTATCTGGGATGCATGCCAAGGGGTTGAATAGGGTGACTGAAGGCTTATGGACTGTAAGCAACTGAAATCTTTTGCCATAGAAAAAAACATTTTTCTTTTTTTCTTTAAGCCATGCACAATGACGAGAGCCTCTTTCTTTATTTGTTGACAGTTCTTTTGCACTGCATTCAGCACCTTTAAAGAATAAGTCACCAGACACTCCGTGTCAGGATAAGAGTGCCAGTACTGCTTAAACCCCATAATCTGACGCATCTGCTGCCACTGCAATGGGTGCATCTGGCTGAAAAGGTGAGGCATGGGACTGAGTGCAAGTACTTGTTTAGGGTCTGGAATGCCGTTTTGCAGTCACAAGACCATAAGAAGGCTGCACCCTTGTGGTGGAGCTGATTTAAGAGATATGCAATATCTACTGGCTTGGGGAGAAACTTGTGGTGATACGTGGTTTTTCACCCCAAAAAAGACGATGTCTTCATATTACAATATGGAGCATGGTAACAATTGTGTCAATATGAAATGTCAGTGGAGTGATGCCTGCCTTTGAAATGATGTGTCCCACATATTCAATGGAGAGCTGAGAAAATGGACACTTCTCAAGATTGCACTTTAGCCCCTCCTCCCAAATTGTTTGAAATAAAGTGTGAAGATTATCCAAGTGCTGACCAGTGGTGGAACCTGTCACCACAATGTCATCAAGATAATTTATACATCCAGGGGTGTTTCAAATCAGTTGCTGGAGAAATCGCTGGAAAATGGTTGTGACTATTCCAAAAACAAACCTCTTGTAGCAGAATAAGCCATGGAGAGTGTTACCACCATCACCTGTTGCGTCTGTTCATTCAGGAGTAGCTGCTCGTAAGCCTCTGGCAGATTTATCTTTGATAAATATTGCCCTGCCAGTTTTGCTAACTGCTCATCCTGGACAGAAGAGGATATTAGTCTATTTGTGATTGTGCTTGACTGGCATCTTAAAATCGCCAAAGAGTCACAACCTGCATTTGGCTTCTCAAGAATAACTAGAGGGGTTGCCCATTAACTAGACAAAACGGGTTCAATGACAACTAAGTCTGTGAGGCGATCTAGCTTGTCCTTTAGTTGGTCACGCAATGCCAACGAAATGGGATGAAGCATTCAGGGTTATGTGAGCCATCACCAATTTTGCTGTGCCAAGACCAGGTGAAAAAAAAGTTCATGAATTCGGACATGGAAGTCCAGAACAGGTAAAGGCACTTGATCTGACACTAAGTTCACATTCTCCGTTACCATGTAGCCAAAAGCATTGATGGCATTCAAACCAAAAAGATATTCTGCCGTATTACTGTCAACCACTAAGAATGTTAACTGCAGTTCTACATTCTTATATCTGGCATCCACCATAAACTGTCCAACTATCGGGATCGTCTGCTTATCATAGTTCACTAAATGATGTGTTGTCATGGAGAGCTGTGGGGATCCCAGTACTAGGTATGCTTGCATGTTCAATAAGGAACTGCTGGACCTCATATCCACCTGCAGCCGCACCGGTTGGGCATTGATGGACAGGACAATAAGCAGCTTATTTGAAATTGCCCAGTGAATCACTTTTATGTCCATTGTCTGCTCTTGCTGTCTCCTTGTATGTGATTTTGAAGAGTGGCAGACCTCAATAATGTGCCACATTTTATGACAGGTGTTAGAAGTGGATGAGCGATTGGGTAGTCATCTTGAGCATGTTTTTAAAGCGTGCGGGGTGAAAAGGAAGTCGACACAGAGGGGATTGTTTTCCAGGGGCAGATGCAGCCAGGGCCACAGGTTATTTACAGATGTGCGTAACTGCCACTATTCCTGTGTCATCCGAAGTGAGGGTCCCACGTCTATGATTGTACTGTGCATTTACCATTGCAACTTTCGACCATGAATCAAGTTGCTGTCCTGCCGACTTGAAAACCTCATAAGCCTGTGCCACTGCCAAAACCTGTTTGAGGGAGGGATCATTCAGCTGCATTGCCCATTGTTGGACTTTCTTGTCAGAACCGGAGTGAATAATAGTGTCCCTCGCCGTGACACTTGCATGTGATTCACCATGTATAGCTGTCACAAAACAACACTTCCTGCTCAGTCTCTGCAGTTCCGTCATCCAGTCTTTATGACTGATTAGGTTGCTTTTCACACTGGTAGAATTCCCCCGAAGCACAATGACATGCCATGGTGCTGATATTACAATGACAGTAACTTCCACATCATGAAATGACAACTGGAACGGTGCCGTCAATGTGGCCAGTTTGCCAAACATGTGATACATCTGTGGCTGAATCCAAGCCAAAAATGTTGCCTTCTTGAGGACCATGTCGGTTGCTTGAAACACCATGAAATACTGCAGCAAACACTTCTGCCGCCTCATTGTAAGGGGAAAATGGAGGTGGGTGTATTACCTGAGCGGGTTCTTGCCTGCTGATCGGACCCACTAATAACTACTGCAGCTGTGTGGTGTTGTCCTGCTTCATCTGTTCAAGGCATAGCTGACTATCTGTTGGGCATTGTAAAAGTGTCTGAAATAGCACCTCCCAGTTAGAAGGTACCAAAGTTTGACACTACACTGATTGCACCTGCACATGTAATTCAGGAACTATGCTTGTGGGTAGTTCTGTATTTCACTCAGTCAAACTTGGTGCAAGAAAGAATGTTAGACTGTTAATAAGTGTTTTAAGTCCCTCTAGTTTGTCTTTCTGTAATATCTAATCTGTTTTCGTTGTTGTGGTCATCAGTCTGGAGACTTTTTTGATGCAGCTCTCCACCCTACTCTAGCTGGTGCAAACCTCTTAGTCTCTAAATATGATCAGCAACCCATATACGTTTGAATCTGCTTACTGTGTTCATCTCTTTTTCTCCCTCTGCGATTTTTAAGCCACATTCTTCTCTCCACTGCTAAATTGAGAATTCCTCGATGTCTCAGAATGTGACCCATCAGTTGATCGTTTCTCTTAGTCAATATATGCCTGAAACTTCTTTTCTCCCCATTTCTGTTCAGCATTTCCTCAGTAGTTATGCCATCTACCCATCTAATCTTCAGCATTTGTTTGTAGCACCACATTTCAGAAGCCTCTACCATATTTTTGTCTGAACTCCTTATCATCCACTTTTCACGCTCATACATTGCTACACTCCAGACAGATGCCTTTAGAAAGGACTTCCTAAAACTTAAATTAATTTTGAATGTCAACAACTTTCTCTTCTTCAGAATTGCTTTCCTTCCCAAAGCTATTCTGCATTTTATATATTTTTTATCTTTACCATTAGAATTTATTTTGTTGCCCAAATAATAAAACTCATCTACTACTTTTATTATCTCGTTACCTAATCTAGTTCCTTCAGAATCACTTGATTTTCTTACAGTGCAATCCATTTACCTTGTTTTGCTCTTTTTAATGTTCATCTTATAATTTGCATTCAAGGCACTATCATTTCCGTTCAATTACTCTTAAGGGTTCTTTGCTGTCCCTGGCAGAATCACTATTTCATCGGCAAACTGCAAACTTTTTATTTCTACCCTCTTAACTTTAATGCCTTCTCCAAATTTCTCCTTGCATTCTTTTACAGCTTGATCAATGTTCAGATTGAATAACATTGGCGAAAGGCTTCAACCCTGTCTTACTCCCTTCCCAATCACTGTGTTCCTTTATGCCGTTTGACTCTTGTAATTGCTGTCTGTTTTTTGTACAAGTTGTATATAACTTTTTGTTCCCTTGTATTTTACCCCTGCTGACTTCATAATTTGAAAGAATGTATTCCAGTCAACATGATCAAAAGCTATCTCTAAATCTACCAAATCTAAAACTAGGTTTGCCTTTCCTTAATCTATCTTCTGGGATAAGTCGTAATTTGAGTATTGCCTTAGATGTTTCTACATTTCTTCTAAATCAAATCATATGTTCCCCAAAGTTAGATTCTATCAGTTTTACTATTTGTCTGTAAATAATTCAAGTTAGCATTTTGCAACTGTGACTTATTAAACTGATAGTTCTGTAATTTTCACACTCTTCTGCACTTGCTTTCTTTGGAATTGGAATTATTATATTTTTTCTTGACATCTGAGGATATTTCTTCTATCTTATATATATGTGCACACAAGGAGAAATAGTTCTTCATGACTGGCTCTTACAATGATGTCAGCAATTCAGAGTGAATGTCATCCACTCCAAGGGCCTTGTTTCAAATCAAATCTTTCAGTGCTCTGTCAAATTCTTCTGACAGTATTGTATCTCCTATCTCATCTTCATGTAGCTCCTCTTCCATTTCTACAATATTGCCCTTATTTCCCTAGTACAGGCCCACTATATATTCCTTCCATCTTTCCCTTCTTTGCTTAGTACTAGTTGCCATCTGAGCTCTTGACATTCGTACTGTTGCTTTTCTTGTCCCCAAATGTCTCTTTTATTTTACTGTAGGCAGAATCTTTCGCCTAGTTATACATTCTTCTACGGTCTTGCATTTCTCCTCAAGCCACTCCTGCTTAGCTAGTCTGCACTTCCTGTCAACCTCATTTTACAGACATCTGTACTCCCTTTCGCCTACTTGATGCATTTTTATATTTTCTCCTTTTGTTGTCAATTAAGTTCAGTATCTCCTGTGTTATCCAAGGATTTCTATTAGGCCTTGTCCTTCTGCCTATATGATCCTCTGCATCCTTCACTACCCTATCTCTCAGAGCTACCCATGTTTCTTCTACTGTATCACTTTCCCCTGTTTCAGACAATCCATGCCTAATGCTCCCTCTAAAACTTTCAGCCACCTTTGGTTCCTTCAATTTGTCCAGATTCCATCTCCTTGATTTTCTACCTTTTTACAGTCTCGTAAGTTTTAATCTACTAGTTCATAACCAATAAGTTATGGTCAGAGTCTATATCTAACCCTGGATATGTCTTACAGTTTAAAACCTGGTTTTTAAACCATTTCCTTACCATTACAAAGTCAATCTGGTACCTCCCTTTGTCTCCCGGTCTCTTACACATACCTAACCTTCTTTCATGATGATTAAAGCAAGTGTTTGTGATGATTAAATTGTGATCTGCACAAAACTCTACCAGGCAATCTCCTCTGTCATTCCTTTTCTCCATTTCATATTCACCTACTGTTTTTCCTTCCCTTCCTTTTCCTACTACTGAATTACAGTCTCCTATCACCATTAAATTTTCATATCCCTTAATTGTCTGATTAATTTCCTTTACCTCCTCATACATTTCTTCGATCTCCTCATCATTGGCAGAGCTAGTTGGCATATAAACGTGTACTACTGTGGTCAGTGTTAGATTCCTATCTATCTTGACTACGATAATGTGATCACTGCACTGCTCATAGTAGTTTACCCACTTTCCTATTTTCTTATTCACTATCAGACGTACTCCTGTAATACCCCAACAATTTTGTATTTATAATGCTGTGCTTATCTGACCAGAAATCCTGTTCCTCTTCCACCGAACTTCACTAATCCCCATTTTATCTAACTTCAACCTATCCATTTCACTTTTTAAATTTTCTGACCTCACTACCCCATTAAGAGATCTAACATTCCACCCTCCGATCACTAGAATGCCAGGAGTGTCTTTCCTGATGATCACATCCTCCTGAGTAGTCCTTGCCCACAGATCCGAATGGGGGACTATTTTACCTCTGGAATATTTTACCTTAGAGGATGCCATCATCATATATTCATACAGTAGAGCTCCATGTCCTCAGGAAAAGTAATGGCTGTAGTTTCCCCTTTCTTTCAGCCATTCACAGTAAGTAACTGTGTTGCAAAGCCACATTAGTTGCCCTTGTAACTACTGAGGAGGCTGCTGCCCCTCTTCAGGAACCACACAGTTGTCTGGCCTCTCTACAAATACTTTTCCACTGTGGTTGTACCAAGCAAGACACCCTACCTCGGCAATGTCTGTGGTTCATGAGGGAGGCCAAAAAGCCTATCTCCAGTAAACTATGTAGGTTACTCTGTGCTGAAGTATAAGACTTATTCTGATAAGTCATGATGTTCTACTGATTTATTCTTTCCATACCACATTTACCAGCAAACCAGCAGGTTCTCTGTGTCATATTTCCTCTATAGTAGCTCCATATGATACTAAAAGCTAAATATTACATTAAATATTTTATAATTTTGTCAGCTAATCTCTGTACATTACCGTTTCTTCCAGATGCAAAGGAGTTTAACAGCTATGGTGAATTCAGCAAATCTGTGGCAGATATTGTTGGTGAGGATGGTCTGAATGTCCTAATTAATAATGCCGGTGTATCATCAAAATTCACTAGGGTAAACCTAGTGAAATACGAACAGATGATGGAAAACTTTACAGTTAACACTGTTGCTCCTCTAATGCTAACAAAGGTATTAATACAAAATTTTAAATCATGAATAGGCTATGGTGGTGTATGTTGTGCAGCTGATATGTAAACAAACATGCAGTAAACTCGTGGTTATCAGCTATGAGCTTATCCACTTTGTGGATTTTACATAGATTGTTTCTTTCGAAATTTATTTATTTTCTGGAAGTGGTCATAGGTGAGCAATAATGTCATGCTACAACTTGAGTGTAGTAAACAATGTGCTGTTGAAACAGTGCAGCACATGATTGTATTGTTGTATTTGGTCTCTGCTGGTGCTGAACACTATCTGAAATAAGAAAACATGCTTTGTTGACAGTACAACAGAAAGAGGAAATAATATACAAACTCAAAGAAGCAGTAGTAGTATGCATAATCTAGTGTTATTTAACTGCAGATTATTCACAGGATTTTATAATCTGCCGTTTGCAAGTTCCCAATTACCATGGGTAATTGAGAGTTGACTGTAAATGTAAACATGACTGATGGATTGGCCTTAGTCCAGGTCCAAGGCAATGTGAAGAGCAATCTGTGATGCGTACATGTGATTAGCACGTACTAATGCCTCAAATCATTATTTCCAGTAAATGAATCTAGGTGGTGCCACTACCTCTTTATTCAAGCAGCCTCATTTAGCTTCACAATAATCAGTGGACAGTTCCAGACTCCCCAACCTCAGAAAAAATCTGTGGCTGTATCAGGAAATGAACAAGCTTCTTCCACACCAACCATTTGGATTGGACGCAGTCAATTGCCCATGTACTCTTCCATTTAATGTGGTACATAAATGACTATGTGTTAAGAAGGGCATACTGAAAGTCATGAGCAATAGGTTTTCTTTAAGGATCATATTTATTTTTGGACAAATCAAGTACATCATCTTAATCTATGGACTTTTGTTTACTTTTCAGCATAGTCTCCATGTCTGTCTTTGAACGTACTTTTCCCATCATTCTATATGCTTGAAAATTCCATTACGGAAGAAATCTGTTCCAGATGCCAAAAAACACTGACACATTCCTTTCCAGATATCCTCCAGTACCTCATAGTGTTGGCCTCACAGGTGTTGCTTCACAGAACCAAAAAGATGGTAATCGGAGGTTGCCAAATCATGACTATAGATGGGATGTGGAAGTGTTGCCTACTGAAATGTCCTGATCTCTACAGCAGCATGAGAAGATTGAGAATGGAGTGTTGTGTTGCATAATTATCTTTTTCCAGAACATTTGTCATGCAATGCATGGCAGAGCTTCTGGCAACATTATACTTTATCCAGGCTCTTAATTATGAAACTAGCTTTCATCACGTTAATTTTGAAATCTCTGAAGAAGATTATAGGAGACGGTTCTTTTCTGAAGTTTGTGCTCTTCGGGCAAATACATGGGATCTAGTGAGCTCACACAATCTTGGTACCCTAAGTTGTCGACCATATTTTGCAATGCACTCTTTCCTATTACAAGTTTTGTAGTGATTTCATGTACAGTGACAACTCTTTCTTTGTTGCAATCTGTGGAGGCAGTGCATGGACACCTGCTATGAGGTTCATCTTGGATGCTCATGATTCCGTCTTTGAAATGTTTCACCCATCTCCTAATGCTAGTAGTGCTCAAGGAAACATCCCCATATGCACATTAAAGTCTAGCAGATTGTTCCTCTTTAACGAGAGATTCATTGACATTATGTTGCTGAAAGGAAGCAATGATGTGAGCTATTTTGGAAATACTGCCTGTTGTCATGTGATAAGGGCTAATGATGTTAGAACATGACAAACAGTGTAAAGTTTGTAGATTATGATCTGCAATCACTTGTTATATTGTTTGAATTTAAATTTTAACAATGGGTTGGTCATGACTATCAGTAAGACCCTAGTATATTAGTTGTGTCACTTTCAGCAGGTGGTAAATACACTCGGACAGCTTAGGTAGCATGTAATTCGAAATTAAATGAAATTTAAAATTATTTTTGATAATAGAGATTTGGAACTTTTCTGTTTGTATATTTCATGTACCTTCTATCTTGATGACATGACTTATACAGATCCACATGTTTGTGTGTTGGTAGTGATCTGTTACTTGAATTTGTGCATTGAGTTTTCCAAAGCCAAAAATTGCTACAGTTTATTATTATTATTATTATTCCTACTGACTGGTTGCTGTCATGATCCAGTATTCACAGCAAGCCTGTCAAAACTGGTCATGAGAGAATAATAATAATTAAATTGTAACAACAGTGGAAGGTCAGTAAGGAATGTTAATAATAATATGTAAATAGGGAACAACTCACCATAAAGACGAATGTTGAGCCACCAACAGACACAAATAAAAGACACAGTATTTTTATTTGTGTCTGTCAGTGGCTCATCATTCATCTTTACAGTGATTCATCTTTCCGAAAACTGTCTTGAGCAGTTAAACCGGCAACCCAAGTGCAATGGAAATATTCTAGACCTTATAGCCACAAACAGGCCTGACCTTATTAACGATGTCTGTCTAGAGACAGAAATTAGTGATCATGATATCATCATAGCGTCGATGGTGACCAAAGTTCATAAACCAATCAAGAAGGCTAGGAGCGTGTTTTTGTTGGGAAGAGCCGATAAGCAAATTTTAGGATCGCACTTAGAAAACGAATGGGCATCGTTTAGTTCTGGGACTATGGATGTAGAGGCATTGTGGACTAAATTTAAGTGCATTGTTAATAAAAGGTTAGAGAAATATGTGCCAATAAAGACGATTAAGGATGGAAAAGATCCACCATGGTATAATAATAATGTTAGAAAGCTGCTGAGAAAGCAAAGGTTGTTGCACTCTCGATTCAAAAAAGATCACACAAATGATGCCAGGCAAAAGTTAGTAGAGATTCATGCGTCTATAAAAAGATCGATGCGCGAAGCATACAATAATTATCACAGCCATACCTTAGCAAAAGACCTTTCCGATAACCCAAAAAAATTCTGGTCCTATGTAAAATCAATAAGCGGGTTAAAGCCCACTGTCCAGTCACTCGTTGATCATTCTGGGGCAGTAATAGAAGAAAGCAAATGGAAAACTGAAGTTCTAAATTTAACCTTTAAGAAATCTTTCACGCAGGAGGACCGCACAAATGTACCATCATTTGATCAACGTACTAATTCCGAAATGGGGGACATAGCAATAGGTATTTCCAGTATAGAGAAGCAGCTGAGAGAGCTAAATACGAAAAAGTCTGCTGGTCTGGATGGAATGCCAGTTCAGTTTTACACAGACTATTCTGCGGCATTGGCTCCCTACTTAGCTAGCATTTATCGCGAATCTTTAATTCAGCATAAAGTTCCTAGTGATTGAAAAAAAGTGCTGGTGACTCCCGTTTATAAGAAGGGAAAGAGAACTGACCCACGTAATTACAGGCCAATATCGTTGATGTCAGTTTCCTGTAAAATTTTGGAGCGTATTCTCAGTTTTAAATAGAAAATTTCCTTGAGACAGAAAAGCTTCTTTCTATGAATCAGCATGGGTTTAGGAAACATCGTTCATGTGAAACTCAGCTTGCCCTTTTCTCACATGGCATCTTGCGAGCCATGGATGAAGGGCAACAGGCGGATTGTGTTTTTCTCAACTTCAAAAAGGTGTTCGACGCGGTGGTACACTGCAGACTGCTAATGAAGATATGAGCTTATGGAATAGGTTCACAGATTTGTGACTGGCTGGAAGGCTTCTTAAGTAATAGAATGCAGTACATTGTTCTCGACGGCGAGTGTTTATCAGAGATGAGTGTATCGTCAGGTGTGCCCCAGGTGAGTGTGATAGGAATGCTGTTATTTTCTATATATATAAATGATCGGATGGACAGAGTAAGTTGTAATTTGTGGCTGTTTGCTGATGATGCTGTGGTGTAAGGGAGGGTGTCGTCTGTAACGAACTGTAATAGCGTACAGGATGACTTAGACAAAATTTCTAGTTGGTGCGAAGAATGGCAGCTAGCTCTCAATGTCGAAAAATGTAAGGTGATGCGCATAAGTAGAAAAAGCAATCCCATAATATTTGAATACAGCATTTGTAGGGAGCTTCTTGATGCTGTCGCGTCGTTCAAATATCTAGGCATAACATTGCAGAGTGATATGAAATGGAACGAGCATGTAAGGACAGGTGTGAGTAAGGCGGACAGCCGACTTTGGTTTATTGGGACAATTTTGGGAAGATGTACTTCACCTGTAAAGGAGACCGTGTATAAAATGCTTGTACGACCACGTCTTGAGTATTGCTCAAGTGTTTGGGACCCGCAGCAGATCAGTTTAAAGGAAGACATAGAGGTGGTTCAGAGGCGAGCAGCTAGATTTGTTACTGGTAGGTTTGACCAAGGCCCGAGTGTCACGGAAATGCTCCGGCAACTCAATTGGGGATTGCTGGAAGAAAGACGAGGTTCTTTTTGTGAATTTCTGTTAAGTAAATTTAGAGGGCCGGAATTTGAAACTGAGTGTAGTACGATCTTGCTGTCGCCTACTTACATGTCGCGTAAAGATCACAAAGACAAGATAAGAGAAATTAGGGCTCGTACGGAGGCATATAGGCATTCTTTTTTTCCTTGTTCAATTTGGGAGTGGAATAGGAAAGGAAAAGCCTAGTAGTGGTACAGTGTACCCTCCGCCACGCACCTTACGGTGAATTGTGGAGTATCTATGTAGATTTGTTACATATTATCATTGATAATTAAATTGTAATGATTGTGATATTTGGAATCTCCTTACAAAACATGACTATTAGTATTTTGTCTCTTTTCTCCCAATATTAATTCAATCTTGCAGACCAGTATCAAAATATATGAAACATCTGTCTGTTCTTAATCAACAACAAAAGAAAGTGTACACAAATGATTCATTTATTTTTGTAACATCTATGAAAATATGTAATTTAAATGTATATTGAAAATGAAATCATATTTAAGGAGCACGTTACATTATTCAGCTTTTAACTTTACTTTTTTCTGATAGAAATATGGAGCTTGTGAAGTTCCCCAAGATGTATTGTTGAATCTAATTGTCATAATACAGAATGGAATGTTTCCATGTTAATTCAGTTTTTACTAAAATCAATTCATTTCTTTACTGGGATGGTTGGTCTGAGGACAGTGTATTTGTTTCTTTAACAATTTTCTGCATAACTTATCAATTTTTTATGGAACATAATTTGATATTAATGATACATTAACTGTTTGTAACACAACATCCAATACGTCACTGGCAAATTATTACTTAATTGTTGACTGCTGATTCTGCAAATTTGGCATATAAAAT
Source organism: Locusta migratoria (assembly GCA_026315105.1). Classification (NCBI taxonomy): domain Eukaryota; kingdom Metazoa; phylum Arthropoda; class Insecta; order Orthoptera; family Acrididae; genus Locusta; species Locusta migratoria. Next base: position 675,369,161 of record CM048744.1, read on the forward strand.
ATTTCGGGTGGTGAGCTCAAATTCCTTGCCAGCGACTGGATCTGTGTAACACTTATGAAATGTACATATTCTTCTTCATGACCTGGGGTCTTTGACGAGCTGGAGGATTATCTACGACATAAAAACAACTTTGCAGATATAACCGCAATTTAATTACAAAACATCGCTGATACAAACTGATATATGTTGGTTGCTAAAAACGGATACAGAGCTAACTGACCATGAGGCTGCAGCGCCTCTCCTTATATAAGATACAAACAATAGCGAAGTGTTCACATATTGTTGGAATTAGTTTAAATAATTATTTACAATTACAATTGAATGACTTATTTTACATTAATAATTACATTAGGTTATTTAGGTGATTCGTATTACATTACATTGTAAAATCATTTAAGAAACAAAGTATTATACATAAACTTCATGACATGCGAGTACTAGTTTTCAATAAGTTTTTTGGAAAGAGAATCATAAATTTCTGATATATTTTCATTTACACAGACTTCTAATTATCAAATCTATCTAGTGAGTAAGAAGTTTTACGCAAATTTTATCTGTTACATATTCCTTTGGATGTTGTTGTTGAGGTCTTCAGTCCACAGACTGGTTTGATGCAGCTCTCCACGCTACCCTGTCCTGTGCAAGTCTCTTAATCTGAGAATACGTTCGGCAACCTACATCCTTTTGAATCTGCTTACTATATTCGTCCCTCGGTCTCCCTCTATGATTTTTACCCCACATGCTTCCTTTTAATTCTAAGTTGACAATTCCTTGATGTCTCAGAATGTGTCCAACCAATCTATCACTTCTCTTGGTCAGGATATGCCAGAAACTCCTTTTCTCCCCGATTCGGTTAAGCACCTCCTCATTAGTTATGTGATCTACCCATCTAATTTTCATCATCCGTCTGTAGCACCACATTTCAAAAGCTTCTATCATCTTTTATCTGAACTCCTTATTGTCCACGTTTCACTTCCATAATGCTTTCAGAAAGGACTTCCTAACATTTAAATTAATATTGGATGTCAGCAAATTTCGCTTATTCAGAAATGCTTTTCTTCCCATAGACATTCTGCATTTTATATGTTCTTTACTTCGGCCATCAGAAGTCATTTTGCTACCCAAATAACAAAATTCATGTACTACTTTTATTGTGCCATTGCCTAATCTAATTCCTATAGCATCACCTAATTTTCTGACATTGCATTCCATTACCTCCGTTTTACTCTTGTTAATGTTCATCTCATATCTTCCTTTCAAGACACAGTCCATAGCATTCATTCCAGATCTTTTTCAGTCTCTGACAGAATTACTATGTCATCAGCAAACTGCAATGTTTTTATTACTTCTCCCTGCACTTGAATGCCCTCTCCAAATTTCTCCTTCCATTCCGTCACTGCCTGTTCAATGTACAGATTGAACAACATTGGGGAAAGGCTACAACCCTGTCTTACTCCATTCCCAACCTCTGCGTCCCTTTCTTGCCCTTCAACTCTAATAACCGCTGTCTGGTTTTTGTATAGGTTGTATATAACTCTTCGCTCCCTATTTTTTACCCCTGCTACCTTCAGAACTTGGAAAAGTGTATTCCAGTCGACATTGTCAAAAGTTTTCTCCAAATTGACAAATGCTAAAAACGTAGGTTTCCCTTTCCTTGGCCTATCTTCTAAGATAAGTCATAATGTGAGTATTGCCTCCTGTGTTCCTACATTTCTCCTAAATCCAAACTGATCTTCGCTGAGGTCGGATTCCACAAGTTTTTACATTCATCTGTACATAATTCGTGTTAGTATTTTGCAACCATAACTTATTAAAGTGATAGTTCTGTAATTTTCACACTTGTCTGCACTTGTTTTCTTTGGAATTGGAATTACGATATTCTTCTTGAAGTCGGAGGGTATATTCGCTGTCTCATACATCTTGCATACCAGGTGATACAATTGTTTCACTACTGGTTCTCCTAACGAGATCAGCAGTTTATACGGAATATCATCTACTCGAATGGCCTTGTTTCGACTCAGATCCTTCAGGCTCTATCCAATTCTTCTCGCAGTATCATATCACCTATCTCATCTTCCTCCACTTCATCTTCCATTTCTAGAATACTGCCTTCAAGTTTATTTCCTTTGTATAGGACCTCTATATATTACTTCCACAGTTCAGCTTTTCCCTCTTTGCTTAGTACCAGTTTTCCATCTTCTACGGTTCTGTATTTATCCTCTAGCCACTCCTGCTTAGCCAGTCTGCACTTCCTGTCAATCTCATTTTTCAGACGTTTGTATTCACTTTTTCCTGTTTCACTTGCTGAATTTTTATATTTTCTCCTCCCATGAATTAAGTTCAGTATTTCCTATGTTATCCAGGGATTTCGATTAGGCCTTGTCCTTCTGCCTATATGGTCCTCTGCTGCCTTCACTACCCTATCTCTCAGAGCTACCCATTTTTCTTCTACTGTATTACTTTCCCCGGTTTCAGCCAATCCTTGCCTAATGCTCCCTCTGAAACTCTCAGCCACCTCTGGTTCCTTCAATTTGTCCAGGTTCCATCTCCTAACTTTTCTATATTTCTGCAGTCTCTTAAGTTTTAACCTGCATTTCATAACCAATAAGTTATGGTCAGAGTCCTCCCCCTGGATATGTCTTACAGTTTAGAACCTGGTTTCTAAATCTATTCCATACCATTATGAAGTCAATCTGGTACCTTCCAATGTCTCCTGGTCTCTTCCATGTATACAGCCTCGTTTCATGATGATTAAACCAAGTGTTGGTGCTCATTAAATCATGCCCTGCACAAAATTCTACCAAGCGATCTCCTCTTTCTTTTTCCCAGTCCATATTCACCTACCACATTTCCTTCTCTTCCCTTTCCTACTACCGAGTTCCAGTCCCCCATCGCAATCAAATTTTCGTCTCGCTTAACTTTCTGACTGATTTCTTTTATCTCCTCATACATTTTTTCAATATCCTCATCATCGGCCGTGCTAGTTGGCATATAAACTTGCACTACTATGTTCGGTGTTGGCTTCATGTCTATATTTACTATGATAATCTGTTCACTATGCTGTTCATAGTAACTTACTTGCATTCCTATTTTCTTATTCATTATCAGACCTACTTCTGTGTTACCACCAACTGATTTTGTATTTATAACCCTGTACTCACCTGACCAGAAATCCTGTTCATCCTGCCACAAAACTCCACTAATCCCTACCATATCTAACTTTAACCTATCCATTTCTCTTTTCAAATTTTCTAGCTTACCTATGCGATTAAGAGTTAGAACATTCCACGCTTCCACCCATAGAATGCCTGTTTCGTTTTTCTTGATGACGACATCCTCCTGAGTAGTCCCCGCCCAGAGATCTGCATGTGGGACTATTTTACCTCTGGAATATTTTACCCAAGAAGATGCCATCATCATATAGTCATACAGTAGAGCTGCATGTCCTCGGGAGAAGTAACGACTGTAGTTATCCCTTGCTTTCAGCCGTTCGCAGTAACTACATGGCAAAGCCATGTTAGCTGATGTTACAAGGCCAGCTAAATAATCAAGCCACCCCACCTCGGCAATGTCTGTGGTTCATGGGGGTGGGTTCTTTTAGATATATGTCATTATTAAGCAACAATTACGACAATTCCTACTTTTATTATAATGACGTGATTATTAAACAATATAACATTTCAAAACAAATCATTTCATGTATAATTTATTGTTTCAAATGTTATTCTGAGTATTTATTTGGGGGATATCTGATTATTAGAGAATGTACATTTACTGACAATTTATAACATCAATTATTTCAGTGTCACGGACTTTAACTCATTATTAATTAGCATTTGTTAATTGTCAAATCATAACTAAATGGCACCTTGCAACAAACATGTCTTCCAGTCACAAAATACACATTCTACCACACCTCTTCTAGTGTAAAATATACTACACACTTTATCTGTACATTATGATCTAACCCACACTCGGTCTGTTCATAATTGGTCCTATATGTGTCTGACAGACCTGTCTCGTTACATGTTACAAATAAAAGGAGTTAGTTATGGTTAAATGAGGCCCAAGGAAAAAGTCCTGAAGGAGTATGGAAAGTACCAGAGGGCATATGGCTCAAGACAAAACAAGGAAGATGACTGAAAGAAGTCTTACAATGGTTGACTCAATTATTAAAAGGAAGCATGTGGGGTAAAAATCATAGAGGGAGACCGAGGGACGAATATCGTAAGCCGATTTAAAAGGATGTAGGTTGCCGAACGTATTCTCAGATTAAGAGACTTGCACAGGACAGGGTAGCGTGGAGAGCTGCATCAAACCAGTCTGCAGACTGAAGACCACAACAACAACATCCAAAGGAACATGTAACAGATAAAATTTGTGTAAAACTTCTTACTCACTAGATAGATTTGATAATTAGAAGTCTGTGTAAATGAAAATATATCAGAAATTTATGATTCTCTTTCCAAAAAACTTATTGAAAACTAGTACTCGCATGTCATGAAGTTTATGTATAATACTTTGTTTCTTAAATGATTTTACAATGTAATGTAATACGAATCACCTAAATAACCTAATGTAATTATTAATGTAAAATAAGTCATTCAATTGTAATTGTAAATAATTATTTAAACTAATTCCAACAATATATGAACACTTCGCTATTGTTTGTATCTTATATAAGGAGAGGCGCTGCAGCCTCATGGTCAGTTAGCTCTGTATCCGTTTTTAGCAACCAACATATATCAGTTTGTATCAGTGATGTTTTGTAATTAAATTGCGGTTATATCTGCAAAGTTGTTTTTAATTTATGTCATAGATAATCCTCCTGCTCGTCATTGACCCCAGGTCATGAAGAAGAATATGTACATTTCATAAGTGTTACACAGATCCAGTCGCTGGCAAGTAATCTGCACATATTTTTTCCCCAAATTTATGAACGAAAAGCTGGGGTGTGTGCATTATTCGCATTTAGGTTGGTATTACTTCATCTGCAACAACAAAACACACTTGGCGGTTATTTTTCCGCTTTAAAAAACAGATCCCTTTAGGCTGGTATTATATGATAATATTTTTAATCAAATCTTTGACAATGAAATAATATCAAATATTCATTATGGTCATCACATTTCAAGATAGTGGATAATAATAACTTTTTATTGTGCGCTGCCGTAGCCACTAACAAAACTACATATAAGTTACTTGACAATGACACAATGTATCAGTAATATCACTGAAAAGGATCTCCTCAAGTCAGAAACTGGTGTGGCTGGGTAGCATCTCTTCCCGCCAGTTTCTTTGACAGTGTGGCTGACATGTACGAACAGTTGCTTTGTTGTTTTAAAAATGACTAGTTGCATTTGTTTGTGGTACCATCTTTCTGAGTAATAAAGTACTTTATCTACTTAAGTTGGGTATTAATATAGAGGGAAACAATCCTGTTGGAAAAATATTTACAAAGAGTAAAGAAAGTTGGACTTACCAGGGGAAAAGGCATCGATTTGTTGATACACAAATAAAATGACACACACCACACAAATATGAGCTTTCGCAACCTAAGGTCGCTTCTTCAGAAAGAGCAGGGAAGGAGAGGGAAAAGGAAAGGATGAGGATTTTAAGGAAGTGGGTAAGGAATCATTAAGGATGAGGATTTTAAGGAAGTGGGTAAGGAATCATTCCAATCCCGGGAGAGGAAATACTTACATTGGGGGATAAAGGATAGGTAAACAAACACACCCACCCACACACATATACATGCACACAAACCCCAAGGCAGACATATGCAAAATGCAACGAGGTTGGACAAGATGCCAGTCGAGGCAGAGGCTCTGTCCAGAGATTGAAGTCAAAGATGTTGTAAAACGTTGGGCAGGAATTTCAAACTAACGAATGTTGAGACCTGGTGGGTAAAATGTTTACTTGCTTATTAAGTAATTACAGTTCATTCTACCAATACTCAGCTTTTCAACATTACGATGTATGGGGGTTGTGTTTGCTGCGACATTATTTTCCTGGGGCGTCGTGGTAGAAATAAATACTCGTAGGTACCATTTCTCACTTCTTTAATTTGACTCAAACTGCTTATTATTCCACCAAAACATTACAATTTCAAAACGTACACAATGCGACATAACAACACAGACTGACATAGATTCCAAAGCACATAACGATCGCAAAAACTCGAACTCCCCCACGCAAAGCGGTGAGGCAAATACATAACATCGACGATAATAACATTACATTATGCATTGTTCATAACAATTGAATATACTAATTAACAATTAAAGAACACTCAAGTAAAACATTACATGTACACAAAAATAATCACAATATAAAATGAAAACTATACATACAATAATTTTAGATGGCGGATATCTTTTTAGGTCGTAATTTCGGTTCTTTCTGTTTGACAGCAAACAGCAATGTTAAATGTCAATTAATTTGTTAATGAGTACATCATACATGTTCCTAACATATATTGAACTATCAAATATCTTGACAATTCTCAAAATAAGTTCAAAATCTCACGTCAGTCAATATATACAAAGAATTACAATATTCAAATTTCGACTATTACATTAATTAACACAATTAGCTGGCCTACACAACTTGTTTATGAGCCTAACACATATATAATGCTATTTATTTTCATGTCTTTTTGTTTTACATGTCTTTTCTACCCTTTGTTTGTCAAAGTCTTGAAATAACATACAATGATGAAACTATTGTTTATAGAACTGTCTGGAAAGAAAATATAAGAATCTCTTAACTAATGAAATCTATCACTTGTTCATGGTTCATGGTGTGGGTTCCTGTAGTCATGTCCTAGTTCATGAACCACAGGCAACGTATGAGTGGCCAAGTAAGTGGTCCTGAGAGTTGGGATACCAGTTACTTTGGAAAAAGGTTGGGCAACTTGGACATATTCTGAGTCGTGGCCACCTTTGTGCTCAGACGGCAAAGACTACCAAATCCACAGGTTAGTCTGTCAACCATTAGGGGTAAAACCCAGTGGGGCCCTGGGCAAGTAAGGCTAGCAACCTGCTTCCCAGGTACTTCAATATCATGCTGGCAACAATCAGAGCAAAATGCCTCGGACCTGTGGAGGTGATGGAGTCCCACCTCTAATTGACAGACCAGGGACTCCTCTGATGTGACTTGGCAAATGATCTGGAATGAGATGGGGAGCTATTAATATCAATGGGGTTTACAATGGAAAGAAGGTAGAGCTGGCGGAGGCTTCAAGTAAGATGAGGTTAGATGTTTTAGCTATTAGCGATGTTAGAATAAGGGGAGAGAAAGAGGACGAAGTCGGAGAATACAAGGTCTACCTGTCAGGAGTTAAAGTAGGAAGAGCAGAGTGGGGTGTAGGATTTTATATCAGGAAAGCAATCGAACCCACCATAATTGCAATAATGTATGTAAATGAACAACTGATGTGGATAGATTTGGCCATCTCCAGTAAGAAAATTAGGATTGTGGCAGTGTATTCACCCTGTGAAGGGACAGATCAAGATGAGATGGACAGATTTTACAACACACTTAGTGATGTAGTTGTTAGAGTGAAGGATAAGGATAGTGTTTTACTCATGGGTGATTTCAACGTCAGGATAGGAAATCGAACAGAAGGTTATGAGAAGGTTATGGGTAAGTTTGGAGAGGATATGGAGGCCAACAGGAACGGAAAACAGCTCTTGGATGTCTGTTACAGTATGGGCTTAGTTATCACAAACTCCTTCTTTAAGCATAAGGACATTCACCACTATATGTGGGAAGGAAGGGGAACCAGATCTATCATTGACTATATAATAACACTTATTTTTATGTAATAACTTATTTCATGATAATATTCAATCTAGAGTGGCATCAATTTTTCTGTTAATTGTGTCTAGACAAAAACAGAAAAAGCATCTCTGCCACTTTCAAGCAACAGTTGAAGTATGCATATATAAATATTTTGCATCTGGAAAAACCACTGTCCCGTCAGTGATGCCTACCACTGAAAAGTCTTCTCACCAGCGAGCGTAGCGATCAATGGGTGTATGTGTATCCTTCAGACTGTGAATGGGTCAATGATGTCTAACTGAACATCTTCAAATCTTTGATTTGGTTGCATGGAAGTGCCAAGAGGTCCCCTGACATGTTGACTAACTTTGTGGCAGGCCACACTTTCATGCACACTCTCCTCACAATCTTTGTCAATATTTGTCCACACTGAATTTCACTTCACCAAGTTTGTAGTGCTTCTTATTCCAGGTTGTGAAAGGAGGCGATTTCCTGCAGCAGTTAGTCAACAGTTACAAACGATTGTGGATGAGTAAGCTGCAGACCTGATTGTTGTGTCAATACTTCTCACAGCTCACTGTCTGTCTGTTGTGCTGCAGCAAGGGCTTAAAAATCGATTGTGTCAGTGATGGCTTCAATTCAAAAGAGATTGTCTACTGGCACATTCAGGTCTCCCTCGATGTGGACAATGTGGGTGAAGAACTGTCCAATATAGTCTAAATAATGTAGCTGATGTAGTGATGCTTTCTCAGGACACTGGCGGAAAGTGTAAGTCAGTGGCTTGTGGCTCTGTTACTAAGGTGACCTATCATCCTTCTCGCATATGGCAAAACTTCTTGATGGCGGCATATGCAGTGTACAGTTCACTATCATATGTGGACCAAACCTGTTGAGACTTCGATAATTTCTTACTGAAAAAGGCTAAAGGCAGCCAGTGTTCTCCAAATTGCTTTTAAAGTACAGCACCAGTGGCAGATGCATCTGCCAATAGGGCGATAGGTGCCTGTGGAACTGGGTGCACAAACAGAGCAGCTTCTGTGATGGCAGCCTTCAGTTTGGTAAATGCCAACTCTGCCCCCCTTCTGCACCTCAGTTCATCACTTAGCCTCAGTGTACCACACAAGTATTAATTCAATGGTGCAGCCAGGAGAGCATAGTTGTGAACAAAAGAATGGTAGAAATTAGTGACACCAAGAAATCATCATAATTCTTTAACTGTCGTAGGCCTGGGAAAATTAACTACAGACTACTTTATCATGAGGCAGCCATATTCCTTGAGCACTGATATAGTATAGACTGGAATTTAACTTCAGATACTCCAAAGATGCACTTTGATGGGTTGATGAACAAGCCATGTGCCTTAAGAAGATTGAAAATCTGCCGTAAGTGTGACAGGTGTTCCGTCTCTGAACTGGACATAACCAAAATGTCATTGGCATACACATAACAAAAATCTAATTCTTGTATAATCTTTTACATGAACTGCTGAAACGTGGGCAGCACTACAAAGTTCAAACGGCATTCTAAAAATCTTTTAAGAGTCCAAACAGTGTGCAGATGACAGTCTTCTGGTGCCACAGTATCTGATAAAATGCATGTACTACAGCCAACATAGTAAAAATGCACTTACCATGGATTTTGAATGTGAAATCTTTGATATGTCGTAATGAATGGGTACCTGTCAGGGATGGTCCTAACATTGAGTTGTCTGTAGTCTCCACATGGACACCAATTATTGCTTTTCTTTGGGTCTATATGCAGAGGAGGTGCTCACCAACTACTTGAAGGGCAGCATATCACCTTGTTTAAGCAATAATGAGAATTCCTGCTTCACTATCTTCCATTTATCAGGTGTCAAATGGCACAGTCGAGTGTTAAGTAACAGTCCTGATGTAGTTACTATATAATACACCATTGAATGATGCACAGATAGTAGTGTGGGCATGTGGCATGTGATCTCTGGGACCTGCTTGAGGAGTACTATGAATGGAGAATCATTCGCATTGCAGTATCATCCACATGACATATTACTCTTTGGGTACTAGTTTGATAATGGTATCAAGGAGATGCTGATGACGAAGGTCAGGCAGAAGTCCAAGTATTGGGTGCATCATGTCCGCTACAGCAAATATCACTCAAACTTGCATCATAGGTCTATGTTTAGCAGTAACATGATTTGGCCATATGTTGTGTCGATGATACTGCAGTGCGGATGTGAACCGGTGATTCTCCATTCATAGAGCTCCTCAAGCAATTCCTAGAGATCACACACCAGACACACACACTACAGCCTGTGCATCATTCAATGGTGCATTAGATATTAATTACACCAGGACCATCACTTCACCCGTGACCACGCCGTTTGACACCTGATAAACTTTAGATAGTGAAGCAGGAATTCTCGTTCATGCTTAAACAAGGGATCTTTCACCCTTCAAGCACTAGCTGGGCATCTCCTCTGCATGTAATCCCAAAGAAAAGGAATGGTTGGTGTCTTATGTGGAGTCTACAGACAACTCAATTCCAGGCCCATACATCTGAGATTTGCTCCTGAATGAGTTTCCATTCTGTTAATGTATCCTTTTTAATGGAGTCTATCTCATTATGAAGATCATTTATTTGTTCAACAATTTCTCCTTGTAACTTTGTTACAACTCGCTATCATTACAGCCCTCAGATACTTAATACCTCTCCTAGATCTGCCCATCATTTCTATCCTCCAACTTACAGAATTTATCCTACAAAGTTTTGTTCCCTTTGGTTACATAATTTATATCTGCTCTTATGAGTAAATTGTTTTTTAACTTATAATTTTTTTTTCAAATTTATTTAGCAATGTTTCTGTATTCATTTTTTTAAATTTTTTCATCCCTTTACTTCTCTGCCTTTTGCCGTGATAAGTATAGTTTAAACTACTCAGGTAAGTTTGTTTTTATCCTTTTTATGTGTTACAATATGCATAAGCTCTTGACACAAATGTTCCACTGTCACCAATATAGTCTGTTGTGACAGTGCATCAAAATTTCAAATCTGCCGCTGTGCAATAATGCGCACAAAGTAATGTATGGGTGCTATAGCAACTAGACACTGCCATCTAGGTGAACTGGGGCTCACCTGCAACTCAGAGGGGTACAGCAGTCTGATGTGAACAGTGAAGGCATACAGTCAATATGAAGAGTTACAACACTTAAATAGTGATGAGTTGGGAAATATTCAAGACATTATCTTCAGCATGTCTTGATATGGTGACTTTAGACTGGCCATTGTACACACTAATTGAGCAACTGACTGCCCTGGATAGCATCATTACGTGATTTACCACAGACTCTTACAGCAGTTGTGTCGACGTCATTGACCAATCGGGTCGCATCATGTTCTCCACCTCCATACGAGGAAGCTGTGAAGAATGGGAGGACTATGAAAAGCATCTGTGGCTTCCTACATTGTCGACGACCAGCTCTGAAAATCTGTTTCTTTCATGGATTTTTCTGAAGGTGTATCAACTATTGTTTCAGCTAGCCCGTTTGTGGGATCTGGCATTATTGTCTTTTACTGAAATGTGTGACATGTTCTCTAAATGTTATCGCAAAAACACTCACTTTGTTGCTTTTGTTGCTTCCCGGGTGACTTTTTACAAGTACTGCAAGGAGCCTCATCAATCATACCTTGCATGGGTTGTGGCATTACAGGGGCCTTAGGGACTCCTGCATCATGAATCATATGCTGATTTCATGGTTCGAGATGCTGTACTTCGGTTAGTTCCGGATAAGGAATTCAAACAACAGGCCCTCCAGCTGGCGAACCCCTCTTTATCAGAAGTATTGAGTATTGTTCAATCGTACGAAATCTTCCGTGCCACCGGCATCCAAAATGATGAATACAAGGACATCAGTGTTGTGCAGTCTGACCCCACGGCTGATGGCACATCTGTTTCATATGATGATGGGGAAGTTGCTGCTATCTACATGCATCAGTGACTACGAGCAGGGCAACTGCACATTAAGAAGAAGCAACAGTGGTAGATGCAGAAAAATCAGGTTGTTCGGCACTTCCATCCTGTCCACAGTGCTTTATCAAACACAAAAGAGTAGATTTTCCTCAAAGTTGGGCTACATGTCACTCCTGTAATAAGAAAGATTACATTTCCTCTGCCGGTCTCACAAGATGTCCGCTGTTGTTGATTGTCGTGACTGTCAATTGTGAGCACTCATACACTAGCATGTTATACATAGATGTTCAGTTCCTTGACAAAAATATTCGCATGCAGGTTGACACAGATTCTGCTGTCACTCTCATAAATTCCCACATGTAATTGGGTTCTCTGCTGTGGTCTCCTATCACATGAAATTTGCGGACATACACAAACAGGAGATTCCGATAACCAGGCAGTTTGAGGGGTCCACTGCTTACAAGTCGGTTGTTCATTCTCTCACCTTTTATGTTGTTGATTATGCAGGAACAGAAAACTTGTGTGGATTTGATGCCTTTTAACTTTTTGGATTCTCCATTATAGATGATGTATAATGGAAGACAAAAAGATTACCCAGCTCAAGTAATTTAAAGTCCAAGAACAGAGCATTGCATACGCCCTAGTTCCGAAGTGTGAGTGTTGCCAACTCTAATGGTCTTTGGAGCTTCAGCTTGGTGTTTACACCATCAAATAGAAGCCATATAATAGTTAGGATACAGTATATCCCCAATATTCATAGCAGCTTAAGTTAAGTATCATTTATTTTGGAAAATGTTATTCAAGGAAGTATAAGCGTTTGAGGAATACGAACGCCAAGTGGGTAGATTTACTACAACAAACCGATTCTTACATATGTTTCATCAGATGAGTGGAATGCCGTGCACTGTGGTTCCAAAGTGCCCGGCCAAAGGGTTAAATGCCATCTGTAATAAAATATTTCATATTGTAATAGCCTAATCTTAAAACAATGAGACAAACGATAGCCATAGTAGAAATGTTGAAAATGGAGTCATGTAGTTGTAATTACTTCAACTGCCACATGGTGAATCTATAGTGTTAAGCTAAGATAAATGTATCAGCAGATAGCCAAATTTTCTGCCCTTGTGCATGGTTTACACGCGTGAGTGGTTATGCTTTCCATTATCTGTTGTTTCCAGTTTACACTTCCGGCAGGTGTGCAGGCGGCAAATTGGCCGCCTTTTTACAACATCATTTAAAAGTGTCAATAAGCGATCACAGCACAACAATGCCCAACGGTATTCCTTAGTTAGACCATTAGACAACAGATGGCACATCAGTAGTACCTCTTATTCGGGATCAGCCTGTGTCACTCAGTTCCAAAGTTGGGCGCGCCTGTTCAGGAGTGTCAGGGTGGCCAGACTGCCGCCGCCCGCCTCTTCGTGACTCATTTTTCCTTGTCATCCAACCAAAATGTAAGTATTTATTTTTAACATTACGTGACATATTCACTGTAATTTTGTTAATGGTCATCGTTAATTTCAGATATTGCTGTTTATTAACATTTTTAACTGACTTCCAAATGGAGGAGGTTCTGAATCTGTTTGTATTTTTTTTTTGGTACATTTTTACTCAATTATTACAGTAATAATTGGCGGGTTTTGATCAATCTGTTTTCTTTTACTTTGACTGTAATATCAAGAAAAGTCTAACGACAACTTTTATATCTCACACAGGGAACGTTATAGGGAATCAGAATTTGAATTAGATGGAGGTGGTGAGGAGGAATCACTTCCTGAACAAGAGTAGATCATGGATGTTGGTGGGAATCTTCACTTTTCTAGTTTGGTACCAGGGAGTTACAAGTTTGGTGCACAACCTGACGTCACTTTAGTCTCTATGGTGACTAAGAAACATAAAGCTCTGCTTGTTTTATCTACTATGCATGACAGTAAAGAAACTGATGGAGACACAGGAAAGCCATATCAAGTACTTCACTACAATGCTGCAAAAGGTAGAGTAGACACTGTCGATCTCATGTGTTCAAAGGCCTCCACTTCCAGGACTACTCGAAGGTGGCCAATGGTGGTGTTTTATCGATTACTTGATGTGGCTGGGATAAATTCCTACATACTTATCAGGACCAATACTCCAAATAGTACAACTGTTAGAAGAACAAATTTGTTCAACTTGGAAAATTTGAAGTCCAGGGCCACAATAACTTCCCTTCCACGAAATGTACAGTGTTTTCTAGAGCAGGACAAAGAAAATACTGCATCGAATCGACCAGAATGTACTCCTAGCATGAAAAGACGTATTTGCTATTTTGTGGAAGTAAGAAAAACAATAGAACTTCCTTGTCCTGTCACAAATGTTGACAATTTGTGTGCAAAAAGAAACATTCAGTGATGGTGGTTTCATATCATTCGTGTGCAGAGCCTGAAGAACAGCATGATGTGTAATTTCACTAGTATTAGAATTTTATTTTATTTCTGGAATTCCTCTGTCCCAATCTTTTTTTTCGTTGTGTACTTACTGCGTTTTTTCCCCTGTACATGCTATAAGTCTGATATTTCTTATTTGCAAACTGAATAATATGTTTACCTACTTCATAAAATCATTTTCTTAATGTTCATTTTGATTGATTGATTTTTTGTATGTTAATTGAAATAGTTAAATATATCTACACTGTTATATAAAAAAGAATGATGTAAGATTGCTGAACTAATGTTTTTCAATAGCGAACATTTGTTATACGCAGCAAAAATTAAATAAAAACTATATAATGTACCTTGTGTCTTCCTAATTTATTTATTTAAAAGTGATAATTATTACAAACACGCATTTATATACACGGAAATCGGAAGTGGCCAAAATGCCACTGCACGTCCGCTGGCATGAGTCTCAACCACACGCCCGCCAGAACTTTAATATTTGTCTTGTAGCTCCAGTAGGACTATTTTCACCATTACATTAACAAGGAAGGACAGGTAGCATATTGATACTGTCAGCCTTCCTGGTTAATGGATGTGCATTGGATTGAATGCCACCAAAGCTTTTACTTTTTTATTTCTTTTTTTATCACAGTGGAAATTTTTCTTGCTTTAGTTACTTTTATTATCAAATTATCTTGGTTTTACTTTTTTCAGTGTGTCTACAGTTTTCTGCTAAGAGTAACCTATCAGCTGATTAGCATACCTTAGATGCAGTTGAAGTAATTGCAAACAAAATACATCCATTTTCAGTATTATTACTATGAATACATGTCTGTCTGATTAAAGATTAGATTATTATTATTATAAAAGCCTATACTTCTCAATTTTTAGCGAATTAATATTTAAAATATTACCTGCAAGAGGTCTAAAAAATGAATTGATTCCAGTGGGGTTCCAACGTGCGCCCATTGCCTTCATAATCTGTCAGCCTATCCACTCACCCACTGAAACATATGTGATAAGCAGTTCGTTGTAGTAAATGTATTCTCATGGAATTCTTATACCTTAACCATTTACATGAGTTCAAATAATGTTTTCCAAAATAAATGATATGCAAGTTAAAATTCAATTAATCTCAACATATACTATATCGTATCTATTGTATTGCTTTCTATTTGATGATGTAAACAGCAAGCTGAAGTTTCACATAGATAGATTTTAAATTATTCAGGCTGGGTAATTATTTGTCCCCCATTGTACACCCTGTATCAGATGATATTCCTTACACTCAGTTAGATGCATTGTATGCACAATCTTCCTTCATTTCCCCTTCCGGCCTGGGCCGTGCTGTCAATTTTGAGGCACATATAATGCTCAAATTGGTAGACGTGCCCGCCCTCTGGTCTCCTTGTTTCATCCTTCAACATCGCTTCCGGATAAGGCCACTCGCAGGTTGCAATATTGGGCTTTATACTTGTCTCATTTTCACTATGAGATTCATTACTGCTCCACAGCCCACCACGCAAATGCTGACGTCTTATCGTGGCTGCTTATGGGTCCTGACCCCACCTTTGACTGTGATGAGTTACTATATTTCTACATTGATGAGGAAGAAAGTAGTTCAGTTGAGTCTTCTAACTATGTGGGACCGTGATGCTTCTGCCACTGCTGACAATCCACAGCTCTCCGTAGGGTTCATTCAACAAGTGTGGCATGACAAACCCTAAGGCAAGGCATCTGGCCCTCTCTGTAACTTTTACACCTTGTCTCTGCGACTGTTCATGATGGGGTGGTCTTCGTCTCTACGGCTGGAGCAGATATGAGGGTAGTCTTTCTGCTTATCTGTGTCAGTGTGCCCTTCAGCTGTTACACCAGGGACATTGGGGTGTTTCCCGCATTAAAAATCAGGATTGTTGACCTGTTTACTGGCTAGGAATTGATGCAGACATTTCATGCATGGTCACCTTCTGTTCCAAATGTTCTCTGCACTCAGCAGTCCCCAAGCTGACCCTTCCCCGTGGCCCGCCACCATGCGCCCATGGGAACAGGTCCACGGC
This sequence comes from Locusta migratoria, assembly GCA_026315105.1. Classification (NCBI taxonomy): domain Eukaryota; kingdom Metazoa; phylum Arthropoda; class Insecta; order Orthoptera; family Acrididae; genus Locusta; species Locusta migratoria. The sequence continues at coordinate 675,385,366 of CM048744.1, forward strand.
GATTTTGCTGGCCCTTTTCTTGGTACTTACAGGTTTCTCGTTACTGACACTTATTCCAAATTTCCTTTTGTGGTTCACTGTGCATCCCCTTCCACTGTGGCAACCACAAATGCATTGGCAAAGATTTGCGCCCTTAAAGGTCTACGCTCTACTCTTCTCACAGACAATGGACCTCACGTTTCCTCACAGGCTTTTGCAGATTTCTGTTCCAACCACGGTGTTCATCAGTGCCACCCTTCTATCCACAGTCGAATGGAGGGGTTGAGTGTCTTGCTCACATATTCAGGTGTCAGATGAAGAAGTTCCTCACTGAGTTTTCTACTGATGACACCTTACTCCACTTACTAAGTTCTTATCACTTTACGGCCACACAGCCTGGCTGAGTTCTTACACGGTCGTCAGCCACACACATTATTATATCTTCTTCGCTCCCACCAGCCTCGGGCTGTTTCTCAATCTCCTGACAATTTCCGGGTAGGTGCTCCTGTCTGAGTACAGGGGTACGGCTCTCACCACAAGTGGATCAAAGGAGTCATCAAAATATTTTGGAGCTGTCAGTTGTGCGGCATCCGTATTGACAAAGGAATGGTTGTTTGCCATTTTGACCAGATGTGTCCACGAGTGATGGAACTATCGTTGTCTCCACACAGGACCATTCCTAATGCTTCACACACCAATAGACACAATATCTGGGTCCCACCTTCAATTGCTCACAAATCCGAGCACCCTACCTACTCCTGCAGAAGTGGTGTTATCTTCACACAAGCCGACTGTGCGGGGAAGTGTGCTACCAGCATCACAGTTGCATGCACCAGATGCATCACAGCTGTCACCCATCATTCAGTCATGGGGACATATGCCTCCAGCAGACAGGGACAGGGACAGGGACGGATCCAGGCTCTTTGGCACCTGTGGCAAAATCATTGCCCCCCCCCCCCCCCCCCCGAACATCGTTGCATTGCCAAAGTACGAGATTTAATAAAAACACAAAAACTGGGTTTAGATTGAGTTCTTTTATTCACAAACAGGAAAACATGTACTGTATGAATAAAGTCATAAATGTTACGAATATTATAGAGGAAAAATTCCTAAAAGGAAAAATATACGTAAAAAATAGATGAAGTACACTTACCAGGCGAAAGGGCACAGGCAGTAATAGCAACAAATAAACACACAGACACACACACACACAAAAATGCTAGCTTTCGCAGCCTAGCTGCTTCATCAGGCAGAAGGGAAGGAGAGGGAAAAGGAAATGATGAGGGTTTTAAGGAAGGGGGTAAGGAGCCATTCCAATCCCGGGACAGGAAAGACTTACCTTGGGGGAAAAAATGGAAGGTAAATAAATGCACATACACCCACACATTTACACAGACACAAGTACACTTAGGCAGACATACTGTAGAACTGTAGAAAGCAAAGAAGTTAGAAGTCAGACAGAGATGCCACTTGAGGCAGAGGCTCTGTCCAGAGAACCAAGGCAAAGATGTTAAGATGGTGGGTGGGAATTCGAATTTAGCGGAGGTTAAGACCAGGTGGGCAACGGGAAGAGAGAATATGCTGAAGGGCTAGTTCCCATCTCCGGAGTTCTGAAGGATTGGTGTCAGTGGGAAGTATCCAGATAACCTGGACGGTGTAGCACTGTGCCAAGATGTGCTGGCCATGCACCAAGGCATGTTTAGCCACAGGGTGATCCTCATTACCAACAAACACTGTCTGCCTGTGTCCATTCATGCGAATGGACAGTTTGTTGCTGGTCATTCCCACATAGAACGCTTCACAGTGCAGGCATGTCCCTTACTCCAGTCCCGTAACCCCGGAAGGTGTACACGATCAAAGGCAGAGCCACTTGCGATAGTACCCACGTGATCTACCAACTGACATGCCTGCACTGTGAAGCGTTCTATGTGGGAATGACCAGCAACAAACTGTCCATTCGCATGAATGGACACAGGCAGACAGTGTTTGTTGGTAATGAGGATCACCCTGTGGCTAAACATGCCTTGGTGCATGGCCAGCACATCTTGGCACAGTGCTACACCGTCCAGGTTATCTGGATACTTCCCACTGACACCAATCCTTCAGAACTCCGGAGATGGGAACTAGCCCTTCAGCATATTCTCTCTTCCCATTGCCCACCTGGTCTTAACCTCCGCTAAATTCGAATTCCCACCCACCATCTTAACATCTTTGCCTTGGTTCTCTGGACAGAGCCTCTGCATCAAGTGGCATCTCTGTCTGACTTCTAACTTCTTTGCTTTCTACAGTTCTACAGTATGTCTGCCTAAGTGTACTTGTGTCTGTGTAAATGTGTGGGTGTATGTGCATTTATTTACCTTCCATTTTTTCCCCCAAGGTAAGTCTTTCCTGTCCCGGGATTGGAATGGCTCCTTACCCCCTTCCTTAAAACCCTCATTATTTCCTTTTCCCTCTCCTTCCCTTCTGCCTGATGAAGCAGCTAGGCTGCGAAAGCTAGCATTTTTGTGTGTGTGTGTGTGTCTGTGTGTTTATTTGTTGCTATTACTGCCTGTGCCCTTTCGCCTGGTAAGTGTACTTCATCTATTTTTTACGTATAAAGTCATAAATGAATATAGATAAAATTGTAAATAAAAAATTACTTTTAAAATTTCAGGCCTAGACCTAATTTAAGAAAACATTTTACCAACAGATGTTCAAAAATTCAGTATTTAATAAAAAATAAATGCAGATTAAAAACTCAAATTTTCTAAATATTTCTGATAGAATAACATTTTGAAATATTTACAGATAAAATGAATCAGTATGAACAAGAACTGTAACTTGTAATTTTTATTCTATTTTATAATGGCTGGTGGAGAGACAACAATGGATAAATAAATTGTTAGTAGTCTCAAATTTGTTATTGTCTACTGTATCGAATTGCGTATTTCGCACGGTTAACGTATGATTAGATTGGTTAAATGTTGCAGATATAATGATATATGGCTTCAGATGCCAGGTCTAGCTGCGATGGAAGCAGTTTTAACACTTTTATAAAGGTTATCGTTAAGGTCCCCATATCAGATAGAAGAGCTGCTGCCACATTAAGTACAGAAAGACCTGCTTCGTGCGAAGCACTTGCTGCATTCCCTCCAACCAAATTTAATGAGTGTGCAGCACACAGTACGAAGTATGCTAACTTATTTATTTGTTGTATTTTTCCAGACATATTAGCATCATTGTCACAGGATTGACCTCGACAATTTTTAAAATGTAACCCATCTCTTTCAATTTTCTACAAAATTATTTCTGAAAGTGCCTGCCCTGTCAGTGCGGGCGGGGTGGTGGGGAGACAATAAGTCAATGGTGTTTGAAAACGCCTCACATCTTGGATCACGAAATTCAAGCCTTTTATCTGAACCTCTGTTTTGCCAAATGCAGAATCACATGAATAGTGACATTATAAACCGATTTCCAATGCTTCTCCTCCTCCAATATTTGTTATTGTAACTCGTGTGTCAATTCCACTTTCATTTAGATATGTCGCAAATGTTTTACAAGAGCAAAACTTTTTTTTTTTTTTTTTTTTTTTTTTTTTTTTTTTTTTTTTTTTTTTTTTTTTTTTTTTTTTGTGGCTTATTGAGTTATTGTGTGCTGAAATCTTTTCGTTTTAAGTTTTTCCACTGAGTAAGACCATTATTAGCCATACAAGAAAGTTTTGTCTCAGATATATTCTCATGAAATAGTTTCCATTGTATGCAAAACAAAGCATTTTTCAATTTACTGTTGGCTAACCAAGAACGGCACACATTTTGTTCATTAGGAAGCTGTTTATAAAACCAGTCTTTTGACAGTTTTCTTCCCTCTGTTAAGAGAATCATGTAACTCTGGTTCAGTTTTCTCTTTGCTTAACAGCTTTTCAATAATGAGGCATCTTGCTGCATCTGAAAAGCATTCTGGTCAGGTCTGTGGATCCTTAAAATCTAATAGAGATTTTCATTGACTTGTAGAGGAATCATGAGTAAAAGTATTGGCTGTAGGCATATTTGAAGTTCCCGACATTCCTTCTGTTGTAGAAGTAGACCCTAAATCGCATTCTTGGGAATATACTGATTCCACTTCCTCGTACTTAGAATCGCGGGGAAGTACTTGAGGCTCTTCTGTAGACACGTGTTTGAATATGCACCCCCTACCCTTCTGTGTAGCAGCGTCATCATATGAAATAAAACTACAACTGAAGCTCAAATTCCATTCGATTTCCCATAGGTCAAGCAGCATGATATGCATAATTAACCTAGCCAAGTTCATTATATTTTAGAACTACAAAAATAAATGTATTGTTTTTAATGGTGTTCTATCACATGCCATATGTTTTTAATTTTTCACTTAAACATAACCCAAACATTTAGGTCTTATTGTTAGTAGTAGATGTCACTTAGTAGCTCTTTAAAAGGAATGTTCATCAGAAAAGTCCTCAATAATTGGGTTTTTTGCATAAATTACCCCCATTCTGATAACATGTGTCACGGAAATTGCGCTGGCATTGCTAAGGATAAGGACTTTACTTCGTAAAGACGGACCGCTGTGGCTACGGCAACACAACTTTTTTTATTTACTTATTCTTTTTATGCGTGTTTGTTAATGCTAGATAGATAAGTGTGAGGCTTAAAGTATTAATAAATAAGATATTTAAAAGTATGGTAGTTGGTTGCACAGTGGTAGAGTGCCAAACTACAAATCCATAGGTCGTGGGTTCGATCCCCACCAGGACCTAGGATTTTTATCTGTCACTTTCCACTTCTTTCACCTCCGCCAGTATTGCTCATGTGAAAAATACCGAGTAGCACCGTGGTTCGGAACCCACGTTAAACTGTAGGTCCCCCTATAACTGGCTGGGTAAGTCAGTTCAAAGATCGGAGGAAGGCAACGGCATATCACCTCCAAACAGAACCATGCCTAGTAAAGTACTGTGGTGTTCAAATCAATCTTCGGATTGTGGACTGCTTTACTTAGTTTTGAAATGGAAGTCATTTTTTAATAACTTCACAAAACATTCATGACTGATGTTAAGCCCTGAACAAGTGTTATTTTTTTAATTACATTTATGATGAAAATCAACAAAACGGAGAGGTAGTGCACCTCCAGTTTTATAGTAAATGGATTTTTGCAAAAATGTTTTAACGATAATGTATTCCCGAATAGTAAATACAACAGCTGCATTTCAGATATATATTCATGAAAAGAGTGATCACTTCATGGCTGTAAAAAACATTTAGAATTGAAAAACATGATTCTGGCTCAACTAAAAGTTATATATCTCACAACCCGCCTTCGACATTTCCTCTCAACCAAGTTGACATCAATGTAGAAGATTTCTGTGCTTCTTCTTCCTTTTTTTGAGATTTCCTCCTGAATGCCGCTCCATCTTCCCACACTTCACATGTAAGTAATAGGCTAATACTTGATACTTATAATCAGAGTTACATCAGTCAGAACTCTTTTAGTCTGAAACACTTCAAATCCATTCATCAAAAGTAAAGTAGAAGGAGCAACAAAGAAAACACTGACACGATTAAGTCAATTACAACAAAGAAAGTCACAGTTCGTCTTTCAGGCACTGCAGTGCGGGTGTTGCAATACTACTGTATAAGGGTACTGAATGGTCCGTGGGCAGCGCATTCAGGATAACTTGGCTAATACTTTTGTAATCTAAATAGCAAGGGTGGAGGGGAAGCCGAGACATCATGTATTTAATAGTTGCAACTGTCCAGGAATGCAAATAAAATTACTTGTAATTACTTACTGTTAATACAACAAAATTCTTACTATAGCTTACAGTAAAGTTGGTTTAGTTAATGTAATTATGTCTTCAAAAATGATAATAGTTATACTACAGTTTTTGTCCATTTTGGTGCCCCCTGAACTCTGCGCTCATGGCAGGTTGCCCCCCCCCCCCCCCTCCCTCCCTGAGATCCGTAACTGCCAGCAGAGAACGTGCTGACTTCTCTGTCACCTGCAATGGATACTTCAGAGAAGTCACAGGTCCATGTTCTGTTCAAAGGTCCCCGTCCAGGTCACTTTCGCCCTTACGTTCGAGTAACAGCATGTAGCTTGTCCACCACACATCAAGAACTCATGGATGTCTCCACACTGTATAACACCTCCGAAATTTCAAATCTGCCACTGCGCATAATGCGCGCAAAGTAATTTAAAGGCACTACGCCAACGAGACGGCGCCACCTAGGTGACCTGGGGCTCATCTGCGACTCGGCAGGTCACAGCAGTCTGATGCGAACAGTGATGCCGTACAGTCAATGTAAAGAGTTTTATTTCTGTATGTTAATAAAGTTACAACATAGTCCTTAATAAGTAATTCAATTTGAAACGTACTCACCAGAGTGAACAGCTTGCCGCAATGTCAGGAACCAGTGTGCTGAAACCAGCAGGTTGTACTGTGTGCTTCTGCAACTGCCACGTCATATGTTCTGACTGCTGTTGACTCTTGTACACATTGGCGATCAGCTCATCAAGCCTCCAGGCGTCATCCCAGTCTGATACAAATACCTTATTTTTTTCTCCTTAGTTACTTTTACTTCTTCTTCTACTAAATCCATTCAGTATTTAAGTTGCTATGGGCAACATTCTATCTCTCCATTTGCCCAACTCAAAACTCAGTCATATCCTTACAGTCAATAAAGGGAGACTTCCAGTCACACTATTGTATCTTCTGCACTACTTTCAAGAATGTAAGTTCCACCTTACTATTAAGATAGTTTAGCTCCACCTGGACAACTCCAAATCACATGAGCAAGTCCATTAAATCCTTTCTTTATTAACAGAGCATTACAATACAATAAAACTACTGATATCACAGATAGTATCCCACTATTTATTACTCAATTTATTCCCATTGTTTATTTCTCAGTTTATTTTATAAGTCAGCATTTGAATGTGTGAACTTCAGTGAAGTCTCTATATGTGACAAATAATGGTGTAATATTTCATTCATGGCCTAATTCAGTATTATTGTATCCAATACATGGCCTACATAGCACGCCTGAAGCATTTTAATAATCCTGCAATGTACTTTGTTTTGTTTCTACTGTATTGTGTGTAAGACATAGTAGTTGTCACATATTATGAGATATAACTCTTTTCTTCCAGGCACTGTTACCTCTGATTAAACAAGCTGCACAAAAAAACTCATCTGAAACATTTGGTGTTAACAGGGCAGCAATTATTAACATGAGCTCTGTACTTGGTTCTATTGCAGATAATAAACAAGGAGGATTCTATCCATACAGATCTAGTAAGGTATGACATGCCACTAATATCAGTTTAATTGTTGTTGTTGTAGTCTTCAGTCCACAGACTGGTTTGATGCAACTCTCCACACTCCCTGTCCTGTGCAAGCCTCTTCATCTGAGAATATGTTTGGCAACCTACATCCTTTTGAATCTGCTTACTGTATTCGACCCTCAGTCTCCCTCTACGATTTTTACCCCACACACTTCCTTCTAATGCTAAGTTAAAAATTCCTTGATGTCTCAGAATGTGTCCCACCAATCTATCCCTTCTCTTAGTCAGAATATGCCAGAAAGTCATTTTCTCCCCAATTTGGTTAAACACTTCCTCATTAGTTACGTGATCTACCCATCTAATCTTCATCATTCGTCGGTAGCACCACATTTCAAAAGCTTCTATCATCTTTTTGTCTTAACTCCTTATCATCCATGTTTCACTCCCATACAATGCTACACTCCAAACAAATGCTTTTAGAAAGGACTTCCTAACATTTAAATTAAAATTGGATGTTAACAAGTTTCGCTTCTTTAGAAACACTTTTCTTCCCATAGCCAATCTACATTTTATATCTTCTTTACTTCAGCCATCAGAAGTTATTTTGCTACCCAAATAACAAAACTCGTCTACTACTTTTATTGTATCATTGCCTAATCTAATTCCTTCAGCATCGCCTGATTTTCTGACATTACAGTCCATTACTCTCATTTTACTCTTGTTAATGTTCATCTTATACTCTCCATTCAAGACACTGTCCATACCATTAAATTGCTCTTTCAGATCCTTTGCAGTCTCTGACAGAATTACTATGTCATCAGCAAATTGCAAAGTTTTTATTTCTTCTCCCTGAAGGGGGTGTGAGGTGAGGGTGTAGAGTTCTGCAGTGTGTGTAATCATCATGCGAAAGTGTATATGATTGGCTGGCGTGAGGAGATACGGCAACACAGCAGAGGCCCACCTCAGCTCATCAGGAAGTGGAGCAAATCACTAACTAGCTGCTAACAGCAGTTGTGGTAACTACCACTTGGTGCCTTCACAGGCACCAGCAAACAATGCTGAAGAGGGCCTCTGGAGGATTCCACAGTGCTTGCTCCATCTATGTCAACATGGGAGTAGATATGAGAATGAACCACACTAGGACTGAAATGGTCATTAATAAATTTAAATGGTGCACTCTCAACTGCTTGCATATTATCATTAAATTGATGATTGTACCACAAAATATTTATTGATATTTACTTACCTTAATGCTATTAATGTAGTGAAAACAAAATTTTAGACATGTGTGTTTTAAGTAATTTGCATGAATTTAGAATAATTAATGGTTAGTGATAGCTACATAAAATAGCTCACAAATCATCATATCCTCTTCTTTTATAGGCTGCACTAAATGCCATCACACGCTCCTTGTGTTTTGATCTAGCTGCAGATAACATTCTTGTTGTAAGTATGCATCCTGGTTGGGTCAAAACAGACATGGGAGGTTCAAATGCTCCATTAACTGTAGAACAAAGTGTGGGAGGTATTCTGGACACTCTTCTCAAACTGAATAAGTCACACAGTGGTTGTTTCATACAATATGATGGAAAACAACTGCCATGGTAACTCTTTCTACTTAATCTCCGAGTATCACCAGTGCTGCACTTGGCTCATAAACTATTTAAATATTCTCAAGCTTGAGGACATATAATGAAAATTCCTTTATAAATTGTCTTAACAGTGGTGTGTTGATTAATTTAACAATTGTTTAAGAATGTGAAAGTGTTGTGGTATGCCTTAAAAGATATATTCCTTATAGACAATTTCTGCTACCCAATGCTATTATTATTAAAAAAAAAAAAAAAAAAAAAAAAAAAAAAAGAGAGGGAGAGAGAGAGAGAGAGAAGACCACAATTATAATAAACAATTTATGTATTCTTAGAAAACTGGTTTACTAATGTTGTGCATGATCCATCCACATTTTTTTTTTTTTTTTTTTTTTTTTTTTTTTTTTTTTTTCTTTTTTATCACCTACAGAGTAAATCTTTCCCACACATTTGTATACACTAGTGAAAATTTGCTTCATTAGATATAAGTTTACATAAACTGAAAATATGTGTGTATGCTACACTGTGAAGAGTTAAATATCTCTCCAACAATTTCCTCAATGTAATAGCATGTTGTTCATTCATCAAGTTAGTCTGTCAGAATTTATCTGTGTTGTAAAATTAAATCTGTTTGAAGAAAAAATATTTAGATTTATCATGTAATTGAAACATCTTCATATACTTTATAAATATATCTGTTAAAAATTCAAGGACAATTTTATTATAATCAGTGTACTTTTCGAACTAAAGAGTTATTTTTGAATGAATAAAACACCACTGTGAATATTCTATGTATTTTTGTGCTTATAAGAGCAAGAAACATTAAACTTTTAGTATTAATATTCTTCTGTCATTAACTCTATGACTTCACTGTCTAATGATGGTCCTTTGAATTAAGCTTAAACGAATACTAATGTTCGATGTTTTCATTCTTAAATATGTATTTTTGTCTGATATGGAATCATAGAAGAATTTATTACTATTATTTCACACTATTACATTATTTAGTGATAACCTTTGTTAGTATGTACTAGCCATATTCACAAGTACACTGTTTGAACTGTGGATTGAATGTACTGCTGCACTGTGTGTGTTGGCTGGTTAGGCCCATACATTTAATTTAGTGTGCAATGCCTTCTTTCTTAAAGCAGTATTCTGAGTTAGCTTGCATTTCCCTTTACCACTTTCATATGAACTTTCTATCCTTTCACTTCATTCCTCTGATACCCATTAACCGGTGTATCATAAAATAAACATGAAATTTATATTCAACTTTTTTTCATGTGTAAAATCAAATTATTGTTTGTAAATAATCACATTTATTTGATTCCTTATCAATCTTTATGGGGTTTACAGAAAACATTCTGAACTTGTCAGAACATTTATACTGTGGTTACTGATACTGGTAGAACATAGTATGTAACACAGTGTTTTAGATTTCACTGCCAAACATTGAATCATTGGTAGATCTAGAACTCAGTACTTGGGAGAATGTGGTTCAACGTTCCACCTTCCCAAATAGGTTAGGATATTCTACATTTTCCCTGTGAATCAGTCCAAGGATGTGCAAGATGCAGACCATGGTTGATAGTTTTTCTTATTTTTATTTTTATTGAGCTGCATCATCTTTCATTACATAATTGTCAACAACACATTGAAAGCCCACCCTTTGTTCAATTTTCAATTTCAAATTAATACTAATTTTTAAAATAAATTTTTCAGATACCTTTGTATAGAAAACATTGTTTGGGCTTAGCATGTCATATTCTGCATTTTTTCTTGTGAATTTTTCATGTTTCTAACACAACCATTTTTGTGCAGCCAGTTACAGATTAATTAATAACAAATACTATTTACTATTTTGGCTAGGTAAAAAATATGTTCATGTTTTAGCTCTGTACTAGTATTGTTGTGCAGCAAAACAGTTAAGGTCAAGATACACAAATTTTCCTAAAGTCCCACCAGCAGACACCATCAATACAAGATGGTTATAGTGACATGAGCCATTTATGTGTGAGTAAACATTCAATGATGCACAAGCATTGCAAGATTTGCTTAATACAAAAGGTAGACACTCAACAGAATATTGTTAGAAGACGACATTTGTAATGATTGATTTCTCACTCTGCAGTAGTGCAAGAACACTTACTTGGGAGGCCTGATGATGCAGTTAACGAATCATGAAGCTTATGTGAAGTTTATAACTGCAGACATTTGAGAACAGATCCATGTCACATTCCATCTTTCAAACTGTGCCTGATGTAACTGTTATCAGCCAGCCTAATAAATAACCTGGCAGGTCAGTATTTGGTGGTCGTTCTTTGCCATCAAGAACAATCATACTGACAACCATTGATGCAATTATCATTATCTGACAATGACATTGTTTTATATGTGTTACAGTACATCTCGAACATATACTAGATGAACAGACATGGTCGAGGACAAGTAGCCACAAGCTCCTGCATATGGGTTACGCTACATCTCTGATGGATGAAATGGAGGACAACAAATGCTGCCACACTGATTATTGCACTGAGTACTGTTTGCTGTAGAAGAAAATCTGACAACACTGTTTAGGTTCATCAGTGCAAGATATGGCTTATCCACCTAGTAAGGCCAGGGTCAATATAGGGGCCTCCACAGCTTCCCAAACACTGAGCAAGATGGGACAGAGTACGTTTTCAGTGTTCTAATCAGTATGAGTTTTCCAGCAGCAAAGGGAGCTACAAGAGGAGGAGAACTGGAATTTTGGCTGTTTTTGCTGGCAGCCAATAACAAATGTCTACATAAAAAATGTCAGTGGATTGTTATGCTGTGGAAGCTTTGACCATAACCAGAGGATACTTATAAGCTAGGGAATAAAAATTCTGTTTCAATACCACAAGAGATCTACAGGTTCCAATAAATCCAACCTGATATAGCAGCACTTCTACTCCTGTTACTGTACTATTTTGTCGTTGAAACAAACTGTTAGTGTTAATCTCAGTTTGAATTTACTCTTGTTATTTCTGTTAGGTATTTCCTCAGTCGCATTTTATATATTTTCAAAAGAAAAAAACTCAGTATCATCTTAATACATGGTGAATGATTGACAAACGCGAAATGCTGTGAGCGGGGAAAGTATTATTGGAGCATATGAATGATAGCAATATAAAAAAGAATTATACTAAATATAGACTGCTGCTGCCTACTCTATTTAGAAAGTTACTTCAGTCATGGAGTGCATATATTTTCCAGATGAGAAGTAATCTCATCTGCCTGGTAATTATAGGCATTGCTCTTATGACTATATCTTACATCACCAGACTGAAAACATTACCATTAGCATTTGCAAAACTCTTTGCAATGGTTATATTAAAATGTCTGTTCGGACTAAAAACCATTACACTGAACGAAGTTGCAGAGGTGTATAATTGAAATTTCTGTATTTCGTGGTTTTTAGTTTTTTCATGTAAGCTCTATATTGAGTTATCACACTTATATTTGAGACATCTCCATCTAATCATACAATTCCACTAAAGATATTGATGTTATGCTTATAGAAATGAGTGTTCTGGCTTTTATTAGTTTTATAAAACAGTAGTTCATAAAATAAGTTACATCTGACAATAAGTAAGGAATCGAATACAGACAAAGACAGCAGTTTATTTCATAAAAATCTATAACACTTACACTACTTTTCAATATCCCCCTCCCTCCAATAATTTTCCAGGCATTTCTCATTGTTTGGTTAAGTTTATAAAATCCTTCATCATAAAATGTTCCCACTATGTTGTCAACAATGTGGTAATATGTTCTTTTACCTCTTCATCATTGTTGAAGCGATTACCACCAGGTAACTATTTCAGATACCGAAAGAGATGAAAATTGCTAGGAGTGAGCTCAGAATTGAATAGAGGATAGTCAAAACTGTCCCATCCAAAGCTCTGAAGGAGTTGTTTTGTTACATTTTCAGTGTGTGGTTGGGCACTGACCTGAGTGAAAACCACACCTTTTGAGAGCATTTCTCTGCACAGATTCTGAAGCATCTTGCAATTAACATCTTTATTGATTGTTTCATCTCGTTGTAAAAATTCAATCAGAAAAATGCTTTTTCTCTCCCAAAACACTGTGCACATGACTTTTCGGTGATGAGAACACTTGGGTTTAACCTTTCCTGGGGACAAAGTGTGCCTCCATTCCATCAAGTTCTGTTGCATTTCATTGGTGTGATAAACAACTAAAGTTTCACCCCCTTGACTGTATGGCATAAAAATTACTAACCATATTCATTGTAATGTGTCAAAAAATTGAGTATGTTGCCCATCCATTATTGTTTGTGTGGTTCACAAATAGTTTTTGGTTCCAAACATTTGCAAAGTTTATGCACAAAGTTTCTCAGTCACAATCTCATACAATCAGTTTTCACAATTTTTGAGAGTTGAAAAGCAAGAGCTTTAATTATAAATGTACAGTTTTCTTAACATTTCTTCAACTGCACTAAGCAAATCATCAGAAACTGCAAATGGACATCCACTTTGTTCTTGGTTCTGCACTTGGTAACACCCTTCCTTAAATTCTTGGATCCATCTACTCACAACTGAAAATCATTGCATTTTTCTCTATAAAATACTCAGATTTATTAAAGTCACTTGGGCTAACATTTTTAGCGTTCAGAAAACAATCACAGATCTCTATCGACACACCGTGGGATTTTTGATTAACAATACCATTATAAACAATCACTATGAACAACACACAACACAGAGCAAGCTCAAAAGAGCACGAGTGGAACCACGATTATAACAGTGCTAAAGAGAAAAATAAAATAAAACTTGTTTTAAAAACTACCCTCACAGTACAAGGTGAAGCAAATAAATGTGGCCCAGACTTTTTGAAACCATTTATGGCAGTATTAACGGAGAGAAAAAGACCTACAGTTACTTCCAATAGGATGGAGTAACTATCCATATTCCCATCAAACCTTTGAGCACATTTCCCCAGCTTCACTCCTGTCAGAGTTAATCGCAGAGATCCATCTGGTCATGGACCTATTGAATACCAAGGTCAACTGATCTATCAGTATATGAATACTCTATACAGGTCCCTCAAGTCCAAGTTGTATCACAACCACCTTCATTGTCTTCAATAACTATAGCAGAGTATTTCAGACAAAATGGCACCAATTCCAACAGTCTAGCTTCGATGTGCCTCTAGCAACTTACTATCTAGGGCCCAGAAGTGTCAAAGAGATGAATGGTGGTTGTTTTCAACATCTGCTATATTCAGGTTAGTATTGTATTTCCTTTCCTTTCTATTTCTTTCTATCGTGAAATTCTGTTTTCCAGACCACTTTTATTTGCCCCACTCTGTATATTTTCTTATGTGGAACTGTAACAGTAAATTGAATACCTAACATTGTCTTTATTCATTTGTTAATTTGTTCCTGCCTCAAGACGTCCTCCATTCTGATTTTAATCAACTTCTTCCACAATAAACAGTAATTAGTATTGAAGCTTTTCTCTGTTCACCCAATGATACTACACATCACTGATACTACAAGCCTCCTGTGGCGTCCCGCGTATCAATATTACACACAGGAGCCAAAAGTAACCTCTATGGTCAAAGTACACGATCGCTGCCTCAGCAGCAAGACAGTGAGTGTTGCTCGAGACGTTAAATGTGTTGCACCTCTGTTGTTATATGACATAAATAAAGTGGCTTTCTGCCAATATTCAATTGTAGTGTTCGTAGAAACAACAGTGGTGACCCCGACCTCATTCGTCCACCACGTCACGCGTGAAAAACTTCATTTTTTTCTTGTTTTTTTTTTGCTGTGGAACTGCATTTGACAACAATGACAACAATACCATTAGGGCCAAGCAATGGCTTTCAACAGTGGACTAATTGCACTGCATCCCCAGGAGCCTTCCCAATTTTCAGCACAGGATGAACCACTCATTAAATTCGAGAATAATTTGATGAACGCTTCCGATCGTTCACCTCGTTCTACATCTACATCTACATAGACACTCTGCAAATCACATTTAAGTGCCTGGCAGAGGGTTCATTAACCACTTTCATAACTTTTCTCTACCGTTCCATTCTCTAATAGCGCGCGGGAAGAATGTACACCTAAATCGTTCTGTTTTCGATCTGATTTCTCTTATTTTATTGGGATGGTCATGTCTCCCTAAGTAAGTGGATGCTAGCAAAATATTTTCACATTCAGAAGTAAAAGTCGGTGATTGAAACTTCGCAAACAGATCACACCGCAATTAATAATGTCTTTCTTTTAATGATTTCCACTCCAATTCGTGCAACATTTCCGTGACGCTTCCCCCCCCCCCTTCCGTAACGTGATAAAACAAAATGAGCTGCCCTTCTCTGACCTTCTCAATATCTTCTGTCACTCCCACCTGGTGAGGGTCCCACAAGGGGCAACAGTACTCCAGGAGAGGACGCACAAGTGTGATGTAAGCAGTCTCTTTGGTGGAGCTGGTGTATCTTCGAAGAGTTATGCCAATGAAATGTAACCTTCGGTTCGCCTTCCCCGCAATATTTTCTATGTGTTCTCTCCAGTCTTAAGTTGTTCGTAATTGTAACTCCTAGGTATTTGGTAGAATTTACGACCTTAAGGTTTGACTGATTTATCGCGTAATTGAAGTTCAGCGGATTTCTTTTAGTGATCATGTGTATTACTTCACACTTTTCTTTATTTAGAGTCAATTGCCAATTTTCGCACTATGTAGAAATTTTGTCTAAATCGCTTTGCAGTAGCTTTTGATCCTCTGTTGACTTCACTAACCGATAAATGACAGCATCATCCGCGAACAGTCTAAAGAAGCTATTCAGCTATTCAGATTGTCTCCTAAATCGTTTATAAACACAAGGAAGATTAGGGGACCTATAACGCTTCCCTGTGGAAGGCCAGATATCACTTCAGTTATACTCGATGACTTACCATCAATTACAACGAACTGTGTCCTGTTCTTTCGGAGCAGACGCCACATGTGTATGTGTCCTTCCTGATAGGAAATCGTGAATCCAATCGCACAATTGGGGAGATATTCTATAAGCACGCAATTTCATTAGAAGCCTCTTGTGGGGTACAGTATCAAAAGCCTTCCGGGAATCCAGAAATATGGAATCGATTTGAGATGCCTTGTCGATGGCACTTAACACTTCATGTGAATAAAGGGCAAGCTGTGTTTCGCAAGAGCGATACTTTCTGAATCCGTGTTGACTATTGGTTAATAGGTCGTTCTCTTCGAGGTAGTTCATAATATTCGAACAAAATATATGTTCCAAAATCCTACTGCAAATCAACGTCAATGAGATTGGCCTGTAATTTTGGGGATCACTCCTATTGCCTTTCTTGAATATTGGAGTAATTTGGGCAACTTTCCAGTGGGTACGGATCTTTCGCTGAGTGATTGGTTGTAAATTATAGCTGAGTATGGAGGTATTGCATCAGCATACTCTGAGAGGAATCTAGTTGGTATACAATCTGGTCCGGAAGATTTGTTTTTGTTTAGTGACTTAAGTTGTTTTACTAATCCAGGAACATCTACTTCTAAGTTTCGCATGCTGGCAGCTGTTCTTGGATTGAATACTGAAGTGTTCACTTCATCTTCTTTGGTGAACGAATTTTGGAAAGCTGTGTTTAGTAATTCTGCCTTAGCAGTACTGTCGTCGGTAGTATTACCATTGCTATCGTGTAGTGAAGGTATTGTTTGTGCTTTTCTGCTAGTGTACTTCACATATGACCAGAATTTCTTTGGATTTTCTGAAAGATTACAAGACAGGATTTTGTTGTGGAAACAACTATAAGATTCTCGCAAAAGTCCGCGCTAGGTTGCGAGTTTCAGTAAAAGATTTCCAGTCTTGCGGATTCTGTGTCGTTTTAAATTTTGCATGCATTTTTCTTTGTTTCTGCAACAGTGATCTGACCTGTTTTGTGTACCATGGGGGATCAGCCCCCTCTTTTATTAATTTATTTGGTATAAATCTCTCGATTGCTACTGATATTATGTCTTTGAAAGTAAGCCATAACTGATCTACACTCTCATTTTTAGTTTTGAAAGACTGGTGACTATCACTCAGGAAAACGTGAAGTGAATTTTTATCTGCTTTATTGAATAGATATATTTTTCGTTTATTTTTGGTGCATTTGGGAATTTCGACATTCAGGCTCGCTACTACAACTCGATGTTCGCTAATCCCTGTATTTGTTTAGATGCTCTTTACTATCTCCAGATTATTTGTTGCTAGGAGATCAAGGGTATTTTCACAATCACTTACTATTCTAGTGGGTTCATGAACTAACTGTTGGAAGTAGTTTTCAGAAAAAGCATACAGAACTAGTTCGGACGATGTTTTATATTTGCCGCCGGTTTTGAATACGTAATTATGCCAACATATCGAGGGTAAATTAAAGTCGCCACCGATTATAACAGTATGCTTCAGATACCTATTTGAAATATGATTCAAGCTTTCTTTGAACATTTCTGCCACCGCATCGTCTGAGTCAGGGGGCCGATAAAAGATCCAATTATTAATTTATTCCGGTTGTCAGGTATAACCTCTACCCAGACCAACTCACAGGAAGTATCTGCTTCAATTTCTCTGCAGGATAAACCGTTTGTAACAGCAATAAACACGCCACCCCCTTTTTTATTTATTCTATCCTTTCTGAAGACCATTTGGCCCTTTGAAAAAATTTCGGCCGAATTTATCTCAGGCGTCAGCCAGCTTTCAGAACCAATAACGATTTGTGCCTCAGTACTTTCTATCAGCGCTTGGAGCTCTGGAACTTTCCCAATACAGCTAACAACAATTTACAACTGTTATACCAATGTTTTCTAGGTCTGCTTTCTTCCTGTGTCTGACCTGCCCCCTTTGAGACTGAAACCCATTTCGTGTATTCCCAAGGCCCTCTAACCTAAAAAACCGCCCAGTCCACGCCACACAGCCCCCGCTACCCGTGTAGCTGCTTCCTGAGTATAGTGGACTCCTGACCTATTTAGCGGAACCCGAAAACCCACCACCCTTTGGCGCAAGTCGAGGAATCTGCAGCCCACACGGTCGCAGAACCTTCTGAGTCTCTGATTCAGACCCTCCACTCGGCTCTGAACCAAAGGTCCGCAGTCAGTCCTGTTGACAATGCTGCAGATGGTGAGCTCCGCTTTCATCTTGCAAGCAAGACAGGCAGTCTTTACCACTTCTGATAGCTGCTCAAAACCAGAGAGAATCTCTTCCAATCCAAAGTGACATAAATCATTGGTTCCGACATGAGCCACCACCTGCAGCTGGCTGCACCCTGTGCTCTTCATGGCATCCGGAAGGACCCGTTCCACATCTGGAATGACTCCCCCCGGTATGCACAGGGAGTGCACATTGGAATTCTTCCCCTCCCTACTAGCCATTTTCCATTACCCGTCTAACATTGGAGCTCCCAAATACCAACAAACCCACCCTCTGTGAGTGCCCGGATCTTGAAGGCAAAGGGGCGAGTACAGGACAAGCGACACCATCTGCGTCAGGAACATCCCCTGCCACTGACAGTGCCTCGAATATGTTGGCAAGACTAACCGGGGAGGCCTCCACTTCGGTCCCCCAGGAAGTCTTTCGCCGCCTGACACGTGCTGAGGAGACCTCCCAATCCACCACGGAGTGGGAGGCGACCTCCTCGCCGGCAGTGAGCGGGCTAGCCACAGCCGCAGGCCGATCGGAGGACACAACAGACACACAGGGCGTCTGCTGCACCCCCGCGAGCGGCCCACAACAGTCGCACCCACCCACCGCAGTCTCAAGCGTTGCCAGCGAAGCCAACACCGCCTGAAGCTGTGAGCGAAGAGTCACCAACTCTGACTCCATCCATTCGCAGCAGTCACAGTTCCTAGCCATTCTAAAAACCTATGTTTCTTCCAAGTAAGTACGTCTGAGGACACAGAAGTTTGATAAACAGTGAGCTTTGAAAAATATAAACCTAACTCTGAACTGTTTATTAACGGCGAATCTGAAAAATATATAAATATATATAAAAATATATATATATAAGCGAGCCAATAAATCAAAAATCAACAACTGAACTGACAACTAAACGCGATTCATAATAAATAAAAATGCGAGCTCACTAAAGTATAAAGAGCTGCAAAAGAAAGCACACACAAAATGAAAATAAGTCACTTCTATTAAGAAGCCGGTTACCGTACAATGTAGAGCTGCTGCTGGTCACGTGTGCAGTGTTTTCCAACAGCTGGTATGGACTTCGGCACCGTATGATCCTGCCACCACGTTGCCTCATCCCGACACAAAACCAGTGTGCACCCAAGAACTCTAGTGATTCACACAGTGTTTTAATGCAAGTACTTTGATTCCTGCAAAAGTGATGCCATATCGGTCTGCCTGTGGTTGTAACAAACTGTTTAGTGAGTGTGCTGTACGCGGAGTCTTGACGCTGCCCGCTATGCTGCCACAGTTGTTCGCGTGCCTTTTTTCCGATCCGCACGCGATGCCCGGCATCTTCATTGTGACACCACGTCGCACGTACCCGCGTGCGTTCCGCAGTTCGGTCCGACATGTGCGCCGCCGTACAACCTGTGCACTCGGCAACCAGCGTCACCGCTGCAATGCCACCTGCCGTGCCTGCCCCGTCACATAAAGCCGTTTTCGTGCAACAGTACGAACCGCTAACTACAGCCGGTCTTCGTGATCAGCGTCCCTTGGCAGGTCCACTGTTGGGCACAACTCCACACCATTCTCGTTTCTCGAAGCTGCCACCACTGGACAAATCTAATCCTATAACATGGTTCGCATTGGTGGAATCTATCTTCGAGTTACACAACGTCATGCGTGAGGATGCTCGATTCTTGGTGTTTAGGCACATGCCTCCACAACCAGATGGACTTGGCCAGTGATATCATTCTATCGCCTCCACCCGCACCGAAGTTTCACAACGCGAAGGAGATTCTTCTACAACGCTTGTCACACTCGGCAGATGAGACATTGACTCACATTATCGAGGAGGTAAACATTGCCGACTCCACCCCTGGCCAGCTCTGGCGCCGCCTGCAGTCTCAAGCGGATCACTCCTTTCTACCAGATCAAGCGTTGTGGGCTATCTGGCTACTCAAACTGCCAGTCGAGCTAGAAATCCAGCTCTTAGCACTATCAACACAGCCACTCAAAGCTCATATGCCATACGCCAAAAGGGTGTACCAAGTGATACACCGCTGGCAGTTGATTCCTGATTCACCGGCGCGCGGAGTTTGACCCCACCTACCCGTTGTGTTGGTTCCACGACGCACGGAGACAAAGCGCGCAACTGCAGGCCACCGTGCGCAGTGGCGTCAAACTCACAGCGCGGGGATTAAACAGCGCTGCCCCCTGCACAACTTCTCACAGTGGCTGCTCAACTGCTCCGCCTTCATCCTGTCTGGACATTACTTCCGCCGGACTCTACATTACCAGCGTGTCCTCACAAATCTGTTTCCTGGTGGACACTGGCGCCGAGGCCAGCGTTATTCCTCGCAACCTCGCGCTGACAAATATCAAACCCGGCGCAGATCCATACAAGTTTATGGCACTACTGAACTCCAACTACAGTTCGCACAGGACATTATATTTACTTCAACTTTCTACATCGCCGAGATTGACACACCTGTGCTAGGAATTGACTTCCTGAAGCATTACGAATTTTCGTTGGACCTTCAGACGGCGTCCATTCATCACGCCCCTTCTCAACGATTTTTCCGCGGACAGTTTGCACCCACAAAGTCCCAGTATAGTGTACAGGATGACCTTTTAGCAACTACTTCTGAGTGCGCTCGCTTCTCAGCGAAACTGGCTAATGTTAATTATGGACATTGCTTGCGTCCACACCGAGTGCGATGTTTTACGACACGACCATGACGTCACACGCCATCAACTCGACGTCATCTCCAACGCACTGCCAAGCTATCGCACGAGGGCTTCCACACCTGCAGCAGCCTCAGAGTGTACTGCCATTTCGCCCGCCTCTGCCGCCGACTCTCCCGACGCCACACAGGTTAGTGATTCGCTTGCTGAAGCGTTAGTATCGAGTGTTACAAACGGTACCCTCCACAGACTGAATGCAACCTAGGGCCCCCCAGTGCGCCACAAGGCAAGACACTTATTGGCACATAAACTGCAGGCTGCAAAACTTATAGTGCAGGACCTTCTAGGCAGTGGAATATTGTGTCCTTCTGACAGCAACTGGTCGTCACCCATTCATTTGGCAAAAAAGAAAGACGGAACCTACCAACTATGTGGTGACTACCACAAGCTTAATGCCAGAACAATAATTGACAATAACCCCATACCCCACATTCAAGATTTTGCACAGCAGCTTCACAGCGATAAAGTTTTCTCAGTAGTCGACTGCCACAAGGCATACCATCAGATTCCGATGGCACGGAACGACATACAAAAAACGGCTATCATTACTCCTTTTGGACTTTTTGAATACTGTCTCAGGCCTTTTGGCCTAAAGAACGCAGCACAGATGTGGCAGCGATTCATTGATTCCGTCCTCTTCCAGTTCCCTTTTTGCTATGCTTATCTCAACAATATTTTAATTTTTTCGTCCTCCCAACAAGAGCATGAGGAACATCTGGTGCGCGTACATAAGGCATTGCAAGAGAATGCCGTCCATATTAATGACGACAAGTCCCAACTGTGCAAAGAAACTGTCTCTTTCCTTGGAAACGAGGTTTCAGAGCAAGGCATGTGCCCCACCTCAGATCGTGTTTCACTCATATTACAACTACCACTTCCGTAGACATATAAAAAGCTGCGCCACTTCCTGGGAATGATTAATTTTTTCAGGAGCCACATTCCGCATGTGGTTTCACTACAAGGACCGTTAACTGATGCACTAGCAGGTAACAACACGTCAGACAAGCGCAAGGTCCCTTGGACGGACAATATGACTGCCGCATTCAAACAAGTAAAGACAGCACTCAGTCGCGCTGTCACATTGGCACATCCTATCCCAGATGCTAAAATTTCAATTACCATGGATGCTAGCGACTCTTCAGTGGGCGCCGTGCTACAACAACACGTCGGCGACCAATCCGAGCTATTACGTTTCTTCTCAAAAAAATTAACGTCCTCCCAATGTAAATGGCCCGTGTTTGACAGGGAACTCTACGCTATTTACGCTGCTATCAAATATTTTAGAGAGGGCATTGAGGGCACCCTCTGACTGTCTATACTGATCACCGGCCACTTGCCGACGCTATACGTAACCCGTCAGGTGATCCCCCTCCTCGGTGCTGGCGGCATTTAGACTTTACTTCACAATTTTCAACTGACGAAAGATATGTGCACGGCGCAATCAATGTCATAGCAGATTATATGTCACGTATCTGCGCCATCACGGCACCCGTGGATTTTGACAGACTGCTGCGCCTGCAGCAGACGGATGACGAAATACAAAAGCTACTCCGCTCTCCGGACATGTCACTGCGCATTGAACCGCGCTCATTACCCTGCTTGGGCATCCCAGTTTTTTGTGACAGTTCCACCAGCGTGGCGCGTCCCCTGGTTCCTACAGTGATGCACACGGACATTTTCCATTCTCTTCACGGCATTTCTCACCTTGCGGTTAAGCCAGCCTTAAAGTTGATTTTCGAACGATTCGTTTGGCCGAATATGCGACCTGACCGCCAGTCGTGCACTCGGGCATGTTTATCGTGCCAACGCAAAAAAGTCGACAGGCATATGCAAACCCCACTGGGCAATTTCGAAACCCCCACAGGCCAATTTAAACATTTTCATTTGGATCTCATGGGCCCCCTTCCCATTTCGGACGGGTTTCGTTATATACTATCAATGATCAACCGTACTACTCGATGGGTCGAAGCCGTCCTGCTCAAAGACATTTACGCAGCAACTGTCGCGCATACTATCATTGATGCATGGATATCACAGTTTGGCTGTCTGTCGTCACTTACTACGAATCAGGGGCGACAGTTCAAGTCGGCACTTTTCAATAATTTATGTGATCTGTGCGGCACCAATAAATTACGTTCGTCAGCCTACCACCCACAGTGCAACGGGCTTGTAGAGAGGTGGCATTGCACCATCAAATGGCCCTCACGTGCCACTGCAGTAACTGGACCGAAGTCCTCCCGTGGGTTCTCCTCGGCATCCACACCGCACATAAGGAAGATCTACACGCCTCCCTGGCCAAGGTAGTGTATGGCAAACCACTCGTACTTCCCGCGGATTTCATCGCCGAAACTGACCACTCCTCACAAACTGATTTGCCAATGCTTGTCGAACTTGTACGCAAATATATTGCATGCACGCGGGTACCCCCGCCACGTGCCCATTGTACACCGCGTGTGTTTGTACACAAAGTGCTGGAGGTCTGCGAGTTTGTAATGCTGCGTGACGACATTGTGCGCCCCCCTCTACAGCCGCCTTACTCCGGGCCACACCGCGTCCTACGCAGATCCAAGAACACATTTGACATTTCCCTTAACGGACGCGTGGTTACGGTCTCCATCAACCGGCTGAAACCTGCGTGGATGCTTTCCCCTGCATGTGACACCCCACAGGCAGGAAATGATGACGCAGACAACCCCTCAACAAGTGATCTTACAGGGTGTGACGATCTTTCGCCTACACACGGTGTTCCTGCATGTGACAACGGCCTCCCGAGTACCGAGCGTGCGTGTGACGATAAGGTTTTACACAGTGATGAGGCAGACTCCGCCCACCTGCAGCCACCACCCGGTGCCAAACACGTCGCGCCGGACAACACACCGACGTTCACAGGTTTTTCTCTGACCCCCAACTACGACGCCTCCCAACCCTGCGCCACACTGACGACAGTGCACCTCGCTGATTCCCACGCCTATCCACAGGACGACGTGACCGTCCAGCTGCGGGAGAAAATGTTGTTTGTTCCTTATCTCCAGCCCTGATCCTACACCCCCTCTGCTCCTGTAAACATCACCCTAATCAAACACCTCCCTTTACCCTATTCCGCCGACGCTTCGAAGATCTCAGAGTCTTTAAGCATGTCAGGTGTCAATTCCCCTCCTTCCTCCCCTTTCCCCATCCTCTGCTGTTCTGATCTCTCGCACTGGATGGCCCTCTGTTGCCCATGCTGGTTGGAGATCTACATATTGTCTTCCCCACCTTTCACCTCTCCACCGGATCGGCACCAAAGACGTTCTACGCCACCAGCGTCATTGCACGTGCCGGAAGCACGCGCCCTCTCGGCTGCACAGCCCGCGCTGACAGCCCCTGACATGACACGTCGCTACAGCTACACTGCCCCCTCGCCACACCCCACGGCCTCACCACGATGCGCACTCCACGCCCCTCGCCGGACTACTGGCCAGCACCACACGACAACACACTGACGGCGTCGACACTGACACTTCCCCTGTGCTCCACACTCCCAGGGGCGGAGGGGGGGGGGGCCCTCTGTGGCATCCTACATATCAATATTACACACGAGAGCCAAAAGTAACTTTCTGCCAATATTTCCGGTTTTATTCAATCATAGTGTTGATAGAAACCACACTCCCAAAACATTACATAACTTATTTGCTTTATATTAAACATATCGCTAATACCTTTGTGTAGAATAATACTACCAACATAAAAAAAGTATTAAACCTACAAGCAAAATGATTGTCAAGTAAGTACTTATCCACAAGATGTGGTAACTATCCATTTGTGTAACTATCGGCGGTACAGCACAAAGGTAAGTACTGGCCAGCCTATCTATCTTGTTTGAACAATAATTTATCATCTCTGAGGAGAATTTTCATCATTAATCAAACAATTTACTAACAATTTCTTATAATTTTGTTGCAAATTTCATTTATTTAACTTTTTACATTAATGTGATTACAATCATGAATTTTGTTGTGCTACATGCTGTCTGAAGCAAATGGAATTATACACTCCCTGTAATTTTTACAAAGAAAAGATAATAAAATAACTGTATATAGGAGTTAGTTTGCACTGCAGGTGCTGTGCAAAGCTTTACTTTGTATATCTACAGAAAGAAATTTTCAGAAGTGCTAAAGATGATTAATCTACATCAAAGAGGTACCTCCACTTGTTAGGAGTAACTCCTTTTATTTTTTAATAGCGTTGTTTGAAAGTGTTATGCATGCTAAGGAATGATAATTTTTATTAATGTTGTAAAACAAATTAACTGTAAATGATTTGTTGAGTGGTCTAGTGGGAATATGTGTGTTAAATATCTACTGAAGTTCTGATAGTTTAGTAATCTGTACATCGAAATCAATAAATGTAAGATTGTCTAGAAATGTTTTCCAGCAATTCTGCATTATTGAAAAATATTTCTCACCTATCCCTGGTTGAAAGAGATATGAAGTGCAGACAGGGCCGGCGCAAGGCACGTGCGAAACGTGCGGGCGCACAGGGCGGCACTTTCCGAGGGGTGGCAAATCTGCCGTCCCCTTTTTTCTTTATTTTATTATTATTATTACATTTATATTTTCAGGACAAACTCAACATTCATGCCCAAGAGGGGATTCGAAACCAAACCTCGGAGGGAGCGGCTTCGGAAACTGTGGCCTGGAGCCTCGACTACCTGCTGTCCACCCCTGTTGAACAAGGAGACGGAGGAGTACTAATTTCTTCCTCACCACTGTGGCAGTAGAAAATGTTCAAATCAGCGGCGGACTAGGGGGGTGGGGCAGACCATCCATGCCCGAGGGGGGATTCAAACCCCCAACGGCGAAAGGTCGCACACACCGCAACACAGCGCTCCAGTGCATGCAGCTAATCCGCTGCGGCCTGTGGCAGCACTATCGTGTTTACACCGGAGGAGAAGAGAGGGGGAAGCAGTCTGGCGTACACGCCAGTATTCTTATGAGTAGAGCGCTGTTAATTTTGCAGAAGACGAAATCTAATTTGGAAATTCGAATGCAATGTTCGATACTGCAGTTACATGTTAAGCCTGAAGGGATAAAGACATTGGTAGTAAGCCTAGCATAAGTTGGGTTTCAACGTATTTTTGGAAATTTTTGCTGTCTGTTTCTGAGTGATAGTTGAACGTTTTGGTTTTTGAGCCATAAAACTCATGTCTCCCCCAGAATGAACAACAATTAAACTGACCAGCACTTTTCTTTGACAATATTACTCGCACACTATCACTTTGCCAACATTTATTTACTGAATGATGCGTGTGAATCCATGTTTCATCTAAGCAAACTACTAGTCACTTTGATTCCAATGGAAACCCGAGATAGTATGGTCTTTTAGCAACATGCCCTCTCGTCCGGCCACGGCGGAATGGTCGAGCAAATTGAGGCGCTATGCTCTGATGCGCAAGGCCATTCTCCATCCGGTGTTTGAATCCCCCCTCGGGCATGGATGTTTGTACTGTCTTTAGTATGAGGTAGTTTATAAATAGTTTGCAAGTTTAGGGACTGATTACCCCGCAGTTAAGTCCCACAAACGTAACAAACATTTGAATCTCTTGTCCGCACAAAACAATAGAGGCGTTTATGATGCACTGGTTCAGATATCAGAAAAAAAAAGTTCAAATGTTTGTTACGCTTATGGGACTTAACTGCGGCGTCATCAGTCACTAAACTTACAAACTACTTATGAACTAACTTACATTAAAGACAATACAAACATCCATGCCCGAGGGAGGACGAACCTCCGACGCGGGAGGCCGCACGTTCCGCAACGTGGCGCTCCAGACCGCTTGGCTACTCCCGTGCGGCATATCAGAAGAATTTGATGGCATGACCAATGACGAACCGACGTCACTTTCGAATCAAATTAGAAAAAAAATAACACCTTTCTCACTTCTCTAGTAATCTGGTACAATGTTCTGCTTCACATCAGTGTAGTCAGTAAGACCCTCCAGATTGTTGCCATAAAATTTTCTGAGGCCGTGGAAATGCATGAAAAAACGAATGTTTTGAGCATGTTTTGAGACCAGCAGAACAGAATAGAAGTTTGTGTCTCTCTTGACAGATTCCAAAGAATTGGCTACAGTATTAGAGCTAGAAGATCTAATGTTACCAAGGATAAGTGTTCCCAGCGACGAAGTAAGAAGCCAAAATCTATGAAGAAAGGCATGAGACAACAGGTGACCCAACAAAATATTACAACATTGAATTCTACTATTATATTTTAGATATAGCAACCGCATCTTTGGATAAGAGATTTAATAAACTGAAATCTCATAAGAATGCACTGCCTGACTGCCTGGATACAAAGTGTAGAAACCTAGCAGCGATTTTGCAAGATCATGAGTCAAGCGACATTAATGCACTGGAATTGAGGGAAGAACTAAAAGTGCTTTCAACTTTGTTGAAACCTGGAATAGGTCTAAAAGAGACTCTTAAGTTTATAGGAAGACATAATTTGTGCCCTAATGTTAACAATGCTCGAAGAATTCTCCTAACACTCCCAGTGACAGTTACGAGTGGAGAGAGGAGTTTCTCAAAACTGAAATTGATGATAAATGACGAGCCAAACTCGTGCCCAGCGATTGTTTTGTACAAATATGTTGAGAATGTCACAAACACATGGTGTTCCCCCCCCCCCCCCCCCCCCCCTCAGATCCACGTTGATTTCTGGCACAGTGTGGCTATTCTCAACGCTTTGAGTTATGTTTACATCTAATACCACCATGCTGAACGTAACTGTCAACATGACGGTTTAGATGTAAACACATATTAAAAGCTTTAAGACTGCGACTGATTGCTGACATTTCCTACATATCTGTTTAAATAACATTCCACAAACGTTTTGTAAAAATAAATTTTAAAAAATAAAAAAGAAGGGGGCGGCAATTCAGCAGTTCGCACGGGGCGTCACTTGGGCTTACGCTGGCCCTGAGTGCAGATAGTTAAGAAGAAACATGGTAAACAGAAGAAATGACCAGCAGGTCATCCAAAAACAGAGGGCAGGAGAATAGGGTGACTGGCAAATTACAAGGAAAATACAAACATTTTTATAGGGATGACAGATCAAATGTATGTTTTGTGGGTATAAAATCAAACAATACAAGCAGAAGCAATATATTTTAGCTTCCAGTGAGCAGGACCTGGTGTGTGACTGATAAATTTGGAGAAAATGAAAGACATTAAGAAAGTGCAAAAGGTATTTTGAATGTTTTGAAATAATTATACAGATAAAGAATATATATGGTTATCAAGACCAACAATTATCAACAATCATAAAAACACGTAACAGCAAGAATAGTTATCTTATTACAAAGAAATAAATAACAATCCCTCAAGAAGAATGGATAATTAAAAATCTATGTTATTGATTTAATATGTGAACAAAAGATATACTGTTCTGAAGACACCCATACAGAAAAGACTGTATACTATCCGAGAAGAATGTCATTAGGTCATTTTGGAGAAGACCTGGGAGAACAACACAATAAAGGGGTTGCTGCAGTTTCATGAGTCCCTCTCTACAAGTTCCAGTGCACCAGACACTCAACTAATAGTTCTTGAAAACACTTTATGTCAGTTACGCATGAAGTTGAGAACATACATTAACAATCAATATGATTTAATTAGAAAAGAATTAGGAGAACAGTTTAAAGAACATGTTGTTGTTGTGGTCTTCAGTTCACAGACTGGTTTGATGCAGCTCTCCACGCTACCCTGTCCTGTGCAAGTCTATTCATCTAAGAATACGTTCAGCAACCTACATCCTTTTGAATCTGCTAACTGTATTTGTCCCTTGGCCTCCCTCTATGATTTTTACCCCATACACTTCCTTCTAATGCTAAGTTGACAAGTCTTTGATGTCTCAGAATGTGTCCTACCAATCTATCCCTTCTCTTAGACCAGATATGCCAAGAACTCCTTTCCTCCCCAATTTGGTTAAGCACCTCCTCATTAGTTACATGATCTACCCATCTAATTTTCATGATTCGTCTGTAGCATCAAATTTCAAAAGCTTCTATCATCTTTTTGTCTGAACTCCTTATCATCATCGATTCACTCCCATGCAATGCCACACTCCACACAAATGCTTTCAGAATGGACTTCCTAACATTTAAATTAATATTGGAGGTCAACAAGTTTAGCTTCTTTAGAAACACTTTTCTTCCAATTGCCATTCCGCGTTTTATATCTTCTCTACTTCGGCCATCAGAAGTTATTTTGCTACCCAAATAACAAAACTCATCAACTACTTTTATTGTCTCATGGCCTAATCCAATTTGTTCAGCATCGCCTGATTTTCTGACATTACATTCCATTACCCTCATTTTACTCTTTTGATGTTCGTCTTATATCTTCCTTTCAAGACACTGTCCATTCCATTAAATTGCTCTTCCAGATCCTTTGCAGTCTCTGAAAAAATTACAATGTCATCGGCAAACCACAAAGTTTTAATTTCTTCTCCCTGAACTTTAATTCCCTCTCCAAATTTCTCCTTGCATTCCTTCACTGCTTGCTCAGTTTACGGATTTGACAACATTGGGGAAAGGCTACACCCCTGTCTTGCTCCCTTCCCAACCTCTACATCCCCTTCTTGCCCTTCAACTCTAATAACTACTGTTTGGTTTTCATATAGATTGAATATAATTCTTCGCTCCCTATATTTTACCCTACTACCTTCAGTATTTGAAAGAGTGTATTCCAGTTGACATTGTCAAAAGCTTTCTCCAAATCTACAAATGCTAAAAACGTAGGTTTGCCTTTCCTTAGCCTATCTTCTAATGTAAATCATAATGTGAGTATTGCCTCCCGTGTTCCTATATTTCTCCTAAATCTAAACTGATCTTTCCCGAGGTTGGATTCCACAACTTTTTCCATTAGTCTGTAAATAATTCGTGTTAGTATTTTGCAACCATGACTTATTAAACTGATAGTTCTGTAATATTTACATTTGTCTGCACTTGCTTTCTTTGGAATTGGAATTACAATATTCTTCTTTGTCGGAGGGCAGTTCCCCAGTCTCATACATCTTGCATACCAGGTGGAACAATTTTTTCATGACTGACTCTCCTAATGATATCAGCAGTCAGACAGAATATCATCTACTCCAAGGGCCTTGTTTCAACTCAAATCCTTCAGCACTCTGTCAAATTCTTCCTTCAGTATCAAATCTCCTATCTCATCTTCCTCCACTTCGTTTCCATTTCTAGAATACTGCCTTCAAGTTTATTTCCTTTGTATAGGCCTTCTATATATTCCTTCCACAGTTCAGCTTTCTCCTCTTTACTTAGTACTGGTTTCAATCTGAGTTCTTGATATTCATATAGTTGATTTTCTTGTCTCCAAATATCTATTTTATTTTCCTGTAGGTGGTATCTATCTTTCCCCTAGTTATACATTCTTCTATGGTTCTGCATTTTTCCTCTAAACACTTCTGCTTAGCCAGTCTGCACTTCCTGTCAATCTCATTTTTCAGGCATTTGTACTTCTTTTTCCTGCTTC
This sequence comes from Locusta migratoria, assembly GCA_026315105.1. Taxonomy (NCBI): domain Eukaryota; kingdom Metazoa; phylum Arthropoda; class Insecta; order Orthoptera; family Acrididae; genus Locusta; species Locusta migratoria. The sequence goes on from CM048744.1 coordinate 675,415,643, forward strand.
CTTGCTTCCCCTCTTCTCATCAATGAAGTTCAGTATAGCTATAACTTTTACACTTTTCTGCAGTCTTTTAAGTTTTAATCTGCAGTTAATAATGGTCAGAGTCTATTTTTGCCCCTGGATATGTCTTACAGTTTAAAACCTGGTTTCTAAATCTATTCTTTACTATTATAAAGTTAATCCGGTACATTGCAATGTCTCTGATTTCTCCCACATATACAGCCTTCTTTCATGATGAAACAAGTGTTGGTGATCATTAAATTGTACTCTGTGCAAAATTCTCCAAGCGATCTCCTCTTTCATTCCTTTTTCCCAGTCCATATTCACCTACTACATTTCCTACTCTACCCTTTCCTATACCGAGTTCCAGTCCCCCATCACAATCAAATTTTTGTCTCCCTTAACTTTCTGAATGATTTCTTTTATCTCCTCATACATTTCTTCAATATCCTCGCCATCGGCAGAGCTAGTTAGCATATAAATACCATCTTTAGTACAATAATGCGCTCACTACACTGTTCATAGTAACTCACCTGATTTCTATTTTCTTATTCATTATCAGACCTACTCCTGGGTTACCGCCAATTGATTTTGTATTTGTAACCCTGTACGCACCTGACCAGAAATCCTGTTCATCCTGCCACTGAACTTGACTAATCCCCAGCATCTGTAACTTAAACCTATCCCTTTCTCTTTTCAAATTTTCTAGCTTACCTAAGTGATTAAGTGTTAGAACATCCCACACTCAGACTCATAGAATGGCTGTTTTGTTTTTCTTGATGACGACATCCTCTTGATTAGTCCCCGCCCAGAGATCCGAATGGGGGATGATGAAAGCATAAATGCAATACAACAAACAATAAATACAGAATTTACACAATTGAAATGTCAAATTTCAGATACTGAAGATCATGTAGTGTTTTTACAGCAATGTAAAAAATTTGGGAAAATAATTAAATCACTTGATATTCTAAATAATTTGGAGGCAAGTTTACATGATTGTGTTACTAATATGGTTAAAGAAAAGATAAATTGTTTTCTATTGCTGAACTGTATTCATTGTTAAGCTTCTTATGTTGCTCTGTAGAAATGTTTGTTACGTCAAAATTTTGTAAGAAAGGAAATTGCATATTTTTCCTCTATTTATTGGTAAGTTAATCACATTTATGGTTTATTAAGTTATTTTATTATTCCCAAATGAGATTTTAACAATGAAATTACTTAATTCTAGGTAAAATAAGAACCACTGTGTGCATAGAGGAAATTGAGTGGTCTGGAGCAGCAGGTTACAGTTCGCGCAGCCTCCCACATCAGAGTTTCGAATCCTCCCTCGGGCATGGATGTGTGTGTTGTCCTTAGGTTAGTTTAACATAGTTGAAGTAGTTTGTAAGACTAGGGGCTGAGGACCAACGTAGTTTGGTCCCATGGAATTACAAACAACAACAAAGAACCATTGTCTGTTTACAATTTCCCCTTAAAAAATTACGAAGTGGGGTAGTTGGGTACAGGTACTTAGTGGAGATTTTAAAGCAACATGATATTGCTGTTCTATGTCAGGTTTTGAAAAATGCCAAGGACTTACATTAAAAAGCGTCCAAGCTGCAGTTATAGCGTAAATGATGTATCAAGGACTATACATGATGTTGTAAATAAACTTAAGGCATTTAGGGAAGGGATGGCTGTCAAAAGTAACATACATGTAGTATGCTTGCCAAGTCATTTAATTTAGAGTGCAACGTTATGAGAAATATGTGTTTGGCTCCGTTAAAACCAAGCAGGAGAAAACGCTTGTGGAATTTGGTAAAGAGCAAATAGGTAAAGCAGCGTGTCAATTGCAAAAACGTCTATTTGCTTAACTTCTGGGTAAGGTTTTGTCAACTGCACTAACATCTGAAAACATTAAGAGGGATTCATTACAACTGGAATTTTTCCAGTTGACTCTAAACGTTTTTCAGAAGATTCATTTGACCATAATACAGCTGTTCTTTTGATAATACATAGCGTGTTACTTCTCCCAGCACTTCATCCACCAGTTTGCTGGACACATCACTCCTGGCCAAACCCCTTCTGGCTTTTCACCTGTTCGTAATGTAGAGAGAGCCCATGTAATCATTCCGTTCACAAAGCAAGCTGATGTCTTTGATTTAAGAACAAAATTGCGTGCCTAACCTCAAAAGTAACCTGTAAAAGATAAGTCAATTTATCTCCTAAATGGCTAGTTGATTAGTTCTGCAACACTGCCCAAAGTGGCACAAAAGCAATGTCCATCCCTGCTGTTAAGAAAGTCACTCCTTGTTTGTGACAGAAGTATTAATAAGTGAAATGGTTTTATGTCAGCTAAAGGAAGCCGAAGAGAAAAAATAGGGAAAAGAGAAAGAAAAAAATAGAATCCAGTGATGACTCTGAAGATGAGGTGCAGCTGCCAGTGCTTGATGACGATGAAGATGATTATAATGTTTCTGGTGAAACTAATGATCAGGTTGATTATTGTGTCCCAACTAAATCTACAATTAAAGCTGGAACATATGTTCTTGTTAGAGTTCCATTTGTGAAAAGAAAATCTGTCAACTACCCCTATTCAGCTGTGGTGCAAGAGGTAGAGAACCAAGAAATCAAAGTTATGGGCCTCAAATCTGTGGTCAGAATTAAGAGACTATTCCAATCAAAGCAGAAAGACATATATGATGTTTATAGGAATGATGTTTTAGTCATTTTGCCCGAACCAGATCTAAAAAAAAATGTGGAGATAGAATGAAATACATTTTTCAGAATTCTATTACTGTCCATGAGGCTTTGTTTTATTTTTGTTTATTTATGTCTTCTGTCTATATGTACCGACAAGAAGTATGTTATTTGGTAATATGCTGTCAAAAATTGCTTATTTTAGAGCTTTTAATAAAATACTCTTAAAATTATTTATTTGAGAATTTTTAGTAATGCCTTGGTTGGGGGTAATTGTAAACACTGATATAATCATTTAGAAAAATGTTCATAAGTTATACAACAGTTTTGGTTTACAGTGACCCTAGTCAAATAACCGTCATCTCCGACTGCTGCACTCCTAATCATTCTCTGCGGTATGGAAATAGGGGAGAGTAGGGAGGGATAGGAAGGTTGTATCAAGGTGGTGGGGATGGATCCAGCACGGCCTTACAGCACATCTATATTTTAGATGGGAGGAACGAGATGCAGCTTAGAAATGGATTGGGGACATGGGTGAGGGCAGGAAAGCAATAGTGTAGTGTAGTGTGGAAAAAAGGGGAGTTATCAGAGGTTGAGGCCTGGATAATTTCGGGATCAGAGAATGTATTGTGAGGATAAGTCCCCTCACTGCAGTTCAGAAATGTTGGTGAAGGGTGGGAGTGTCCAGATGGCCTGGGTTGTGAAGCTGCCATTGAAATCAAGCATGCTGTTCCACAGGGTGGTTCACCTTGTTTTTTTGCACAGTTTGGTGGTGGCCATTCATCCTGATGAACTGCTCGTTGTGGACATGCCAATAAAGGAAGCTGCACAATGATTGCAGCACAGTTGGTAAATTACATGGCTGCTTTCACAGGTTGCCTGGCCTCCAATTGGGTAGGATAAGCCTGTGATGGGACTGGAATAGGAAGTGCTGTGTGGGTGAAATGGACAGGTCTGTGATTTTCCTTTCCTGCTCTTTTCTAAAGCATTCCTCTATCATGATTTCCTTCTCTCTTGTATTTTCTATTGGAATAACTAGGAATTAAAGCAGTAAACACTTTACATGAAGTATCACATGACGGTACTTTATTGTGTATCACTCAGACACTGTTTACAAAGTTACAGAATGATAAAGACTTACTGCAGATGTCGCGGTTCTGTGCCGCCTTCAACTAACTTCGAACAAGCGCGTAATTTAAAACATAACATTGTAACACTTCCACTAAATGAGTGCTTGTCCACAATAACATTACAGACAATTTAGATGTTGCTAAAAAGTTCACTAGCCTAAATGAGTCAGTAAAAGTTGAAACTTTTAAAATTTATGCACTCCCCATTAATTGTCACAGTCTCTGAAACTGGTCTCTTGGTAATGCCTTTGTAAGTATGTCTGCCACCTGGTTATTTGAAGAGACATATGTTACATCAATGTCATGGCTTTGGTATTGTTTCTCTTATGAAATGGTAATTAATGTCTATATGTTTGGTCCTCTTGTGAAACTCTGGATTTTGAACCAAACGTATAGCACTTTGATTGTCTATGTTCAACAAGATTGGGTCTTATATTGATTTCAAATTTGCCTCTTCATCTAATAGATGAGCAGTTAAATTTGAGGTGCTCTGCCAGAGAAAACCAAGCTTGTCTCACATTGTGGTACTTTTGTGGCAGTGTACCTAAAATTTTCATCATTATTGCAGTGTCACTAATTGTCTCACCTGCATCCCGAATTTGTTGAGCTAAATTTTCAGTTTTTGATATGTGCTGTGTAATTGAATCGCTGATGTCCATTTTATATGCATGAAATTTCTCGTGAACCAACATATTGTTTAATTCACCTATCTGTTCATAAACACTGTCCAGCTTATCTGATATTGCTTTGACAGACTCACAGTTTTCAATAATAGTATTTTGAGATAATTCCAAAGCAGAAGTCAAGACACACATAGCTATAGCATCATTCTCTGTCCAGATAGCCAGTGCAGCACTTTCTACTAGTTTCGGTGTCATACCATTAACAATATCATACACACCTCTTGCACAAAGAATACACTATCTGGATTTTTCACTGTCTGTAACTATTCCCATCAAATTTCATTATATTAAAGACATAAACATGTTCAGCCATCTTGTACTTTGAAAAGGCACCGCAGATACACAAACTGGCTTTAAACACGACATAAAAGTTTTCTGGGTGTTGTATCCCGTCATGATGTAAGAAGGCTATTACTTTAATAACCGACGTTTCGGTCAACGTTACAGTGGCCTTCATCTGAGTATACTGATGTGAGCTGGTTGTTACTTTACTTTCAATTAGACATTATGTCATAATTTTTTAAAATCAGCGATGTTATTGGTGGATTTTTGGCGAAAGAATGGAAACTTTATTATGATAGGATGCAGTGGTGGAGGGAGTGGGGGTTAGCCATTGCCTATTGCTTCTTGCATAGCGAGACATGATTGGTGGTGATCAGCGAAGGTGAGGGTTCCGTTTCTCTCCTTCTGGCTGTGGGCCGTGTGGCGAGAGTTGCTTACTAGTGATGCTCGCGTTTTGTGTTGTCAGTGCGGCCTATTTTGCTGTGATGTCTGGTAGCCAGGAGGGGGCAAGCCTAAGTCCATCTTCTCTGTTCAGGTTATTAGGATGTTTTACAATTTTGATGGCTTCCCTTATCTTACATTTAACCATCCCTGGTTGCTTGGCGAGTATTCTGGCATTGTTAAATTTTATCTTTTTGCTGCAATCTTGCTGGTGTTCAGCTACTGCAGATTTATTGTGTTGACCTAATCAAATGTAGCGTTCATGTTCATGTATACTCATTGCCACTGCCCTCCCTGTCTCATCTATGTATACTTCCCCACACTCGCATTCCACCTTGTATACTCCTGATGTGTGTAGTGCCTCTATCTTGTCCTTTGTGGAACCCCTCCTGGCCACCAGCCATCACAGTGAAATAGGCTGCACTGACAACACAAAATGTGAGCGTCACTAGTAAGCAACTCTCGCCGCACGGCCCACGGCCAGCAGGAGAGAAACGGAACCCTCACCTTCGCTGATCACCACCAATCATGTCTCGCTATGCAAGAAGCAATAGGCAATGGATAACCCCCATTCCCTCCATCTCAGCATCCTATCATAATAAAGTTTCCATTCTTCCGCCAAAAATTCACCAATAACATCGCTGATTTTAAAAAAATATGACGTAGCGTCTAACTGAAAGTAAATATAAAGTATAGTAACAACCAGCTCACATCAGTATACCCAGATGAAGGCCACTGTATCGTTGGCTGAAACATCAGTTGTATTTATAAGTAATAGCCTTCTTACATCATGACACAGTACAACACCCAGAAAACTTTTATGTTATCTGACTCTGGCCGTGGAAGCCTACGTAATTATATCAGGCTTTAAACAGTTCACACACAGTTTTCTGTTTGTTTGTTGTCACTATACAGTGTGTATCATAATGCACTCATAATTTATAGTGTCAGTGGAGCCTGGCAATGTGATACGAAACTTAATGTATTTGTGTTCATTCAAAATCGGCATGCGATCTTCGTGTGTGTAACTAAACACTATACACTTAGTTTTCTGTAATTCCTACATTCCACTTTTTGCCACAGCATTGACTTGGGCACATAGCCTATTGAAATAACTAGGAATTAAAGCAGTAAATACTTTATATGACGTATCACATGACAGTACTTTATTGTGAAGCACTCGGACACTGTTAACATATTTACAGAACGATAAAGACTTACTGCAGCCACACCTGTGGTGCCATTGCCGCCATTAACTGACTTCGAACAAGTGCGTAATTCAAAACATAACATTGTAACATTTTTCTTTTTCTTGTAGCCTTTATAACTGCTCACGGTTCAACTTCCGAGCCAGTATTAACAATCCCGTCCACTTATAACAGAGGGCTTTATAAACATGACCATTGCTGATGCAGCTAACTCCTCCCCATTGCAGTTATCCAATTATACACGTATCGTCTATCTCCCTTTTGTATTTTTAGTGTGGAAGACACCGCTGCAAGACCTGTCCAATCCACCCACCCAGCACTTCCTATTCCAGTCTCATATTTGCGTGACCACTAACCTGCTGTCAATTGGGATGAATGGCCAACGCCAAAAAGTGGGTGAAAACAAGGTGAACCACCCTTTGGCACAGCATGCAGCAGAAGATATGCTTTATTTTAATGGCTGCTTCACAACCTGGGCCATATGGATCCTCCCATCCACCAGCAGATTTTCTGAACTGCATAGATGAGAGTTATCCTTACCGTACATTCTCTGATCCTGAAATTATTCAGGCATCAAACTACGATAACTCCCCTTTTTTCAACACCCAACAGTTCCTATCCCCTATCCCTCTATTCAAATCCTCTCCTATTTTGTGTGATGTCTGTTTGTGTGTGTCTGTCTGTATGTGTGTGTGTGTGTGTGTGTGTGTGTGTGTGTGAGTGTGTGTTTGTTTTATTTTGTATTGCTTTCTTCTCCTCACCTGTCTCCCCATGTCATTCCTTCCATCTAATACATATATGTTCTGTAAGGCCATGTGGGATCCATCCCACCCTCCCCCATTTCCAAACCGCAGAGCATGATTCAGAGTGTGGCTGTCGAAGATGACAGTTGTGTGACTGTGTTGTGTGCCTGTGTCACTGCGTGAATGTTATATTTGTTGAAGAAGTCCATGGCTGATAGCTTAAGTATTGTATGTGTGTGTGTTTTTTATGTGTATGTCACAGCTGGTTGTAACATCTTTGCAGTGAGTTGTAAACTGTCTTTTTTTCTCGTGTGTAAATAAATTATTTATAGGAAATTATTGTTATACCTTGTGATTGACTATATTACATAGCCGAATGAGAGTCAAGCATTTATCATTAAGTTTCACTTAATGAAACAGTTAAAATGGCCACTCAATTGAGTAATATTTCAATTATGATGATGATACTGTTAAGAGAAAAGTTATTATATGAAAGCAAGCAACTGTTGAATTATTCTAAAATTATCTAATCTGAAAATGTTCACCCGTGGAACATCATCAAGCAGTCTGTATTTATTGCAGACTGTTGGCATAACACAATGCCTGCTTAAGTTGGAGTCATGAAATAGCTAGCTCATGAAAAAGAAAACAACTTTAATATAACTCGCCACGAATCTCAGGGACCTAAAATAGCTGGCCATTGTGGTCACCAACAATCATGTCCACGCCACAGCCATTGCAAAAGAGTTGTGCTGAGCCAAGTCAAATTGGGGGAAGGAATAACTCTGTTAAATAAGAAATGTGGATGAGCTTTAAATGAAACTTCATTGAAAGGTAAAGTACAAGCAAAAATTACATTACAGAGATAATGACTTGTGTATATTCTAAGACAGCCAGAACGAGAGTGTCACAGCTACATGCGCTGTGACAAGCAAAAACCTACCTCCTCCTTCAACTTTTTCAACATTCATACTTTTTCTAAAGTGTTTGCTTAAGTCTTAACCCCAGTTTCAGTTTAATAAAATTTAAAAATGACATCCATTTAAGAAATTAATACTCACTTAAATTCTTTAAAATTTAAATCTCTATCTCATCATCTCTCTGCTTATCAACTTTCTATTTACATAATTTGATTTAACATTTCAGTTCACAATAGCTATTTTATGTGTTTTCTACATCAAAACTCAGACACTATTCAGACATTAAGAAAACTGATTTTATATAAATCTATTTAGTAGCTTGAATGTTCTTCAAAAGAGGTATTGGCTGGCCAGCACTTGCCTTAGTTCTGGACCACTGATAGAGAAGGGGTGCAGACAACAACTAAGCAAAATGAAGAGTACAGACAACAGATATAAACGAAAGCAAACCGATAAAAATGGTTAAAACAATAATAAAGATGTGAGCCATGAAGGTCATATTCGATTACTGATGGAAATTCTCCACAGAGATTCTAAAATATTCTTTCTCTTTTGAAGAATATTTTAGCATCTCTTTGGAGAATTTCCATCAGTAACCAAATATTTATCAGATTGCACAGTTTTCTAAATTGGTATGACAACCAACCAGCTGTTATCAGAATGAATGATCAAACCCAAACTGTACCCAAGAGCACAGCATGCAGCTGAGCATAATATGCTCAATTTCAATGGCTACTTTACAACACCATGTGGCAATAGCATGTGTTAGAAATATTTGCACAGACAGATTATGAGAAGTTTGTCTGAAGAGGATTCATTTCAGACTGCAACCACAGCACTACTCTAACATTTTAGTGGCATACACCATAAAGAAAATCCATGTCTGGTTGCTGTAACTGCTTTCTACTTTAGGAAGTCTGAATAGATTCATGATAAGTTTCTAATCATTTCAGCAGCAGATGACAGTGATGAGCTTGAAGTGCACAGAGCCGCGATGGAGTAGCTGAGTCAGGGTGGCCACCAAATCTTCATTTTCAAATTCAAGGTTTTTTCCAGGTTAAAAATAATTATTTTCCAGGTTTTCACGAAACTTAATTTTGCTCAAAGGGCTTAGCAAACAACTATACCGTAACGAAATTAGTTACATTAAAAAAAAAAAAAAAAAAAAAAAAAAAAAAAAAAAAAACAGGATTTGTGTTGGGAAGGAGGCAGAGGGGAGGGGGGGTCAGAGCTCATAAAAATTGTGGCATTGTGCCTCAAACTGATCTAAACAGAACCAGCTCATATTATGAAGTTTTCCTCGTGGTTTTGGGGGGTCTGCAGCCCATAGACTTCCTTCCCCCCTCCCCAGATTCGACACTGACACAGTGTATAGTACAGGGTGTACATTTTAAGTTGACAAACCAGAATAACTAGAAAAAACAGTATATATTCAACAACGGTTTTCACCATTATGAACGGCCGGCAGAGGCTTAGGAAATGATACTAAACTTGAACTGTCTACATCATTTGGGAGCGGTGTGGGTGGCTAGTATAAAATTTTAAATGGAAACTCCCATTGTTAATTGCAGATTTAGATTCTACAGACCAAATCATGTGTAGTTTGGTTGAATTTTTTTTTTCTTCTTTCAATTGGAAACATAATGCACTGTAATGGTAAGAATTATTTGCCATACTGCTGAAGAAATGTACCACCCAGGAAAGAAAAAGGTTAATCATATTGATGCTTTAGAACACAACCAAATGATACCAGATGCACATTTCTTCCCGGTTAGTTCAATTAAATGTTTTGTCGGTAATTCATAACTAGTATTCAGACAAGGGCAATCTGGACTAAGGTATCACTTTGGAAGACTGCCATGTCCACTGCGGGGAGAGGGAAGGATCACTTTGGGGATCATTTGGTAGCGTTCTGAGGTATCGTGAATATGGTTTTCATTTATTTTATTTCCTGTTTAGTACATTTCTTCATCAGTATGACAAGTATTTCTTACTATTACAGCGCCAACTGTCATATCCACCAGACCATACATGATGTGTGTTAAACTGTTAAAGTGCAGTTTATGTGGCAGCGGCTAGCCGTCGCTCTCGCTAGGTTAGGAACGGCAGAGCAGCCAGTCAGGAGTCGAGTTATGCCGGCCAATAAGATTGCGTGTTTCATGACGAGTAAATTTGGTGTCAATTTCAAAGTTTATTCGGCGATTTCGGTGCGGCGTTTGTGTGATTGTAATTGATTTTCCGTTTATAAGGGATTTTTAGATAATTGTGGTATTACCCCCATAAGTGATCCATTATTAATACAACACAGCAGTCAACCACAGCACGTTTTATTTATTTTATGATTTGTACGATCTGGGGATCGAACCCGCGACCTTTGGATTTGTAGTCTGGCACTCTACCACTGTGCAACCGAGGTCCACCAAGTGGATGTTACATATAGGTTAAACGAGAACTTTCTACTTTTAGTACGTGAGGGCGCGTAGCCACCGAATCTCCGGTTCAGCTCGAGATATATATATATATATATATATATCCGAGCTAGAATTCTTGGAAATTACCGCAATTACTTTTACTGACCGGACAAGGGTACATACAAGAACCTGTCGACCACAGAGCAGGTGTAGTATGTTTTATTTATTTTATGATATGTTCGGAACAGTGATCAAGTGGCATCCATACTGATAGCAACTGTAACTTGTTGATGGTCAAAAACTTTAGCATACATCGCTTCGATTTGTTTACATTGGACAATTGTAACGCTGTTTCTTATTGGCCACGGCATTGAGACTCCTGATTCGCTGCTCTGCCGTTCCTAAGCAAGCGAGCGGGATGGCTAGCCGCTGCCGCATAAACTGCACTTTTACCCAATATGTGGGCCTTAGAATCCGAATCTGCAATAAAAACTAGGGGTTCCCATTTAAAATTTTACATTTGACACTCCCCACCCCCTACAAATAGTGGAAACTGTTCAGGTGGACTATTATTTCCTAAGCCTCTGCCATCCGCACATGCTGGTGAAAACTATTTTTTAATATCTACCGTCTTTCCAAGTTATTCCGGTTTGTCAACTTAAAATTTACACCCTGTAAAGTGGACCAAGTTGAGTTCAAGTAGTTGGAGGATACTGTACGTTTTAATGTGAATTGGATTCGTTTATACAACATAGCCCGTTCATTTATACTAGACTTCCTGATGCATTAAAATACAGTCACATCTCATGAACTAGTGATCGAGAACTCAATACATATATTATGATTTACTTTACCGACAGGATATGAAAAACTTTTCACCTCTTTCAAGTTTTCATTTAGATTGTTCCCAACGATGGTTTTCAGTTTCCAGAGCCCATACAGTCATATAAGTTTTGCCCTGGAAAACTCTAGCTAAAAGATCAATGAATGTTAATGACCCAGCATGCGTAATAATGCACAATGTTGTCGGCGAGTTCTTGAACTTCGAGGAGACGAAATCGAGAATGCAAAAACATATATGGAGCGACAGCTGTGTGATATTTGCATTCTAGTGTCATCTGGTAAAATAACACTCAACAGCAGATTTTAATGAAAACATTATTATGTTTTAAGGAATTTGTTTCATTTTTTAAATACTTCAAGTACTAAACAGACAGTGAAATATATATTGTGGAAAGCAACAAGCTTCCGTTTGTTTATGGAAAGTTTATGTTTCTTGCTTCTTGTGTGGCTGTTCAAAGCACTCTTCCCCATTGAAGAAATATTTATCTTTGCGTTGCACCAAGAGCATAATGCATTCGTTTGTGATTTGGGATCACATGTAACCCACGGATACTATCTCGTATGAGCTCTGATATCGAGTTATACTCTGTTTTGACACGACGGACAAACACTTCACTCTAAAAACACGTTGAATTACTTCATCTATGCGGGCACAGGTAAGGTCGATTCACACTTGGATTCACTCTATTGTTCTCTGCAACGAATGTTTCACTCTGTTCCATCTCAGAAAGATGTAGATGGAGTTAGTCTCTAAATATATTTAACAATATTTTGAAGGTATTGTTATAAGGCAGCTGTTAGAGCAATAAATTAAAACTGAAAAAAATTGCCTTTTCGCAAAAGTCGCGTACCGTATTACAGAGTTATACTTACATCTTTTTGGAGGACAATTAGCATGTCAAAAAGTCGCAATCAACAATGTTAGAACTGTATTTCATACAGGCCCGCTTAGCGCTCACTAGGTGACGTTGCATGTACGTATACTTTTTGAAAACCCATTAACATATAACGAGGGGAATAATATTTTGTTTTGGACATAAAATAAATAATTAATGCTGTTCCTGCTCTATGGCTGACAGGTTCTCGATGAACCCTTGTCCTCTAAGCAAAGTAATTATCCTCGTAATTGTTACCGCGACTCCTCATTGGCGCTAGCCGGGCCCGAATGAAAAACAGTTCAGCCATCAACAATATGTACATCATGACTGTGTTTACTATTTATATATTGCCAATGTCATGTCAGTCACAGGAATCGTCTATAATTATTACTAACGAATATAGGCGCCGACTTTTGAAAATCTTGGGGTAAGCTCAGTGGCGTAACCAGGTATTTCTAAAGAAAAATCCTATACATATTATAAATGCGAAAGTTAGTTTGTTTGTTACCGCATCACGCTAAAACTGCAGCACTGATTTAGATGAAATTTCATATGGAGATTTCTTATGTCTTGGGTTAGGACATAGGCTAGTTTTCAAAATGTTTATTACAAGTTATTTTTTTGAAATATATATGCATAGAAATACGTAACGGTTGTAAGAAGCTTCTAATACAACAGCAGAGGTGCTAGGTAGCGTATGTGATGTTTAGCCGCGAGGTTTAACGCGTCATGTCATAAACTTTCATTATTTTGGGCAATGGTTCGTATCCTGCTAGAGTGATTTTTTTCTTTGTTATTGTTATCTTTTTTACTTTCGAATATACAAAAAGATTCTGGGATACTGCCAAAACGGCTTAACTGACATATAATTACATACACAAAAAATCTGAATGTTGGCGTTTATGTCGCATTGATTTTCATTTGTTGTAACAAATAAAGGAAGTATGTATATAAATTGAAGACTTTAAATAAAATATGCTCTAAGTACCATGGCAAGAAAAAACATTGACCAAGCCCTATTTCGTGTACGAACTGCCACGTATAAATAGCCTACGTAAACTGCAACGAAAGTAGTAGGAAATGCACTCTACAGATGGCACGCAGTATAACACTCATGAAAATATTTCTCAAGGCGTGATATTATCCAGGTTCTTAAATATTCTTCTCTCCTTGGTTTTCGATGACGTGTATTGGACTGTCACCTTCAACTATAGATGTTCGAACATTGTGATGTTATCGTAATTCTTTAAAATTGTATTCTCTTTGGATTTCAATGAATAATAGTTTCTTTGGTAATTTCTATTATTTATAGCATTCGAACGTTTCCTTTTAGTGCATTGACGTGACTTTGCTGGTTAGATTTCACTGATTAAATCTTTCTCTGGTGATTTAGTTGGTTTTTAAGACTTCGTTGGTTTGTTTCCCTGTTATATTTATTGTTCCTTTCATTCGTTTAGTTCGTATATATAGGATCAGGATAGTTTCTTTATTCGTTACATTTGTGTTTCTTTTGTTGGTTCGCTTTGCATTTGTAGGATCTCAACAGTTCGTTTCTCCGTTAGATTTCTTTTGTTATTGTAATTTCTAGATTTTGTTGTTTGGTCGGATATTTTACACCAGTTCCTCACTTTAGGTGTTACTGTTTCAGATTCTATTGCCTAGCAAACGCAAGTCAAATCTATCTCGGAGCTCTAAACGCGCTCGAGCTATGAAGATAGCTAGACAGCAACAATCGCCTACAGATGCGGAAGAGCGGAAAATAAGGCAGGCGGAGCGGCAGGCAGTAGTTCGAGCGGCTGAAACCGCTGCGCTAGCTGATGTTCGGCGTCAGCAGAACGCTGAACGCAGTGTGTCTCTGCGTGTTTCTGAGACAGCCGAAGGAGCAGACGCCACGAATTCCCATCATCTCAACAATCTTGCCATTCCAGTTTAATGCCATTCCAGTTTAAACGGTTACAGTTCCCATTGAAAGTGGCCTTACTATAAACAAGAGTCAACGACAAACATTAAAAGTGGCAGGTATTCATCTGGCCACCCCATGTTTCTCGCACGGACAGCTCTAGATAGGTTGCTCCGGTGTATTGAGAGCTAGAACTCTCTATGTATACTCGGAGAACAAGCAGTCTCGAAACGTCGTTTACAGGGACTTATTGCAATAGATTTTTGGCTCTCCATCCATTCCAAGACAATTATATATTCCGTGCTAACAATGTTACAAACAGTCATGTAGTTATTTATGCCCTTTCAAATGTTCAAATGTTTGTATAGCTTATGGGACTTAACTACGGAGTCATCGGTCCCTAAACGTACAAACTATTTATGAACTACTTACGAACTAGGACGGCACAAATATCCATGCCCGAGGGGGGATTCGAACCCCCGACCGTAGTGGCCGTGCAGACTGTGACTGGAGCGCCTTAGTCTCCTCGGCCACTATGCCCTTTCTTGGCACTTTAATGTCTGACTATTGAACCGCGGGGAGCAGCTAGTAAATAAATAAATACAAAGCAAAGCCAAAAACTTATGCAAAACATACACGCCATTGATTCCATATCACCGTCACCATCACGATTATAAGTCGAAGTCCTTTTGTATTTCACTATATACTTATCCATTTTAACGGTTGTCACACGCAAGACATAAACCCTTTTAACCCCAAATTTTATTGATTTATAAACAAAAATATTTCTTTGCATATATATCTATAAATAATGATTGGATTAACATATATTTGACAGAATTTTTTATTATTTCTAGTTTTTGGATGGAAATTTGGGATGACTACAGATGGCAGTGTGCAGGATATGTTTCCTTTATCATAACTAATAACATTTTAAAACTGTTGACTACTAATTTAGACATTGGACAATTATTTAGTAATAAAGTTTGTACATTATTTTGTTTCCTTTACCTTGATACAATTATTTAAAAGTATTGTTGCATTCACTCCAACTTAGACATTAAGCAACAATATATATTTTGATAATATATTGTAGCCTAATGCTTTTTGTTTCCTCGAGGTAACAGTAAAAATCTAGTCACAATGAATTATTGCAAGCCCTGCAATGTTATTTACAATCTTTGAACAAATGGTTGTGGCTAGATGGACAGATAAAGATGAGGGGAGGGAAGGGGCCAAGACGTAATTCCATGCACAGGTGACACAGGTCAGAAATAGCAGAAACTAAGGTCCGACTACTACGTTCAATTGTTCACAAATTGTTGAAGCCTGAAAATTCACCTTCAGAAAAAAATCTATTACTAGCTGTTGCGTTTGGAGAATTTTGTAGAGCTGCCAATTAAAACACAAAGACCTTCGCAAGTTGTTATGAGGACTGTCTGTTTACAGAATGTTTTAGCTAGAAGGGATAGGGCAGTCTTCGCAACAAGTATGTCGGCTGACTGATAACGTATGTGGTTGTCAAAAGGTTATCTCATACCGGGAATTAAATTTGTGAAGATTTTCAATGTATCGTACCAAACACACTTCATTTCTAGTTACTTAATACAATTAAAGGTTGCCACCTTCAATATACAATATTGACTTAACAAGTGGAATTACATTAACATTCGGACTATTTAGAAAACGGTCACTTTACTCACATGTGAACATGGATTTTAATGCGTACGAATTCAATTACCTGTTTAAAATAATCTTTTTAGAGCCGGCCATCAATGGGATGAGAGAGTCGATTTTAATTACAGTCAAGAAATATAACGCAAAGAAAAAAATATACCAAAATTTTTAGTGGGCTATGCCTGGCATACCCATTCAAATTTTGGGTATACTTGAGCAGCCGAGCACATCCGTAGTCGGCAGCTACCCTAAAGAAGCATCACAATACCAACTTTTACGGAGTTTATAGTTCAAATCAACAAAATGTTTCCGTGAAGAGATTTTTCAACACAGAATCAGACAAACGAGATCTGTGTTGATGAGTATCACTGGGGGGGGGGGTCAATTTCGAAAAATGCTAAAATGAAGTACAAATAAATGTCGCCTTTCATTCTAGCTGCGATTTCGTGGTCGCGCCTTATGATAACAAAGCGTCTCTTCGACATACATCGCGAGGAATTGAGTCGCGTGGTTGAACAACACTTCGAGATAAATACAGAAATAGATAACGGAATATGTAACCTATAATTATAAAACTTTTTAAACCGCCCAAAAATATATTTGAAAATGTTTTTGTACACAAAAATGAAGCGATGAATATTGTTTAACCCGCGGGCACTAGTGATCTGAGCATTTAGGTCACCGTAATTTTAAAACGACTTGTATTTTGTTAGTTTTAAACATTAAACTTTGAGGTTTTTTCTTGCTAAAACTACAGGAATTACTTGTTTACACTTATTAAGTATATTTCGAACTGGTCGTGTAATCTGAGCAATAGGCTATACACGCAAACGATCGTTTAACTCTTAAAGCCGCGAGATCTCATGGGTTAAAAAACCCGGTTTCTGGCTGAAATTTAAGGCTTTTTCCCGGTTTTTTCAAATTCAAGGCTTTTTCCCGGTTTCAGGGTTAGGTGGCCACCCTGTGAGTGGTCTAAGGCACCTCGCTGCGGAGCGCGTGGTTGCTCGCCGGTGGAGGTTCGAGACCTCCCTGGGGCATGGGTGTGTGTGTTTGTCCTTAGGTTAGTTGACCTTAGTCTAAGTAGTTTGTAAGCTACGGGCTGATGACCACGCAGTTTGGTCCGATACATTTACAAACATTTTTGAAGTGCACAGATAAATATAGTTATGTGATTATTTACGTTTGGTACAGACTTTGTCGGACCTGCAGAACAGTAGTTTCTAGTGCTCTGATCATCTGATGACCTTCCATAAAATGCCATGTTTAATACCTTTTGCCAGTTTCATAAAAATATATAGTTCCATTTTAAAACTTGCTGTCATAATTTGGCAGCTATAAACGTTGTAAATTATTTCTTCACACAGGAAAATTTGCTGCATTGTCCCCCTTATCTTAGCTAACACCATAAATTGATAATCAGATTCATTTGTAAGTTTTTTTTCCGACTATCTTTCATGTTGAGATCTAAGTGGCCTGCCACTCCATTCTACTGCACCCCACCCTATCCCTCTTTTCTACTTGAGAAATGAACTAATAGTCCTGAAAGCAAAATCATACCTTATATTCAAGCTAAGACACTGCCAGTCTGACAAATGCATGCCTTAGTGCACAACTGGAGGAAACACAATCAGCTCTCAATCAGTTTGTGGATTTTACACATGTGTATGTGTTTATTTTCTATAGCGTGCAACAAGTACTGTATGGATATTGGTAATAAAGAGGTGTATTCCTTTTAAAGTCTATGGTAGTAGTTCTCATAAAAGTTAGATTTGAAAGGTGCTATTTCATGCTTCTTTCTAAATTTACTTACGTATAAGTCTCCTGAAGTTCCTTGGCAGGCACATCCAAAAGCCGGAGAACAGCTTAAAAATGAGAAAAGGTGTGTTGTCCTTTGTGTAAGTTGTTTAAGTAGTTTGTAATACTAGGGACTAATGACTATAGCAGTTTGCTCCAATCGGTTTCGTGCTAGAGTTTTTTTTTATAAGGATATTATTGGGACACCATGTGAAATGCTTTCCTAAGGTCCAACAATGTTGCACAAAGAATCTCTTTCTTTTCAAAAGAACTGTGTATTTTTGATACCATACTCTCAACTGCTTTGGTTGTAGAGAGCCTGGAAGTATGTCTGCCTAGGTGTGTTTGCATTTGTGTATATGTGTATGTGTGTACTTGTTTACCCTCCTTTTTTTCCCCTAAGGTAAGTCTTTCCTCTCCCAGGATTGGAATTGCTTCTTACCCACTCCCTCAAAACCCTCATCACTTCCTTTCCCCTCTTTCTTTCCTTCTACCTGAAGAAGCAGCTAGGCTGTGAAAGCTAACATGTGTGTGTGTGTGTGTGTGTGTGTGTGTGTGTGTGTGTGTGTGTGTTTATTTATTTGTGACTATCACTACCTGTGCTCCTTCGCCTGGTAAGTAATCTTCATCTACTTTTTATATATATTTTTCCTGCTAGGAGTTTTTCCTCTGTAAACATCCATTTTTATCGTCAACAGATGGATGAATAAATAAAAAATTGGCTAAAAATATAGAATTTGAGAGAAGAACTACACATTTTGTGTGCACACTCAAAGAACTTCAAATAATCCATATGTATTGTTTTGCATTCACATTGTTTTTGGCTGAGATAAAAACAGTGATGCATTACTTTCTGGGCAATCCTCTCAATTTGGGAAGAGATCAGAATTGGCAGTGGATAAAATATAGCAGAAGTAGTGGTGGTGAAGTGTTTTGTGTAAATTTCCGAACAATGTTCTAGATGGAGATTTTAACTTAATACTGGATACAGACTGGGGAGACTGAAATGTTTAATACAGATGGCAGGTTTACTATAATTTAATGTAAATCAACACAAAAATTGTCTTCACATAGGAGAAAAAAATGCAAATAATTGAATCAACTTTCTGTACACTATATTCTAACACACACAGTATGAATTTGAGAAATATAACAACTTGAAATAATATTGGCCCTACTATTGACTTAGAGTTGACTTCGAAATTACTGCAAGAAAGTGAAGAATGAAAAGTGAAAATGTCTCTTGTTGGTTAAAATTACTTCTGGTACAAATTTTACATAAATATTTACCGGACAACATTAATCATCCACAGATCTATCCCAAAATTATCTAAAACAAGAGCCCATATTTTCTATGTGATTGTTTTTATTGCAGTTCGGTATGGAACATGTAGTGCAGGATTGGATTTCTTTATTTGGCTTATCTCAGTATATGCATGTAGCAGAAAGGAAATTGCCTTTAATACGGTGAGTGTAACCTATGTGGCACATGGGGCACACGCAAAATAGAGTCCGTAATAAACTTACAACACGACATTTATTACATCTATCCTGATAAATGAAAATTAAGGTTATTTTGCTTTTTACGTATGCTGCAGGTCGTTTGCGTATCGCAACACATTTGCATCTACACCAGGCACTCCGGAGTTAAGAAGTTTGTTAAAAGTTGCTTGCCAGTCAGACCTCCGTAATGGGGAGAGAAGTAAGCAATATAACTTAATAATGTTCAGCAAATGGCTGTTCGGAAGTAAAAATGTTTTCCATATTTTTTACTTATTATAATGTGTAAGGACCAGGCTGAGTAGATATTACTATGGGCCAAAAAATCGTCAATATTAAATTCCTATATACTATTGCATGCAATTATTAAAACCTAGTCACATTAATTAATTTTGAATGGAATATTAATATTCCTAGAATCTAGAAGGAAAACATACAACTGCAGTGAAAATCATCTTTCCATTGAACAATCGGCGCCAATTGATGCCGCTCTGCCGGATCACCTCATCAGTTCCCTCATCTCTAAAAACTGAAAACAACTACAAAACTCCTTAGGATATGAAGTGTTAAAAACTATGCAATGATTTCGAAATTTATCTACCGGCATAAAACTCACCCACCTGAATCAAATCGTACATATCGAGACACAGGGTCATTCCATTAAAACAAACCAAACAAAATTATGAAAGAGTCAGAGAGAAACACTGAAACAATTATGGCTAGCACCACAGTCTAAATATACAGTCACGACACTCCCGCATATATTTGTTATCCACTGCGATGGCAGCGCTCCAAGAGGCCGGCAAGCTACATTTTTGAATACATTACATGAGTGCGAATAATATCGTTCATAATCATTTTAACATACTTTTTTCGTTAGGAAATGTATGTACTGTATTAGAAATAAGTAATAACTTAAAATAGCTCCACATATGTCTTACTTAGGTTTCCTACGATCCCTAGCAAGGATAGTTTATTGAGAATTATCTTGTAACACACTATCATTAATTAAATAATTTCATTCTCTATTTAAAAATTGCTAGGAAACACCAGAAGACCTGCCCTTTGCCAGAGAGACCTTGCTTTTCTTCTCAGGACTGTTAAGGTTTCTTCAGTACAATTTCAGTAAAATCGGTGAGGTTGGAACGTATGAAACAGGTATACAATGCAATAACTACAGTACTCAACGTACCAAATCAGCCACCACAGCTCTAGCTGAAGACAAAACGTCACAGATGTGGCAATAAAACGATAAAAGCAGTCTAACTGGTTTCCAACAAAGAAGTACCCAATTCCAGAATTGTTGCTACAGCTGAACCACAAATGGCAAGAATCTTTAAAACATTGGCTTTTTAAGATAAAGTAATTATACTCAAAAGAACATGTCCATATAAGGTAGATGGGTAAGGTGTAAAAACGTTCGAATCTATTAAGACACCACACTGATACAAGGCAAAAAACTGTCTTTCATAGTAAGAACAGACCATAATAGAAATTGGGGGGTTTAGCACAAGAAGGAGGCAGCTCCACTTTGTGGATCTATTGAGTTGAACATTCTATCACATAAAAAAAATAAAAAAAAGCCCCTTCGTTTAGCGCAAGAAAGAGGCAGCTCCACCCACTAGTTTCAGAGAAATCCATCAGATCGTTCATCGATTCCCAGACCGGGCCACAGTTTTATGCGATGCGACAGAGCGTCCGGTAATATAGAAAAGTGTTTGAGGAAGGTGGGGCGAGTTTTTCTTCCAGTGGTCTATGCTCGCATTATTAGAAGAACCAGCCTAAAATTTCATGTCACTGAAGTGGACCAGAAATTTATTTTCAACTTTGTTGACACGTTGAAGAAATTTTTTTGTAAAGAACCCTGAAGTGGACCAGAAATTTATTTTCAACTTTGTTGACACGTTGAAGAAATTTTTTTGTAAAGAACCCTTACGTATCATTATCGAACAAGAAAAGAGGATAATATTTAATTACTAAGTACAAAATATTCCTCTATGAACAGCCAAAGGGTAAAGGGATTATTGAATGCAGTGCGACCGTAGGGATGACTGGTAAATTTGCAACCAAAGACCCGTGAGTCTCACAACAATGAACCATTTTCATCAAGCTTATGATTGTCAAAAATGTTCAAATGTTTGTTAAGCTTAAGGGAATTAACTGCAGGGTCATCAGTACCTAAACTTACAAACTACTTACGAACTGCCTTACACTAAGGACAGCACAAACATCCATGCCCTAGGGTGTTCGAAACCCCAACAGTGAACGCCCTCGCACATCGCAACATAGCACCTCAATGCGCTCGGCCGCTTCGCTGCGGCTTTATGATTGTCTTCTCCCGCATAAAGCCCGAAAGATTAAAGATGTCGAAGAGCTGGCCAAAAAGTATGTTGGGAAAAACTAAATTTGTTTTTATGACCAGTTTACATTAGATGCTTCAAACGATCTTGAGGAGACTAAAGGGGAGCTAGAAGACTGAAGAAGAACTGTAGAATTAATTTCTTTATTAATAAATGTTATTAAACTGAAATATGGTTAATTATGAAGAAAATAGTCCTGCATACAGCTTTTCATTCACTTTGGAACAAAACGGAGGCAGCTCCAAATTTCAAAACTCTATTGCACGTACCTGAGTGCATGCATTTGTGTGTATTCTCATCAGTAGTATTAGATACCCCAGAGCCTAAAACAAGGCGGACAATTTTTTCGTTTTGGTGAAAACTGAATGTTTGAAACGTTTTGTTAATTTTCCACAAACTGGCAAAAGTGGAGCTGCCTCCTTCTTGCACCAAACCCTTCAATTTATGATTCTCTTATGTTTATATTTTACTTGCTTTCAGTGGAATAAGCTGCAAATACACACATCAATGGCGTAAGCTGGTTTGTAACTTGGGCTATCACTACTTCTAATGTTGTACCAAGAAAGAAATACTAGGAAATAAAAAAAAATCTATTATCTTGCGCTCTTTCCGAGATATTGATAGTGACCGTGCCATATATCTCAAGAAATTAGCAGCAACCGAAGAAACGGTTACCGGAAAATGAGGGGGGACATCCAGTGACACTCCACTCGCCCCACACCCTCTACCTAAACCCGTGATGGGTGGTGGGAAGAAACTTTGAAATCTTTTATAGGAACGCGTACTTTTTATTGCAGTACCATTTATAAGGGTTCCTTTTTTTTCTGCTCACACTGTAAGTGCGAAAGAGCTGGAGCAGGCCTTACCTGTTTTAAAATTGTCAACTTGTCTATGTATTTCAGCTGCGAGAATGGTCTCTTCCGTAACTGTTTAATTACACATTACCTATCCATTTCGAAGAAGTAGCACTAAGATCCGTCAAAGTACACTACACACTATGAAATAAATAATACCAATACGGCTGTTGCATAACGTAACAAACACACAAACATGCTCTTTGTGCCGGCCGCGGTGGCCGAGGTGACTGAGGCGCTCCAGTCACGGTCAGCACGGCCACTACGGTCGGGGGTTCGACTCCCCCCTCGGGCATGGATATTTGTGCCGTCCTAGTTCATAAGTAGTTCATAAGTAGTTTGTAAGTTTAGGGACTGATGACCCCGTAGTTAAGTCCCATAAGCTTTACAAACATTCATTCAAGCTCTTTGTTGCTTTAAACTGATACAGAGTTCCCCAAGAGCGAGTCGTGTTCGTTCAGTACATTTCGGAAGCACTCGTGCTTGTGTTGCGACGAGGGATTCCGAAGCCTAGGTGTGCTGTTGGCCGCACCTTAAGCAAAGTCTGTGGCAGTGAGCGTCCGAAGCTCTGTTCTCCCACTGCTGAAATGAAGCGAACGAGAGATATTCCACATACGCGCTAATTCTTCATGGCGGAAACTGGCTTCTATTGCCATTTTTGTTAATATTGGTTCTTAATTTCTGGTTTGCTTTAGATATGGGCTTCGTTGATAGCTTTGATAGCTCACAATATACGCAACTGATACATATATATTGATAAGTATTTGTTCATGACAAAGTTGTTCTCATCAGGCCAAGCAAAAGTTTGCAGAGCACAAAAACGTGCGTTACGGATCATTTGTGGTGTCAACTCAAGAACATGATGTAGAGGGCTATTTAAGGAACTGAGGATACTTTCTACTGCTTCCCAATACATTTATTCTCTAATGAAATTTGTCGTTAAAAATATATCTTTTTTTAAACCAGTAGCTCAGTCCATGGGATCAATACTAGAAACAAGAATAACTTTCATAAAGATTTAAATTCACTTACTTTGGCTCAGAAAGGTGTCCAATATTCAGCAGTACACATTTTAAATAACATGCCAACAGCCATAAAAAATTTAACTCACAATAAAGTACAGTTTGAAAAGAGCCTAAAGGAATTTTTAGTGGCCAACTCCTGCTACTCCTTTGATGAATTTCTTACCAGAAGTGATTGATGTAAGTTATTGTATATAATATTCACAACTATGAATGCTGTGTTCAGTTTGACTTCAGTACAAGTTTTATGCAGTAATGTGTTCACTGTAAATCAGTGTTGTAAAAAAAAATATAAAAAACTAATAATTTTAATATGCACCTAGTATATTAGTGTGTAGTAATAAGTTTATTGACCTTTAAAATCTAAATATTCTTAAGATAATTGTTTTTCCTGACCAATTCCATATCCACAAGGGCAATTTCATTTGGGATCTGTGGAAGTTGCATTAACACATGCTTACTTTTTGTAAGTATATATTGTGTATTTTGTTCTGACATGTTCTACATACAAGAGGATTTTTTCAATTCCAGTCTACCGAAACAAAAAGTACATCTAATCTAATCTATACCACTGAATCAGTTCAATTAGGCTGTGGTTTCATTAATTACCCTGTTAAGTCTTGAAATTTTACTTATGATTGTAATGCAAAAATTATAGTAATTAGGTACGCAAATAATTATAAACAAACGTTACTCATTTGGTGGCTTGCCCAATGGTAGGAACACTAGTGCCATTGCAACTATCAGTTAGTAACATCTTTCACAGCAGTAAGTGTCGCTAGCAGGCACGGTAGATGTTGGTCACCGTGACAAAAGTGTTTTTGTCAAATTGGAGTGCCCTCATGACAGATGACAACCACTGAACATGTTTGAAAATCGATGAACTTAAATTCAAGATCTTTGTTGAAAATACAAGTGTCATTTGTTAATTTGCATTTGGAAGTAACTGTAATTATTTCTGAACTCATGAGACTTAAAATAAAATATCGTAAAAAATACTCTGTACTTCCTCTTAAGGCCAATTCACACTGTCCGTCACGTCACGTCACGTCACCGTCCGTCAGAACATTCCGCAATGTATTTCTAATGGTGGCATTCACACAGTCCGTCACCGGACCGTCACGTCGCGTCACCGTCCGTCAAGCTTTCTCGAGAAGAATGTTTTGACGGAACGGCCGTCTGCTAACATCGGAAGTTAACCTATTTTCGACACGCGAATTACATGTTGCAGACTATGAGTGCACTGTTTATATGCAAATGTGTCTTATTAATCTTTATTTCGTTGTTATACTTCGTTTTAGGGGCAAATCTCAAATGTTTCATGGCGACTTAAATATTTTTGTCAATTGAGTGTCCCCCTAAAATCGAAGTCTGATATATGAAACCAAAAAATGGTTTATGTCATGTGACATTGTAACAGAAAAGACTAAAGCAAACTGTTTATTTGAATAAGATTGTAATTTGATTACGCATTTTTCATTAAATAACATTTTAAATGAAAAATTCAGTTCTAATGAAAGACAACAATTCAGTTGTTTACGATGGTACTAACAATGTCAGCGGACAAATCGTAAAGGACAATGTAATCAGGCGCTATCCATGCTCTTATAAGTATTGTTTGATGTTTTCGTATGTTTATTTTTTCGCTTGAAAATAGATGTCGATGTTTTGAAATGTTGTTTCAGTTCCCAGTAAGTTGGCCAAAAACATACGTCGTAAAGTTTTCTTTGGCCGTCAATAACATTTAGCATTGTTGTTTCGTCGATTCTAGTGTTAAACTATGACTTTCTACATAACAAATCGCCATTCATAACCTCACTTTCAACATCGCGTATTGAGATGGACGAATTGACGTGACGGACACGGACGGACAGTGTGAATACAACTTGACGTGACGGTTCCGTGACGTGACGTTGACGTGACGGACAGTGTGAATTGGCCTTTATAGCAAAACATTTTACTTATTAGCCTGCCACTGCAATGTTTCATAGTAGCGGTATTCGACAAAATATAATTTTTTATTTTTATCTGTCACTTTCCACTTCTTTCACCTCTGGCAATATTGCTCATGTGAAAAATACCTAGTAGCACCGTGGTTGGGAACCCACATTAAACTGTAGTTCTCCCTGTAACTGGCTGGATAAGTCAGTTCGAAGGTTGGAGGAAGGCAACGGCATATCACCTCCAAACAGGACCATGCCTAGTAAAAGCACTGTGATGTTCAAACCAATCTTCGGATCATTGACTGCTTTACCTTTTTTGTTTTCAATATTTTCAATTGACTGTTGTAAGTTATCGAAACCAATTAAATATTTTAAGTGAATTAATGGTATTGCACCTACTACTGTCTACTAGAAATATAGATAGATTATTTCAGTATTGTTTACTCGAATTTTGCATGCATTTCGTGGGTTTCCGATTTTTTCCTTCACTAATTTATCAGCAACAGCAACAGCATAATTAAAAACTGCTAATTTCGAAGAATGCTAGAAAGCGATACATATCGAAGGAGGGAGAGATATCGATTGTGTATACAACGAGAATACCAATAATGGCAGAACAAAGCAGATGGATGTTGACGCCGCAGCCAATAGAAACGAGTATACTTGTATATTAAAATATAAATAAAATAAATTTTCATGTATGATTACGTACTTTATTCGTCGGTGATGTTGCTGTCGTTTTTGACGACACTGCGAGATGTGTATGTGGCTGCCAATATTCCTTTCTCCTGTAACCTGAATACACTCGTGATATGTCTCGAAGGAACATCGACAAATACTCGCTCGGTAGATTGACGCCGCACAGACGATGATTATGGAAATATATGTACTGAAATATATAAAGTTCGTCCCGTTCCCAGGTAGACCATCTCTTTTTATGGACGATTTCATTGATTTCCATAAACATTCTACATTCTGCGTGTGTATAGCCCGGTCATTGGGCGACACGAATTTCATACAGTGGTTAACTCGTGATGGAAACCCTCTTATTTAGTTCTTAGTATGATTGCCTACAAAATTCTGTAAGAATCCATGTTCTGGGAAGTATAAAGTTCTTAATTAGAGGAATAAGCGTCTGTTTATTCCGAGAATATACTTTTACTATAAAACAACTCCTTGACTCTCTCTGCTCCACCAGATATCCAAATCTGTTCTGCTTCGTTTTTCAGAAGCCTTCCTTTTCCAAATTTTCTGGTTGGGATGCAACAGTTCTGCCAGGACATCTTATAATAATATTAATAATTTTATTGTCATTCAGCCATAACAGCAATGGACAAAGTCATACATATATTACATACAATTGATAATTCAAAAGAAACAGGTTTGCTAATAGGATTACAGTGTCATATTACAGTTGAAATATCAATGTCCTTCAAAAAAGATGGGCAACTAGCCAGTCATACAGCGTTTATTTGTATGCATGTTTCAGTAATTCTTGTACAGATTTTGGGAGCTTGTTAAGTAATTTGTGTCCCATGCATTCATAGCTGTTAATAGTTTTCGACAGTCTGTTGTGAGGGGGCTGATATGGAGCCGTTTATTTCGCATTTAAAAATATTAGGTGTTAAAGAAGTTTTCTTGGTTGGGAACTGTGTGAAATAGAAAGGGTGAGAGAGAGAGACAGTAGATGAGCTTGTATCCCGTGGGAAAGCTCCGCCCCTATTGCAAGTTGAGATCTGATTGGCTCCCACCTATACTAGTTGTGTGCCAAAACTTTAAGCTTCGTTTATTAATATTTAACTTTCCTATGTCTATTAAAAATTATCTGTATACTTTCTGTAAGGCTTTTGTGCTAAGCTATATTCTGGTTAATTCAAAGATTTAATTATTTTAATATTTTGTAATAAGTTGAACAATGTTAGTCTAGAAGTTTCGCTTGGCGCCAAAACGGTGGCTTGCGGCGCGCAACGAAGTGCGGCGGTAGTCAGTCGAGCGCCAACCGCGATACCTTGCACATTCGTGTTGGTTCAGTGCGGGCCAGGGACTGTTTATACGTTATGCAACGTTTATATTTTTAACATTACTGAGTCTGTATATTTGTGCTTGGATATACACTGGCATTTCTTCAATAAAAGCAACCACTGGCATCCTACAAAAGCTAAAGTTATTCATAGTGCAGTACTTCCTAGCCACATCTAAACACCTCTTTTAGCATCACTTCAAGTACAACCACTGGCATCCTACAAAAGCTAAAGTTATTCATAGTGCAGTACTTCCTAGCCACATCTAAACACCTCTTTTAGCATCACTTCAAGTACAACGGATGTGCGACCTGTGTGCTTCAGCTGCGCAATGGGACATCAACTACGACAGAAGACACAAGATTAGTAAAATTGTGAATTCAGAAATGAAGTTGCATGTCGACACGGCACCTCAGGTGCAGTGCTGCCCCGTTTACAAACCAGGGCACTGGCACGATGTGCGTTGGTAACATCGCCGAGGGAAGGCATAAAAGAGGGGAGGTGTTTTAGGAACTATGTACTGACCCTCCCTGTCTATTTTAAATAGATGCCCCGCCATACTGTGGTATGGGGTATAAATACCTCTGGTCCTTCTGGTGCTGTAACCATGAACGTTTACCCTACGTTTTGTCTCCAGTAACTTCTTTTTTGTGTAAAGTAAAACATAGTATATGTAGAGGTTTATTACAGTCATGATTTTGAGTTCACAGAACAATGGTTTACAGTGTGCCTTATATGTAGCAGCAGAAATTACCCTAATACCTTTCTTCTGCAGTATTAGGATCTCATGCACAGAACCTGAATTTCCCCCATAAAATAATGCCATATGTTAGTATGCTTTGGAAGAAAGAAAAATGGGATTTTCTAACATACTTTTCAGGTACATAATTCATAAGTTGCCTTAACAAATAAATCACTCTGCACAATTTACCACTTATATATTGTAAATGTTGAGCCCAAGACAATTTATTATCCAAATATACACACAAAAACTTAACATAAGTCGGATCATCTGATGGAAGCTTGTCTTTTAAGCTAACAACCATTTGTTGTGTTTTGTCATTATTAAGTAGGAAGCCATTTGCCTTAAACCAATAGGATGCTTGATCCATTGTCTCTGCAACTCATTGGTACAGGGGAGGAACGTATAAAATGGTAGAAGACTTGATAAATGATGGCAGATCATTGATCTTGATTAGGAACAGAAATGGGCCTAATACAGATCCTTGGGGAACACCTATCTTTATTGTTGCACACTGGACATTTCTTTGCCGACACAAACTACTTTCTTTCGGTTCTGTAGGTATGATTCTAATAATTTAAGTCTCTTACCTTTAATGCCTCATAATTCCATTTTTTCTAAGAGTGCTGTATGTTCTATGCAGTCGAATGCTTTACTTAAGTCACAAAAGGTGATTTGAGCAAAGCCTATATTTTCGAGAACTTGATAAAGGTATTTGACTACTGAGTCTATAGCGTCAAGAGTAGACAGGTTTTTTTTTCTAAAACCGTACTGTGACTTGCTAATTATTTCTGCATTTTCAAAAGAAACACATAATTGTTGGTAGATTACACATTCAAATACTTTAGAAAGAGATGGGACTATGGAAATTGGCCTTTAACTAGAAGGGAAGTCAACATCACCTTTTTTATATATCGGATCTGCCCTGAATACTTTCAGCTCATCCGGAAAACATCCTTCAGTTATACACTTGTTTATACAGTATGTTAAAGGGTACACAATACTATCTATTACTTTCCTTAAAATAGTGTAAGAAATGTCATATACATCTACACTGTCAGATGATTTCAGCTGTGGGAAAAGACAAGGAGACACCTCAGAGAAGGAAAACATACTTATATTTGCTGGTGGTTTAGAGATATTTTTTGAAAAGATCTGTGATGAAGTAAAAATCAGGTTTGATGATTGCATTACCTTCTTCTATAGATTTAATAAAAAAAATCATTGAATTTCTGGGGACTTACATTAATTCTCTTGTTTCTTTCATGTTTAGAAACACTGTTAATTAGTTTCCATGCAGCTTTATACTTATTGGCAGAATTCTCATGGATGTTGAAATTGTGTGCTTTCTTGGCTTCTGCAATGGCTTTTTTATACTCATTCCTAATTTTAACATAGACTGATCTGGCATGGTCAGTCTTCAGATTTTTATATATATTGTGCAAGAGCATAACTTGGTTTTTACGATTTGTCAGTTGTATGGTGTACCATGGATTTTGTTTATTTTTACCCAAACAAAATACCTTTACCAGCCTTCAAAGTAATTGCCATTGGCTACAATACATGTCTGACATCAGCTGTACAGCTGTTGGAAACTATTCTTGTGGAATCGCTCAAAGCACTGAGGTGATGCCTTCTTGGATCTCAGTGACCACTCAATCACACACGTTTTACTCCCTGCTCCAAACTCATACACTTGCAATGACATCTCATGGTTCTCTGTCGCTATTATGCCTAACCTGAAACAAAATATGATATTAACACATTGTTCCATTGCCTCATTTAGATTTCCATATTGCAAAGACAAGAGCTCTCACACCACTTCACTGCAGTGCTTGACATGTCCCTCAATGTGTACGTGCAGGAATCTCATCCTTATAAAATATTGGACCATTCACTGAACGTTTAAGACGCACCTTGTAGATTCTTATCATATGAAGAGCATTCCATAACTTATGTGTGATCAGTGGCGGCTCGTGCTCAGTTTCGTTGGTGGGGCCCAGACAAAAAGCAAAAAGTTAGTACCCAGTATAATGGAATTAGTCTGAAGTGTTCTTTATATAATGTCCATTTACATAACAACAATTAAACACATTTGAAAGATATTAAATATATTAATTATGCAGTAATTAATATTATCTACGAAATTCTGTAATTAATAAAAATTTATCATATGTGCATTAAACATTTTTATTTTATTACAATCAGTTTTTTGGGGGGAGGGTTGTGTGTGTAATATTGTAGTTGGTCCAGTCTACCAGCTCCGTGTACTTGTGTGCGTTTCAGAGTATCCTGAGGTGATACAATTTGTTGAAGAACTTGAGGGATTGGAGGTGTTTGGATTCAAAGCGTAGTTCACCAGCTCTTTTCATGCTGAAGTTCGTACTTATTGTAGTAGTGCTTCTGTGTAATGATTGTGATGTCAAAATCAAAATGAGCTGTTGCAGGACGTATGTGACTTCTTCCCCATTGGGAACGTACTGGAGACAACAGGGACCCTTCTGGCTTTTGCCTTATGGCCAAGGTAAAAACTCTGGGAAAAACCAAATGTTCAAATGTTTGTAGAGCTTATGGGACTTAACTACAGGGTCATCAGTCCCTAAACGTACAAACTACTTATGAACTAGCTTATACTAAAGACGGCACAAACATCCTTGCTTGAGCGGGGATTCAAATGCCCGACCGCAGCGGCCGTGCAGACCGTGACTGGTTCGCCGCAGACCGCTCAGCCACTGCGGCCGGCTGGGAAAAACCTTGGCTAGGAGCAGTTTCATGTATATTTTACCTAACTAGCACATTAACTAATGAGGTCTGTGTTCTGAAAGGTTATTTAAACATTAATTGTGCAAGTCTGTTCCTCTGACTGGCAAATTTGTCAGTTACTCTGTTGTTGAAGTTTGGAATACTACTGATTTCCTCCTTGTGAATGGAACAAACAACCAGTGAGTTCAGCCTTTTCTGACTCATACTGTTCGTGAGGAAGGTTTTGATTCTTTTTAAGGTTCTGCAACTGCGATCTGCTTCTGCTGTTGAAACTGGTATAGTTAGTGCAATTTTTAATGTTTTGTTCACTTCAATGAACGATTCTTCAAAGGAATATTCCACAAAGAAAGTAAATAGTTCACAAACCGATGTAATGCCTCTAAATGATTTCTTTGTTAGTATTTATAATGCTGGACTGGAAGTTCCATATAGTTGAACAGACTGAAGGAATTTCTCCTCTTGTAGACCATCTGTAACAAATCACTTGACTTGGTAGATGAAGAAAAAATGTAAAACCAGCAATATTTGCGAAAAACAACCTTATTTACTTTATGTTTGTGGTGCAAGCATTCTGAAGAACCAAATGCATTTGGTGAGCATAGCAGTGAACGCACCATAGACGTAGTAAATAAAAAGTAGACCACTCGCTGGCGCTAGTGTCATGTCCCAACATTGAATGTGACAGAAGCTGCCATTTCCAGGGAAACATTGTTCGTTCCTGTGCTGCTTTTAATTGTAACAATAAGAATGGAAGCAAAGACGAAGACGGAAACAATGTTATATTTCACAGCTCAGTCATTACTTGTATACCATATAGTATTATCATGGAGAAATAAGAAATCATGAGCGTTTCTTTGCTTAGGTTTACTATTACAAATGACTCTCTAAAAATGAGAAAAGTACTTTGTTGCATGTCAAATACTTATATTTTATTTGCATATAAATTACTAAAAATACTAAGTTGAGCTGAATGAAGAACTAGGCGTATAAGAGGTATTTAGATGTTTAATCATATACGTAAGTATGAAGCAGAAGTAGGGCGAATAATTGCTTTAAGACACTTAACAGGTGGCGATTTTACTTCGTAAATACTTCATAATACTTAACCACTTTGGGAAGTACTATCTCTGTTAAAAAGTAGTGTGCGAATGAAATGCATATTTAAAGTTGCATGGGTAATTAGAATTATTCATACCCAAATTCGAGGAAGTTGAAAGAACAATGCTATGTAATATGGAAAGGAATGTAACCAAAAATTTGCTATACAAAAATAAGCGTGCAAAACGTGTTGAATAGTCGGCAAAACGCAAATAGAACCCGACAGAAAATTACGTGAAATAAATAATAATCACACTTTCTGCTACTTTACAAGTATCATGCAATCATCGTATGCAAATAACAGGATGCAAAATGCCTCCACTTTCTCAGGAAAGAGAGTTACATTCTTAAATTTCGTGTCTGCATGCAGATGTATTTCGGAAATTAGGAAACTTAATTAATTTGAGAATACTTTATAAACAGACTGCAATACTCATTGATTTTCTTTAAACAAACATGTGTTTACTTTGTGCGTTATTTTGCTCTTGTTGTGTCTCCTATACTTCAAATCACAACCCCAGTACCAGGATTCGTCCTTGCAAATGACGGCGATCAGCTGCTGCAATTTGGGGAATAGTTGCCTCGCTTCTCTGCTACGGTGTGGTAGGGGCTTGGAACGCACTTGCCATGTGGGAAAGTGCTCTGCATCAGTGTCTGCACACCACTGTGACTGCCACTCATTACTGGGGCGCCATCCTATGCCTGAGCAATGAGTTGTTCTTGAACACTGAAAGGTTCCAGTCGTCTTTTTGAAACCTTCTTATGCTGGCTATCATGAACGTTTTTAAAGGAAAGACATCTTTCAAGAGGATTCATACCGCATTATACTGACAAGTTGACTATCATTGATGTTTTCAAAGAAAAGAAATCTTTCAACATGTTTCTTCCTCTTAATATACCGCAGCATAATGACAAATTGACTTTTTCACGTAATATCTGTTGTTTCGTCAGCACAGGAACGAAAGTGTCAACGTTCATCTCTTTCATCAGTTCTTCCATGTAAACTTGATGCATACAGTCCAGAAGCTCATTTTGTATTATGTGTGAAATATATTTACACATGGAATTATTAGAGCTGCTAAGTGATTATTTAATACACTGTTAAGATTTCCCAAAAGAGATAACAAGTCTAAGAAATTGCCATGATTTGCTGACTATGTTTTTCATTGTGAGCTCTTAGTGCTAACTCATGAGTTCCATCAACCAATAGTCATTCTACTATTCTGTTTAACATGTGTCTGTTCTTCATAACTAATTCATTATGTTTCTGAATTGACATTTTATACAGCAAATCAATCTGAGCAGCAATGTTAATTGTGTCAAACATTTTATATTTACAAGCATTTTCTAAATGAAGTCCACTTTACACATGTTTCTTAATTTGTTCACTTAAATGCTTTAGATCCTTGTAGCCGACTGTTGTCCATAATCCTTCACCACCAAACAACACACAGAAACAAAACAACTTTTGTTTCTCTTCACTCACTTCACTTCACTTTTTGCAGAACTATGTATAGCAGAAAATTCTCTTCTTCTTTCCGTTTTGGTTAACATGCGCCTAACTGATTGATTTGAAGCTTATCTTCCATAATAAATGAAAGCGCGTTTTGAAGAGTCTACTTTATTCATGTTATACTCAGTTTACAAACACCGAAGTTGCAACGACACAGCTCCAGAATACGTTTTGACATAGGTACTATAGGCTGAGGGTAGCTGGCTCCAAACTACAAACCTGTGGAAAGGTGCACGAGTAGTGGGGAGTGGGAATGCGACAGGTACAGCCCGCATCACCATGGCCCACACTGCCGGGCCCCGAGCAGCACTATGGCAAAAGTCGAGGAGGGGAAAGGAAAACAGCTGTGACGTCACTGCGACTGCAGGGCAGTTAAGCGACAGCCGCCACTGGCCCTCGGCTGTCGGCATGGCTGCACAGCGAACATAGGGGGGTCCATTGGTCACATGCTGCAGTGAGAGGTAAGCGAAACCATCTGATCGTGTCATTGTAAATTGAATTAGGATGTCAAGGGTATCATGTCACACTCTGTTTGATATAATAAAGCAGAAGTGGCCCTTTAGGACGAACCGCCTCTGTGTGTGATACACCAGAGAACTTTTCTGATGGAGGTTTCGGTTGACTTGGCGCCATGTGATCAAAGTTTGTGGCTCCTATTCAAGAATCACTATGTTTCAACCGTTAATAGAAGTGTTCTGTGGCACGACTGTTACACCATAACACCAGACCCAAAATTCAATACAGTAAACGAACAACTAATTGACTGCATGGGCAGTTCATAATTTTATTAAAAACAAAAATAAAAAATACAGAGTACAAGGGAGCTTTAAACCCAGATCTCCCATGTCACAGTCCAACACAATGACCACAGACTCATGGCATAATTGCTGTAGCAGTTTGATCAATGTTACATATCTTGCACTTGAACTGTTAACTGTTTCTATTTTGATCCTTTTATCACAGTTTCATAAAACTTCTTCCTGGTTTTGTGCTTCATCACCTTTAGACGGACTGGTTACTCGTCCAAATTACCACAAAATCTGAGGTTAGTGCAATGGGAAGTTCCTTTCTGAGTATGATAGTTGTAATCGTATGTGCACAGTATCAGTCCACAACATACGTTTCTGCATGTTGCAATATTTTTGTCGACTATGTGGACGAACACTCCCTGAGCACCATGACATGACACTAGAGCTTTATGTAGCTTGACTATGTTGAGCTTCTCCTGTTGTACCTGACCCACGTGCCTCTATTGTTCCAAAAGGAAATTCTGATGGTATGCATAAGGTTTCCCCATTGACCATCTCAGTCTCTGATGTTATGATAACAGCTTTGACAACTGTACGAAATCCTAACAACAGTGGTGGGATGTCCAGCAAAAGTGCTGCCTTTTGGATACTGCACTACCATTCCACCATATCATCATTTGCGGGGTGTTAGTTGGTAGTGTTGTGGTCCTGGAATCCATATAGTTTAGACAGTTCCAAGAACAATACCAATGTAAGCTGGCAGCTGTGATCCATTGTTAAATGAGCAGAGCTTCCGAAATGGGAGAACCAAGTACTCAAAAAAGTCATTGCAGTCGTTTGTAGTGATGTGTCACTTACAGGAATGGCTTCTATCAACGAGTATGCCTGTCTTCTGCTATAAACAAATACTGATATCTCTATGAAGGCAAGAGTGTCACACAAAATCAATATGGACATGGGTAAACAGATTCGCTGATGAATATATTTGTCGACCTTACACTTCTGATACGCCAAAACGCGTTTGCCCACTCACAGGAGCCTTTCTTTATGACCGTCTTCAGCTATCCAGACTTAGGTTTTCCATGATTTCCCGAAATCACTCCAGGCAAATGCCAGGGTGGTTCCTTTGAAAGGACACAGCTGATTTTCTTCCCCACCCATACAAAAGAGTCCGAGGGTGAGTTTCATTTCTAATGGCCGTGCTGTTGACAGGACATCAAACCATCGGCATTCTTCCTGTATGCAAGGCCAAATAAATTCTCTGTCAGTAGTCTTGTGATAATTTTTGCACTTGGGTGTGCTAGATTGTTATGCTGTCAGAAATTGTCTTCAGCAACGATTTTGTTACAAATGGTTTTTGCAAAATCCTGTACGCCTACGCTTCACCTTTGCATTCCCAAATTGTAGTGATGCTGGATTGTCTTGCTAAGAGTTGTCACAGCGGCTCGTCAATGGACTGTTTAGCTATCAGTTGATCATAATCTACCGCTCCAACTATCGCCCCTGTCCTTGAGAAATAGTTGTGAACTACGTTCTGCCCATAGATATGCCTTATGATGATCATAAATTGTCATATGAACTCCACAGCCTGAATTGTATGGGGAAACAAACTTCCATCATTTTTTGGAATGCGAATGTGATCAGCTTGTGGTCTGTATGCACTATAAAATCCCACGCTTCAGCATACAGTTAGAAGTCTCAAGTAGTTTCTTAAATGACCAGTAATTCCCAACCATATGCACTACACTTAGCTTGGACATTTTTGACTTACAGGAAAAAATCCTAATGGATGCCTGGCGTCCAGTGCAATCGCCAACAGGTAGGATTGGGTGAGACAAATGTACTGCTATTTGCAAGCTTTCTCTTAACTTTTCAAATGTATGAACCATCACAGAGGTACCTTAAAGAGGCTGTTTTCCAGCAGTGACATTACCTCTCACCGAGCCCATCGGTGGTACTTGCATCTCAGATGCCCCAGGCAGTTGCTGCCGATAAAAGGTCACAGTTGCAGAAAATCTTCGAAGCTCTTGGTTCTGCAACAGTCGAGGTATGTTCGCTATATCTTCTACATCTTCTTACAGAGGGCAGAACCCCAACCAACATACCATATGTCCTATAAATATCACACTGTTTTGTTGTGAAAGTATTTTTTCCAATCATCACTACCCCATACTTCTTTAATTTATCGAACAGTGTGTGTTGGTGTTTTTCATGAAACTGGGGAGTCTGAAAATATTAATATATCGTCGACATATGCCAAACAGAACTCCAGACTCTCTTATCGCTTCATCCAATTTTTAGCCTAACTTGCATATGGAGGTACCTATAAATGCTTAAAAGAATTATCACTGTTGTCTTTCATATATCTTTCTTGCCAACTAGTATTTGGCTGTAGGAAGTTTTACAGTTCATCACACTAACAGATTAATAAAATCTCAGAAGTTCAGTTGAGCATAATGTTCAGGAATCGTTCGCGAGTTTAAAGTCAGATTTTCGCCACAGGACATCTATGTACCGACTTTCTTCCTTATGAAATGCACTGGTGAAGACTGGGTACTGTGTGACGTATGTATCACGCCTGCATGTAATTTGTTTGTAAAATGACAATACTGTGAAACCTAGAATACTTGCAACCCACACAATATGTCACTCTCTTCATGCATGCTTTATTATTTAATTGCATGCTGGGTGGTTGGCTGTTTGTAACAAAAGTGTGTACAATTTAGTGAAGATGCGATAATCTGGTTTCACCGTGGCACAGCGGCGATGGCGGAAGAGACCATTATGTGGGCACAAGGACTGGGGGAACACGGCTGTTGTAGGCGAGTCACGGGCCTGGGTGCACCATATTCACAGAATCAGAACAGTAGCGAAACGAGTGTAGCGTCACAACACAGTATGAGAACTAGGGATCTGCTGCCAAGTTGATGAAACTATAAACAACATATTGACGATTGAGCAAGCTGGCACGTAGACATGCATTTTTTTAAGGATTCTAATGGAGACACATATGATTGTAAATTTGGATGAGGATGTAGAGGTAGAAATTATTCTATAAAGTTCCATGGGAGAAAAAGAACTTGAGTCTGTGGTTGACTGGAAAAAGTTTGAGTAAAGAGAGTGGGAGTATCAATAGGGTCTTCTCAAACATTCATTACACTGCCTTTTACTTACGAGGGAGACGAGTAGGTGTGTGTTGTTGGTGGCGGACAGATGTGTGAGCTCCCAAGGAAACTGGTCACTCCTATCCAAGCAGCAGAGAACTTATGTCGAATCTCTGGCTTAGATACAACTTGTCTTAACAGAGGTAGGTTGTGACTGTATCGTGCTTTTCATAAAGATACGAACCTGTTAGGCTAGGAGTTCTCAACTAACGTTTTGATATACACTCTTTTGAAGAGCTCATTCTCTGTTATGTACTCTCGTTAAACATTACTGAATTCCACTTTTGCCTGGGAGTTCACGACTGATGTTTGCTGTAAACAGTAACATAGTATTTAACATAGTTTATGGACAGTGAGTTGCTGTTTAAGGGATTGACGCAGCCATGCCCAACGTGGATAGATCTTTCGAAGAGTCTTCACTGCACTACATCATCAAAATTCAAATGTTTGTAGAGCTTATGGGACTTAACTATGGGGTCATCAGTCCCTAAACTTACTAACTCCTTAAGAACTAGCTAATA
Source organism: Locusta migratoria (assembly GCA_026315105.1). Classification (NCBI taxonomy): domain Eukaryota; kingdom Metazoa; phylum Arthropoda; class Insecta; order Orthoptera; family Acrididae; genus Locusta; species Locusta migratoria. The sequence goes on from CM048744.1 coordinate 675,453,482, forward strand.
CTAAGGATGGCACAAATATCCATGCCCGAAGGGCGATTCGAACTCCCGACCGTAGTGGCCATGCAGAACGTTACTGACGCACCGCAGACTGCTTGCCCACCGCAGCCGGCCTACATCAGCAATTTGTTGATATGGTGATTTCAAGATACACTCCAGCATTCAGGGTGGAGAAGGTAAATAGTTGGGATCACTAGTAAAGTTTTTCCATTTAGGTTTCATAGAAGACATGTCGACTAGATTCTTAACTAAGTCACTCAATGCTATTAAAGATTAATAGGCATCATTATAAACCAAAGGGCAAAATTAGGTATATGAAAGCCAATGTTAGTTTATTTATCCCAGATAGCACATCCTTCCTGAAGGATGCGAACGGCAGCTTTAATTTTTATTCTTGTCTGTAAGAATTCGTGTACATTATCATATTTTATTTCTTTGAATCTTCTGCTCCCATTATAGATCAATTTTAGCTTATAATGTCGATTGCAAAGTGATTGGATATAGCTGCAAAGTCGAGGTTCATACAAAAGTTACTAAAGACTTTCTTGTAGCTGGGTTTATATTTCTTGAACTTTCTTCAGTTTTTGAGACATTTATATGTATATCTTTCATCTTAAATGTTGTTTTAATAATAATGGTTCAACATATAAAAATTATAAAACATTAATTTTGATGTCATTCCAGAAAGAAGGTCAGTATTGAACAACTAACGGCTTGATTGTAAAAAAAAAAAAAAAAAAAAAAAAAAAAAAAAAAAAAAAAAAAAAAATCACTTGTAACAATCTTGTGCAGTCATATGAAGGTAATTAATAGCTTGTGAGGAAAAAAAATAATTCCGTGCTATCTGGGTTAAGGACATATGTGTTTCATTTTCTGTCAGTAGAAAGTGTTGTAACTTCATTGTTGTGAGATGGTTTAGATTGAGTTTATCTTCAAATAAAATTGTATCTTAAAGGCTTGCATTTATCTTTTATGGCAACATTGTTTCTCTGAACATTTAAGTAGTTAATATATGTTTTGGCTCTTAACGTTAGGAGGAAACATCTAGAGGGCTGAGCCAAAGCTCAAGTTCGTATTCACAGAAATACTTCACTGACGAGATCCCTGTAGCATACTTAAACAATTTGAATGAATTGATAGATTATTTATTTGTGCTCTAAGCGTCTCTCCAGGGCAGCATTTATGAGTGGCTGGATCATTTTAAAATCGCCGCATTGTGTATTTCATTGCAGAGATAACACTGATAGGTATTCCTAGTTTACATATATTGAAGCAATAATTATAAAGGCAGAAACGAACAGACAGTAACTGGAAAACGAGGGGAGTGGGGGAGGATGCCATAAAACTCGGTTTCTGCCACTACAAATCTGTCTGGCATCAACCTTCTTGGCTGTTGGTAAACTGGTTGTCCCATCACTGTTTTATGTGGTGAACCATAGTATGTAATGCCTTGTTCTTTAATCACTGTCCCTTGCTTTGCTTACTTTGCCTCATGTCCTATGGCAAACTGTCACTTGCACCTTTTCGTGAAAGTACAACTTTTTAGTTGATGCAACCTCTAACTGTCGAGGGTGCTTGCCGAGATAATGTCCTAACAGACAATTATCTTACCGGGACACCAGAACCGCCATGACCTGTAGACCCCAGGGGACTCAGCAACCAAATGACCTTGGCATCTCATGAAACAAGCCACTGTGTGCCGTTTCGTTTTGACATGCCAAGGTTGTTTGGTTGCGGGGTTCTCCAGGGTATAAAGGTCATGGCAGTGCTTGCTATCACGGTAATATAATTGTCCGGTTAGGACACTGTTGCGGCAATCACCCACGACAGTTAGAGGTTGCATCACCCAAAAACTTGTACTTTCAGCGCCATCAGCGACACTGTTCGAGTATATAAGGGAATTTTCTGTGTAGAGCACAATCTCTGCTACCGTTTCAGTCTTCCATGTAAATTATGCTGAACTCAACTTCAGACCCATCTTGTAATGATGAATGAAGTCGGACCCTATTATCGGCACCAAGGCCCAGCAAGTCGTCCTCTTTGCCAAACTTCTTAATTTTCGAGTGGTTAATGGCCATCAAGTCTTTCACAACTTGTTATTTTCTAATGCTCTGATATCAGATCCAGAACCACTAAGTACTATTCTTATTCTTTACCATAACAAACAAATCGCACTATAGCATAAGTAGACAAGTGTGCTTCAGTGTCCTCATAGATTCTGTAATATTCCCTAAACTTATAGAATTTGTTTTAACTGCCGTTTTCTTACCGGTTTCTTCCTCGGTCTGTGCTGGTACAATTTGCGTTTGCTTGTGTTTCTTTCATCGCCTATGTGGAACTAGCCAGCGTGTTGCGTCTACTGCAGGTCGTGGAAACAGTTAGGCAAGTAACATGGCAACATACATCTCTTGGATCTTCCACATACCTTTAGTGATACCAAAAAAGTCATTCACATTGCTCATTTGGTACCTGCTTCTGCTGATCCCATAGATGTCCTCCTACTTTGTCATTCTGCACACCAACTTGTCTGTTTGCCATTAATGCTGTCATCTGTTTCTACATTTCATCTAACTGCAACCTATTCTTCCACAGTCTTCTTTTGATTGTGTCTTAACGCCACTGCCACCATTGTTTTCTCTCACTTGTTTACCTCAGCAGTCGCTAAAGTCCGTGCTTGAACCGCTACTGCATGCACTTGATCTATGACTAGAGATCTAATGCTGTCTCTAATGACCACGCTGTCGACAGGACTTTAAACTCCAAGCTTCCTTCCTTCCTTCTTACGAGCGAGTATCGCTGTGGGATCCCATCACCAATGTGCTCAAAGTGCTCGATATTCTACATCTGCAGACTTAATGATTTTTCCCATTCATTATTATCGTGTCTTGTAAACTTTGATATGTATTTGCACATGTGGTTTTAATATGATGTTCCACACCATCCATGGCCGACCAAGGTCCAAGCTATTTACCACCGATAATCTCGTGTAGTTATTAGTTACCTCGTTCTGCACTAACGGTAACTCCAAATAGCGAACTAGAGCTCGAGGTTTCCCGGTAAAAATATCGGTAATTGAGCTTTTATCTTCGATCAAAGGCCCACGTCTGTTGTCGCATTTGTTGTGGCGTAAAATCACCGCCACACGCCAGACGCTCGAGAACGATCATGCAGAATGCAGTGGACGACCGGCAGCCAATCACACGCCAGCGCCGCGCATCCTGGAGGGAGTAACTGGAGAAGCCCGCCCTCTACATGTGGCTATATCTAGGCCGACATGCGTCTGGACGAGCCGGTCTGAACGTGGATCCGAAATAGGCAGTCACTAGGACTCAGCGCAACTAGCATCGTACAAAAGTCGCCGCCACAAGAAGAGAAGAGACATATTTTACAAAAGTTAAGTAATTGTAAAAAGTTCAGTAAATAAAACTTGTATTATTAATCTGAATAGCTGCATTTATTTATTTTACATGTTCAAGACTAAGACATATCTTTCGATCAATAAATATACAATTACAATACAATTATAATAAACAATTTACAATCTAGGGATACAAAATTCACTAAATATATGTTTCCAGTGTACAATTACATTGAGGAAATTACAATCCAAGGATGCAAAATTCAATAAATATACACAATTAAAGCACACAAATTACAAACTAGAAACATAAAATATGGAAACAGGTGACTAATTCTGTAGGACAGTGCTAGTTTCTGCTAGATGGACCGCAAGCTCCAAAATTCAGCTGTCTTGATGGCCACATCATTTGCTGCATGTAGGTCCTCTATGGTGCAGGAGTTGGGCAGTTTTCTGCAGACAAGGAGGTGTTGTAGGTCCTGCACATCGTTACACTCATAGAGCTCATCTTATTTTGTGAAGCTCCACTTTCTGAGATTCGTCTTGCAGCGTGACACTCCTGTCCTCAGTCTGTTTAGTGTCTTCCATGTTGCATATGGCAGATGAAATCCTTCGGCAGGTTCCTCTTTGATGTTCTCTGCAGCCATTTCGTTTGACGAATTCTGCCATAAATCTGTTCTCCGAGTTCCAGGCCTCAATGCAGTTGATGTTGTTGTGCTCATAAAGCTCCTCCTTGACTTAAGCCTAGGTTTTCTTGGCTCATGTCCGAAGAGGGGGTGTTTCTTTTTCTCTGTTTCTGCAGCTGTTCTTCTGCGTATGTCTGGAGGCGCTATGCCCATAATTTCGTAGATTTTTCTGGCAGGAACTGGTTGAAGGCAGCCAGTCACTATGTGTCCAGTCTCATTTAGTGCCATATCCACCTCTCTGGTATGTGTTGCATTTCTCCAGACTGGTGTTGTCTACTCCGCTGCAGAGAAGGATAGTTCTAGGGCGGATGTGCGGAGCACACTTGGCTGTGATCCACAGGTGAAGCCAGTGAGCTTACATATGATGCTGTTCTGGGTAGATACCTTCATCTTGGTTTCCTGGCAATGATACTGAATGTGAGGTTTCGGTCTAACTTTACTCCCAAGTATTTTGAAGTATCAGAGTGAAGCGGTTGTTGCCCTCTCCACTTAATTTTTAACTTCTTTCTGGCGTCTTTGTTTCTCAGGTGGAAGGCACAGACCTGCGTCTTTCCACCTGAGAAACAAGGAATCCAGAAAGAAGTTAAAAATAGCTGTTCTAGATGTCAACGCACCCTGTACAGAACTTTTCCTGAAAGTTAGGCCAGGAACGACTAAACATAGGCTGACCAGGACGACAAAACAGCATTGATCTCGACTGACATGTTTATCGCTCGTCGACTCACCTGATGATTGATCATTCCATGCTGTGGTGGAGTGGCCGAACATTCTAAGGCGCTATGTGCAGAGTGTGTTGTTGCTCGTCATAGGAGGTTCAAGTATTCCCTATGGCAAGGGTGTGTGTGTGTGTGTGTGTGTGTGTGTGTGTGTGTGTGTGTGTGTGTTTGACCTTCGGTTAGTTTAACTCAGTTTGTAAGCCTAGGGACTAATAACCAGAGCAGTTACGTCCTATAGATTTACAAATATTTGAACATTTTGATCATTCTGTGTGGCATTTTTGGCCATTAGACTCCAGTTGGGCTCGTGTTCGGTCTGCCAGGTAACGCCAATGGGAAGACTTACAGTGCATGTCGATGATGATGAAATAATGGTGAGAAAAATGCAACACATAGTCCTCAACTGGAGAAAATCCCTGACCAGACCGGGAATGGAATCTGGACTCCCTGCATAGTCCACTGGACTATGGAAGCAAACGATATAAACTGTCTCCCATACACAATGCTTTGCGGTTTTTGTAAGTAATGCATTTGTTTTTCCTGGAATTGTGCGAGCCTCTCTCATCCATCGGTTTCATATCGCTGCCTTATGGTCTCCCACTGCTCCTTATATGATTTTGCCTCATTTTATTGTTCGTTCAAATTCACCATTTATAGTATTAATGAACACTGGGCAAGTGAAGACTAACTGCAATTATATATACCTCCAGGTTTTAACTTAGTAACAGGTTACTGTAGACAAACACAAAACTATGACAGGGGGGGGGGGCTGAATATACGTTAGTAGTGGCAACGAATTGCATTACAGTGTCATTAGTGTGTAAGATTACTACATAGATAAAATACTGGAAACAGCTGCAATGTTACTCCCCTCTTTAAAACTTATATTTGTTTCTGTGCACCATACACTAGATAATAATATTGAAATATTAGTGAAGGCCCTACAAAAACTAATTGTACACTTTGAGAAATGGTCTAAATATAGAATCATAATTTTTGGGGACATAAATATTGATATAAGGCAAAGGACACCTAAACACATTAATCATCTCAATATTTTAAGATCATATGATTTATACTGTATTAATGATCAGCCAATGAGACAATCTGCCTGTCTTGGTAATGTAAATCATTAATGTTCTTAATGTTCTGACTAGTCAGTATGAACTAGGATTATTCAATACACATTTTTATCAGACCATTATAAAGGCATTTGGTTAAAACTAAAAACTGAAAGACCTTTATACAACTCCGATCAAACTAAGTATATTAGGCTTCTGAATGAGGAGAATGTTGATAACTTCAGAACACAGCCAACAATGATAAACTGGCATGACATTCTTCTTGAAAGTATGGATGTAGAAAATGCTTTTACAAGATTTATTGCTACACTGTCAGATACTTTTAAAACTTGCTGCCCTAAAGTAGTTTGGAAAACTAAGGTTCCTGCATAAGCTTACATCTGTTCATAGCTGGTTCACACATGGTCTAAAAAGGCTTAGAACTCTGTTAATGATTTCTTATAACAAATTAAAGAATAGTGAAGCAGAAAGAGTAAGCTACATACGGTTAAGGAATAAATATAAGGCATAGATCAGGTTAAGCAAGTGTAAAGCAAATAATGATTATGTAAACTAATCCCAAAATAAATGTAAAGCAGCCTGGACTGTTGTCAAGGCACGTTTAGGTAGATGTCCAGCTATTAACAAAATTACTGTAATTCGTGTGATATTGGTATCACACCTGATGAATTCAACAATTTCTCCATAAAAGCTGGGAATATGTTTAATGTGAGTGCAACTGAACATAACATTACAAATGACAACTCAAATCATAGAACCCCTTTACTACAGTATTTTGAAACTGCAATTCCTATCTTTAAATGGAAAGAGGTAAACGTAACCAACATTAAAACCGCAATAACAAAATTAAGTCAATCAAAATCTGAAGATATTTATGGTCTCTCTAATTGTGTCATAAAAAGAATTGTGGATGAAATAGTACAACCTCTATATTTTCTTATAAACTGGATGTTTATTAGTGGCAGTTTTCCCTCATCCTTAAAAATGACAGTTATTACTCCTCTGCACAAAAAGGTGATAAGTCTTCTCCAAATAATTATCGCCCAATATTTTCAAAAGTGATAGAAATTTGCATGCAGCTCCAAATTAACCAGCACCTTTCCACAAATAATATTATATGTGACTCACAGTATAGCTTCAGATCTGGCTTGTCAACAATAAAAGCAGTTGAAGATATTGTTTCATTTATACTGTCATCATTTGAATCTAAATTATCTGTCAAGGCTATGCTTGTGGACCTCAGCAAAGCATTTGACACTGTCAGCCACAGAATTCTGCTAGAGAAACTCTACTGCTATGGATTCAGAGACTTAGCACTATCTCTGATCAGGACCTACCTGTGAGTGTGTGACAGGAAACAAATTGTGCAGTTTAATAACATCAGATCTAATGTCTTAGATATCACACAGGGTGTGCCACATGGTTCCGTGCTCGGCCCCCTTTTCTTCATATTATAGGTAAATGACTTGCCCAGTTTTATTTTATGTAAATTCACACTTTATGCAGATGATACAACTTTTGTTACTTCTGGAAAAGACTTGGTAGAAGTAAAGCAAGAAAAGTAGGTATCATCTCTGTGCGGCCAGTGAGTAGTTCCAAATGAATAGATTGAGTGTTAATCATGAAAAAACTGTAGACATTCTCATCAGTTTGTGTATTAAGGACGATGACAATGATTGTTCTTCAGCTAAACTTCTTGGGATACATTTGGACTCTAAATTAACATGAAAAAGTAATACTGTGAGTATGTGTACTAAGCTAGCACGTGTTATTTATTAGGTAAACAAAGGTCCTGTGTTAGTGATAAACTATTGCTTAATGTTAACGGTACTATGCCTCTTTTCACACCCGTTTGATGTATGGTGTTTTACTATGGGGAAACTCCACAGGAGTTAAACAAGTTTTCATTTAGCAAAAGAAGGCAATCAGATACATCTGTGGAGTCCGGAATAATGAGTCTTGTAGACCATATTTCAAAAAAATTAAAAATACCAATAATTGTGTTCCTCTCTAAGTTGTCTAATACATGCAAAAGAAAACCTAACCAGTCACAAACTACGACAGTCTGTCCATGATCATAACACATGCAAAAAACAGCATATTGACAACACAGTTGCTAGACTTAAGAAGACACAGGATAGTTATGTGTACATGGGGATAAAACCAACTGTTTAACATGTTGCCAGAAGAAGCACACGTTGTGTCATGGAGTAAGTTTAAAAACACAATGCAGAAATGGCTTAAAGAGAAAGCACTTTATACACTAGAAGAATTTAAAGTGTGCTCTGAAGGAGATCTTAAGTTCTGACATAGTTAGTTCTTATAGCACGAATCTTAGCAAATTAAGTAATAATAATAATTTAAAAAAAAGCTGATGTAATTTCTGATGGACCTATTAGGTCAAACTTATATGTGTAGAATTGTATCACTATGTCAAAGTGAGCTAACAATATTGTATTAATCTTGCAACATTTTGGCTCTATTACTTACCTGTAAAATTAATATACCTGTGTTGTACCAGTTACACACTGTACCATATTTTATGTTATTCTCTTATATAGAGCAAATTAATAATCAGCCAACCAGTTGCAATATTGCTGTTTAATAAACATTACCACAGTTTCGATGGATATAAAACCTGTCTTCCTCATAAATACATGTAACCTATAGACAATGTGACATCATAAATTACAAATTCATAATCGTTATATTTGAAATATGCATCATACCAAGCCTATTGTCTAAAACATTGTGAAATACAAATAAGAATAAAACTGTTACTTTCTATACTTGCATATCACAGGAATTGGACATCCCTATGGTCTAGCGAATGTGATTTAGACTGAAAGATGTGTCAGCGCATTTGCAGTCTTCATACTTGGTGATCTGAAGCAAGGAAAGTGCATACCATGACTGGTGGCACATGTACCGTATGTCTAAATCACATTCCCCAGATCATAGGGATGTCCAATTTCTGATTTGTATTTCACAATGTTTTAGATAATAAGCTTGGTATGACACATATTTCAAGCATAACGATTATGAATTTGTAATTTATGATGTCACTTTGTCTATAGGTTACATGTATTTCTGAAAAATACGGGTTTATATCCGTCGAAACCATGGTCAAGTTTATTGCAACTGGTTGGTTGATTATTAATTTGCTATCCTGTAACCGTTGCTGAGACGCAGTGATGTTTAAAATATTTCTTATATATGTTTTTTTAAATCGATGAGTGATACTGTATAGAATCTTTTGTAAATACTCCAATGACACATCGATTGCATGCAAATTCTTAAAGATGGATAAATAAATAAATTAAGTGCAGTGGTTAGTCACAACCTCCTTCATCACATCACGTCACCATTGTTTCTATACGATACGTCAACGGAGTCAGGTGCATGTCTGAGGATACTGTACGAGTGACTACAGACAGACCAAACTTTTGGCTCCGGCCAATGAAAACTCGCTAGCCGTCAGCCAATGAGATTCTGCGCGTTTCTTAACGGGAGATTCGGGTGCTATGCGCTCTCGCGTACTAAAAGAAAAAAAATCTTTTTTAACCTAAGGTTCGTTCGAAGAGCTTCATGGATGCAGATCCTGCAGCAGCAATGCACGCACTACTGCGCATGCGCTGCGAAGATTACATCACGTGCTGTGCATGCTGCTGGAGCTCTTCGAACACTAACCTGCAGCCTGCAGTTTGCGTATCACGTATGTGCTCACTTGTTCTGTGTAGGATAAGAGAGCGATTTATTGTGCCAGCGTCTAAATTACTTTCTTACGTTTAAGGAATTGAAGTGTTCGTGTAATAGTTTGTGTATTTCTGTGTAATCCAGTTTGAAAATTTCCGTATTAAGTTTTCCTTTATTTGCAGGCACGGAATTTTTAAAGTTCCAACCTCCCGCATCCGCACCTACTCTTGTACCTGTACAGTAACCTGCACAAGAACAGGATCCACCTACAAAGGAATCGGTGTGGAGCACGGACGCCACATTAGCGTTAATAGAGTTTTACGAGAATAATAAAGAAACACCTGAAAATGTTCTACAAATTCATCTTCCGAATACTGCGGAACCACATATACACTTTTCTGCCTTTTATTTCGGCGCAAAATTTCATGGAAATCGTCATCACTGGACAAAATCTGAATCGCTCAACATTTGGAACAAATGGAATTGGAAAATGCTCTTGTAACTATATTTGGTTGTGTGGCCATCTTCCGCAGCAGCTATTAAAATCGAGTATATTATGTAATCCAGCTTATGCTGACTGCAATTAAAGACATTTCTTTCACACTAGACGCATTTCGCTTTTTCTTTTAAAAGCATCTTCTGTGGTCTGTAAATAATGTGAAGGTTTGTTTTAAAATCATAGATTCTGTTTTTATGACTTGTTGGCTGGGTTGATTGGTTCCTGATGTGTGTTTTTCGGTTTGTACGGCACTTTTCGCCTGTTTTTGTGGCGTTTCTTCAGTTTCATTTATTATCACTTCAGTTCAAACAGGCGACAAGTTCCGTTCCGTACACTACCGAAAAATGCACGGCAGGAACCAAACATCAGACAAAGTGTTTGTAATTCTATCGGACCAAACTGCGTGGTCATCAGTTCGTAGCTTACAAACTACTTAAACCTAGGGAAACTAACCTAAGGACAACACGCACACCCATGCCCCAGGGAGGACTCGAACCTCCACGGCGAGCAACCGCGCGCTCCGCAGCGAGACGCTTTAGACCGCTAGGCTACTCCACCGCGGCATCAGACAACAAGACGGAAAACAGTAGTGTGATGTAAACAAGAGGCAACACCTTGAGTAGATCGAATATCAATTTAAAAACGCATAGGACTAACGTGCACAAAGTTGCTTTTTAAAACTGTTTTTAATCTATGTATATAAAACAAACTGTACAACCTTTATATCATTTACAGTCCACTGAAGATGCTTTTAAAATAAAAAGCGAAACGCGTCTGGTGTAAAACAAATGTCTTTAATTTCAGTCTGCATAAGACGAATTACCTATTATAGACAATTATGCTCTTCTAATTTTTAGAGGCGATTTCATACAAACAAATATAATACTTATAAAATAAAATACTAATACATCAGTGTACACAAACAAATAACGAACTTCCTTTATAAACAGTAGAAGAAACCCAGAACGACAGAAGTAACATGTAGTACACTTCTATACTACAACGCTGTGACTTTCGAAAACTTTGAACAAATGCGCTTTATACCCCCACTACAAGCCTGACAGTTATGCGCATGCGCGAGTCTGGCTGCATGAGCTGCAGGGAAATTTTCCTCCTGCAGCTCCTGCCTGCATGAGCTGCAGGCCTGCAGCTCTTCGAACAGCTGGCAGTCTGCACTCTGCAGGCAGGCTGCACCGCTGCAGGAGCGGCGCCTGCAGCTCTTCAAACTCGACTTTTCGTACTGCGCATGCGCTGCAGCATGAATGCAGCTCTTCAAACGAACCCCTATACCTAACCTTCTTTTTTTTTTTTTTAAGAATACGCTACAGATCACTTTATTTAAAGTGAAACACGCAGCATCTCATTGACCGGAGCCAAAAGTTTTGGTCTCTCCATAGTCACTCGTGGAGACAAAGTACCGCTCTCGTTATCGCTTTTACCAGAATACCGCTCTTGTATCAAGGAAAAAAAATCCAATACTTCGTAGATTAAACTTCATTCCTTTAAAATCCAGAGGAAACAAAATTCATGAGCATCATATAGCAAGGTATGAAATGGTATAATTCGTTCATTGCTTAATCGAGTTTCTGCATTGGGGCGACAGTCAGTTATTTGCTATCACAGTACACAGAATATAATCAGCTGTGTAACGTCACATCACGTATATATACAACCACCATGGCGTCTGCATCGAGCACTAGCGCAAGAAGTTTGTTTCTCGATTCGAAGATGCGTTTAGCGGAGAGGGTCGGTGTTAATGTAAGCAATATTGGTTCGGTGGCTAGACAGATCCAAAGGGGTTCGAAGTCAAATGAGGTGTGCTCTCCTGTGCTGTAGTATTTCTGTGTTTGCGTTATTTAAAATAAAAACATTGACTACCGGTATTTGCTTTTACAGGTGTTGATGCACGCGGCAAGAAATTTTGCGCTACAAGAACATTCGATTGAAAATTCTGAAGCGGTAAGACCGGCACCAACAGTGGTTTTTATTAGATTACTGTGGGTGGTTTTTTTTGTTCTCTCTCTCAAAATTCAACTACCGGCAATATTTTGTGTGAAGTATTGCCCCAGTCACCCGAATGCCGGATACCTAGGCTGCGTACTGTCTTGTTTCAACACACATTTTCTATTATTTGCTTCGTAAAATTTGAAGAGTGGTATTGTCTTTAGTTAACTAATTTTTTTTTTTCTTTTAATCGCATCAGAGAACGCACAGTGATTGTGCGCTACAACATACAATTTCCAGTAGTCGGTGTAGGTAACATAATAATAAAATTAACATACTATGACCTCGACTTATAACGCAAGTCATAATTAGATATCTTTCATACTGTACCAGTACGTCATTTTTTGCTTGGATCATCACACTAATTTCTGATTTGAGATTACTAAAGACTTGATCATTGTACAGCTAATTTGGATTTTTAAGTCTTTTGACAATTTACTCCTGTGAGACAGTTTTCACGTATAGTAGCCTGGATTTAATGTACAGCCTAAATGTAGTCATTTATGCATTTTTTGCGGGGGGAGGGGGGAGGGAAACAAACTTAGTTTAATTTTGATGTTTTTTTCTCTCTCTTTGATTCTAGGTTCTTCATGTTGTCATGCACATGATTGGTGCTCAACTAACTAGATACAAACCTAGTTTTCCAATGATTTCTGTATTTGAGGAAATGCAAATATTGGGATGATCATGTGGAAAGCATACTACTTATTACCTTTTCCATTCTGACATTGTTATCCATGTCCAATAGACAACATAAAATTGGTAAAATTTTTCTTCCTTTCCTGGCAGCCTCACCTGATTAAGATGTAAACATAAACACCATGGTAGAAAATCTTTGCCTAGATGTCAGTAATAGAAATCTGAAACAAGGAAACTTGATAATTTTTTGTACATACCACGAAGAAAATAAATAATGCTGTTCTTGATCTATGGTTGCAGTTTTCTGTATGTATCCTTCACCACCCGGTAAAAGTAATTTCTCTCATGAAATGAAGATTTCATGCGAAAACATTTGCAATATCGACTGGCTAATTCCAATGTCACATGACTGCCAAGCATTTAGCATCCTTTGCAAACATTATGACATGAAGTTGCTGGGACAAGATGTAAAATTTAATCCTTAAGCTTATTTTGCTAATTGAGATTTAAGAGAAACTTCAGTATTTTCCATTAAGTTTCTGTTAAACAGTTTATTTATTCATCCTTAGACTACTCAGCTGAGCAGTATTAGACATGTTGGGCAAATTATTGAGGTCATATTTACATTGTATATACAAAGTACAATTGGTACCAGGAAAATACTGAAGGATCCAATAACATCAATCTGCTTTGAACAATCATGTCATGGGCAAGGACAGAATAGATGGGGAAAACAACAGACAATCACATTCTGCAACACGCACAACAAAAACTGTCCATTATGCATAAATGAACTTTTCTTTAATACTGTGTTGTTACAAGCAGGGTGATGGGTGAACATAAATTGATCAGTTGGTACTGTAAAAGATAATGACGTATTCGTAACAAAAGATACATGATCAAATTTGAGTCGGACAGTAAAACACGTCGAAGTTGGTGGTCAAAGCTGACAGACGGATCATAGTTCAGTTGACCCTGTATGGGATTAGGTGGTGTTAGGAAAGGAAGCCTGTCATGCACTCAACAATGGAACCTGACACTCCTCCTGAATGCAGGTACAGAGCATTAACATTGGCTTGCATTCTGATTAAAATCAGTGCAGTTACTGAAATATGTGGAAGAAAATACAAGAAGAAGAAGGGGGGGGGGGGGAATTATGGCCAGGTAGCCCCAAACAGTTTTGATATTTTCTTTCTCTGTGGTGCTCACATTTGAAAATTGTCTAAGACTTCCAGTGCTGATTGATATTCTAATAGAGATGTTTATGAGAAGTAACAAGTTGCTGAGCAACCGATTAAGAAATTCTTTGTATGTCCATCTTGGTCCAAGATGGCTGTGACACAGTTTTGTAATTACATATAAATAGACCAACACACCTTCAGTCATTGTTATAAATCATTTATTGTTAGTGTGGTAACTCATTGTGCTCGCTCTCTCTCTCTCATGGCTCCCCAACTTTTTTTTAGATTATGGACCACTTTGATTTCTTTCTTCCCTTTGTCAATTTTAGCCTTTCTCAGTAGTCCTCCTCCTCCCCCTCCTCTGTTCATATCCTCCTTCTCCACCATTTCCTTTTCCTCCCAGCAGTGATATATGTAATTCACAATAGCATTTCCTATGTTATGTATCTATTACAATCTTTCCTCTCCTTCTCTCGCCCCCCTTCCCCCCTTTCCACCTCTTCTTCAGCGTCACTGTCCACCTCCTCCTCCCTATGTACAAAATATTTATTATTATATAGGCCTAATTGGCAAATCCCTATCCCACTACTCCACAATAGTCAGCATCAGCATAATTAACTACATTTTAAAAGTTAGAAAGATTTATTGCTTGACTACTGAATAGATTTGCTTAAATGTGATACGTTGTATAACAGATTAGAAACAGTTGTACATGATGAAACTTTTTGGCAGATTAAAATTGTTTGCCGGAACTGGGACTCGAACCTGGGACCTTTGCCTTTCGCGGGTAAGCGCTCTACTACTGAGCTGTCCCAAAATGACTCACGACTCCGCCCCACAACTTCTATTCTGCCAGTACCTCGCCTCCTCCTTTCCAAACTTCACAGAAGTTCTCCTGCGAAACTTGCAAGACTAGCACTCCTGGAAGAAAGGAAAGGTCCCAGGTTTGAGTCCCGGTTCCGGCACACAATTTTAATCTGCCAATAAGTTTCATATCAGCGCACACTCTGCTGCAGAGTGGAAGTTTAATTCTAGTTGTATGTGCTGTTTTGATGCAGGTTGCCAAAAATCTTCAACCCTTAAAGGTTTTCTGCACCTTTCAGGTCTTTTCTTTGTAATTCTCATTGCAGAAGGTGCCGGTGTGGCTGGATCTTCTGCCAGTGAAGGGTCTTCTTGTGCTAATTTTACATAATCCTTCATTACCAGTGTGGAGTCCTAATCTGTAGGTGACCTGGCATCTACTATAGGTTTTTGGCCATGGGTAAATAGTGGCTGGAAATTTTGCAGAATGTTGCCATGACTTTTCCAACAATATAGAATGATTTTTCCTGTGATAGCACAGTTGCTGATAGGGCTACCCAAACCCAACATGTCTTAGCAGAGGCCTCCTGAGTGTCCTACAACCTGGAGACTTGTTACTGCCAACCCCAGGTATTTCTCATTATACCAGACTCCTCTTTCATCACTAGGAAATTGAGTGGTTGATGGTGATGGACTATAAATAGACCACATAGGTTTGTCACTTTATACCAGATACACTGATAGATTGCATATGGGGTGTAACCTAGGAGGATGACCCACCACTTGGTGAAGTTTGTGATGGACAACATTCAGTTTAACATATTTCAGCATCCTGTGTTTTATACACTGACAACAGGGCAACCTTTGGTTTGGTTAACTTTGTGCTCACTATCCACAAAAGGACACAATTCCATCCGTCAGCTTTTACCCGTGCCATCAACTTGTTGTATAGTAGGCTATGTGGTGCTGAGCTGTTCGTTTTACAAGGGCAAATACTTTTATTGACTGGGCAAGGATACATAAAGAAGCTGTCAACCATAGTGCAGGAACAGCATTTACTTCATGGTCTCTGTGAAACATTAAACAAATTATTCTATGTTGTTCGGATTTCTAAGAAGATTAACGTCTTGGCAAAACAGGTGAAGCCATTGGGATGGGAAGTAAAATTTTAATGACCCTGTGATTTAATTAAAAAACTAGTCAATTGAATCACTGATTATTTGCAGTTGACTATGACTGAAATATGCTATGTTAATGACGTCGCACGTCAAAGCAGACGGCTGGAATTGTGTAAAAGTATGCCCTCTTGAATACCAGTGTCACGTGGGTTTTAGAATTTTATAATTAGACTGGTCTCGTACCTAAAAATCAGGGGTAGGGAAACCCACAAGAACAGGAAAATGATTCTTCATAAGTTATCTGTTTGATATTCACCACATAAAAAGTAAAAAATATTATTACCATCACCACTTATCAACAATGACATCATATCATTCAGTATTTTGGTTGCTGGAGCTTCCATTCCCATTTCCTTCTAATGGAATCCGTCTAGTGAACTGGCCTTTTACGGTACTGTCTACAGAAACAAAAATTGTATTTGCAGACTTCCTGCTAATCAAGCGTAATGGTCGCAAAGCTTTTGGATACATGCCATGGAGTGTAGCAGCATGTCTTTCCAGTGATGTATTAGATCACAACTTTAATTTTAAGCATGGCAGTACATGATAATATAGAACTGTACAGGTGGAAGAGTTTGCTGAATGAGAGGATATTTAGCGAGTGGGCTGGCTTTTCTGTTCCCCTGTTTTTAATTACATCGAGCACTACATATGGAATGTATTGAAGTATACCTGCTTCCAACAACAACCATCTACTAGTTTGTAACTGCCCTGATGGAGCACTGAAATGTTCTACCACAAGAAGTCATTACAAACCCTGTAGTCACAATGGTAGCTTATTATGCATTGCTGTCTGTGGTGATTGCAGGATAATAGAAACAATGGCCCACAATTTATGTCTAGGAGACCATAATAAATTATGGTAGCTTCATAGTTGTCTTTGAAACAGTTTAACTTCTGTTTCATTGCTTTCTGTTCTACAGTGTAGATTTTTTGTGTGTCTGTTTCTTCAAGATATTATACTTGGCAGCAACAAATCTTGTGAATTTACTTTTGTCCTTGAGTTTACACTAGTGTGTTTTTTAACATGTATTCAGAGTGCCAAAATATATTCACTTCTGAGAATCCATATTGAAGAGTGTTTTCCACAGTGTCTTTGTGATTTATGACACATTTTTGTGGTATGTTTCTCTTACAATGCAAACATGAAACTAACAAGAATGTATTGAACCTGTCTTTACTAGATGCACCATGTGTGCTCATATAAGCTGCAGCAAGCACCCAATATGCTACACCCAGCACTGTCCTATACATTTCAGTACTACATTAAATTTAGTTTAATAAAATTGTAAATTTCAGTGGAGTCATCCAATTACATGTAAGCACAATGCTATCTTGTCAGTTTTATTACCTTTCTTGTATTAAACAATCTAGCCTTTATTAAGACTAAAAATTCCTAGCAGGAAAAATTAAATATAACAAATTTTTTTGGTGAGTAATCTTCGACAATCTAGCCTTTTAATGATTAGCAGGCAAGTGTGTCTATTTAAAGTAAGACCATGTCTTTGTTTGAATTGGTGGTAATGGCATCAATTTACTTACAGAATCTGCGAAAACTGCAGCTAATAGCAGCACATCTTGGATACCAGCAAGAGTCATTGATGAAGAGTGCTATGTTGGTAGAAGAGGTCAAAGAGCAAGTACGAGCTATGCAACGATGACATACACAGCTTTCAATTGAAGACACTGATTCAGTACCTTCAAGTTAAAAGTTAAATTGTCTATTAAAATGACAAACTATTGTTGTTGTGCAAACATTTTGTGTAACAAGTTAATTGAGATACTCTTTCTTAGGGACATCTGAACAGACTGTGTGATTATTTGTACATTTTGACCTGGTTGAAATGACATTGATTCTCTGCTGGAACCAGTTGTTTTTTGCTAGTGCACATATTATGAACTTTTCTTTTAAAATATTGTGTCAAATATAGCACCATCTGTTTTTATCTCCAGAAACAACTGGCACGTAATATAACAATTTAAGATTTAACTTCAGATTTATGGAGTAATCTTAGTGCAGCCTGTTTTTTATAACCCACTTATGAATAGAAACTTATCACATGATGAGCATCAGTGTATGGATGAATCTGACTGTTAAAAAGTATCAGTGTAGTACCTACTGAAACCTTGTGCAAGCTTACAGCTTATTAGAGCTACTTAGTTGGAACATTATACTCTCATTGTCTTGCAGATGCATTTTTAGGTATTTCATTTGAAATCTTCTCCTAATATTGAAGTTATACCACTTCTTCATCTAATCAGAAAATGTCAACTGGAAGAGATGTATTGAAAATATTATGTAAATAAAACATATGCCTCTCAGCTATCATATAAATGATGCAAACAACATATAAAGGCAGGAACTTCACTACTTCACTACTGTATACAAACACTTTCGCTGCGGCTGACGCTTATAAGCGTCCGCACTCAATGCATGATAGCGTCAGCCGCAGCTAAAGTGTTAAACATATTCCAAATGGTAATAGGTTTATTTCTACAGTATTTTTGTCAATTGTTGCATATTTGTTATATTTTAACTAATTGCATGTGGCAACAACAGTACTGCATGCCTGACACTGTGTGGCCACAGCAGAGCCTTACCCATCCCACTGTGTGTGGTCTGCAATAACCATCACTGAGATATAGTCATTGTGTTACTTTGCAGTATTGGTGATAAAGGAATTTCAGCTGTTTGGTGCATTGGGTCATATGACTTAAGTAGTGTTCTCTTTTAGCTGCATATACTTGGTCTCAAGGGCTAACTATTTCCCAATACTGTAGTCTGAAGGGAAAACAAGACATCTTGTGTAGAACTAAGATGCAGAGACATTTTTCCTCTACACTGCCAGCTTCATAAATTTACTACTAGTGTCCTCTACATAATTTCTATGGAGAAACCTAATTGTAATGTAATTGTGCCTGATTTATTGTTCTAATTTTATTGTAGAAAATAATCTGAATGTGGAAATTAAAACTGGTCACTGCAAATGTCTCCAGATGCTGTTAAGCTGTTGGAAGATTAGCTGCTTTCTGCTTACCACTTGTGAACTGTCAGTACTACATGCTTGTGGTTTTTCATGCACTGTATTATGGTATGGTGTGTGAGAGAGAGAGAGAGAGAGAGAGAGAGAGAGACTATATGTAATTTTGCTATAGTGAATCATTAATCCTTAACTGCTGTGAACAGGAACACAGTTACTTAAAGAAAGGTCGCTGACCACATTTTACTTTTCTTTTTTGACTACCATATTTACCCAAATGCAAACCAGTTATTTTGGTGGTCTAGAAATGCGCTTGTGGCTTAGATTTAGGTACAATGCTTTAGGAAGTTCTGATAAATGCTGCTAGATGCTGCCGGAAACAATTATTTTCCCACAGTAACCATTGTTTTAGTGTTTGTGTCTAGTATTACATAATTCTGTATTAGAGGGGAAATTAAAATTTAGTACTGCTCAACTTTGAATTCAGTATTTTTTAAAATAATGGCAATGATAAAAATAAATCTCCTTACATACACATCATCGAAGAATCAAAGTGATTTTGTGCTTCAGAAGTTGGCAAATATGGTAAAACCTTTCGACATCTCCAGCCAATAACAGCAGTGCTCAAATAAATGGTTGAATTGCTTGCATTCGAATTTCGTTGTCTGTCTGTCTGCTTTTGAACTTTACTGAAGTATCAGGTTGCAATCTACAATGATGAAACATGTTCATTATACCACGAAACTGAAGAGGGGAAGTGATTTCTCTTGCTAAGAAAACTTCCAATTGTGCTGCAAGTCAGCAGTATGGAATCAATGAGCGTAATGTTCGATGTTGGAGACAGCAATAGACAAACTTTTAGCTTGCTCCAGCAGCAGAAAACTTTCTCGGGACCACAACATGGGAGCCATTACATCTTAGAAAGTGTTACTCGAGTTTGTCAAGGAGCAACAACTCGAGTGACTACCCATGAGTACAGTAATAGTGCAGGTTAAAGCACATGAAACTGTTCGACAGCAGATCACAGGTTTCAAAGTGAGTTGCAATTGGGTTGCTTGCTCCATGAAAGAGTGGGGATTTTTCTTTTGCAGGCGCCCATCAGTTGCTCTGAAGCTGCCGGAAAACTACGAAGAAAAACTAGTGGAATTTCAGTAGTTCATAATCTGTAGAAACATTGAGAAAAATTACATTCTCAGTCAGATCAGCAATGCCGATCTGACGCCAGTATAATCTGACAAGCTTGCGAATTATACAGTGGAGGAAAAAGGGAAGGGTCATTCCATGCCAAGTGGTCTAGAGGCTCCCACATGACCCTCATGGATTTTGATGAAATTTTGCGTGAACATTCACACATGTTCTCAATGAACACTGGTAAAGTTTCAGTCCCAAAAATTCAATACTTCCGGAGATAGTCACTTGTTTAAGACCATAGCACAGCTTCCAATAGTGCATCCTTGAATTTTCAGCAACTTTGAGATGATATATCTCTGGGAGTATTTGCATGAAAGAAACAAAACTTGGCCATATTATACAACTATTAGAGCTCTTTAAAGTAAAATATTAAGAACAGGATTTCTGAGCAATTTTCATATAGAAAATTTGGGGCAAAGTTGGGCGAAAAAATTGCTGGTTAAAAAAAGTGCGAACTTTAGTTTTTTATATCTCCGGAAGTAATTGTGGGATGTACATGAAACTTTGCACACCAAAACTCACCAACACAAGGTCTTAGAATATAAAGTTTCATTCTCCTATTGCTTCTCATTATTTCACAAATCTAAGGTAAAGTTGACGATTTTTCAAAAAGTGCTAAAAATGGGTATTTTTAGTCAAATTTTTCAAAAAAGTGTTTTCTCCAAATTCCTTTAAACTATGCTCATTAAAAAGAGCATATTCTAAACTATCTAGAAAAGTGGATTTGGTTTTGCAATGCAAGCATATAAGGCCCTAAAAAGTAGCATCATCCTAGAGGCGCACTGGAAGTTTGAACCCATTTTTCTGGCACTCAAATTATACCTAAAATCTTTTATTATGTCTAATAAATGTTTGTTAATGCCTGGGATAAGTAAAACAAGAAGTCCTGATGAATAGGACGTAGCTCAAGTCCGAATGGAAAAAGAATAAAAATAGAAACAATGTTATTTTTTAATTGTCCCCCCTCCCCCACCCCTATCTCTCTCTCTCTCTCTCTCTCTCTCTCTCTCTCTCTCTCTCTCTCTCTCTCTCTCTCTCACACACACACACACACACACACACACACACACACACACACACAAATTATAATTTAGATTGAATCTAAATTGTAAAATTTATTTGCACAATCATTATCTAATTATTAGTAGCATTTTTAATGAACACACCAGCTTACTGAAGGAAAATAGGTATATAAAGGAGTTGTTGTGGTTTAACCACTGCTAGATTCATTTCACCTGAGAAAACCAGCATCTCCATCACCATAGGGGCTTGAGCATCAACAGCTCTGGGTGAGTTTCTTTACACAGTTTTCCATGCCTGATGAATGTCAACAGGAATGGTGTATTGCCGGCCAGACGAATTTACTGACGGAGCTGGAATAACTGCAATAATAATGTGTGATGGAACCCAGCACTTGTCACTTATTGGTGGTCAATAAAATGAATCTGCTGGACCATGAGGGTGCATAAAGTTTATTAATGCATCCCTTTGCTCAGTGGAAGTCTCTCACACATATTCTCAATTCACCAAAAATTTTCTTAGATGCATGCAACATATTGTCCTGGTTGGAGAGCAGACATTAATATGCCTTCTTTAGTTCTCTGACCCATTGTAGCTAGAAAAGATGATCAATCATTTGAAACTCTGCTGACTGAATTATTGTTTCATCAATAGGTAAAAAGTGACGATTTTCTCTAGTGCCTGCTACAGTTTGTCCAAGTTTAAACCTCACTTCTTGTGACTTTTTTTTTTTTTTTTTTTTTTTTTTTTTTTTTTTTTTTTTTTTTTTTTTTTTATTTCCCCAATTTCATCTTTACTGACGAAAACAAATTTGATTCCATTAATTTTTTCAGAGCAGAAATGAAACAGGTCTATGTGAGTAAGATTGAGCACTGGAGCCATCACTGAAATTATGAATGTGAGATATCTGTGCAAACTGTGCTTTTATATATTTGATGAGCTCCTTGATAAAAACGTTAACTGTACCAGTGTCGTGCCGCAAACAAAAACTGATAATTCAGAAACTAAAAGATTCCACTTTCTTATTTTGATGAAAGTAGATAACAAATGGATGAATTGTTTCTTTCCAGGGGAAGCCTTGCACAGCATCCTGAATAATAAAAGAATAATTTTCCAAAAAATCCATTAGGACAACAAGCTCTTTGTTTTTCAGATAACATTTAAGGCGCAGTCATTCCAGCTCCATCAGTAAATTTGTCTGTCTGACAATACACCATTCCTCTTGATATTCATCAGAAAATTAATGTAGCATAGCGTAAGGTGGTACAAATTCTATACAGGTACAATTCCGATCAACATAAGTTTTCAGTCTCGTATTGTTGCTAGCACTTGCCTTTGTGTGGCGTTGCAGTGTAGCAGTGTACAGCTCCTCCTGTCTTTTCCAAGAATACAACACTCTGTGTTAAGGAGATATAAATTTTTTCCTGTAAAGATATACTTGGAGCTACTTCGTCGAACGTGCTCTTATAAATGTTCTAGTTTCCATGTGCTTGTAAACTCATTATTGTGCAACGTTCGGTACAGCGAAGTATGCACTGGTGCCCGAAGGAAAAAGTGCTTTTTATGTGGGAAAAGTCAGTGATCAAAATTGTACGAGGAAGTGATCATAATTGTACCTAGTATGGTATATTTTCTATCGATTTTTCTCAATTCTGTAACCTTTTTTTGTGTTCATACCAACATATGTAATTGTCTAATATTTGTATTATATATTCATTAAACATTCAAGAACAAGTGCCATAGTTAAAATTATTTCTTTTCTCAATATGTTTGCAGTTACAATTACATTTGTCCGAAATGATTGAAATTGTACCACCATACCCTATCAAAAATTGAAATAGGTTAGAGGAAACTAAGCAACCTATGAGTGGCTTCTAATTTTACCCAGGACACTTCAATAATTTTATAATCAGGCTTGGGAACCTGTGTAAAGAAACACTTATCACGCTTGGGATATCCTGTGGTAAAGGAACCCACCCGTGGCTGTTGTTGCCCCTATGGCGATGGGGATGCTGGTTTTCTCAGGTGAAATAAAACTAGCAGTGGTTAAACCATAGCAACTCATTTATACACTTCTTTTCCATAAGTAAGCTAGTGTTTGTTCATTAAACTGGCTACTAATAATTAGATAATGATTATGGAAATAAATTTTATGAATTAAATTCAGTTTGTGTGTGTATGTGTGTGTGTTATTCCTTTTCTATTCGGACTTGAGCTACGTCCTATTCATCAGGACTTCTTATTTCACTTATCCTAGGCATTAACAAACATTTATTAGACATAATAAAAGATTTTAGGTATAATTTGAATGCCAGAAAAATGGGTTCAAACTTCCAGTGCGCCTCTAGGATGATACTACTTTCTAGGTCCTTATATGCTTGCATTGCAAAACCAAATCCACTTTTCTAGATAGTTTAGAATATGCTCTTTCTAATGAGCATAGTTTAAAGGAATTTGGAGAAAACACTTTTTTGAAAAATTTGACTAAAAATACCCATTTTTAGCACTTTTTGAAAAATCATCAACTTTACCCTAGATAATGATTTGTGAAATAATGGGAAGCAATAGGAGAATGAAACTTTATATTCTAAGACCTTGTGTTGGTGAGTTTTGGTGTGCAAAGTTTCATGTACATCCCACAATTACTTCCGGAGATATAAAAAACTAAAGTTCGCACTTTTTTTAACCAGCAATTTTTTCGCCCAACTTTGCCCCAAATTTTCTATATGAAAATTGCTCAGAAATCCTGTTCTTAATATTTTACTTTAAAGAGCTCTAAAAGTTGTATAAGATGGCCAAGTTTTGTTTCTTTCATGCAAATACTCCCAGAGATATATCATCTCAAAGTTGCTGAAAATTCAAGGAGGCACTATTGGAAGCTGTGCTGTCGTCTTAAACAAGTGACTGTATCTCCGGAAGTATTGAATTTTTGGGACTGAAACTTTACCAGTGTTCATTGAGAGCATGTGTGATTGTTCATACAAAATTTCATCAAAATCCATGAGGGTCATGTGGGAACTTTTCTCGATATTAGACCACTTGGCACGGAATGGCCCGGAATAAAACTGTCAATGTACTGTCTGCGGGTGGTGAAAAGCAGCATATGTATGTTATGCTTGTGTAAACAGCCAACAGGCATAAATTGCCTCCATTTATTGTTTTTAAATGAAAGATTCTACGAAAATCCGAGGTCTTTCTGAAAGGTGTTATAGTATGTGCAAATGAAAGTAGGTGGTTTTACGGAGGACGTGGTGTTGGAGTGGATTAGACTTGTTTGGCAGCATTGTCCTGGCACCTTGCTAGATCGTTGTTGGATTTGTACGCAGGCACTCCTGCTGTAAAGAAGCTATTAATAGAGGGTGGAATGGACTTGGCTGTCATTTCAGGAGGAATGACATTGATCCTGCAGTCATTAGAAGTGTGTCTGAACAAGCCGTTCAAGGACAAGCTGAAGCATATGTATACACAATGGCTTACAAAAGAAGATAGGCAGTTAATGCCTACAGAATGTGTGAAACGGGCAAGTCTGTCACAACTTTGTGACTGGATTGATCAGTCATGGAAGTGCATACTTGTACCAAGTGAAACTGTCTGCCACTCATTCAAAAAATACTGCATTTTAAGCGCACTTGATGGGACGGAAGACAACGCTATCTATGAAGGTAGCGACGATTGGGTAAAACTCCCCCCCTCCATCTGAGTCTCATTTCTGAGGTGGAAATTGAATTTGGGGTCAGCTTAGATTTGGGAAAAATATGGTACTTGCCATCTCTGAGTGCAGGCAGCTACATGTGTTGCTTCGTTCTTATATTAGTTGACAGCTACTGTTTTCTCCATTGAAAACATTTGTCCTTACCAAAGAATTAAGTCTGTCATTACCAACTATGACAACACTTTTCTGCTCCAAATTAGTGTCATCATTACAAGATATTTCAAATCAGTGTCATCATAGCTATTGGCAGTTTTCATCTGAAACTTCACTGATGTATCCTTGAAAAATGTATATCCGTCTCATCTAAAACACTTTGCATAGAAGGTCCTCTCAATGGAGAAATGCTAATATTCTATAAAAACACAAGGCAAACAGTGTGATAAGTCTGTGATGCCTCTCAAGGTCCAAAACTGAACAAAGTGGCACACTGGTAACACACTGCACTCAGATTCAAAGCAATCTCCGGCCACCCAGATATAGATTTTTGCTACTTCACCCCAGGCAAGTTCGGAGATAATTCCTTTGAAAAGGGATGGCAGATTTCCTTAACCAAATATATACCGAGCCACTGCCCCATCTCTAATGACCGTATTGTTGACAGGATGTTAAACCCTGTTTTCCTTCCTTTTCAAGGTTCAAAAATAAGAAAACTTTTCAAAGAGTGAAAGTGTTCTGCCACATGAAATTCCCTATTCAATAGCAAGGTACACATTCCATTTTGCTCACAGTGTCATGGGCCAAAAGAACTGTAGTGGTCTAACAGTTGGCCCATATTAGTTAAGGATTACTGAGGCTGTGGAGGATTAAGGTACTGTCACATGATAATTGATGTCCAGGCTGCTGTGCTTTGCCCTTTTTACTGTAATATGAGTATGTTTGCACATATAGTTGAATGATTACATGATGTATCTTATTCTGTTTATTTTTTAAAAAAATCCTAATTTTTCAATTTGGACTACCTTGTGGTGTAAAACGGTGTATCAACATCATCAGTCACTACTGCTCAGAATTGCATGGAATCTGATGGCCATTTGTAACGATCATTGAAAGAGCTGTACATCAGTTTACAGAATATCTGAAAATTGACTCAGCCACAAAAGTACGAAGGCTTTCTCTATTCTGATGTGTGTGATTTTGATTTTAGTCTTGTTGTTTACTAAGATGCTTATGACTGAGTTTTTCTCACTGCCCTATTCCTATGTGAAACATGTCCATAAGTGTATATCATTATAATCTTGTTTATTTTCCAATTCTGGCACAATTACTTTCTTCGAAACACTGTACAAATTTGAAAGAAGATTTCTTTGTATAAAAACGTTTTGCACTGGGTGACTTCTTATAACATGAAAGGAATGAACATGTATTCCAACCATCAATACCAGTTTTCAGATTTTTATAAACCTAGTGCTGACCTGAGTCAGGTAAGTGATTTAGAATGAGTACATAAAGACCTCTTTAAATAAGAGATCATGAGTACAGTGTTTTTTTGTGGCAAGGTGAAGATGACAGCATTGAGACATATGAATGTTTAGTTTACGTGTGTTCCGAGTTGCCTCGACAGATTTCATTTCAACATGTCTGTCAGGAGGGCAAATTTGGAGTTGAAACATCGTACAGTATATGTTGGATGCAAGACAACAGTTGGTTTGGTTCCTGTTGGTTTCGTCAGTAGGTGGGATTGTACTTGCCATGCCCTTTATCTTAACAGGAAAGTGAAGGATAAACTGGCAGGGCTAATGACTGGGACTATTTGGAGGCACTGTCAGGAGCAATTACAATGTGTCCAGCAAGAACTTTTTGGTGTGCAGAAACAAATATTTTCAGACAGCTTGGTATACAAACTGTAATTCTAACATACCACACTAAGACAATCAGCTACTTTATGCAAATGTTAGATAATCACCAACAGTACAAAATGCCAGCTCTTTTTATTGTCAGTACATTAGATTCCTGATGTGTAAAATTAACGAATCACTTACTTGCATTGATGAAATTAAGAATTGTGAAGTTCAGTTGATATATCTTACCCCTCTGAAGACTGTGATTACTATAAATTTGTTTACTGTTATAAAGTTGAGATTAGCATCTCACTTCTGTAGGACAGCAGTGGATAAAGGAAGAGGTACCACAATTGTTACAAAAGTCAAATTGAAGCGCACACATTCATAAATTTTGAGTAGAGATACATATGGGCAGGTGACATAATGCAGATTTTATTAAACCTTTAAGTATGGGGTACGGCATGTGATGGACCAATGATAATGTGCTCTCACTTTGAAGCTGATCATTTGCTGGGCCAACAGAGTGTGTGTTGGTTACAAGGCCTGTTGTAAGATGGATGAATGTGAGTGTGATCCCCTATGAGGTCCATCATGCTACAGCCACTGAAAGTTGTCCATAAACAGACAGTATAGTGTTGTCCGAGTCACTTCCTGCTGTTCGTGCAAGCTGCCTGTGCTGTGGATGATATATAGATAGTACCTGAGGATTTAATAATCTGTGTGATACTCGGTGTGTTACACAAGGTAACAATGTACAACTCGTTTAGAATGGCAAAATGATCTTTCATGTCCGAGCAGGAATTGCTTGACATACTTACCGAAAGTGATACCGAGGATTTGTCAGATCTTGGTCTGTCAGATGAAGATGCTTGCTCCGAATGAAGACCCATGTCATCTCAACCGTCAACCTCAACGGTAGTACACTCAAAACTCCAAGGCGTGTTACTTCGGAAATGTCTTTTGATGAAGATGAAAGTGATAGTAAATGTGAACTTTCAATGAATACAGTGACATGTCCACAAACTGCAGCTTGGTAACAAAAAGTATTCCACCCAGTTGTGTATCCTTTCAGTAGCGCAAATACAGGAGTTACTTGTGATTTCATTTATTTATGTCACCGTCATTCGTGGAATTGATTGTACAAGAATGCAATAAGGTTTGTACTACTGTATGGAATAAGTCCCATTCTTTGTTATGTGATGATGTGGAGAGAGACAACATATGATGAATTTTGTTTCCTCATGTTATGCCTCCTCATGCTTTGTGTAACAAGTGAGTAATGGCCAGGAGATTCATTGCTTATAACACCCATTTTTTGAGAAGTAATGTCAAGAGACTGATTTCATTTGATTCTTAGTCACATCATTTCGTCGACAACACAACAGATACTGGTGATGATCAACTTTTCAAAGTAAGCCCTGTTGTTGATAAAATATGTCAGGAAGAGTCTTTTCCCTACATGAAAAATTTATATATAGATGAAGGTTCGCTTCTGTTCAAAGGAAGATTATTCTTCAAGTAATACATTCCTTCCAAGAAAAGTAGATTCGGAATAAAGTAGTTTGTATTATGTGGTTCCAAGATGAGCTACATTCTGAATTTCATTTTTTATACAGGAGCCACCAATGACATCAAAGAATACGGTCTGGGGAAATTGGGGGATACAGTGGCCATACTTCTTCAACAATATCTTCATAAAGGACATATTGTGCAAGTGGATGATCGGTACTCAAGTCCCGTATTATTTACATGGTTGCATGGCAGAGGTACAAATGCTTGTAACACTGTCTGCAAACTCAGGCATGATAAACGAAAAATGGACGAACACTTGAAGAAAGGATAGCTGCAGTACAGGTCATCTGACATATTATTGGCAGTGAAATGGTGATAAAAGAAGTGTTTATGTTAACAACCTGCAACATAGCGGAGTTAGTTGATTGTGTGTGTGTTTGGGGGGGGGGGGGGGGACAACAAAGCCGGGAAGACAGTCTAGAAACTGAAGTGTATGCTGTATGAGGCAATGGGAACTGTGGACGGAGTGGATATCAGAAATAACATTAAATTGTACAAGAAGTTGTTTTTTCATATTTTGGACATGTCTGTCTTAAATATATACAAACTTAAAACTGCAACAAATTATCTAATGCCTCAATTCCAACTTTGCCTCACAAGAGAAATTTTGGAAATGTATTGCAAACCAACTGCAAGTGTGTCACCCCTTTGGTTAATACTGTGCCATTTTCCAATTTCAAACTCAAGTCCTAAAAGAGGGTGAAAACAACAATTCAGATGTGTTTTGTGCACAAGGGTGCACAAGGCAAAAAAATATTAGGAAAGATATTAGTTTCATGGTTAAATTATGTGATGTGGAATTTTGTATTGAGAAATATACCACAGGCAACAAAATTTTTAAACTATGCAGTACAATCAACCCTGCCAATTTACCTCATTTCCTTTATTCTTTTATTTCAATGTATTCAGCTGTGTTTTGAGGGTTGTAATAAACACACTTCTTTTTTTAAATGAATAATTTAGCTCATCTTCCGTTAATCTTCCCTTCTGCTTGTACGGGGTCGATTGACGATGAAAACGTAGCTAGTTGAAGAGGGGAGTCTTCATTTATTTCTCGTTATAATTTTATTACTATTTACCAAGTACATTTTCTTTTTTCTGAATAGAGGAATTTCTGTTCTTTTTAATTACAATATTTCACCAAAAATGTGGTCTGTAATCATTTACAATTAAACAAAGGAACAGGGTATGAACAATAATGTGTGTTTCTAACTTAGCAAGTGCCGGTCGAAAACCTTGGATCAAAAGAGGATGGGAAACATATGTTTCTCCCTGTCTCATTTCGCATACCTGTTTCGTGTCTTTCCATATGCATTGCAGCTTGCCTACGTGGACAACTCAGTACCACATAAGGCCACATCATGCAGCTGTCTCTGTCGTTAAAGGGTTAGTAGTTCTTGCCAGTGGGGATTCATGAAAATTCCCCCCTCATAATTGTGTATGAGATTACCTAATTGGAGTAGTTCCCATAGCATTGGGTAGGCAGTTTTGGTGTCACTGACATATTACTAGTGACCACTACAGTTGCTAGATTTGACACATTGCTATCCCCCCTGCACCCTTACATTATCCTCATTTAAATTACTATTAATTTCCTTGCTAGGGAAACTAATTGTTGGGGAACAGCCATTGTTCATTAAGTCTTTTTGTATATATTTTATCAAAGTTATATAAAACAATAGTAAATGACTTCTCAGACCAAGACATGAAGTTTGTTATTTAAAATGATTAGTATACACCAATTAAGAGTTCAGAAGGGAGATCAGTAAGTGAAAAATTGGTTTTGAAGCTTTTGAGAGAGACGCCCTTTATACATAAAAAACAGATTCATTATGGACAACACGAAACATTCTTAGACATCTATGTAGAGAATATGTAAAATATAATCTAGAAAAGATAAAGTATGTGTTTACAGTAGGTGAACCGACGTCTATGTTTTCTTGGCACAACACTTAGAAGATGAAACAGTTCTACTAAAGAAACTACCTACAATAAACTTGTGCATCCTATTTTGGACTATAGCTGCCCATTCTGAGATCTCCACCAAGTGGCGCTGACGGATGATATAGACAAAGTTCGGAGAAGTGCAGCTCATTTTGTGTTATCACAATATAGGGGAGATAGTGTCACAAATATGATGCATGAGTTCGGATGGATATCATTAAAAGAAAGGCATTATTCTTTGCAGTGAGATCTTATTTGCGAAATTTCTATCAACAACTTTTCCTTCCAAATGTGAACATATTTTGTTAGATACTCCTACACAGGGAGACTTGATAATCATAATAAAATAAAATATTATCTTGATATAGGGAAGATAGTGTCACTATATGTGAAGTCTAGTTACTGTTTCTTTTGTTACATGAAGGGTAGCATTTGTTTCACCTACATGACAAAACTTTGAATTCTTACAATTTCTTGTACCATCACTTCTGATATGTTGGTAAGATACGGGTAGAATTGGACTACTGAGATGTGTGCCCCATGACAAACGGTGTAGCAGAAAAAGCCTTGTTCTTTCATATACTGTATAATTTGTAATGTTGTTCTTGGTCATTTGTTGTTGTTGTGGTCTTCAGTCCGCAGACTGATTTGATGCAGCTGTCCACGCTACCCTGTCCTGTGCACGTCTCTTCATCTCAGAATACGTTCGGCAACCTACATCTTTTTGAATCTGCTTAATATATTCGTCCCTCGGTCTCCCTCTATGATTTTTACCCCACATGCTTCCTTCTAATGCTAAGTTGACAATTCCTTGATGTCTCAAAATGTGCCCAACCAATCTATCCCTTCTCTTAGTCAGGTTAGGTCAGAAAAACTTTTTCTCCCCAATTCAGTTAAGCACCTCCTCATTAGTTACGTGATCTACCCATCTAATTTTCATCATTCGTCTGTAGCACCACATTTCAAAAGCTTCTATCATATTTTTATCTGAACTCCTTATCTTCCAATTTTCACTTCCATACAATGCTACACTCCAGACAAATATTTTCAGAAAGGACTTCCTACCATTTAAATTAATATAGGATGTTAACAAGTTTCGCTTCTTTAGAAACACTTTTCTCCCGATAGCCATTCTGTATTTTATATCTTCTCTACTTCGTCTATCAGAAGTTATCTTGCTTCCCAAATAACAAAACTCGTCTACTACTTTTATTGTCTCATTACCTAATCTAATTCCTTCAGCATCGCCTGATTTTCTGACATTGCATTACATTACCTTTGTTTTATTCTTGTTAATGTTCATCTTATATCTTCCTTTCAAGCACTTTAATGTGCGCTCCAAATTTCTCCTTCCATTCCTTCACTGCCTGCTCCATGTACAGATTGAACAACATTGGGGAAAGGCTACAACCCTGTCTTACTCCCTTCCGAACCTCTGCGTCCCTTTCTTGCCCTTTGACTCTAATAACCGCTGTCTTGTTTTTGTATAGGTTGAATATAACTCTTCGTTCCTTATATTTTACCCCTGATACCTTCAGAATTTGGAAGAGTGTATTTCAGTCAACATTGTCAAAAGCTTTCTCCAAATCAACAAACGCTAAAAACGTAGGTTTCCCTTTCCTTAGCCTATCTTCTAAGATATGTCGTAATGTGAGTATTGCCTCCCATGTTCCTACATTTCTCCTAAATCCAAACTGATCTTCGCTGAGGTCGGATTCCACAAGTTTGTCCAGTCATATGTAAATAAATCGTGTTATTTTTGCACCCATAACTTATTAAGCTTATAGTTCTGCAATTTTCACACTTGTCTGCACTTGCTTTCTTAGGAATTGGAATTACAATATTCTTCTTGAAATTGGAGGGTATTTCCCCTGTCTCATACATCTTGCATACCAGGTGATACAATTTTTTCACGACATCAGCAGTTCAGATGTAAATTCGGCTATCGACCTCCATGCACTACATCACAGGCAGAGCTAATGCCGGTGGCTAAAACCAATAAATATTTTAACTTGTTTTATTCACTTTTATTTAAAAAGTAGATTTTACAGTATTTTGAATGTCAGATGTCAAGTTACTATCTATTCAAACATTTTGTCATGTTTTTGTTTGCTTTGTTGGATCAGCCGTACTGAATTTTGAGTATCTGATTTTAGATTCGCATTCAGTAACTTTAAATACCAGTTTATTAAAGAAATGAAACAGTTCAGAAATATAGGTTCAAAAGGTGTTTCATTGGCAGTATCAAACAAATGCGGTAATATAAGGTTTCTTTACCAGTCCATATTGATGTTAAAAACAAAAAGTTACAAAATTCCAAAAAATACTTATTTCAAATTAGCCTCCTTTTTGAAATTTTAAAAGTTTGTACTTCAATTAAATTAAAACACTTTTCTTACAAAAAATTTGTCACTTTAGGGGTAGTTGGCCTCTTACTTCTCATTCTCCCTCAAATATACGAGGGCTATCCACAAAGTACATTACGTTTTCGTTTGTGTCTGTTAGGGGCGGGGCTAGCGTGGCCATCTTGGTGTCTTGGCATTCCGCCGCTCAGTCGGCATCCTTCCGTGCTAGTGAGAGTTACTGTGACAGTTTGAAATGTCAGTGTTAATTGAAAATGCCGCGAAGTGTGTGCAGTAATAAGGTTTCTGACTGTAAAAAATTGTACACTGATAGAAATCTATTGGCAGCTTTGTGAAGTGTATGGGGACAACATAATCACTGAAGGTAGAGTGCGTCAATGGGTCATAAAATTTAAGAATGGCCGAACTATCGTTCACGAGGAAGAGCGAAGTGGAAGACCCAGAATAGTGACTGCCGAACTTGTCGAAAAAGTCGATGTCGCGGTCCGTGAAAACCGTAATTTCACAATAACGGAACTCTCTATGAGTTTTCCACAAATTTCACGAAGTTTGTTGCCGAAATCATTACCGAAAAGCTTGGTTACCACAAGTTTTGTGCAAGATGGATACCAAAAATCTTGACAGAGATTCACTAAAATCAGTGAATGGCTGCAGCGTTAATGTTTTTGGACGCTTACGAGAAAGATGGCAACTCATTACTCGATCGCATCGTTACTGGTGACGTATCATGGGTTAAGCATGTGAACTGCGAGACAAAATTGCAGTCAATGCAGTGGGGGCACACAAATTCCCCCCAAAAACCCAAGAAATGCATGCAGACAATGTCGGAAAGGAAGGCGATGGTGACTGTCTTTTGGAACAGAAAGGGTGTGATTTTTGTGGATTTCCTGGAAAGAGGCAGTAAAATAAACTCTCAAAGGTATTGCCAAACTCTGCACAACCTCAGAAGAGCAATACAAAACAACCTCAGGGGTAAGTTGGGCTCAAAGATCTTGCTGATTCACGACAATGCCCAGGCCCACACGACAAATGCCACTAGTGAAATTCTCGAATCTTTTAAGTGGGAGTTGTGTCCTCATCCGCCGTACAGTCATCGACCTGGCACCGAGCGACTTCCACTTATTCCCAGAAATGAAGAAGTGGTTGGTTATGCAGCGTTTTGATGACAACGCACCGCTTCAAGAAGAGGTAACCATGTGGTTGAAGGCGCAGGCGGCCGAATTTTACGATGAAGGAATTTCCAAGCTCGTCCATCGCTACGATATGTGCCTTAAATTAAATGGCAACTATGTAGAAGAGTAGTATTTAAGTGTGGCTTTCATCTGTATATAATAAAAAAAATTCCAATACTTTATTTATTTTTAATTCCAAAACGTATTGTATTTTGTGGATAGCACTCGTACCTAGGTTGATTCTCGTATTTTATCAAAAGATAGTTTCATACCAAAAACTTATGAAAATCACTTCAGTAATCTCTAAGTTGTAGCATTTTTCCATTTTAGCACCAATTTCGGAGGGACCGTTTCACCTCTTCAGTATGTTTTACCATTGTTTAAAAAAAAAAGTGTCCACTAGCTTTCCATGTATTATATAACATATTCAAATTTCAGAAAAATCGGAGAGTGACACTTAGGTTGGTTTACTTGTAAGTAGTTTAGCTGTGGCATGGTGTTATTGACTTGGTGCCCTTCACTAACATGATGGAAGAGAAAACTACCACTAACTATAGGAGCGCTAAGTCATGGTAAGAGGCAGGGTCCATGCACGGATATCTCTGGTGCCAAAATTGAGCAACATTTTGCCAGTGGGAACAGCCTGGCTGTGGTGACAGTTCCCAGTATGATTTGTCATTGCCAATTCCCGACCCTGTGATGGGAAGAGAGGGGCATGGATGCTAGAGCTGTTCCACAGGTGAGGTGGGGGCAGTACCAGTGGCAGGGGGACAAGCGTGACAGGACAAGCAGTGTGACAGAAGCTGAGGCCACTAAAGAGGGGGAGGACATGATTCCATGTGTGGAACCATAAACACATTTGTTACACTTGTAGTACATTCACACACCTTAAATCACACAAAATTATTAATAGTAACCAGTATTTTGTGGGAGTTTGACAGTTTTAAGAGAGATAATAATTAAACACTCCTTGTTGAAATAGAAACCAACATTGAATAAAAAGCAAGTTAAAATCCTTAAAACAGCTCCTGGGTGACCGGTTCCCTCCTTAAGAATAGATTTAAACAGAACAACATAACTAAACATACAAACTTACACCTTTGTAATCAGTAAAAGTAAATACCCAAGGTTAATCGGACAAAGAACATACACGTCGCCTGGATACAACAGCTCAGGCTTTATGACCATTTAAGCCTACAATATAAATAAGTGATCAGTAAATCTTAATAATTACATGTGCAGTTCAGAACACCCAGCAGAGAATTACTTCAAGGGAAACCAGTAACATCGGTAATACCAAGCACACATGAAAAAAAAAAAAAAAATCCAAGAAAATACGAACTACGAACTTTACACACTGCGGGAGCCATAATAACTAAAGAAATTGTATATACACCGGGTGAAAGTTAAATGTACATGCCCAATAGATGCTTGTAAACAGGCAGCAAATATTACACAAGTTGTCCACCCAAAGGTCCAAGTACAGTGAACTTGACACCTGTCTATTAATACGGCCAATAATCCTAATACCAGTCAGCAGGCCAAGCTGGGCACAGGTCACAAAACAAGATAGAAATACCGATAGCCACTCGGCAACAGTTCAGCTGCTGCTAGTGGTGTGATAGACAGCACAATTGCCGAAGCAAAGTGGAATGTCGCCACTCAACACAGCCAGCATTTTGTGTGCCCAAGGTCTCTCTCTCTGTGTAATTCAGACACAATCCTGGAGCGTGATATGACTGCCTTGCTGGAAGGAACAAACATGAGCTCGTGATCCAGTCAGCTGCAATAAGTACAAACAGCAGAGGCCTCGACACGACGTGCGTGACGTCAATATCGGCACCACCCTGTCAGGACACACACTCCCAACTCGCACCACTGCTCTTTCCGACCGTAGCACGCTCCCTCCTACCAAAGATGAAAAACACCACAAGGGAAAGATAAGTCCTTTACCAAGCCAACTAATCGATCTAGCACCGTGATCTGGCTCAGCAGAGAGAGAGAGAGTGGGGCTTACTGGAGACAGTGTGGGTGGTAGTGCCGCATGACTGGCAGTGAGGGATGTGGTAGTGGGCAGTGCCTGCCTGACTGGGCCAGTGCACTAATGTGATGGTCTGCTGCCACCTGCGACCTGTACTACCGTGTGCTGTGGGGATACTGTTCTTAGTGGTATTGCCAATAGATTTGAAAGTTATTTGACGAGAGAAAGAGTGAGTAGGGGGGGGGGGGAGTGCACATATGGCAAAGAAAGGACTTGATTATATGCAAACAATCAATAAGTTACCATTCTTATTCCACCACTTCAAGGAAGGAGTGAAAACACAGAGATCACCGGGGCCACCTGCAGCTCCAGTTTGGCAATAGAGAGGCATAGAAGGGTTCCAGAATTGTAAGGTCCAAGGTTTAAATCTCAGGGTCACTATTACCAGAGGGACCAGAGAAAGGGGAGAAGGGAGGGTGGATTGGTGAGGGGTGGGAGTGAGAAGGGGATGACTATATTGGTTTCTGGTCCCTAAGGTGGGAGAGAAGTAGTGGAGCAGGCATTTATTACACCTGCCAATCAAAGGCACAATGCATGAAAAAAACCTAGTGTTCACACTGACCCATTATTGACTCGCTTCAAAAATATACCACAAAATCAGTTTTCTTTCTCCTCCAGTAGAATCCAAACAGTAGGCTACATACAAAAGCGTTGAAATTAGCTGAATATTAACTTGATCTCAAACAATATATTTTGCATATGGAATTAATCAATTTGCATAAATTACACTCCTGGTCATTAAAATTATTACACCACGAAGATGACATGCTACAGATGCGAAATTTAACTGGCAGGAAGAAGATGTTGTGATATGCAAATGATTAGCTTTTCAGAGCATTCATACAAGGTTGGCGCTGCTGGCGACACCTACAACGTGCTGACATGAGGAAAGTTTCCAACTGAATTCTCATACATAAACAGCAGTTGACCAGCATTGCCTGGTGAAACGTTGTTGTGATGCGATGCCTTGTGTAAGGACGAGAAATGCGTACCATCACGTTTCCGACTTTGATAAAGGTCAGATTGTAGCCTATCACGATTGCGGTTTATCGTATCGTGACATTGCTGCTCGCGATCCAATGACTGTTAGTAGAATATGGAATCGGTGGGTTCAGGAGGGCAATATGGAACGCCGTGCTGGATCCCAACGGCCTCGTATCCCTAGCAGTCGAGATGTCCATCTTATCCTCATGGCTGTAACGTATCATGCAGTCATGTCTCGACCCCCGAGTCAACAGATGGGGACGTTTGTATGACAACAACCATCTGCACGAACAGTTCGACGACGTTTGCAGCAGCATGGACTATCAGCTCGGAGACCATGGCTGCGGTTACCCTTGACACTGCATCACAACAGGAGCACCTGAGATGGTGTACACAATGACAAACCCTGGAGCAAGAATGGCAAAACGTTATTTTTTTATGAATCCAGGTTCTGTTTATTACATCATGATGGCTGCATCTGTGTTTGGCGACATCGCGGTGAATGCACATTGGAAGCATGTATTTGTCATCGCTATACTGGCATATCACCCAGCGTGATGCTATGGAGTGCCATTGGTTACACGTCTCAGTCACCTCTTGTTCGCATCGATGGGACTTTGAATAGTGGCCGTTACATTTCAGATGTGTCACGACCTGTGGCTCTACCCTTCATTCGATCCCTGCAAAACCCTACATTTCAGCAGGACAATGCACGACCGCATGTTGCAGGTCACATCGGGCCTTTCTGGATACGGGAAATACTCGACTGCTGCCCTGGTCAGCACATCCTCCAGATCTCTCACCAACTGAAAACATCTGGCAATGGTGGCGGAGCAATTGGCTCGTCACAATATGGAAGTCGCTACTCTTGATGAACTGTGGTATCGTGTTGAAGCTGCATGAGCATCTGTACCTGTACATGCCATCCAAGCTCTGTTTGACTCAATGCCCAGGCATATCAAGGCCATTATTAAGGCTAGAGGTGGTTGTTCTGGTTACTGATTTCTCAGAATCTATGCACCCAAATTGCGTGAAAATGTAGTCACATGTCCAAAATGTTCAAATGTTTGTAAATCTATCGGACCAAACTGCGTGGTCATCAGTCGGTCACATGTCAGTTCTAGTAAAATATATTTGTCCAATGAATACCCGTTTATCATCTGCATTTGTTCTTGGTGTAGCAATTTTAATGGCCAGTAGTGTATCTTGGGCAAGAGCTTCTGTTTGTAGTTCAACAATGGCATACTGAATTTTGCATCACTTTAAAAATCAATGTCGACGATGGTTAACGATAACTGCATTAAAAATGTTTTGTTTTTACCTTATCCCAGGGCCGGCGCAAGCCCAAGTGCCGCCCCGTGCGAGTTGCTAAATTGTCGCCCCCCGTGTTTTTGTTTTTATTTGTTTCCAAAATGTTTGTGGAATTTTATTTAAACAAATCTATAGAAATCTCAGCAATCAATCGCATTTTTTTTTTTCTTTTCAGACCATCCTAGGCCGGTCTCAAAGCTTTTAATATGTGCTTACATCTAAACCGTCATGTTGACAGCTACGTTCAGCATGACGGTATAGATGTAAACATAACTATAAGCATTCAGAATAGCCACACTGTGCCCGAAATCTATATAGATCTGGAAAATAAAAACAAAAATTGCGAGTGATTGGTGATATTCTCTACAGATTTGTACAAGACAGTCACTGGGCACCAGCTCAAAAATGGAATCAAACCTGGCTGAAGAAATCTAGCTAATTTTAATAAGCCTTGTGAATTAACAAAAATGTTCAAATGTGTGTGAAATCTTATGGTACTTAACTGCTAAGGTCATCAGTCCCTAGGCTTACACACTACTCAACCTAAATTATCATAAGGACAAAAACACACACCCATGCCCGAGGGGGGACTAGAAACTCCGCCGGGACCAGCCGCATAGTTCATGACTGCAGCGCCTTAGACCGCTCGGCTAATCCCGCGGGGCATGAACTTACAGTTAACGTAAATAAACATTTTTCAATGTTTGTGAACAGATAATGTATTTCACGAAAAACAAAATAAATTTACAATTCAACGATAATTTGGTTTGAACAATAATATTTACAATAACTATTTAATGTTCAACAAAATAAGAAGCAACACAGTAAATAACCAAGACGCTGAACATAATATGTTGTTGTTGTTGTGGTCTTCAGTCCGGAGACTGGTTTGATGCAGCTCTCCACGATACCCTATCCTGAGCAAGACTCTTCATCTCCATATAAGAACGGCAACCTACATCTGTCTGAATCTGCTTACTGTATCCATCTCTTGGTCTTCCTCTGCGATTTTTACCCCACACACTTCCCTCCAATGCTAAATTCACAATTCCTTGATGTCTAAGAATGTGTCCTACCAATCTATCCCTTATTTTAGTCAAGGTATGCCAGAAATTTCTTTTCTCCCCAATTCTGTTCAGTACCTCCTCATTAGTTACGCGATCCACCCACCTAATCTTCAGCATTCTTCTGTAGCACCATATTTCAAAAGCCTCTATCCTCTTCCTGTCCGCACTGTTTATCGTCCATGTCTCACTCCCATACAAGGCAACACTCCATACAAATGCCTTCAGAAAGGACTATCTTAGGCTTAAATCAATATTCGATGTTAACAAATTTCTCTTTTTCAAGAACGCTTTTCTACCCATTGCCATTCTGCACTTTATATCCTCTGTACTGCGACCATCATTTGTTATTTTACTGCCCAAGTAACAAAACTCATCTACCTCCTTTATTGCATCGTTTCCCAATCTAATTCCTTCAGCATCACCTGATTTTCTTACACTGCACTCCATTACGCTAGTTTTGCTCTTGTTAATGTTCATCTTATATTCACCTTTCAGCACACTGTCCATTCCGTTCAATTGCTCTTCCAGGTCCTGTGCTGTATCTGACAGAATTACTATGTCGTCGGCAAAACGCAATGTTTTTAATTCTTCGCCTTGAACTTTAATTCCTTCTCCAAATTTCTCCTTGCTTTCCTTTATAGCTTGCTCAATGTACAAATTGAATAACAATGGAGAAAGACTACAACCCTGTCTTACTCCCTTTCCAACCACTGCATCCCTTTCATGCCCTTCAACTCTGACAACCGCTGTCTGATTTTTGTACAAGTTGTAAATAACCTTACGCTCCCTATATTTTACTCTTGCTTGCTTCAGAACTTGAAAGAGTTTATTCCAATCAACATTGTCAAAAGTCTTCACCAAATCTACAAAAGCTAGAAATGTAGGTTTGCCTTTTCTTAATCTATCTTCTAGGATTAGCCGTAAAGTGAGTATTGCCTCTCGAGTTCCTACATTTCTCCTGAAGCCAAACTGATCTTCCCCGAGGTCGGCTTCTACCAGTTTTTCCATCCTTCTGTATATAATTCGTGTTAATATTTTGCAACCATGACTTATTAAACTGATGGTTCTGTAGTTTTCACACCTGTCTGCCCCTGCTTTCTTTGGAATGGGGATTATAACATTTTTCTTAAAGTCTGAGGGTACTTCGCCTGTCTCATACATCTTACACACCAGGTGAAACAGTTTTGTCATGGCTGGTTCTCCCAGAGACTTCAGTAGCTCTGAGGGAATATCTTCTACTCCAGGGGCCTTGTTTCGACTTAGGTCTTTCAGGGCTCTGTCAAATTCTTCTCTCAGTACAGTATCTCCTATTTCATCTTCATCTACATCCTCTTCCCTTCCTACAATATTGTCTTGAAGTTCATTTCCTTTGTAGAGCCCCTCTATATACTCTTTCCACCTTTCAGCTTTCCCTTCTTTGCTGAGAACTTCATAGAGCTGTTTTTCTTATCTCCAAATGTTTCTTTTATTTTCCTGTAGGCTGTATCTATTTTTCCCCTATTTATACATTCTTCTACATCCTTGCATTTGCCTTCTAGCCACTCCTGCTTAGCCATTTTGCACTTCCTGTCAATCTCATTTCTTAGTCGTCTGTACTCCATTTTGCCTGTTTCATTTACTGCATTTTTATATTTTCTCCTTTCATCGATTAAATTTAGTATCTCCTGTGATATCCAAGGATTTTTTGTAGGTCTTGCCTTCCTACCTATTTTGTCCTCTGCTACCTTAACTATTTCATCTCTCAATTTTACCCATTCCTCCTCTAGTGTTTTATTTTCCCCTGTTTCTGTCAATTGTTGCCTAAAACTCCCTCTGAAATTCTTAAGAACCTCAGGTTCCTTCAATTTATCCAGGTCCCATCTCCTTATTTTCCTGCCTTTTTGTAGTTTCTTGAGTTTCAGCCTACAGTTCATAACCAACA
Organism: Locusta migratoria; assembly: GCA_026315105.1. Taxonomy (NCBI): domain Eukaryota; kingdom Metazoa; phylum Arthropoda; class Insecta; order Orthoptera; family Acrididae; genus Locusta; species Locusta migratoria. The sequence goes on from CM048744.1 coordinate 675,494,379, forward strand.
AGTTATGGTCAGAGTCTATATCTGCCCCTGGGTATGTTTTACACTGTAAAACCTGGTTCCGAAATCTATGTCTTACCATTATAAAATCTATTTGGTATCTCCCGGTGTCTCCTGGTCTCTTCCACGTATACAACCTTCTTTTGTGATTCTTGAACCAGGTGTTTGTTATAACTAAATTATGTTCTGTGCAAAATTCTACCAGGCGGCTTCCTCTTTCATTCCTTTTGCCCAGACCATATTCGCCTACTATCTTCCCTTCCCTTCCTTGTCCTACTACCGAATTCCAGTCTCCCATAACAATTAAGTTTTCCTCTCCCTTAATTGTCTGAATAATTTCCTTTAGCTCCTCATATATTTCTTCGATTTCCTCATCATCGGCAGAGCTAGTTGGCATATAAACCTGTACTACTGTTGTCGGTGTTGGCTTCGTATCTATCTTGACAATGATAATGCGATCACTGTGCTGGTCATAGTAGTTTACCCGCATTCCTATTTTCTTATTAATTATCAATCCTACTCCTGTGATACCCCCAATTGATTTTGTATTTATAATCCTGTACTCACCTGACCAGAAATCCTGTTCATCCTGCCACCGAACTTCACTAATCCCCACTATATCTAACTTCAACCTATACATTTCCCTTTTTAAATTGTCTAATTTTCCTACTCGATTAAGGGATCTAACATTCCACGCTCCGACCCGTAGAATGCCAGTATTGTCTTTCCTGATGATCACATCCTCCTGAGTAGTCCCCTCCCAGAGATCCAAATGGGGGACTATTTTACCTTCGGAATATTTTACCCGAGAGGATGCCATCATCATATGTTCATACAGTAGAGCTGCATGTCCTCGGAAAAGGTAACTGCTGTAGTTTCCCCTTGCGTTCAGCCGTTCGCAGTAGCTGTGTGGCAAAGCCACATTAGCTGATGTTACAAGGCCAGCTCAGTCAATCATCCAGACTGTTGCCCCTGTAACTACTGAAAAGGCTGCTGCCCCTCTTCAGGAACCACACGTTTGTCTGGCCTCTCCACAGATACCCCTCCGCTGTGGTTGCACCTACGGTATGGCTATCTGTATCGTTGAGGCACGCAAGCCACCCCACCTCGGCAATGTCTGTGGTTCATGGGAGTGGGAACATAATATAATATAAAAGTTTAAAAACATAATAGAGAAATCGAACCTTCCTGGCTTTTGCTTGTGCTAACTCTTTCACACGAGCTGTGTAATTTAACTCCTCTGCAAGCTCGTGCTCAATCGAAATTGTTGCAAGATCATCCAACTAGTTTGGCTCATCGTTTATCGGAGGTATGTCTTTATCAATTTCAGTTTTGAGAAACTTCTCTCTCCACTCGCAAATGTCACTGGGAGTGTTAGGAGAATTCTCAGAGCAGCGTTGACATTAGGGGAAAAATTATGTCTTCCTATAAACTTCAGAGTCTCTTTTGGACGTATTCCAAGTTTCAACAATGTTGAAAGCACTTTTAGTTCTTCCCTCAACTCTAGTGCATCAATGTCGCTTGACTCATGATCTTGCAAAATCGCTGCGAGGTTTCTACACTTTGTGTCCAGGCTGTCAGGAGGTGCATTCTTCAGCTCGCCGATATCGTAGAGAAAATCAAAATAATCACTATGATATTTCAGTTGATCGAATCTCTCATTCAAAGATGTGGTTACTATATCTAAGAGATAATAGTAGAATTCAATCTTGTAACGTTTTGTTGGTCATCTATTGTCTCATCCCTTCCTTCATAAGTAAAGTGTATTGGCTTCTTACTTCGTCGCCAGGAAACACTAATCCGTGGTAATGTTAGATCTTCTAACTCTAATTCTGTAGCCATTCTTTGGAATCCGCCAAGAAAGATACAAACTTTTCTTTTGTTCTGCAGGTCTCATAACATGGTTTCGTTTTTCAAGCATTTCCACGGCCTCAGATACATTTATGTCAATGGTCTGGAGGATCTTACTGACTACACTGATGTGAAGCAGAACGTCGTACCAGATTACCAAAGAAGTGAGGAAGGTGTAATTTTTTATTTGATTCGCAAGTGATGTTGCTTCGTGAGCGGTCATGCCATCGAATTCTTCTGATATTTGAAGCAGTGCATCATAAATGCCTCCAATTTGAAACCTCAGGGGAGTAAGTGCATCGACGCGACTTTCCCACTTAGTATCGCTCAGTGACTTCAGCGTCAGGTTAGGCAGGTACTTCTTCAAGACATCCCAACGTCGAACGGAAATAGCATATTTAGAAGACATAGCGCATCGTTGACAACAAGATTCAATGAGTGACTGCTACATGGTACCTAAAATGTTCTCTTCTTAATGTCTGAAATTCTTTTCTGGAGACCAGACTTCTTTCCTTTCATGTTTGCTCCATTGTCGTATCCCCCGCCTCTCATATTACACAATATGATGTTTTTTTCTTCCAAAAACTTGAGTACGACCTGCATCAAAGTGGAGCTTGAAGAATCGGGTACTGGAAGAAATCCCAGGAAATGCTCCCGAATTCGGACATCGTATACCCCGTCGAGTCTTGCCTCCTGGACGAAACGTACCACGACTGTCATTTGCTCAACTTTTGAAATAACTGGTGTGCAGTCCAGAATTATACTGTAATACTTTGCAGATTTCATCATTAATAGAATGTTGTTGGTTATAGATGATTCAGTAAGATGAATTATTTCATTCTGTGTTTCCTTTCCAAGATAATGATGAACCTTGTTCTCACCTTCCTTTGTTCTGCGCAGGTGCTCCATCATGACAGTGTCGAACTTTCCAAATAATTCAATGAGTTTCAAGAAGTTTCCATTGTCAGGCTGAAAGAGTGTATCTGTACTTCCTCTCAAAGAGAGACATTGCCGTCCCAGGAAATGAATTATTGCTATTAAGCTCCCAAGAATTTTTTTCCAATGTTCGATTTCAGTATTCAGAAGCCTTTGATGATGGGCGTCGACAGTTCGTGACTTTTTCATCCCCTCCATCCCCTCCACTTTTTATGTGAATTCAAATGATTGGTAGACTTCCTGTGACTTTCGAGATACGAAGCAAGGTGCCGCCAGTCGGTTATACCGTTCTTTGCAATTTTTACTGTAGATGACGAAAAAAGTTTGCAACAAACGCAGATCACAGCATCCTTGCTCTTTGAGTACACCAACCAATATCTATCTGCTTTTTCTAAAATCTTCAAAGAATAGCTGTAGTGCACAGGGCTGAAACGCCAGTTGTCCACGTTTTTAGGACATTCTTCAGCTTCCTTAATGTGCTCGGAAGGACCTCTCATGACCAACGTTGTTCGAATGCAGTCGGTAATTATTTCCGGACATCTTCCGGGATCTGAGTCAATTGTCTCTTCCAGTTTAGGCTCGCCTTCAGTCCCTTCTCCGGTGGTGAGTACCTCGACAGATGTTCCTCCGGTATTTTCCGAATCAGGTCGCCTAGTTTCAATTCTGCCTGATGTTTCAATCTCGGAGCTATCGTCGCAAAGCAGGTCTTGAGTCCAGGCGAGGTCTGTTGAACATGTTGTGGATGACCCACCGTCAGCATTGGTACTGTATGCGGTGGTCGCAGTACTGTGTTCGTCAACTTTCTGGTCATGTCCTGAAGATAAATATGTAACTGCAGTAGCTCCACCAGTTTCTGTACTTTCAGGATCTATTTTTCCACCCTCGCCGCTGCTAGGTCGTTCTCTCTTTGGCTTGAAATATCGTTGTAGTGCATCCTTTTGCTTCTTATCGTCATCTTCCTTCAGCGCCCGTCTTCCTATATTCATTGCCAAACAGTCTTTTTCTACCGTCGGACATGTTTCGATTCAGCCTGTAAAGAACGATTACGTGAAACTAACTGTTGATGTCAGTGATCATGTGGCTTTCATCGTCCCTGATTTGCCAATTTCTTAAAGAAAAAACTAAAGGAAAGTGGCAAGGAGGCTTTTTAATAGCGTACAAAAACTTAAATTAAAAATTCTACTCTAACTACTAGTTAGTTACCTGTTAGTTACCTGTTTTTTGTTACAGAAAAATACATGCACAGAAGAATGCTGAAAGAATATATTAACGTCCTAATAAGTTATAGTGTTACGATTTGCACTTTCGTGGCTGCACGAACAGCGGAAAAGTAGTAAGCTATAAACCTTTTCACTTTCATAATTGTGTTGGGATTGTCAATGAGATAAAGTTTGGCTAAGTGTTTTCATTCGCAGTAGTGGATGAATAAATTCTTATCACACGCAGCATGATGGGCATTTTTTTTTACGCATACTGTTTATTACTTCACGTCTCCAGACATATGTATTGTAGTATTACGTGTAATATTACTATGTAATGGGGCATGTTAAATAAATAAATATGTATTGTAGGTGGTTTTTACCCTCACAGGAATTGCGTCCTGAAGGCAAAAATGTGTACAAAATTCTGTTAGAATCGGTCTATTAGTTTACGAGCAGTTATGGAACATTATCGCATGATGTGGGTGGCAGTTTTTAGCGAATTTCATTCCTTATGTCGACTTAACTCCTGAACTATGTTTTCTGATAGTGAGGAACATGTGTACCAAGTCTGACTGATATGCCCCCCCTCCCAAACACATACACACACACACACACACACACACACACACACACAGAGAGAGAGAGAGAGAGAGAGAGAGAGAGAGAGAGAGAGAGATTTTGTAATATGTATATACTATGTAGCAAAATTATGTTTTTCTGAATCAAATACTTCACAAAGAATGAGAGCTTGAAGTTGTCACCCCAATAAGCAGTATTCTTAATTGGCTGTACCTGAAAAAAAATTAATTTCTGCAAACCAAATTATCTAATAATAACTTAAAATAAACTTACATCCTTCTCTCTAGTTGGGCTTTTGTGCACCCTGTGAAAATTAGTTTCTCTACTCGTCTAATGATATTTTCGTTTTCTTACTTCTCTTATAACAGCGAAGAAAACATTTCAGGAAAATGCAGCCCGCTGGGAGGGTCTGACTTCATGCTTCACTAAGGATCAAATTCGTACATTTTGATAACATTCTTCTGAACGCGCTATTTCAGAAGCAGCGCGCAGCAGAGACGAGGCGATTTATAATAGCATCTACATTCTACAGAGATAGCGAGAAGATTCTCATAACAGCAAACAAGTGGGATTAAGCTCTATTCATTTTTCATAACTTTCTGCTTCACAATTACGTAATCAAGAAAGGAATAGAGAGTAAATCTGTATACACTGTAAAATGGATGTGTGTGTGCTACCTAACAGATTCCAAGACGAAGAAAAGTTTGATTTTCAGTACTTCGCATAGTTATCGACCGATTTTGAAAAAAATGAATGCTGTCATATTCTACTCATTAAGAGGCATACTTTTAAGTAAAGCTGAAAACGGTCAGACAATACTACATAGAAACTGTGAGTTTGTCTTGAAGCCGACGGCACTCAAATAGCCGCGCCGGAGTGGCCGAGCGCATTGAGGCGCTATGCTCCAATGCGCGAGGCCGTTCCCCGGCGGATTTGCCGCCCCTCGGAAAATGCCGCCCCGTGCGGCCGCACGTTTCGCACGTGCCTTTCGCCGGCCCTGCCTTATCCATTTACCTAGCTTTGTGCAAAGTTTAAACTGATTGGTTATGGGGTAAAAGAGACGTAATTTCAAATGGTGCACATAAAATGGTGCCATTAACTGAGCATCAATTCCAAGAAATTGACATGTTTTGCGAAAGGCATTAATCGATTTGCACTATTTTTCCTGGATGCCGGGTGCTCCGCTTAATTGTTCAATAGTGTGCTGTATTTATACTCGACTTCAAACTACCATGTCTCGACAACGGTTAATGATTATTGGAGTATTTTTTTTTTTTTTTTAATTTTATCTATTTATATAACTCCGTGCAAAGTTTTAAATGATCATTCGAGTTTAAGTTTGAAGTGACGCACTTCAAATACGTCCAAGAAGAACAACATTTCATGTAAAATGCTAATAAAATCTGAACAATGTACACAAAACTGGTGCCATTACCTGAGCATTAACTTGAGCCAAATTGACATCCGTTGCGAAAGGAATTAATCAATTTGAATAATTTTCCTGGGCGCCAGCTCAAGTTCATTATTAAACTTTGCTTACCTATTGTAAAATTCCTGCAGTAAGACAAATCTAATGGCTGTACAATAAAGGCGCTGATCTAACAAACCTTTCTCCCCTGATCGTAGATCCAACGCCAAGACTCGCAAAATCGCGATTCTGCTCTTGACCTTCTGAAACATAATATTATTATTACTGCGGTGCTACAGTACTGTTTTGGTGCAAGTCCTGAGGCGGCAGGCCCTTTGTCAAAGTTCTTCGTGTCAGTGTATCACCCAATTTGCGGCACCTATCCTTGCTAGAATCAGTATCAGCTCTTCTCTGCTCAGGTTGAATGTAGCCACTATTGGTGCCTATAGCCGTTGCTACACTCCTTGGCATTTTATAATAATTTCGTGTGGCTCATTGGCGTGGTGCGAGTCTACATCTACATCTACATCCATACTCCGCAAGCCACCAAATGATGTGTGGCGGATGGTACCATGAGTACCACTATCGGTTCTCCCTCCTATTCCAGTCACGTATTGTTCGCGGAAAGAAAGATTGTCAGTATGCCTCTGTGTGGGCTCTAAGCTCTCTGATTTTATCTTCATGATATATTCGCGAGATATACGTAGGAGGGAGCAATATATTGCTAGACTCCTCGCTAAAGGTATGTACTCGAAACTTCGACAAATGCCCGTACCGAGCGACAGAGCGTCTCTCCTGCAGAGTCTTCCACTGGAGTTTATCTATAATCAGCGTAACGCTTTCATGATTACCAAATGATCTTGTAACGAAGCGCACTTCTCTCCGTTGGATCTTTTCTACTTCCTCTATCAACCCCACCTGGTACGGATCCCACACCGGTGAGCAGTATTCGAGCTGTGGGCGAACAAGTGTACTGTAACCTGCTTCCTTTGTTTTCGGACTTCATTTCATAAGGATTCTTCCAATGAATCTAAGTCTGGCATCTGCTTTACCGACGACTGAATTTATATGATCGTTCCATTTTAAATCTCTCCTAATGCCTACTCCCAGATAATTATGGAATTAACTGTTTCCAGTTGCTGACCCGCTATAGTGTAGCTAAATGATACAGGATTTTCTTTCTATGTATTCGCAGCACATTACACTTGTCTACATTGAGATTCAATTGCCATTCCCTGCACCATGCGTCAGTTCGATAGAGATCCTCCTGCATTTCAATACAATTTTCCATTGTTGCAACCTCTCTATATACTACAGCGTCATCCACAAAAAGCTTCAGTGAACTTCCATTGTTATCCGCAAGGTCATTTATATATGTCGTGAACAGCAACGGACCCACGACCCTCCCCTGTGGCACACCTGACATCATTCTTACTTCGGAAGACTTCTCTCCATTGAGAGACATGCTGTATTCTGTTATCTAGGAACTCCTCAATCGAATCACACAATTGGTCTGATAGACCATATGCTCTTACTTTGTTCCTTAAACGTCTGTGGGGTACTGTATCAAACGCCTTGCGGAAGTCAAGAAACACAGCATCTACCTGAGAACCCGTGTCTATGGTCCTCTGAGTCTCATGGACGAATAGCGCGAGCTGGGTTTCACACGATCGCCTTTTTCGAAACCCTTGCTGATTCCTACAGAGCAGATTTCTAGTCTCCAGAAATGTCATTATACTCGAACATAATACATGTTCCAAAATTCTACAACTGACAGAATTTAGAGATATAGGTCTATACTTCTGCACATCTGTTCGACGTCCCTTCTTAAAAACGGGGATGACCTGCGCCATTTTCCAATCTTTCAGAACGCTACACTCTTCTAGAGACCTACGGTACACACACTTCGCTTACTCTGTGTAAAAACGAACTGGCATCCCATCTGGCCCTGCGGCCTTTCCTCTTTTGAGCGATTTTAATTGTTTTTCTGACCCTCTGTCAATTATTTCGATATCCGCCATTTTGCAATTTGTGCGGCAATCTAGAGAAGGAACTACAGTGCGCTCTTCCTCTGTGAAACAGCTTTGAAAAAAAAAAGTCATTGTGTCATCTTCTGTTTCAACGCCATTTTCGTTACAGAGTGTCTGGAGATTTTGTTTTGATTCACGTACCGCTTTGACATACGACCAAAATTTCTTAGGATTTTTAGCCACGTCAGTACATAGAACTTTACTTTCGAACTCGTTGAATGCCCTTCGCATAGCCCTCCTCACGCTACATTTCACTTCGTTTAATTTTTGTTTGTCTACGAGGCTTTGGCTATGTTTATGTTTGCAATGAAGTTCCCTTTGCTTCTGTAGCAGCTTTCTAATTCGGTTGTTGTACCATGGTGGCTCCTTTCCATCTCTTACGATCTTGCTTGGTACATACTCATCTAATGCATATTGTATGATTGCTTTGAACTTTGACCACTGTTCTTCAACACTATCTATACTTGAGATAAATTTCTGTGTTGAGCCGTCAAGTACTCTGAAATCCGCTTTTTGTCCCTTTTTCCGAACACAAAAATCTTCCTAAATTTTTTAATATTTCTATTTACGGTTTTAATTATCGATGCTGTAAACGCCTTATGATCACTCATTCCCTGTTCTGCATTAACTGTTCCGAATAGTTCGGGTCTGTTTGTCACCAGAAGGTCTAATATGTTGTCGCCATGAGTCGGTTCTGTGTTTAATTGCTCAAGATAATTTTCAAACAGTGCACTCAAAACAATTTCACTGAACTCTTTGTCCCTGCCACCCGTCTTAAATGTTTGGGTCTCCAGGTCTATATCCGTTAAATTAAAATCACCTCCCAAAACTATAACATGATCGGGAAATCTACTCGAAATATTTTCCAAATTTTCCTTCAGGGGTTCTGCCACAACAGCTGCTGAGCCAGGAGGCCTATAGAAACATCCAATTACCATGCTCGAGCCTGCTTTAACCGTGACCTTCACCCAAATTATTTCACACTTCAGAGTGCACACTGGCCTTCTTCTCCGTCCTTTCCTCTATTTCGCTAAGGGGCTCCATCACCCGCCTAACATTGGAGCTCCCAATCACTATTATACCCCTCCCCTCATGTGCCTGCTCGGACCCTGCTGAAGGAGGGACCACATGTCCACGCACAGGCAAAGCGGGCGACCGTGGGTGAAGCATGTAACACCTTCAGCGACTTGCGTGTCCCTAGCCTACCCCACGTGTCGTTTCTGCGATCCCTCGCATCCTTGATAGGTGACAGATGGTTTAAAAGGCAGATTGAAAAAATCCGAGGTGCATCCGATTGAATAAAAGAGACGCTGGATGTGTGGCTGAAGTATAGCAGTCCATGCTGCTTGTGTTATCAAAGTTAATCTGGTGTAGCAGCGGGTGATGGATCGTGGGTCACCACAGTCAATCACTGTACGTTTCTGATAGGCGAGAGACTAGGAGAACACGGAGGCCATGGAAGCAACGCAATGTTTTTGGGTGATGCAGAATACAGGTCTCATGTGAGCACGCATTATATTATTGCGATGTGACTGTCAGAAAGCTCCTAAGACATAGTAATCAAAACTCCAAATGTTTTTGTCGTGGTCTTCAATCCGCAGTCTCTTTTAATCACCTTAACCTGTCCTGGGCAAGACTCTTCATTTGAGAATAAGAACGGCAACCTATATCCTTTGGAATCTGCTTACTCTATTCGTTCCTCAGTCTCCCTCTATGATTTTTACCGCACAAACGTCCTTCTAATGCTAAGTTGACGATTTCTTGATGTCTCAGAATGTGTCCCACCAACCTATCCCTTCTTTTACTCAGGATATGCCAGAAACTGCTTTTCTCCCCAATTCTGTTGAGCACCTCCTCATTAGTTACGTGATCTACCCATGTAATATTTATGATTCATCTGGAGCACCACATTTCAAAAGCTTCCCTCATCTTTTTGTTTGATCTTATCATCCTTGATTCACTTCAATACAGTACTACATTCCAGACAAATGCATTCAGAAAGTAGTATCTAACATATAAATTAATTTTGGATGACAGCAAATTTCGCTTCTTCAGAAACACTTTTCTTCCCATAGCAATTCTGAATTTTATGTCCTCTTTACTTCCGCCATCAGAAGTTGTTATGCTACCCAAATAACAAAATTCATCTATACTTTTATTGTCTCATTACCTAATAATTCCTTCAGCATCGTCCAACACTAAATTACATTACCTTTGTTTTACTCTTCTATTGTTTATCTTATAACTTCCTTTCAAGACACTGTCCATTCCGTTTAATTGATCTTTCAGGTTCTTTAGTGTCTCTGACAGAATTACTATGTTATTAGCTAACCGCAAAGTTTTTATTTCTTCTCCCAATTTCTCCTTTCACTCCTTCACAGATCACAGCAGAGGTGACCACAGGGAGGAGGGAGGGGGTCATGTCGGAAACTGCATCTTTGAAATTTCTGGGGGATGGGGGGTAAACAATTAGTACTTTTGGCCAGCCTGCGGGGGGGGGGGGGGGGGGTTATAAAATAATTTATAAAACATGAAGTAAAAGATATTTAATTTCAATGTTAAATGGTAAAACAGGACCTAATATCTCGGATGTAGGGGGAGGGGTGGTTGGTCGCAGTTTTAGGGGAGGAAGGCATCTCTGCTTTACAAATTGCTAAATGTACAGTCAACAGCTTTCTTCAGATGCTAAAAACGTAGGTTTGCCTTTTCTGAACCTGTGGGTCGCGCCCCCAGGGGGTTGCAAAATCTTGCTCAGGAGGACGCAATCCCAGAAGGAAGTATTTGCACTGTAAAATAACTAGGGGTTCAGTAATACAAAAACTTATGCCTCAGTGTAATTTATTTAATGTTAAAATAACAGAGTGTCTTGTATAACATTCATTATGTATTCAATAAGTCATAGATAGAGGTCTGTGCTGATAAGAAAAGTGTTATCCGCACCACATCCAAAGGCCCATGTCCACATCTGCAGTACTTTATCTGCACCCGCTACTTCGTTATCTGCATCTGCAGGTATTAAAATTTTGAATGGGTAATAATAATAGATAGCAGTATTTAAAACCATGAAATGTAGTGATATAATTATTCTTAGAGCATCATTTCTGTGACAACTACTTTTGATTTCTTGAATCACGGTAACTGTTCTATGCCTACTCCAAAACAGGCTATTCCAAACAGGAAAACATTGGCGCTCCGGACACGCACAATAGCATTCTGAAGATACTGAAAAATAAAAATTTTCTTTACAAATTGTCTTTGCATTGGGATCTTTCTTAATTAGTATAATTCGCTTCTGAGTATTGCCTGAAATGCGAAACACTCGTTAAGCAAAATGTATTTTTCTGTCTGAAATCATATAAAAAGGGATAATGTGTTTAATTCCGAAAATCCATACAAAAACTTGGGACAACAATTTTAAAGAAAGCTGAAACAAAAGAAAGAAAAATTGATTTGTTTCCTTTAAGATATAATTTAATAATAATATATAATAATAATAATATATAATATATAATATATTAAGATAAAATTTATCAGGATCAGGGAAGCACGGTCGCCAGAATAATTTTACTTGGAAGGCGGTCGCACATTCTAAAAAGTTGAAAAACACTGTTCTAAGTATTTGAGTATTGCCTCGCGTGTTCCTACAGTTTTCTTAAAATCCAAACTGATCTTCCACAGTTTTTCTATTCGTAAGTAAATAATTCGTGTTAGTATTTTGCAACCATAACTTATTAAACTGACAGTTGTGCAATTTTCACATTTGCCTGTACTTGCTTTGTTAGGAATTGGAATTACTATTTTCTTCTTGAAGTCGGAGGTTATTTCCCCTGTCTCACACATCTTGAATAGCTGATAGGATAATATTTCGTCAAGAGTGGCTCTTCTAACAATATCAGCAGTTCCGACGGAATATCTACTCCAGGGGCCTTTTTTCTACACAAGTCTTTTAGTGCTCTGTCAAATTCTTCTCGCAGTATCGTATCTCTTATATCAACTTGCTTTACTTCGTCTTCCATTTCTAGAATACTGCTTTCAAGTTTATTTCCTTTGTGCAGGCCCTCTATATATTCCTTCCACCTTTCAGTGTCCCCTTCTTTTCTTAATACTGGTTTCCCACCTGAGTTCTTCATATTCCTACGCTGGCTTTCTTGTCTCCAAATGTCTCTTATTTTCCTGTAGGCGGCATCTATCTTTCCCCTAGCTATACTCCAAATATACGAGATGTAATGCTGGAGAGGGAGTGCTCGATATGGAAATGCGGGAGTGGAATCCAGTACTACCCGAAACTGTAATACTGGGAGCAGGGCGAGTATGGCGGTGCATAAGGGCCGCTCCACACTTTGCAGCTCTGCCGGTGTCAAATGCCGCCTTGAGACGCGGCCCGGCCGTTGAACTGTGGTGCTTCTGGCTGTCTCGGTGGTCTGCATCGGTGCTAGTCGCTACCACAGTGACTCGCCTCTATCACTCCGTTTACATGAGCTCCCAAAACCGGATTTCGTAAACAGATTTTCCAAATCCGGTTTTGGTTGCTCATGTAAACACTCCAAAATCCAGTTCTGTAAAACGGCTTTCCATTCGACAATCGATTTCCGTGCTCATGTATAAGCAACCATTTTTGATGCGTTCTTCGCTTGTCAAATTGTGTTTTCTTGATAAGAATTTTCGGCGCGTATGGACAGAGTGACATTTCGAACCATGAAATAAAAGTATAAATATTGGAGTGAGCATGAATCTTGTATTTAAGCAAAGAAAAATAGCGATTGTGCTTGCTAAATCAGGAACTGATTCAGCTGTTTTTAAGTCCCCATATTAGGTGGACTAGGAAATCCGATTCAGCCTGTGACATGTAAACACGACAGGGAAAAGCGGTTTTTGTCTTCAGGAAGATGGGTTGCATGTAAACGTACCACAGTGTTAGACTGTGGTAGTACAGTGAAACTTCCCTCAACGGACACTTCTCAATATCGGACTCTCCTCAATAGCGGGCATTTTAAAAATCCCCTGCAAAACAATATTAGCCCTTATGCTAAAATTATTTCCAATAGCGGAAATTCTCAATAACGGACACGGACACTGTAATATGGCCCCCAACAACAATCAAAACTTCCAAACAACTGGCAGCGTGAAAGAAAAAGACGGCTGTAAACTAAACGATAACAATCATTTCGACTTTTGCAAGTTAAATTTGCATACTTCACTGCTTCCGTCTTCGAGCAAGTGAGTTTATGTACGTACTGCAGCGGCAGAATAGCCGCGCGCACTGTGGCGCCGTGCTACGGTTCGCCGTAGAGGTTGGAGTCCTCCCTCGGGCATGGGTGTGTGTGTGTTGTCCTTAGGTTAGTTTAACTTAAAGTTAGTTTGAAAGTCTAGGGACTGCGAATCAAGAAGTTAAGTTAAGTCGCAGAAACGAAAACGTTTAACGCTGAAAGAAAAGGTCGAGATCATCAATGTCTACGAAAAAGAAAAGCTCAGTGTTAGGGACATGGCGACGAGGTTTGCTGTCGATCTGTTTCACGCGTGAAAATAGGGTACTTCGGTTAATTCGCGATTTTCGTTAAGCGAACTGGCCTCCGTTCCGATCATTTCGGATAAACGGTAGTTTACTGTTTGAATTTTATCCTTTTCTTAATAGCGGACACTTCTTAAAAGCAGACAATTTTATTTTCCCAGTTGGTGTCCGTTACTAAAAAGTTTTACTGTATATGCAAGGGACTGAATGCTAGTATTCGCAGTGTACCGACAGCTGCACGTTGCCACCTTTGTGGCAGACTGTCATCTTCGTATGACTTTTTCCTTGCGCGGTGGTGGCGCCATCGGCGGAGAGAGGGTTTTGGAGGACGACGGGTGGCCAGTTAGTGTCGGGCGTGATGTGTGTCTGTGTCTTGGCGAGCTGTCATTCCGTTTCATGCCTGCTGCATGGTGGGATAGGCCTACGTCTATATATGAGAAATTAACAGCCAATGTCTTGGATGGAGATCGTTCGAAAACTGCGGTCTAAGCCAATTGTTTAAGTTGAACGATATTATACGCTGGCGCAGCTGGATGTTGTCAGTTATATGGCACGTTAAAACGTGTCTTTTAGAAAGAAAAGCTGTTTTAAAAGTGTTTGACGCCCTGTGAATGTAGATGATGTTACGTAAAACAATTGAGTTTTGCTGAAAATGAATTTAGAATTGTCAGTTATATAGCACGTTTTTTTCTATAAAAATTCAAATGTTCAAATGTTTGTAGAGCTTATGGGACTTAACTACGGGGTCATCAGTCCCTAAACTTACAAACTACTTACGAACTAACTAATACTAAGGACGGCACAAATATCCATGCCCGAGGGGGGATTCGAACCCCCGACCGTAGTGGCCGTGCAGACCGTGACTGGAGCGCCTCAGTCCCCCCCCCCCCTTTTTTTTTTTTTTTTTTTTTTTTTTTTTACAGCAAAAGCCATTTGAAACCAGCAAACATGACCTCCTCCGTTTGAAATGTGACAAACGGCACTGAGCTTTCCCCTCGGCCACCGCGGCCGGCAGATCGAAAGCCTTCAGACAAATAACATATATGGAAGACTAGGGGAATGGCGCAACCTTAAGGGAATTTGAGCTACAGCTTCGCCAACTAATACTACTTTTTTATCTTTCTTTTCAGCCGTGTATCTTGATAAGTTTTATAGTTAAAAATTTTATTGTGAAAGTATACGCAGTGGCGCCCTTACCCTGGGCTCCGGAGTAATGACACCATCCATTTGACAATCAAGGTTAAACTTACATGATGAATGAGTAGTAGTAAATGTTACAACTGCTGTAATTTCTACTTATCACTCTTCTGTATTAGACATTCAGAAGTCTTCAGGTACTTGTCGATGTAAAATTGGAATAAAAACACATTTTATAATTTAGGCTTGATTAAGAGACCGCCAAAGTTAGAAATATGGTTTTTGGCAATTCAGAACTACTACATTCTCTACACTCTGCAAATGCCCATTTCACAAAATGTATGCATCTCTATTACACATCATTTTGTCTAAATTCTCCACCATTGCGTCATTGCCAAAGTTGAAAAATATGGCTAGGAACGTCCATTTAACGCCAAAGATTTTGCGAAACAATTAGGTTAGAGACACGAAATCGAAGCTAAATATCTACATATTACGTTAATATGATTATTAAAAAGCACTGACAGTCATAGAGGTACTTATTTCAATAAAATACAGGCTAGAAAATTAGATCGTGGAAACTAACAATTTCTTTCAGACGATTAATACCTGTTAACAATCACAGACGGCGACTACAGGATTAAGTTCCGCGTTAGGTAACGGAGATAGAACACTGGCAAGCGTACTCGTACTGCAAATCGTTCCTCATAAAACTGGGGTGGCGCGATTACCCAGGGTGGCGCCGTTACACTGGTCTCCCCTACGTTTCAGCACCTGCACATCGGCCTTTGGAAACCCGAATTACCGTAGTGAAGTTGCAGTGCTGACGAATATCAGAAAGCTGACAGGCGGCAGTTATTAACAAAGTCCACTGTCGCCTCCTATGATAGACATCCGTCGCTTCTTTGTAATGCTACTTTGGCGAAATGACACTTTAGAGAATACAACGTGATATTAGTGTGCATTTACAGTAGTGGGACGAAGGTAAGGTTGCTTCTTGTAAACAGAGGATGGGAACATGACTCATTAAAATACATTTGTCTGTGTTACGTACAAGTTCGTCACCTTACTGTAGTAATTAAGTTAGTAGATCACTGAAGTTGGTAGCAGTAAGACACGGTGGCTTCTTTACACGTTAGGCAAGCCTCGCGCTGTACTTTAAACAGTCTGTGGAGTGTGTTTCTGGCTGGAATTCAACAATACTTGTCAATTGTTACTGATGGTTAGGTGGTGGTTACCTGAGTAATCATTATTTTTTCAATTGGCCAGATTTACTGTGGTGAAAGTTGTGCGCGACGCTTGCCTGGGCCTCACGAAGGCCACCAATAAGACACTCGAGACAAAGTGTCCCGACAACAAGTAAGAAGTCAAAGCTCAATTAAGCATCGCATACAACTTACAGTCACCCTGGAACCTTTCTTTGTTGGCAAAGTTTGCAGTCTCTCATATTCATTACACAAATGATTTTAATTTTTTATTGTTAGCACAAGTTTAAAAAAAGGGTTCGGAGGGGGGTGTTTGAACCCCCTAGTCCCTCCCCCCCCCTCCCGTATCTACGCCCCTGGACTTAACCACGTTGGTCATCAGTCCCTAGGCTTATAAACTACTTAAACTAACTTATGCTAAAGACAACAGAAACACCCATGCCCAAGGGAGGACTCGAATCCCCAATGTCGAAGGCCGCGCGCACCGCAGCTGGGAGCCTTAGTGCGCACGGTTATTCTGCCGTGGCAGGATGTTATTCATAGCAACACGATATACGGTGTTCCTCTGGTTTGTCCTTGGTGACAAGGATCCAAAAATTGTTTTTCACTCAACGAATCTTTCTGTAGATTGGAGATGTTTACAGTGCTGTTGCCAAGGAACTATGTTCATTGATGCGTGCTTGCGTCGATTATAATAAGCTGGATTATTTGTTCATGTATAAGGAAAACCTTAAGGTGGAAGTACTGTTAGTCGAATTAATTTACTTGTTGGATATAAGGAGTTCAGACAGAAAGATAATAGAAGCTTTTGAAATGTGGTGCTACAGACGAATGACGAAATTTAGATGGGTAGATCAAGTAACTAATGAGGAGGTGCTTAACCGAATTGCGGAGAATAGGAGTTTCTGGCATACCATGACTAAGAGAAGAGATAGACTGGTGGGACACATTCTGAGACATCAAGGAATTAGCATTAGAAGGAAGTGTGTGGGGTAAAAATCGTAGAGGGAGACCGAGGGAAGAATACAGTAAGTATATTAAAAAGGATGTAGGCTTCCGAACGTATTATCCTGTGAAGAGACTTGCACAGGACAGGGTAGCTTGGAGAGCTGCATCAAACCAGTCTGCGGACTGAAGACCACAAGTGCTGGGTAGAATCTTATGTTAGTATGACTGGTCTTTTAATGTACGTCTCAAGGGTAGATTTTCAGTGTTCTGGGGCAAAGACAAGTTTCCGTTGTAAAGAAAAAAAAAAAAAAAAAAAATGGCGACACTATTCGGTACGAGATATTGTGTTCTTTTCGATTCAAGGTGCCATGCATTTGAATTTTCAAACTATAACGTGACAAACTAATATAAGTTGTTTGCGGGAGTACCAGCCCATGTTCTGACAGAGTTCATGTAACCACTGAAAAATTCATATATAATGTTAGTTGTTTGTATCGGGTGTACTCATTTCATATTTAGGCTAATAAACTGTTGGTTTTTAATCCTCACCGGCAGCGCTGATGCAAATATGCTATCACTTTTCTTTAAATGCTCATTGTTGTCGCAATAATGGAGATGCCTTATTTCCGCTTTAGCTATTCGTCAACTAAACCTTAACAATGATGTCAGTTTTGTTAGAGAGCGCGTCACTGGTAGCAGATTTGGACTGCACTGCAGGTCATGTAAGTAGACTTGAATTGTTTTGTATTACCTGTAGTTCAAGTTTTGGTTTAAAATGGATTTGTGACACTTTTTAGTAAATATCTATTGTACATATTTTACCCTACATATTAGAATGCTCAAAAATTTAAATTGATTTCGTAAATAGATGAGGAAATAGAAAAATTTCTTTCAACAAGTAATGAAGATCTTGGTGTTCTTAGTGGATCCCTCATCAGATGATGAAGAGGAAACTATTATTCAAGATGATGCAAATCCTAGTTCGGATTCTGAACAAGATTTTAGTGGCAATGAATCTTATATTCTTATATTGAAGACGGCGCAAATTCTTACGTGGGTAAAGACGGTACCACTGTGTGGAGTAAAACGTCATACAAGCTGCACTCCAAAACACTGAAAAAGAACATCATAAAAATCTTTCCTGGTCCAAAAGGGTACGCAAGGGTCGTGAGGTCAGAGACGCAAGTTCTCTCATTCATGATAATATGATGGATGAGGATTCTTTTTTTTTTTTTAGTAATCTATCGGACCAAACTGCGTGGCCATCAGTCCGTAGCTTACAAACTACTTAAACCTAGGTAAACTAGCCTAAGGACAACACACACACCCATGCCCCAGGGAGGACTCGAACCTCCACGGCGAGCAACCGCGCGCTCCGCAGCGAGACGCTTTAGACCGCTCGGTTACTCCACTGCGGCATGGATGAGGTAATTTCATGTACTAACTAGTACATAACACACAAGAAAACTGACACTAATTAGTCAAGAGACAGGAACTATAGGGCAGTAACGAAAGAGGAAATGATGGCCCTGCTGGGTCTATTATATATGACAGGAACGGAGAAAGGAAGTCACACAAATGTGCAGGCACTGTGGGCTTCAGATGGGACAGGAATACAAATTTTATGGGCATGTATGAGCAATGTAAAATTTTTAAAAATTTTGAGATCCATAAGGTTCGATGACAAAACCACATGCGCTACTGGCAGGAAAACAGACAAGGTAGCACAAATTAGAAAAATCCTAGTTTTATTTATACAAAATTGCGAATTTTACTACAGCTCTGATGAATACGTAACAATTGATGACAAGTTGGAACCATTTCGAGACAGATGGAGTTTCGTGTCTTATATTCCCAATAAACCTGCCAAGGATGGCATTAAAATTTATGCTCTATGTGATGCAAGAACTTTCTTTACTTCAAATTTAGAAGTTTACTGTGAAAGACAACCAGATAGACCTTTCTGCCTACCAAATAGGCGCACTGATGTTTTTAACAGGTTAATAGAGCCGATTACAGGGCCAAACAGAAATCTGACTACTGATAATTGGTACACTGCTTATTCGTTAGCATTATTTCTCCCAGAGAAAGGCGTCACTATTATTGGTGCACTGCACAAGAATATAAGAGAAGTGCCTAAACAGTTTCTACCATACAAAGATCGAGAAGTTGGTTCAAATCTTTTTGGCTTTGAAAAAACGATAACACTGGTTCTCGCAAGATCCTAAAATGAACAAGTGTGTGTTATTACTTTCAATGATGCATTAAGATGGAGCTGTGGATGAAGAGTCAGGGAAGCCTAAGATAATTTTAGACCATAACATGACAAGAAGTTGGCCATTGGCTTTGTTTTATACATTACTCAACATAGCAGCAATAAATGCCTTCATAACTTACCAAGCAAATCCTTAAAATGAACCAGTCAGTAGAAGAACATTTTTGAAAAATTTGGCTCTTCAGATGATGAAACCGTACTTAATTATTAGATACAAAATCGTGTCGCTGCCACAAGGTGTGAAGGTGTTTCTGAGAAGGTACAAGCCACAAGACGAAGAACTACAAGAGCCTCCATCGGCAAGGAAGATGTGCGATTTGTGGCAAAGGTAAGAACAAATTTACACCCACAACACGTTGTTCTTGTCATTGTTTCGTGTGTGCGCAGCACAACTGTAAGTCAAAATTGTGCAGTTGGCACCGACAACCTCGATTCTGAATGAAATCACTGTAGGTATGTGATGAAATATGTAACACGTAAATGACGTACTCTGTACTGTTCATGCACTATATGAATTTTCCGAAATATAGGCGTATCGAATATTACAATAATTGTTTTATTATTGGCAAATACTGTGGCATTTAATTACATTTTATTCGTACTTTATTTTCAAATTTTCTTAAATATCTTACATGTGAAGATTATTCAAAAATGTAAATCTATCGGACCAAACTGCGTGGTCATCAGTCCGTAGCTTACAAACTAAGTGGATGGATGGATGCTTAGGGTTTAACGTCCCGTCGACAGCTTGGCCATTAGAGACGGTACAAACTAAGTTAAACTAACCTAAAGACAAACACACACACCCATGCCCCAGGGAGGACTCGATCCTCCGACGGCGAGCAACCGCGCGCTCCGCAGCGAAGTGCCTTACACCGCTCGGCTACTCCACCGCGGCGTGAAGATTATTTTCCACTTTAGGAATAATGTTACATTTGTTATATTTATACATCTAAGGTAATTGAGGTACTAATTCAGATATTAATAAATGTGATATTTCTATCTGTACAGTAAACTATTTTTGTCATTGCCATCACTTAATCTATATACCAGATTTGTAACTCGGAATACACAGTGGTAGCAAATCTGCACGGCGCAGCTGCTGTAGTCATAATAACTGACGCTATCGCCTGAGGGTTATGACAGTTATACAGATATCAAGTTTGTTTGAGTGGCCATCTTCCGCAGCAAGAGCCTAAATTCGTTTTTAAAGGTGAAAAAACGCCTTTTGTTTCTGCAATTGATTTTATTTCTCCCAGACGCGTTTCCCCTTTTATTTTAAAGGCATCTTCAGTGGGATCTACAAGTATAATTTTTTGTGAGCTGTATTGTTTCGAGATTATAAAAAGTTCGCGTATAATTTTACATAAGGGAAGAAGTTTTTACTTACATTTTCGTTGTCCTTTCAACTTTCTTCTGCTGTTTCCTCCATTTGGTCAAGGCCATATGTAGCACATTGTATGACTTTTTCGCACAGTTGTACACATTTTGGAGGTGTTTAGCGGCCATATTTACTTTCTGTATTTTCATGTTTTATTTGTTTTGATGTCAAATGTGTAGTATCGCCAGGATGTAGAAGTGTATCGCTAGGATGTAGAACGTGTCAAATTATTGCAGTATAATCACACGTAAATGTCTTGAGGCTTACCGCCTACCTTTTTTGTAAACAGATGCATGAAAAGGGTTTCAGTTATCTTTACAGCTTATATGCCCGTGCTTCGCAACGGTTGTTAAAGAAGGGTCAGTGCGTATCATGGCGTTTTAGGGTTTCGGACCTCCGTCAGTTATAAACATAAACTATCTGTAAACCCGGCGTAACACTCTCCTAGTCCACCTCCCTTCCCTCCTCTTTCTGCATCCATCTCTTTTTCTCCTATCTATCTGTTCGTTTCCACCTTTCCCTCTCTCGGTAAAGTTTTTTACAAAGTTACCCTCTGTCGTGTACCATACCAACATTTATGTACCCAGTGACTTTCCTCTTAGTTTAAAGGTTATGTGTGCAAAAATTAATCAAGATCAAAGCAAAACTATGCATTTTGTCAAAGTCCGTAAGTTAAGTACCCTCCATCATGCAACAACAGAAATTCCTCTTGTCTTTAAGCTAAGATATGCAAAATTACATCAATATCGAAAGAAACTATAGATTTGTATTCAATAAAAACAGGATCACATTGAAAAACGCACTTCGTTGTTCTCAAATTTCCCAGTCTTAATTCATACAACCCTTGTTCTAGGAATAACGAAAACAACCCAAAAAGATCTGTGAAATCGGTCGAGCTGTTCTCAAGTTATGGCGCGAGCAAGGTATTTAGGAATACATTTTTATGTTGCAAGATATCCTCCCCCATGCACCGTATGAAACTTTAGGTAGACGCTGACCTTCCTCTTGTTCTAAAGATCAAGCGTCCCAAATTTCGTGAAGATCGGAATATAAACTGTAGATTTCGTCAGTCTTTAGTAAAAGTATCCTCCCCTTACATATTAGTTCTGTCCTATCGCAAAATACTTTCTTAGCTGACGTCTTCTACCTATAAACTACATACCGGCAAAATTTCAACTTTACCACATTCGTACAGTGAAGTATTAGAAAACTGACTACGAAATGTGTTGTTAATGAGTTGGTAGTAAAGACGTAGTAAATTACAACCTCATGCTTATTAGGGCGAATTTTCATGCATGTCATTGTCTTTGACGTCGTAGCACTTCAACTATATGTCGTAATACGATATTATTTTGAAGGTACATCCAGTGGTGTATATATAAAATGTCTGTAAAATACGTCGCGAACAGACGTAGCAGGAAAGACGCAATAAATCAAAACGTCATGCTTGATGAGGCGGTTTTCATGATCCTCATTGTTTATGACTCCATATCTCATGAACTTCGTGTCGTACTATGACAAAATTTTGAACGCACGTTCAATGGTATGTGTGCATACTGTTTGTAAGATTTCAGACGAATACAATTGATAGTGTACGAGTAATAAATTGTAGCGTTATGCCAAACGCCGTAATTTTACTGCATGAAAGCCGAAAAAGTAGTAAGCGATAAACATTTTTTCTTTCATCATTTTGCAGGGGTTGTCAGCGAGAAAAAGTTTCCTAAAGGTTTGAAATCATGTTTAACGTTTTTTGCAAGTCGCTAAGCGCTCTCCCTCTCAAATAGTAGACTGATAAAATCACACCATCACGTGCCGCAAGACGGGGAAGTTTTCATTGTTTATGACGTTATCTCTCCTGAACTATCGGCCCTATCGCAAAATCCTGTCGTAGCTGACGTCTTCTACCTATAAACTACATTCCTTCCAAATTTCAGCTTCATAGGTGAAGTAGTTTTCGAGATTTCGTGTTTAGACAGTGAGTGAGTGAATGAATGAGTGAGTGAGTGAATGAATGTCCTTCCGCTTTTATATAGATTGAGATTTACTAACCGCACAAGGGTACATGCAAGAACCTGTCAGTCATAGAGCAGGAGCATCATTATTTATTTCACGTCCACACAAAATATTATTCCGGTAATTCGATGTGATTGGGTTTTTCAGATAGCATGCAATGGTCGCTGCCAACATCAGCACACTACCCCACCACTGCCATACGTAAAATTTTACCATAAAGCTTACGTTCTAATTCGTAAAAAAAGTATACAATCAACAAGTGATGTACTAGTGAGTGTATTACATATCATTTCTTATAGTGAATTATGTAACGAATTATCAAAAAATTCCCGTAATAAGTAGCTATCCAGAAGATAAGATTTTATTTGCTTTTTAAAAATTTTGCCATATACCTAGTGACTAGTGGAACATGAACGGTAAGTTTATTTTATACTTTTATGGTTGAATAATTTACCATGCTCCTTTTTGTCTCTTGCTAGAATTTTTAATCTAGCGCTATATCTGAAGATCGTGTTTACTTCTTCTATCATTAAGATCACTTGCATCCTTAGTTTTTGTGGTGTCGCACAAGTCTAAAGTGCGCGCCACCTACTTTCGCCGCGCGCCGCCATGCACGCACGGCACGGCGTTCTTACGACGTCAGCCACGAGCGCCCACTGAACGACATCATTCACTTGGGACTGAGATAGAAACCAGCTAACACTTCGGAATCAGATAGGCACCAGTGAACACTTGGCTATCGGATAGGCACTAGGCAGGCCTCTAGCTCAACTATGTATCAGCATTCTGCAGTACTGAGCTATGTAAAAGTTAAGTATTACTAAGTCTCTAAGAAATATATATCTCGTTCTAATTTACTCTAGTGTTTCTAGTTTCTGCTGCCCCACTGGCTGGTCACCTCCTACCTGCACAAGCGTGCATCCTTTATTCCTGTGTCGGTCGAGACACGAAAGTGGCGACGAGGCTGGGATACAAAAGTGGCGACGAGGAATGATAGAAGAACCGTGGACCAGCCCGCTTGCAGCAGCCAGACAGCAGCAGTCGGAGCACGCAAAAATTGCTCCCGCCCGCCCACCCTTATTATAAAAATTTTGGGGGAAGATATTTTGTTACGTGTTTGTGGTCTTTTTTGTTGCAGTGCGTCCTCATTTACTTTGCATTTGTGTTTTGTTATAATTTTCTTGTATGTGCGGCGCCTAATCGGTCAGCATGGCCACTACCCCGAACCCAAACTTAATGGAAATTATTCAGTTACAGACGGCGCAAATCACGCAACTATTTCAAGCAGTGGCGCAGATGACGGCAACTCAACAACACCCGTCGCATCAGCAGCCTACACCTGCAGCCGCACCGCTTCCTAAGTTTCGCCAGTACAACTAACGTGAAGAAAAATGGAGCGACTATTTGGCGCAATTTCAAGAACTCGTCGCGGCTCATCAAATTACAGGTCAGACCGTTAAGCATTTGTTCCTCTCTGTGGTGGGAACCAAAACCTTCGTGTTACTGCAGAAACGTTTCCCCCACGCATCTCCTCGTGATCTAGAAATCGATCAAATTGTAGATGCCTTGAATGCTCATTATGAGAGAAAATTTCTCGTAGCTGCGGCACGGTACCGATTTTTCAGACTTAAAAAATTACCGCAGCAGTCACACCAAGAGTGGATTACCGAATTGAAGGGTTTAACCCGCAAATGTAACTTTACTTGCTCTTGTGGACTTTCTTATAGTGATGTGATGTTGAGAGAAGCAATTAAGCAGAACATTCAGGACCCCAGAATTAGGGCAGCAATTCTGAAACAGTCTGACCCCTCATTAGACAGTGTACTGCAGCTTATTGAAGCGCATGATACCTTTGACTTAGCAGATGTAGAAATGCAAAGCCACAGTGTTAATGCAGTGCGCCGTAATGGACACTTTCTTAGCCGTAGTTCTCAGTTTAGCCCTAGTGATTATTACAATTATACCGGCCGTGCTGAACAGACAGTGAACAGTAGCCAGTGTAAAAGTGTGACCCAAAGATCTTCCTGTAGTGTTCGAAAAAATAATTTGAATAACGGGCGCCGACGCTCATTTCACAAAAATGTTCGTAAGTCTTGCCCCCGGTGTGTATCTCGCCACAAGAGTGCACATTGCCCTAGTCGCAACGCAACCTGTTATCAATGTGGCAAATCGGGACATGTTCGGTCAGTGTGTATGCAGAATGTAAATTCAAATAACAGTAACGTTAGCAACAGTACTTCGTAAAGTGTGAGAACAGTGCATGCAGTAAATGTCACACATGCTGTGGACTTGAACAGTGCTTTGCTTGAATCTCAAATGCAAGACATTTCTGCGCCTACTGCACAACTATGTAGTGAGCCACGTCGCAAGCGCCGACGAGCGCATAAAACTGTGCAACGGAAAAGGGTTTAGGACAAGTATAATGACTATATACAGTGCAATCTTGTAGTGAACTTAGTGCCTTCTACAACTTCTCCTTGTAAAAGTGCCCAGTACTGTGTAGCTAGTGACAGTAGACTTGATGTAGCTACTCAAAGTAATTTTAGTGCAGTAGACTCGCATTGCGCGGACGCCGATCCGGCGGTAGTGCCATCTGGTGACAGTGTTGTTAATCTGCTGTGTGCCGATTCTGCACCGCTTACTTCCGTACGCAGCCCGCGCAAGCGCAGCAAACAAGCTGTATTAGACGTTGCCCACATTCGCGCATCTGTCGAGCGCCATAAGCAAAAACTTTTTGTAATGCTTTTCATAGAATCTAAGACTGTGAAATTTCAGCTTGATACTGGTTACGCTGTCACATTAATTAATAAAGACACTTATGAACTTCTGGGTTCGCCAAAATTTTCGCCGTGTCAACAAGTGCTAACGGCATATACAGGTCAAAATATTCCCGTGCTAGGAACATGTAGCCTGTCTGCCTCTTTTCAAGGTGTTACAAAACAGTTGCTTTTGTTGTTCTTCAGGCCAAATCTACACAGAACATTTTTGGACTAGATGCGTTTGACTTGTTTGGTTTATCAATTCAAAGAGATGTGCTTCAAATTTCGTCAGTAGTGCCTCAGGACAAAATAAATGCATTGTGTGAAAAATATAGTGACTTGTTTTCGTCGGAACTAGGTTGTGCAAAAGACTTCGTGGCACATGTAACTTTAAAAGAATCTGCAGTACCAAAATTTCGTAAAGCTAGACCAGTGCCTATCGCAATTCGTGATAATGTTGCTGCAGAACTTAAACGTTGACAGGATAGTGGTGTGATTTCTCATGTTTCTGCGAGTCAGTGGGCCTCGCCTATAGTAATTATACCCAAGCCGTCAGGAAAACTTTGTCTCTGTGCGGACTTTAAATCAACGGTGAACAGTCACACAATTGTAGACACTTATCCCCTGCCCAGACCTGACGAACTAATGGAGAAATTAGGACAGTCTCGCTTCTTTTCCAAGATTGATTTAGCAAAGGCATACTTACAGATTCCACTTGATGACGAGTCAAAAAAGTTTTTCGTCATTAATTCTCACATGGGCCTTTTTCAATTTCAACGCCTACCCTTTGGCAGTTCTTCTGCCCCCGCTATTTTTCAACGGTTCTTGGAACAGCTGACAGTTTCTGTACCGTGTTGCTCGAACTACTTAGATGATATTGTGGTATCCGGACGTACAGTTCAAGAACATTTAGCAAACCTGGAGTGCCTTTTCAAAGTGTTGACCGCAGCAGGTCTACGTTGTAATAAAGCAAAGTGTTCTTTTTTCAAACTGAAATAGAGTACCCAGGCCACGTGATTAATGCCCAAGGAATTCATCCCTTACAGTCAGATCTTAGAGCAATCAAAGACTTGCCTCCTCCTAAGAATGTGCACGAATTGCAAGCAATAATGGGAAAGCTTAACTATTATTTCAGATTTATTCCCAATGCCTCTCAGATTGCAGCTCCACTGCATCACTTACGTAGGAAGAATGTTCCTTTTGTATGGTCTAAAGATTGCCAAGTTGCATTTGACAAATTAAAGTGTGCACTACTCAGTGATGCATGTTTGATTCCCTTTGACCCACAGAAGCCTGTAGTACAATCAGTGGCTGCCTCGTCGTACAGTCTGGGTGCAATATTGTCGCATCGTATTGGTTCTCACGATCGTCCTATTGCCTTTGCATCCAAGCTACTGACGCCAACGCAACAGAATTACAGTCAGATAGAAAAGGAGGCCTTAGCAATCATTTACGGCGTCATAAAGTTTCATCATTATCTCTATGGCAGAAAATTCTATTTGTTGACTGACCAAAAGCCTCTCACGTCGTTGTTGTCACCCACAAAGCCAATTCCACTACGAACGGCACAAAAGCTTCAGAGATGGTCCTTAATACTGTCTAATTATCAGTATGAGATTTTTTACCGACCTAGCACTAAACACGCCAACGCGGGCACACTTTCCCGACTTCCGGTTGGCCAGGATGTGTCATTTGATTCTTCAGAAATGGCATGTTGTCAGATAGACTCCAGAGATGCTTCAGCTGTCGCAGACTTCCCTTTGAACTCTCGTCGGGTTGCACAGGAAACAGCTGCGGATGCTGACCTAAGAGTGGTATCACGTTTTGTTCGCTCAGGATGGCCTGCCAGAGGCAAAGACATTGAGCGGCCTCTGGTTCGACGTTATTTTGCACAACATCATGCATTATCTTTAAGTCAGGGTGTTCTGTTGTTACATACCGACAACGACCAAACAAGAGTGATTGTTCCTCGTTCCCTGCAACGAGAAGTGTTACGCCTCCTGCATCAACGACATTGGGGTACATCTACATCTACATAGATACTCTGCAAATCACATTTAAGTGCCTGGCAGAGGGTTCATTAACCACTTTCATAACTTTTCTCTACCGTTCCATTCTCTAATAGCGCGCGGGAAGAAAGAACACCTAAATCGTTCCGTTTTCCATCTGATTTCTCTTATTTTATTGGGATGGTCATGTCTCCCTAAGTAGGTGGTTGCTGGCAAAAAATTTTCACATAAAGAAGTGAAAGTCTGTGATTGAAACTTCGCAAACAGATCACGCCGCAATGAATAACGTCTTTCTTTTAATGATTTCCACTCCAATTCGTGCAACATTGCCGTGACGCTTCCCCCCCCCCCCCCCGTAACGTGATAAAACAAAACGAGCTGCCCTTCTCTGAATCTTCTCAATATCTTCAGTCAGTCCCACCTGGTGAGGGTCCCACAAGGGGCAACAGTACTCCAGGACAGGACGCACAAGTGTGATGTAGGCAGTCACTTTGGTGGAGCTGGTGCATCTTCGAAGCGTTCTACCAATGAAACGTAACCTTTGATTCGCCTTCCCCACAATATTTTCTATGTGTTCTCTCCAGTCAAAGTTGTTCGTAATTTTAATCCTAGGTATTTGGTAGAATTTACGACCTTAAGGTTTGACTGATTTATCGCGTAATTGAAGTTCATCGGATTTCTTTTAGTGGTCATGTGTCTTACTTCACACTTTTCTTTATTTAGTGTCAATTGCCAATTTTCGCCCCAAGTAGAAATTTTGTCTAAATCGCTTTGCAGTTGCTTTTGATCCTCTGTCGACTTCACTAAACGATATACGACAGCATCATCCGCGAACAGTCTAAGGGAGCTATTCAGATTGGCTCCTAAATCATTTATAAACACTAGGAAGAGTAGGGAACCTATAACGCTTCCCTGTGGAACGCCAGATATCACTTCTGTTTTAGTCGATGACTTACCGTCAATTACAACGAACTGTGTCCTTTCTGATACGAAATCGTGAATCCAATCGCACAATTGGGAAGATATTCCATAAGCATGCAATT
Organism: Locusta migratoria; assembly: GCA_026315105.1. Lineage (NCBI taxonomy): Eukaryota > Metazoa > Arthropoda > Insecta > Orthoptera > Acrididae > Locusta > Locusta migratoria. The sequence continues at coordinate 675,522,661 of CM048744.1, forward strand.
TCATTAGAAGCCGCTTGTGGGGTACAGTGTCAAAAGCCTTCCTGAAATCGAGAAATATGGAATCAATTTGAGATCCCTTGTCGATGGCACTTAACACTTCATGTGAATAAAGGGCAAGCTGTGTTTCGCAAGAGCGATACTTTCTGAATCCGTGTTGACTATTGGTTAATAGGTCGATCTCTTCGAGGTAGTTCATAATATTCGAACAAAGTATATGTTCCAAAATCCTACTGCAAATCGACGTCAATGAGATTGGCCTGTAATTTTGGGGATCACTCCTATTGCCTTTCTTGAATATTGGAGTAACTTGGGCAACTTTCCAGTCTTTGGGTACAGATCTTTCGCTGAGTGATCGGTTGTAAATTATAGCTAAGTACGGAGCTACTGCATCAGCATACTCTGAGAGGAATCTAGTTGGTATACAATCTGGCCCGGAAGAATTGTTTTTGTTTAGTGACTTAAGTTGTTTTACTACTCCAGGAACATCTAAGTTTCGCATGGTGGCAACTGTTCTTGGATTGAATACTGGAGTGTTCACTTCGTCTTCTTTGGTGAACGAATTTCGGAAAGCTGTGTTTAGTAATTCTGCCTTAGCAGTACTGTCGTCGGTAGTATTACCATTGCTATCGCGTAGTGAAGGTATTGTTTGTTTTTTGCCGCTAGTGTACTTCACATATGACCAGAATTTCTATGGATTTTCTGTAAGATTACGAGACAGGATTTCGTTGTGGTAGCTACTATAGGCTTCTCGCATTGAAGTCCGCGCTAGGTTGCGAGTTTCAGTAAAAGATTGCCAGAATTTTGCATGCGTTTTTCTTTGTTTCTGCAACAGTGATCTGACCTGTTTTGTGTACCACGGGGGGGGGGGGTCACCCCCTCTTTTATTAATTTATTTGGTATAAATCTCTTGATTGCTACTGATATTATGTCTTTGAAAGTAAGCCACAACTGATCTACACTCGCATTTTTAGTTTTGAAAGACTGGAGATTATCACTCAGGAAAGCGTGAAGCGAATTTTTATCTGCTTTATTGAATAGATATATTTTTCGTTTTTTTTTTTGTGCATTTGGGAATTTCGACATGTAGTCTCGCTACTACAACTCGATGTTCGCTAATCCCTGTAATTGTTTTGATGCTCTTTACTGTCTCCGGATTATTTGTTGCTAGGAGATCAAGGGTATTTTTGCTACCACTTACTATTCTAGTGGGTTCATGAACTAACTGTTCGAAGTAGTTTTCAGAAAAAGCATTCAGAACTAGTTCGGACGATGTTTTATATTTGCCGCCGGTTTTGAATACGTAATTATGCCAACATATCGAGGGTAAATTGAAGTCGCCACCGATTATAACAGTATGCTTCGGATACCTATTTGAAATATGATTCAAGCTCTCTTTGAACATTTCTGCAACCGCATCGTCTGAGTCAGGCGGCCGATAAAAAGATCCAATTATTAATTTATCCCGGTTGTCAGGTATAACTTCTACCCAGACCAACTCACAGGAAGTATCTGCCTCAATTTCGCTGCAGGATAAACCGTTTGTAACAGCAATAAACACGCCACCCCCTTTTTTTATTTATTCTATCCTTTCTGAAGACCATTTGGCCCTTTGAAAAAATTTCGGCCGAATTTATCTCAGGCGTCAGCCAGCTTTCAGAACCTATAACGATTTGTGCCTCAGTACTTTCTATCAGCGCTTGGAGCTCTGGAACTTTCCCAATACAGCTACGACAATTTACAACTGTTATACCAATGGTTTCTAGATCTGCTTTTTTCCTGTGTCTGACCTGCCCCCTTTGAGACTGAAACCCATTTTGTGTATTCCCGAGCCCCTCTAACCTAAAAAACCGCCCAGTCCACGCCACACAGCCCCCGCTACCCGTGTAGCCGCTTCCTGAGTATAGTGGACTCCTGACCTATTTAGCGGAACCCGAAAACCCACCACCCTTTGTCGTAAGTCGAGGAATCTGCAGCCCACACGCTCGCAGAACCGTCTGAGCCTCTGATTCAGACCCTCCACTCGACTCTGAACCAAAGGTCCGCAGTCAGTCCTGTCGACAATGCTGCAGATGGTGAGCTCCGCTTTCATCTTGCAAGCAAGACTGGCAGTCTTTACCACTTCTGATAGCCGCTCAAAACCAGAGAGGATCTCTTCCGATCCAAAGCGACACACATCATTGGTCCCGACATGAGCCACCACCTGCAGCTGGCTGCACCCTGTGCTCTTTATGGCATCCGGAAGGAGCCGTTCCACATCTGGAATGACTCCCCCCGGTGTGCACACGGAGTGCACATTGGAATTCTTCCCCTCCCTAGTAGCCATTTTCGTAAGGGGCTCCATTACCCGCCTAACGTTGGAGCTCCCATCTACCAACAAACCCACCCTCTGTGAGTGCCCGGATCTTGAAGGCAAAGGGGCGAGTACAGGACAAGCGACACCATCTGCGTCAGGATCATCCCCTGCCACAGACAGCGCCTCGAATCTGTTGGCAAGACTAACCGGGGAGGCCTCCACTTCGGTCCCCCGGGAAGTCTTACGCCGCCTGACACGCGCTGAGGGGACCTCCCAATCCACCACGGATTGGGGGGCTACCTCCTAGCGGGCAGTGAGCGGGCTGGCCACAGCCGCAGGCCGATCGGAGGGCACAACAGACGCACAGGGCGTCTGCTGCACCCCCGCGAGCGGCCCACAACAGCGACGCCCACCCCCCGCAGTCTCAAGCGTAGCCAACGCCGCCTGAAGCTGCGAACGAAGAGTCACCAACTCTGCCTCCATCCGTTCGCAGCAGTCACAGTTCCTAGCCATTCTAAAAACCTATGTTTCTTCCAAGTAAGTACGTCTGAGGACACAGAAGTTTGATAAACAGTGAGCTTTGAAAAATATAAACCTAACGCTGAACTGTTTATTAACGGCGAATCTGAAAAATATATACGCGAGCTAATAAATCAAAAAATGAACTACTGAACTGACAACTAAACGCGATTCTTAATAAATAAATACGCGAGCACACTAAAGTATAAAGAGCTGCAAAAGAAATCACACACGAAATGAAAATGAGTCGCTTCTATTAAGAAGCCGGTTACCGTACAATGTAGAGCTGCTGCTGGTCACGTGTGCACTGGCCGCCGGTAACTGAGCAACTGTATTGTTAGGACAAAGCAATTGGCCAGACGTCATTGTACCTGGGTTGGTATGGACGCCCAGATAGAGAGCATGACGTCACAGTGTACAGTTTGTGCGGAGCATCAGGCGGCTCCTCCGCAACGTTTCTCAGACTGGCCACGCCCCAGGGGACATTGCCTTTGCCGGACCTTTCTGTAATACGCGATGGTTAATCGTTGTAGACGCTTTCAGCAAGTTTCTTTTTGTGATTACCATGAACTCAACGACGGCGTCTAGTACAATCAGTGCCTTAACACCAGTGTTTTGCATCGAAAGTTTGACTGAAACTATAGTCAGTGACAATGGACCTCAGTTTGTTAGTGCGGAATTTCAACAGTTTTGTCGTGTGAATGGCATTCAGCATATCACCACCGCACCTTTTCACCCTCAGTCCAATGGTGAAACAGAACGTTTCGTTCGAACATTCAAGTCTCACATGGAAAAGATGAAAGGTCAGCACTCCAGGCAGCAAGCTCTTCAAATTTTCCTGTCTACGTATCGGTGCATGCCACGTGACGGCCCGTCTCCTGCCGAGCTGCTACACGGCCGCCGTCACCGCACTCTCCTTCACCTGCTGCAGCCTCCCAAGCACTGAGTCGGTTCGTATGGCGCTACGCGTTTTCAGGTTTCTACGCCGGTGCTGTACAGGGTGTTTGCTGGTATGAAGAAGACATGGTTGCCAGGCACCATTCAGCGCGTGCTCGGTCGCAATATGTATGTTGTACGTTCTTCCACAGGGTCGGAGCTGCGGCGCCACGCAAACCAATTGCGCTTGCACAGGCCGCGCGATCCTGTCTCGGGTTTCTTGATTCCAGACCCAGTTCACCGCCAGGGAGCACAGCCACATCGTTCGCCGCCGGGCCCAGCGTTCCCGGACTACGAGATCGTCCCGATGGATGTCGACGCGTCTCCTACGCAGTCGGCCCCTCCGCCTCCGTCGCCGCCCCAGCTGCCAGCGTCAACGAGAGGGACTCCGGGACCGTGCGTGCCCCCGCCGCCTGGGCCACGCACCTCAGAAGAAGATGACCTGCTCTCTCTGGGCGGAGGCGTGCGCCCTTTCCCTGGTTTTGGTGGGTTTCCCGGGGGATAGCAAGTATACCAGGGCACGGACGGCGTCTCGGTCCCAGCCTCAGCTACGACGCCCGTCCCACCAGTAACGCCCCCGCCCAGGCCCTCATCCCAGTGCCGTCGTCGTGGCCCTCAGCCCTACGCCACGACGACGCGGCGGTTTGGGGGGGGAGGGGTATGGTGTCGCACAAGTCTAAAGTGCGCACCACCTACTTTCGCCGCGCGCCGCCATGCACGCACGGCGCGGCGTTCTTATGACGTCATCCACGAGCGTCCTCTGCTACAACTCCTCTCGTGGCCACCACTGAACGACATCGTTCACTTAGGACTGAGATAGGAACCAGTTAACACTTCGGAATCAGATAGGCACCAGTGAAGACTTGGCTACCGGACAGGCACTAAGCAGGCCTCTAGCTCAACTATGTGTCAGCATTCTGCAGTACTGAGCTATGTAAAAGTTAAGTATTACTAAGTCTCTAAGAAATATATATCTCGTTCTAATTTACTGTAGTGTTTCTAGTTTCTGCTGTCCCACTGGCTGGTCACCTCCTACCTGCACAAGCGTGCATCCTTTATTCCTGTGTCGGTCGAGACACAAAAGTTTTGTGAGTAGTATGATTATAGTTCAGAGAGCACATAAGTAAAAAAGAAGTACTAGCATGACATGGTGAGGAATGTCAGCTGTTTCGATAAATTTCTGCAATAGCATCTAGGGTGTACTCTGCTAACACTCGGAAACAGCATTTTGGAAACAGACAGCCAAAAATGGCCGCACTACTCCGACTGCCGGCGTGGCGCAACGGTTAGCATCACCGATTAAGGTGCTGCAGGTCGCTGGTTAAATCCCGTTCACAGGCAAAAAAAAATTTTTTTTTGTAATTATCATTTCCAGAATGAACTACATGTTTCTCATGTTAACTATTCTTCTAATTTATGGTACATTCTGTCTGTGTGTAAACAAAAAAATGTTCAAATGTTTGTATAGTCTATGGGACTTAACTACGGGGTCATCAGTCCCTAAACTTACAAACTACTTATGAACTAACTAAGACTAAGGACGGCACAAATATCCATGCCCGAGGGGGGATTCAAACCCCCGACCGTAATGGCCGTGCAGACCGTGACTGAAGCGCCTCAGTCCCCTCGGCCACCGCGGCCGGCTGTGTGTAAACAGCAGAGCACTCTGCCCGAGAGGCAGTCAGTGCTGCGTGTATGTTTCAGTTCGCTATAAACCTGCTTTCCGTATAAGTGCTGTGTTCAGTTGAGAACCCTGTCTTCGAAGTCAAGCCTGCTTCCATTTCAACAAATATATGTGATACGGAAGAATATTAATAGTTTTGCTGCTTGTGTAGCTGTTATCTTGGGTTCCTGCTTAATGCTCATTGTGAAATTACCATATATTGGGAAATAAATGGTGAAATAGGTGTGACAAGTGTGGTGTCGCACAAGTACAAAGTGCGCGCCACCTACTTTCGCCGCGCGCCGCCATGCACGCACGGCGCGGCGATCTCACGACGACAGCCACGAGCGCCCTCTGCTGGAACGCCGCTCGTGGCCACCACTGAAGAACACCGGCCACTTCGGACTGAGAGAGCAACGAGTAAACACTTCGGACTGAGATAGCAACGAGTTAGGACCTTCTTAATCCGATAGGCACGAGTGAAGACTTTGCTATTGTGCAGGCACTAGGCAGGCCTCTAACAACTATGTATCAACATTCTGCCGTACTCTGTAAAAGTTAAGTATTGTTACCTTCTGTGCAATATATATATCTTTCTAATTTACTCGAGTGTTTATAGTTTCTGGCTGCTCCCCTCCACCGACACCTACGACGAGGCTGGGACACAAAAGCGGTGACGAAGTTGGGACACAAAAGTGGCGACGAGGAGTGATAGAACCTTGGACCAGCCCGCTTGCAGCAGCCAGACAGCAGCAGTCGGAGCACGCAAAAATTGCTCCCGCCCACCCACCCTTATTATAAGATTTTTGGGGGAACATATTTTGTTACGTGTTTTGTGGACTTTTTTGTTGCAGAGCGTCCTCTTTCATATTGCATTTGTGTTTTGTACTAAGTTACTTGTATACGCGGCGCCGTATCGGTCAGCATGGCCACTACCCCGAACCCAAACTTAATGGAAATTATTCAGTTACAGACGGCGCAAATTACCCAGCTTCTCCAGGCCGTGTCGCAGTTGACGACACAGGCTGCTCACCAACAACAACAGTCGTCACATCAGCAGCCCACACCTGCCGCCGCACCGCTTCCGACGTTCCGCCAGTACAACGAACGTGAGGAAGAATGGAGCGACTATTTCGCACAGTTTCAAGAACTCGTCGCGGCTCATCAAATTACAGGTCAGAGAGTGAAGAACCTTTTCTTATCGATTGTGGGCCCCCAGACTTTCGTACTATTGCAAAAACTTTTCCCTCTCGCATCTCCTCGTGATGTAGACTTTGAACAAATTGTAGATGCACTGAATGCTCATTATGAGAGAAAAGTTCTTGTAGCCGCTGCACGATACCGATTTTTCAGACTTAAAAAATTACCGCAGCAGTCACACCAAGAGTGGATTACGGAATTGAAGGGCTTAACCCGCCAATGTAAATTTACTTGCTCTTGTGGACTTTCGTATAGTGACGTGATGTTGAGGGATGCGATTACGCAGAACATTCAGGACCCCAGAATTAGAGCAGCAATTCTGAAACAGTCTGACCCCTCCTTAGACAGTGTACTGCAGCTTATAGAAGCGCATGATACTTTTGACTTAGCTGATGTAGAAATGCAAAGCCACAGTGTAAATTCAGTGCGCCGCAACGGACGCTTTCCTAGCCGTAGTTCTCAGTATAGCACTAGTGCTTCTTATTTTTCTACCGGCCGTGCTGAACAGACAGTGAACAGTAGCCAGAGTAAAAGTGCGACGCAAAGGTCGCCCCGTAGTGTTAGACACAGTAATTTGAATAACGGGCGCCAACGCTCATTTCAGAAAAATGTACGTAAATCTTGCCCCCAGTGTGTGTCTCGCCACAAGCGTGCTCATTGCCCTAATCGCAACGCAACCTGTTATCAATGTGGCAAATCGGGACATGTGCAGTCTGTGTGTATGCAAATTAAAAACTCAAAGAACAGTAACGTTAGAAACAGTGCTTCGCATAGTGCGAGAGCAGTGCATACAGTCAATGTCATAGACGCTGTGGAGTTTAACAGTGCTTTAGTTGGTTCTCCATTGCAAGAAAGTAGTTCTGCTTTTTTTTTTTTTTTTTTTTTTTTTTTTTTTTTTTTTTTTTTTTTTTTTTTTTTTTAGGGTCTTCTCAGAAGTGCTGCCTTCTTTGAAAGCTGGACTTCATGTGTGCCAAGTCAACTGATCACTTTAACAGCAGTTCTACGTTAGCAGGACTTTTGAGCAGTCGCTCTTTTGCCCTACTCAGATGGTGGTCACCTTTATTATCTGAGGTCCCGCACCTGCTATTATGGTGGATCTTCAATAATTGCACGTGGAACTCTCACACGATGCCATCTCGCGGGGTGTACTGTGCCCGTATATTCTAGGTGCCTAGTGGTCGGTCGCAGGATTTCTACTTTGCTTAGTAAGTTCCTTGTGTGCTTGATTATGAAGTCTTGCACAGTGTCCATATGGAGCTCGTCATGCAACTCTCTCGTTCTGGCCCATCTAGGGGCTCGTAGAATGAGTCGGAGGCACTTGTTTTGCAGTACTTGTAACATTTTTATATTGGTGGGACATGCCGTTCCCCAAGACGAGCATCCGTGTGTCATGGCAGGGAGGACCGTGGATTTGTATAAACGAACTTTGGTCTGTGTGGCCATCTGGGTACTATACAATAACGGAAACAGTTTATGGATTAATTTAACCATTTTTTCTTTCTTAAGTAAAATGTGGTGTTTAAATGTTAACTTATTATCGAGCTGCACTCCGAGATATCGAACTTGCTGAGACCAAGGAATATTTGTATTGTTTATGTGGAGAGTATCGCGTAGATCAGGTCGTCGCCTGGTGAACATTACTGCCTTGGTTTTGTCGGCATTTATCTTGATCATATTTTGATGTGCCCAACTTTCAGTAAGCGTAAGCTGACGCTGGAGTCTGATGATGGCGGCGGTCAGACGCCGACTGCTAGCCAAGAATGCAGTGTCATCTGCGAACTGAGCAATTGTGACTTGGCGGACGGTCGGTAGGTCGTTAACATATAGGATAAACAGTGTCGGCGATAAAACAGAACCTTGTGGTATGCCTTCCTGGAGCGTTCGAATACCAGACCGTTGATTTTCCAGCCGTACAAAGAATCGTCTGTCTGTTAGGAAATTGTCCACTAGTTTGATCAGGTGTAGTGGGATTAATCCAATATTATGCAGTTTAACTATTAAGTTAGCCCTCCAGACTTTGTCATACGCAGTCTCAATGTCTAAAAACGCTGCAGCTGTGTAATACGCCCGGTTCATATTATACGACAGAAACTCCGTAACTCGCAACAGTTGGAGTTCGGCTGAAAGGTGGGGTTGGAAAGCGTATTGATCTGGTCTTATTACATCGTGTTCTCGTAAAGGAATTCTGAGTCGGTGAAGGATGATCCTTTCAAAGATCTTGGACATAGTCGGTAACAAGCTTATGGGTCTATGATTGCCAGGTTGTCGTGGGTCCTTTTCAGGTTTTGGTATAGGCGCAATTCGTGACGTCTTCCAGTCAGTGGGGAAATAAGACAGTAACAGACAGCTATTTAGGATTCTTGTCAAAAGAACAAGTGGCTTCCTAGGAAGGTGTTTCAAGTGGACGTTGGATATGCCGTCTGGTCCTGCAGCTGAATGCGTTCCCAAGTTTCTGATAATTTTACGGATTTCTGTCGGTGTTGTCAACTGTGGTTGCGTGTCATCTCTTGCTCGTCGTATGACCTGAAGTTGCCGTTCTACGTCTCGAATGTGTCGACATGGTATATCGAAGTCATCAGCCCGTAATGTATTTTGGTGCTCATAGGTTTCTGCAAACAGTTCTGCCTTCAGAAAGGGATCGAAGACTAATCCTGCTGGTCCAAGTAAAGCTGTTTTTGGCGCTTTAGGGGTTTTCATCGCTTTAAGGAGGTTCCAGTCCTTACGTTCATGGAGCAGAAAAGACTCCATTCGATCTTCCCACATTTCTTGTCGCCACTCTACGGCCCTCCTATGTAGTTCCCGGGTAAGTCTACGCAGTTCGCGTTTGTCTGCCGGATTTCTGAATCTTGTCCACCTCTTTCTAACCCTATTTTTCAGCGATTTTAGATCTTGGATGAGAGGAGAAAATTCATCCGTGGGCCTCCTTTCAAACTGGACCGAGACTGTAGCATGTTTATATGCGTCTTTTATGTGTCTGGACAATTCATTGATAGAGTTATCAATAAAAGCGGTGGATGAGACATCGGCTGTGGGGCGTATATGTCTCTGTAAATAATGTGCATATTGGTCCCAGTTCGTGATATACTTCAAGGGAGGTCTCGGAGGTTCAATAGCCTTGTTTAAGTGACCAATCACAGGGTTATGATCTGAGGTGAGATCATTTATCGTGACTAAGTTCGGATTAAACTTCAAGTTCTTAAGTATAGTGATGTCCAGCACATCCGGTCTGTGGTTCCGGTTCCTTGGAATGTGTGTAACATCGACGGGTCCGTAGGTTATTGCTTGCAAGCGCTCTTCTAAATTGTAGAGTTGTTGGCCCTTAGGATTATTTGCGCGAGAATTCCACGCAAAATACTTTGCATTGAGATCCCCGCATAAAATAATTTTGTCAAAACTATCGAAAATGGTGAGAAGATCCTCTTCGTCCATAGGATCAGCTGGACGAATGTAACCAGCCACCAGCGTGACATTTCCATACTGCGTGTTTATGGTGACTGCAGTGGCTTCGAGTGTGTTAAGCGGCGGTAAAGTTTCGACTGAATGTGGAATGAAGTCACGTAAATATATAGCGGTGCCTCCCCCTCGCCTTCCCTGTCGGTCTGTCCGATACCCCACCATGTTCGGAATTTTGAAGGTCTGTGTTCGTCGTAAATGTGTTTCTGTCAGAAATAAGATGTCCACTTTGTGGCGGGTTAGAAAGTCACAGAGTTCTGTTTTCTTATTTTTGACTCCTTCGGCGTTAAAATTACAAAATGTTAAGTCGCAGGTCCTGTGGATCCTCGCAGCCATTACGGAGCAAAGATTTGCATTACGCCGTCCACCAGGACCATTATTTTGGATAAGATGTCAGGTGCTGTGTTGAATTGACGGAAAGTATTTGTTATGACTGCAAAGATGTTTCGTTGACGAAGATTTGAAAAGAATGAGTGAATGCCTCTCACAGTCTCAAGTATTTCAGCAAAATCAGATGTTGGTTGGCCTTGAGTGGCATCTGATGTGTTCGCGGCGGTATGTTGTGCGCCAGGGATCTTCCAAGGATTCTTTTTTCGCAAGACCGGGAACTCTTGTGGATTCTGGATGTTAACCGATGTTTGGGGTTGAGTCGTTTGTCGTCTCGATTGAAAAGACTGGGCTTGTGCTGTGTATATGCGCAATGCTTCTTGAAATTTTTCACACCCTCTCCAAGAAGCAGCGTGATCCTTGTTACAATTAACACACGTCGGTTTATGGCCGCGAGGTTTATCGCAGTCTTTCGATAGGTGGTGTCCTGGACATCTTACGCAACGAGCTGGCAGGGTGCAATAATTGGCCGTGTGGAAAAACCTCTGGCACCTTTTACACTGCGGAGGTCCATCTTTATTCCTGTACGTTTCAACAGTGACTCTCGTATCGAGGATGTGTTTAATGTCATATATAGACTCACTTTCTGGTCCTGGCGGTAAGGAGACGCAGTAGACAGGTTGTGGGATCAATTTCTGTGTGGCGTCATCCCGTGATTTGAACTGAAACACAGTCGCATTGTGAAATCCCAGTTGTCGTAATTCACTTTCTACATCTGTGTCCGGCACTTCCGCCGGCAGATATTTTATGACGACTTTTAACACTTTGTCTTTTGGATTCTGATGGGTATAGAACGGTATATGATGTGCATGGAAAAATTGTAAAGCGGCTCTGTGGTCTTCTATTGAGGCAAAATGATATTTAATGGAATCACCTTTATAGATTGCTTGTACTGGGCCCGTAATGTGTTTCTTAAGTTCTGTATTGAGCATCAGGTATTTTCCAGTGTATTGAATGGTTACGGGTGGGACTTTCAACGGCTTCTCCTTTGGCTGAGCCACAGCAGATGTGGTTGCGCCCTGATTTGTCGTGGTAGTCGGTGTAGGTGCAGCCTCCTGATTGTCTGTATCTGCGCTCAAAGGAGCAAATTTGTTTGATGTAGTTACTACAGACTGTTTCTTAAGTGTTGCTGTGGGTAGCTGTGCATGTTTGCGCTTAGTCCCGGACTTCACTTGTTGAAAACCTTGATTTGTGTCGTGTTCGTCAAGGTCCATGTCCTCAGGGCGGTTTTTCCCGTCCTGGGGGTCCTCTTCAGATGAGTCATCTGTGAGCCAGGGAAGCCCACATTGGGCTGCAAGTTCCATTGCTCTTAGGTCGCGGGCTCTGCGGTCCTTATTGGTAATGACCGAGTCCGTCTCTTGAACATGGTTGGTACTCGTTGCGGCTGGGTAGGGTATGTTGTCTAGCTGTGAGGAATGTCGTCTGTGAGACGATTGTGACGATTGTCTATCCATGGAAGCGTCCCTGGTCGCAGATGCTGTTCTTGACCGTGAACCAGTCTTTTGCCTGGACACACAGGGGCTGCCCGTCCGTGGACGGGCACCTGATACGTCACCATCGGCTAAGCTCAGCCTACTGCTGCCGAGTCCAGCAGCGGGGTTGTTCATGCCGAGACGGCCATCGAAAGTAACTTCCGCGCTCGTTTGTGAACGCTCACCCCCAGAACCGGGGGTGGCGGAAACCGAAAACGAGTTCTGATCTATCGCTGAAACTGCGTACTACACAAGAATCAGCAATAACAAGTAACGTTGTTTCGATCGGGTAATAACTACTAAACTACAAACTACGAACTATCGATACAGACGCGATGTTTACACTTCAAACTGTGTTGTCGTTGAGTAGTTCTGCGCCTATGGCAAAACTATATAGTGCGCCACGTAGCAAGCGCCGACGAGCGCGTAAAACAGTGCAACGGAAACGGGTTCGGGACACGCAAAATGACTATGAACAGTGCATTCCTGTAGTGAACCTAGTGCCTTCTGCAACTTCTTATTGTAAAAGTGCCCAGTACTGTGTAGATAGTGCCAGTAGACTTGTTGTAGATACTGAAAGTAATTTTAGTGCAGTAGCCTCGCATTGCGCGGACGCCGATCCGGCGGTAGTGTCATCTAGTGACAGTGTTGTTAATCCCCTGCGTGCCGAGTCTGAGCCGCTTCCTTCAATACGCGGCCCGCGCAAGTGCAGCAAACAAACCGTAGCAGACGTTGCCCACATTCGCGCACCTGTCGAGCGCCGCAAGCAAAAACTGTTTGTGAATCTCTCCATAGAAAATAAGACTGTGCAATTTCAGCTTGATACTGGTTCCGCTGTTACCTTAATTAATAAAGATACTTATGAACTTCTGGGTTCTCCAAAATTGTCGCCGTCACAGCAAGTGTTAACGGCGTACACAGGTGAAAATATTCCCGTGCTAGGAACATGTAGCCTGCCTGCCTCTTTCCAAGGTGTAACAAAAACGGTTGCTTTTGTTGTTCTTCAGGCCAAATCGACACAGAACATTTTTGGACTAGATGCTTTTGACTTGTTTGGTTTATCAATTCAAAGAGATGTGCTTCAAATTTCGTCAATAGTGCCTCAGGATAAAATCAATGCATTGTGTGACAAATACAGTGACTTGTTTTCGCCGGAACTAGGTTGTGCAAAAGACTTCGTGGCACATGTGACTTTAAAAGAATCTGCAGTTCCAAAATTTCGTAAAGCTAGACCAGTGCCTATCGCATTGCGTGATACAGTTGCCGAAGAACTTAAACGTTGGCAAGATAGTGGGGTGATTTCTCCTGTTTCTGCGAGTCAGTGGGCCTCGCCTATAGTAATTATACCCAAGCCGTCAGGAAAACTTCGTCTCTGTGCGGACTTTAAATCAACAGTGAACAGTCAAACAATTGTCGACACTTATCCCCTGCCCAGACCTGAGGAACTGTTGGACAAATTAGGACAGTCTCGTTTCTTTTCTAAGATTGATTTAGCAGAGGCATACTTACAGATTCCACTTGATGACGAGTCAAAAAAGTTTTTCGTCATTAATACTCACATGGGCCTTTTTCAATTTCAACGCCTACCCTTTGGCAGTTCTTCCGCTCCCGCTATTTTTCAGCGTTTTTTGGAACAGCTGACAGTTTCTGTACCGTGTTGTTCGAACTATTTAGATGATATTGTGGTATCCGGTCGTACAGTTGAAGAACATTTAGCAAACCTGGAGTGCCTTTTCCAAGTTTTGACTGCAGCAGGTCTACGTTGCAATAAAGCAAAGTGTTCGTTTTTTCAAACTGAAATAGAGTACCTAGGCCATGTGATTAATGCCCAAGGAATTCATCCGTTACAGTCACATCTTAGAGCAATCAAAGACTTGCCTCCTCCTAAGAATGTGCATGAATTGCAAGCAGTAATGGGAAAGCTTAACTATTATTTCAGATTTATTCCCAATGCCTCTCAGATTGCAGCTCCACTGCATCACTTACGTAGGAAGAATGTTCCTTTTGTATGGTCTAAAGATTGTCAGGTTGCCTTTGACAAATTAAAGTCTGCACTACTCAGTGATGCATGTTTGATTCCCTTTGACCCACAGAAGCCTGTAGTGTTAGCAGTTGACGCCTCATCGTACGGTGTGGGCGCGGTTCTGTCACATCGTATTGGATGTCACGATCGTCCTATTGCCTTTGCATCCAAGCTACTGACGCCGACGCAACAGAATTACAGTCAGATAGAAAAGGAGGCCTTAGCAATCATTTACGGCGTCGCAAAGTTTCATCATTATCTCTATGGCAGAAAATTCTATTTGTTGACAGACCACAAGCCTCTCACGTCGTTGTTCTCACCCACAAAGCCGATTCCGCCACGTACGGCACAAAAGCTTCAGAGATGGTCCTTGATATTGCCTAATTATCAGTATGAGATTTTGTACCGACCTACCACTAAACATGCCAACGCGGACACACTTTCCCGACTTCCGGTTGGCCAGGATGTATCATTTGATTCTTCAGAAATGGCATGTTGTCAGATAGACTCCAGAGATGCTTCCGCTGTCGCAGATTTCCCTTTGAACTCTCGTCGGGTTGCACAGGAAACAGCTGCGGATGCAGACCTAAGTGTGGTAGCACGTTTTGTTCGCTTTGGTTGGCCTGCCAGAGCCAAAGACATTGATCGGCCTCTGGTTCGACGTTATTTTGCACAACGTCATGCATTATCTTTAAGTCAGGGTGTACTGTTGTTGCATACCGACAACGACCAAGCAAGAGTGATTGTTCCTCGTTCCCTGCAACGTGAAGTGTTACGCCTCCTGCATCAAGGACATTGGGGTATTGTTAGGACAAAGCAACTGGCCAGACGTCATTGTACCTGGGTTGGTATGGACGCTCAGATAGAGAACATGACGTCACAGTGTACTGTTTGTGCGGAGCATCAGGCGGCTCCTCCACAGCGTTTCTCAGACTGGCCACGCCCCAAGGGACCATGGCAACGTTTACACATTGACTTTGCCGGACCTTTCTGGAATACGCGATGGTTAATTGTTGTAGACGCTTTCAGCAAGTTTCCTTTTGTGATTGCCATGAACTCAACGACAGCTTCTAGTACAATCAGTGCCTTAACATCAGTGTTTTGCATCGAAGGCTTGCCTGAAACTATCGTCAGTGACAATGGACCTCAGTTTGTTAGTGCGGAATTTCAACAGTTTTGTCGTGTGAATGGCATTCAGCATATCACCACCGCACCTTTTCACCCTCAGTCCAATGGTGAAGCAGAACGTTTCGTCCGAACATTCAAGTCACACATGGAAAAGATGAAAGGTCAGCACTCCAGGCAGCAAGCTCTTCAAATTTTCCTGTCTACGTATCGGTGCATGCCACGTGACGGCCCGTCTCCTGCCGAGCTGCTACACGGCCGCCGTCACCGCACTCTCCTTCACCTGCTGCAGCCTCCCACGCACCGAGTCGGTTCGTATGGCGCTACGCGTTTTCAGGTTTCTACGCCGGTGCTGTACAGGGTGTTTGCTGGAAACAAGAAGACATGGTTGCCGGGCACCATTCAGCGCGTGCTCGGGCGCAATATGTTTGTTGTACGTTCTTCCACAGGGTCGGAGCTGCGGCGCCACGCAAACCAATTGCGCCTGCACAGGCCGCGCGATCCTGTCTCCGGTTTCTTGATTCCAGACCCAGTTCACCGCCAGGGAGCACAGCCACATCGTTCGTCCCCGGACTACGAGATCGTCCCCATGGAGGTCGACGCACCTCCGATGCAGTCGTCGCCGCCGCAGATGACAGCGTCACCGAGAGGGACTCCGGGACCGTGCGGGCCCCCCCAGCCTGGGCCACGCACCTCAGAAGAAGATGACCTGCTCCCTCTGGGCGGGGGCGGGCGCCCTTCCCCAGGTTTCGGCGGGTTCCCTGGAGGATCGCAAGGCGGATGCCGGGGCGCGGACGGCGTCTCGATCCCGGCCTCAGCTACGACGCCCGTCCCACCAGTAACGCCCCCGCTCAGGCCCTCCTCCCAGTGCCGTCGCCGTGGCCCTCAGCCCTACGCCACGACGGCGCGGCGGTTTGGGGGGGGAGGGGTGTGGTGTCGCACAAGTACAAAGTGCGCGCCACCTACTTTCGCCGCGCGCCGCCATGCACGCACGGCGCGGCGATCTCACGACGACAGCCACGAGCGCCCTCTGCTGGAACGCCGCTCGTGGCCACCACTGAAGAACACCGGCCACTTCGGACTGAGAGAGCAACGAGTAAACACTTCGGACTGAGATAGCAACGAGTTAGGACCTTCTTAATCCGATAGGCACGAGTGAAGACTTTGCTATTGTGCAGGCACTAGGCAGGCCTCTAACAACTATGTATCAACATTCTGCCGTACTCTGTAAAAGTTAAGTATTGTTACCTTCTGTGCAATTATATATCTTTCTAATTTACTCGAGTGTTTATAGTTTCTGGCTGCTCCCCTCCACCGACACCTACGACGAGGCTGGGACACAAAAGCGGCGACGAAGTTGGGACACAAAAACAAGGAATAACATTTATTTCGACCTTCATTTTCTAATCGCGTGGAAATATAAATAATGTAGAACATTGCAAATCATACTTGCATACATTCTTAAGAAATTCCAATAATGTCTGTAAATAAAAGATAAAAAAGAAACCGAAAGGAAACGCGGGGATTCGTACCTGCGTCCCTAATAGCGTCGGGATATGTCGCTGCCCATTACACCACAACGACGAGTGATGGTTCTGTTTTTTAACATAAATATATTAAAGGTTCTTCTTATTGCTGCATTTCAATATGATATATAAAAATAGGCACATCTCATTGTGTTACATTGTCAGTGCAGTGTCGCTTTTAAATGGTACTCTGCAACTTAAGCAGGAACCCAATAGGACAAATTCAGAGCAGCAAAACAGTTAACATATTATGCCGCAGAATGAACAACGGCGTCTACTGCATCGAGTCAAAGATATACCAGTACGGTGTTCTGTAATCCTATTGGTACTCGCTGTTTCGCACCGAGCTCTCCCTGAAGATAACTACAGCGAAGGGCTGTGGCCGCGGCGGTGGCTAGAAACCGGAACAGCCTGCCGGCGCGTTCTCTGTACTGAATAGCTTAATCATAATTTCAATATGCATATTATTGTGAACACAATCTTCTTGAAGAAGTAATTTATTTCAATTAAACTTCTTCTATACTGTATACAATGATTGCTACTTCGAAGGTGGTTACAGAAGTCCGTTGAAGCAGCCAGAGTGGTTCCTCAGTACGGCGTCGAACGGTCTTGGTGACTTCTTCCGTAGCGGGCTTCTTCTTCTTTTCGGAGTCTTCCACGAGACTACCGTTTGCTTGTTGGATGCGAGACTGGCTGGTCCCTAAAAGGCGATCGTCGGCCAATCGCGAGCCGGCGTAGTAGGACTTCGCAGGTTCTCAGCTACGCTGCGACCTCTGCAAGAGAACGTTCCAACTAGGCTCGAGAATACTCTTGTTTATTTACAGTCGCGTGTTTGTCGCGGTATAACGCCTGCTAGCGAACTGGCTGGCCCGCCGAGCTCGCGTTCATGGCGTGCTGCCTGCTGGTTAGGCGTAAGCTAGCAGCAAACGTATTTATACTCCGTTCACCGAAACGAGAGACGTACTGTAAACACACCGAGGCGCGTCACCAGGGGTGGACAAAACAGGGTCGTTCGATCAGTTTCACTGCATCTGTTTCAGGTGTAAGGTCGTTGTGTGTGTTGATAGATAGCAGTGATATTAGAAACCAATATTTAAAATTAATGTATTTTAATACTTACAAAAAATTTATTTTCTCCGAAAATTTCCCAAATCTGCATCTTTGCTTACCACAGCAAGCACTTTTCAAGTGTTGTAAAATTTCTTACGAAATACTTTTCTTCGTATCGCTTTTCATTCAGAGTCATAAATACGTTTGAAAGCTTTTGTCGTCTTTCCCTTTTTTTCCTATGGAGACTTCAAAGAGTGTGTGGCTTTCTATTGACTGTTTTCATAAACAAAATATAAGTATTGACTGTTCTAAACACAACAGTTGCGTTTTATACTCACTAGGAACCATGTGTTTCTCTAGAGAAACTTCGTCTTTGAATGCTTCTTGAAGGATGACATAATGAGGTTACTATTACGTGATACTAATGAGAGAGAGAAGAAGAGCCACATAATTATGAATGCTGAATGTTATTGTAAACACTAATACTTAATACTATTAAGCAACTGGTCCTTTAAGATGAAATTGACAGTCAACACCTATTATCACTTAGCAGTGACAAAACACACAACGACCTTACACCTGAAACGGATGCAGCGAAATTGGGCGAACGTCGCTGTTTTGTCCACCCCTGGTTACGCGCCTCAGTGTGTTTACAGCCCGTCTCTCGTTTCGGTGAACGGATTGTAGTGTATTTTGGTTTTTTTCCTTCCACGTAGTAAATTGTGCGAAACACCAGATTTTAAATTTTGTTTACTAACCACAGTGTCAAAGCTAGTCTCTCTTCTGGAGGAATGGCCAGTCTTTTCTTTGAATCATGTTGCTGATTGCATCCAAGAATTCTTGAAATGATATCTCATTGCAAATCATCAAATAACGTGGTAAAAAGACCTCGTCTGCATCTTTCTAAAACGCAATGGACGCACCCAGAATCTTCTATGTTTGTGTAGAAAGATACAAAAAAGCCAAGATCGCTGCACATCAATTTTTATGTACGACGACCCGTTTCGCTGAACTATGTCAGCATCATCTGGTCAAATAAAAATATTTTACAAGGCCATAATCTTGTAATGTCAATCCGTTGTTATATAACAATTTACAGTGCATAGGTGCACTATGTCATTATAATAAAACGTAATTATCACAGTGAGTGACAACAGCAAACGGAGTTTGCTATTGTCACTCACTTTGATAATTATGTTTTATTATAATGACATAGTGCACCTAAGCACTGTAAATGATACTATTTAGCAACTGATTGACATTACAAGATTATGGCCTTGTAAAGTATTTTATTTGACCAGATGATGCTGACATAGGTCAGCGAAACGGGTCGTCGTAAATAGAAATTGATGAGCAGCGATCTTGGTTTTTTTTTATATCTTTCTACATTATCATAATTGGATCGCCTCCTGGAACGTAAACCAACTTCTATGTTTGTGTTCATTCTTCCTCTGAATAGGAACCATAGCCGAAATCAAATCAGCTTCTTCCTCCACGTCCACTGCAGCACTGACAGATGTGTCTACAAGGCGAGCAGAGTTTGCAAAACGCAGGCCGCAAGAGGAGAAGCAGGTCCGTGAGGAGTCGCAGGGTGACTCACGTCACATTCCTCACGGAGTGCGTGGCACGGCGGGAATCGTCGCCAAGTCGGATCGCCGTTCCAAACCGCAGTTTGCTGCGGAACGTCAGCTTTGGCAGTGATGGCGAGTACTCATGTTGTGTGAATAGAAATAATTTCAGAAACGGCGTGTTAAATCGCTATGATGAAACTAAAAGCAGAAAATGTACATATCAAACGTTCAAAAGTTTGTAAATCTATCTGACTCAACTGCTTCTTTATTAGTCCGTAGCTTACAAACTACTTAAACTACGGTAAGCTAACCTAAGGACAACATAAACACCATTGTCCGAGGGGCAAATCGAGCCCCCGTCGGCGAACGGCCGCGCGCACCGCAACACGACGCCCCAATGCAGACGGCTAATCCGCCGCGGAAATATGTGCGTACATGAAAACAAGACTGTCATGAGAATTCGTTGTAACCAAGGAATTGATGATGAAAAATTCACGAACGATTTTAGATTAAAGCGTGATCAATTCCAAGAAGTGCATGCTCTAACCAAGAATGAAATTGAGAGTCAGGCATGGAACGCTTCAATGCCAATTGGGAGCGAATAGAAACTAGCTGTGTTTTTAATGTAAGCTATGAGTCATCCATATTGAATTACGTAATATAATATTACGATCAACGTGGACAGAGAGTAACAATTCAGCATTTATTGAAAAAATGTTCAAATGTTTGTAGAACTTATGAGGCTTAACTAAGGGTCACCAGTCCATAAACTTACAAACTACGTATGAACTAACGTATACTAAAGACAGCACAAACATCCATGCCCGAGGGGGGATTCGAACCCCCGACGGGGCATAGCGCCTCAATGCGCTCGGGCGCTCCGCCGCGGCTCAGCATTTATAGAAAAATCTTTATTGAATAAACATAACTATATTCAAACGATCAAAATGTTCTCTAATAACAAACAAAAATTGCCTCTCTACATCAAAATATAAATAGCGAAATTTTTACTAAAAGAGCTTCAGTTACCAGAGAAATGATTACACTACTGGCCACTAAAACTGCTACACCAAGAAGAAATGCAGATGATAAACGGGTATTCATTGGATCATTGGACAAATATATTACACTAGATCTGACATGTGATTACATTTTCACGCAATTTGCGTAGATCCTGAGAAATCAGTACCCAGAACAACCACCTATGGTCGTAATAACGGTCTTGATACGCCTGGGCATTGAGTCAAACAGAGCTTGGATGGCGTGTACTGGTACAGATGCCCATCCAGCTTCAACACGATACCGTAGTTCATCAATAGTAGTGACTGGCGTATTGTGATGAGCCAGTTGCTCGGCCACCATTGACCACACGTTTTCAGTTGGTGGGAGATCTGGACAATCTGCGTACCAGGGCAATAGTCGAATATTTTCCGTATGCAGAAAGGCCCGTACAGGACCTGCAACAGGCGGTCCTGCATTATCCTGCTGAAATATAGGGTTTTGCAGGGACCGAATGAAGGGTAGAGCCACATCTGAAATGTAACGGCCACTGTTCAAAGCGCCGTCGATGCGAACAAGAGGTGACCGAGACGTGTAACCCCATACCATCACGCCAGGTGATACGCCAGTATGGGAATGACGAATACACTCTTCCAATGTGCGTTCACCGCGAAGTCGCCCACGGATGCGACCATCATGATTCTGTAAACAGAACCTGGATACATCCGAAAAAAATGTTGTTTTGCCATTCGTGCACCTTGGTTCGTCTTTGCGTACACCATCGCAGACGCTCCTGTCGGTAATGCAGCGTCAAGGGTAACCGCAGCCATGGTCCCGAGCTGATAGTCCATGCTGCTGCAAACGTCGTCACACTGTTTGTGCAGATGGTTGTTGTCTTGTCTGTTGACTCAGGGATCGAGACGTGGCTGCATGGTCCGTTACAGCCATGCGGATAATATGCCTGTCATCTCGATTGCTAGTGATATGAGGTTGTTGGGATTCAGCACGGCACTACGTACTGCCCTCCTAAACCCACCATTCCATATTCTGCTAACAGGCATTGGATCGCGACGAACGATGCAACGCCTTTCGTATTTGTAGATGAGATGTTTGTTCCCTTTGAGAATATGATGCGACATTATCCGAAACAAAGCACCACTGACATTACTATGAAAAGAAAGTGATCAAATATTGACTGCCCACAGCACGTCAAACGGTTGAGTGCACTTTGGGTATACCTGCTTCGCGTTTTCGAGTTTTTCGAGCACCATTTGATATAAAAGTAGATAGTGTTGTCAATGTTGTGAAGACAGCTTGTGTGTTGCACAACTCTTTGATGATTCTTAAAGGAAAATAAATGCAGACTAGACTGTGGAGGATCTGTCAAAGGGTGAGATATGACATTGTTACGGTCAAATGTAAGCCGAAGTTCACAGAAAGCTTTCACAATACCACCGAACTTTAATGCATATTTCAGACTGCAGGAATGGTTCCTCGGCAAATTACGTGAAATAATTGGTAACATTGACGTCATGCTTCTATTTTTATGAAATAACACATTGGTAAATGTTAATTGTAATAAAAGTCTTTACGTTGGGATGAATATTAATTAAAATTTTAAATTGTTTTAATCGAAAAATGTTATTATTATAAGTCGTCCCTTACATCCTGCAAGTTCTCCCACCTCACACTAACATCAACCCTTCCCAAACCTGCCCCATGGACATGCCTTCCGTACTGTTAGACTCACTACAAGTGAGCCACATAAATAAACCTACTGTTCCAGTTTAATGTTCAATGTTCAAATGTTTGTATAGTCTATGGGACTTAACTACGGGGTCATCAGTCCCTAAACTTACAAACTACTTATGAACTACTTACAAACTAGGACGGCACAAATATTCATGCCCGAGGGGGGATTCGAACCCCCGACCGTAGTGGCCGTGCAGACCGTGACTGGAGCGCCTCAGTCTCCTCGGCCACCGCGGCCGGCCCAGTTTAATGAATGTAGAGAAATGTACTCGGATGACAGTTTTCATTCTGTATTGATATCAGGGTTGTGGTTAAATTGATTTACAGAGAAGACTCGATTATCCGGACCTAAGTTATACGGATTCGCGATTATCCGGATTTATATATCGTATGGTATAAAGTCAGCTACATATAATACTTTAGTAAGATACACTAGTGTCTAATTAATAAGATAAAACATATCTCTGTCACAGAGTCAAGTCCAACTTCTTTAACCGCTGGACAGCTTCCTGACTGACTATATGGAGTTCGGTCATCCCGCCTGAGAATGATCGTAATGGGCAATTACTAAGTATGTGGGTCATCGTTTGTATGTCTGCTCCACAGTCACATGACTGGTCGTCTGTCTGTTCCCATTTGAATTTCCAATAGTTACAGCGACTAACACCATTTCGGAAGCAGTTGATCAAAGACCATTCTCTCCCGGGAAGGTCCATTCCTTGGAGCTGCTTAGAGGGATCGTCTATCCAGATGCTGTTTTTTCCATTAAACGAATCCCAAGTTCTTGCCCAGTTTGATTTTGGCGAGAAGCCACTCTCATGTAGTTGCACAGCTGTTTTAAGAGGTGGTTTACGTTATTTCAGCCTACTTACCTGTGGTGGAAGGTCTTGCAGGATAGGAAACTCAGGAGTGGACAAGATATTATAATACTCTCTCATTAAGTCTTCCTTCCGCCTTAGATCAGGAGGAACGATGTTGCATAATACTGGGAGCCATTTAAGTGGTGTAGCCTTCAGAGTGCCACTGATCAATCTCATTGCTCTATTTAATTGTTCATCAATGTCTCTCACATGAGCACTGTTGAGCCAGAGAGGAGAACAGTATTCAGCTGCAGAGTAAATTAGGGATTGTTAACCGCCAGTGAATAATTTTTGGTCCGTGCGTGTACGACGTCTGGAGCTGGTACTACCGTTCTGTGCCCCCACATAATTTCTGTCCGGTGGCCGAGGGGACTAAGGCGCTTCAGCCACGGTCTGCACGGTCACTACGGTCGGGGGTTCGAATCCCCCCTCGGGCATGGATATTTGTGCCGTCATAGTTCGTAAGTAGTTCATAAGTAGTTTGTAAGTTTAGGGACTGATGACCCCGTAGTTAAGTCCCATAAGACTTACAAACATTTGAACATTTTTTAATTTCTGTCCCACTTGTGTTATTGTTTGAGTTACGACAGCGAGCTTTTCTTTGTTGTGCGGCTTGGACAGCGAGTATTTCACTATTACCTGAGTAACACAGTTGCCGCAGTGAATACACCGGTTCCCGATAGATCACCGGAGTTAAGGCTTGGCTAACACTTGGATGGGTAACCATCCGCCGAGCGCTGTTGGCATGCAGGGTGCACTCAGACTGTTGTAAGGCCAACTGAACTACTTGATGGAGGAGCAGCGGCTCCGGTCACCAAGACTGACATAACGGCCGGGAGTGCGGGGCGCTGACCACGCCCCCCTCCACACCGCATCCGTGACTGCTTCGGGCGGAGGATGACACGGCGGCCGGTCGGTAACTATTAGGCCTTCGAGGCCTGTGTGGGACAGAGTTTAGAGTTTTACTTGCCAATCGCTAAGCCGATTCACCGTCTCTGGCGTGTGATGAAAAATAAGAAAGCGCAATTTTTTGTTTTGTTGCATTGAATAAATACCTAATATTATTTATTAACCATAGGGAGATAACTGTATCGCAACGCACCTTAAAGACATAATCCTAGAGTAAAATAACGCAAAACTACACTCCTGGCCATTAAAATTGTTACACTACGAAGATGACATGCTACGGACGCGAAATTTAACCATCAGGAAGAACATGCTGTGATATGCGAATGATAGGTTTTCAGAGCATTCACACTCGTGAGATAATGACGCACGATATAAATAACTTAATATTTGATGAAAAAAAAAAAATAAATTCCAACACCCCTACTGGCGATATAATCGCAACTATCAATAATCTGAATCGTTTGGTTATACTGCCATATGGACAGAGTGTGAGTCCAGTTGGATCATCACTTTATGGGACTGAAAATTCATTTTCTTCGGGTGTCGCAATGTCCACACAATCGTACAGGTACAGCCACACCGCGATATGGCTCCAATGACAACCAAACTGAATTACTGTGCCGCAACACAGCTGGATATCTTAACACTTTCAACGTTAATTACTGATGTTATTTTCGCCTCTTGTCTTGTTTTGTAATCTTCTCTTATTACTGTTTACTTAAAATCGTTCTATTCCGTTTTTACTGTATTACTTTTGAAACACACACAAGGAAGGAAAAATTGCATGAAGGTTAAAAAAATGTTCAAATGTTTGTAGAGATTATGGGACTTAACTACGGGGTCATCAGTCCCTAAACTTACAAACTACTTATGTACAACTAATAGTAAGGACGGCACAAATATTCATACCCGAGGGGGGATTCGAACCCCCGACCGTAGTGGCCGTGCAGAGCGTGACTGGCACGCCGCAGACAGCTCTTTTTTCACTACACCACTTTTATTTATTTATTTATTTGTTTCTACCGCTATTGTCAGGAGGTGCTGTGTTTTTCTGATTCATTGTGGAAAAAATAACTGAAAATCTTCTTCTTCTGAGAGACGAAGAACCAAAATAATCACGATTGTGCCAATCTGCTTCTTGCAACATAACGTAGAACGCATTCTCTTCTATAGACATGAAGAAGCGACATCAGGAAAATAAGAAGTACATTACACATAGACTTCAGTCCCACAATGCTGTGCGAAATTCAACACTAACAGAAAATTGAAAAGAAAGATAATAATTCTAAACAACGTCATATTTCCGAACGCTTCCTCCGACGTGAGCAGTGAGAACCTGCGTTTTGGAATTGCACTGTTAATCTTTCTTAATTGTTTTCATTAGTACAGAAATGATAGTACGACATCTCAGCGTACTTAACAGTCCTGTTATACACAATGAAACTGAAATCACATGTAATCAACTTGCAGGACACAATAAACATTATCCTCTTTGCATTTCTTTGTTCATTAATTAATTTTTCGAGCTTTTGTTGTCGTTTTCTTTTCGTTCCCATTACCCGCCATGTCAAGGCGTTATGCAGATTACATTATATCTGCCCTAATAAGTCAATAAAGCAACATACAAATTCTAGCAGAAGTCATATGACAACGAAGTCGCAATTGTTTCTTACAATTTCCAATCCAGGGATGTGTTTATAAATCCAGGTAGTCAGTCATATATCTACAAAAATCAGTGAATGAATGACACGTCCAGAGATACATAAGGAAGCGTTTCGTGGTGGAATATGAATTTCACTGTGGTAACACATCGTCTATTACTGTCACTTCACATATGATTGCATTCGTCGATCAGTCGCAACATATTCCGTGCAACATTCTAAATATTGATAAATTTAGGACCGCTAGTGTTATACATGGGTTTATGTCCCGTCCCTGAGCGGATCATAAAAACATAGCACAAGACGATGTATAAAAATAAAACCACTTAGTACTTTTAAATTATGGTAATCTATACTAGTAATATATCTGTAAATGTAGGCCTGTCGCTGTTCCCTCCAATATTCAAAACTACTGGACGAATCTTCATGCGGTTTTCACAGGAAAAATTAGAAAAGTTTGGGTCAACATATAGGTATAATTTTATCAAAATCGGATGTCGTGAAAAAAAAAAAGATATCGTAATTTTAAGTGTTTTCAGTAACCATCGCGTCTGTTTGTTCTACTATTAAAAACCTCTTATCTCAAAAACTAATTCACGAATTTGCATGGGGTTTTCACAGGTAACTTGAGCGTAACTCTGGACAACATATAGACTTCATTTTATAAAAATCAGATCACGGAAAAAAAGAATATCGTAATTTGAAATATTTTATCAACTACCGTCATGTCTGTCTGTCTCTTTGAACACGTCTATCTCCTAAACTACTTTACGAATTTTCATGGGGTTTTCACATGTAACTTGAGCATATCGCGCGGTTACATAAAGGCTTCAATAATTAAAAAAGGATCAGAGAAAATAAAGATATCATAATTTAACTATTTGCTTAAAAGTCATCATATATGTCTATTTGTTGAAGGTAATCTCCTAAAGTACTACACGAACTTTCATGGGTTTCTACAGGTAAATTGAGAATAGATTGGAGGGTAACATAGGCTTAGTTTTATCACAATCGGATCAAAGGAAGGAAAGATATCGTAATTTGAAATTTTATATGTATGCTATGCATAGAAGTATGGTGTTAAACAGCAAATCTCCAAGAGTACTACACGAACTTTCATGGGGTTTCAAAGGCCAACTGCGAGTACCTTGGGGCATCATATAAGCTTCATTTCATCAAAATCGGATCAGGGGAAGAAAAGATATCGCAATTTATAGTTTCTGATGTATGCTACGCATGAAATGCAGCGTAGTATAGCAAGGACCAGATAGAGGCGCTGTTACTGACATAGTACACCAGATAACTAATAGATGGCGATGCTGTATTATTTATTCTCATAACTTAAGTGCAATACACCGAAAAGAGGGCTATGAGTTTCTTTATGGCAGCGGTGTAGTGTACTGATGTTGGTAACAGCCATTGAATCCTTTTTGAAAAATCAGTCACATACAATGAGGGGTATAATTCTTAGTGTTGATAATGAAATAATTAATGTTGTACCAATCAGTAAATTAATGATCCCCCTAAAGCGAATATTTCGTTGCCAACGTTAACATACTAATCCACTGCCACTGAAAGTAAAATTTAACCCAAGTACTTCGTAAAAAATATTTTTTTACTATCTGTATCCCGCATGCCTTGCAATGCCATGGAAATAAAACAAGTGCTTCCTTCCATGGGTATCATTTGAATTGAAAACATAACGATGTTCCTTCGCGTCTATCGATGCTCTAATTTACATAAGAATTCTTTGCAAGGAAAATCGAATTTGTGTAGTTCCTTTTCTGTATCCTCATTACATTTTGAGTGCATTCTGTTTACGATTGCCTCGAAAACGCCATAGTGCAGGAAAGGACAAAGTGAGGTGACGTTAGTTACATAGTACACTAAATAACTAATTATGGGTTGCTGCTTTTTTGTCATTCACATAACTATGGTGTAATACACTACAAGAAGGGGTACAATTTTTCTTACGGCGGCGGCGTTGTATGCTGATGTTGGCAACGGCCGTTGAATGCTTTTTCAAAAATCAGTCGCGTAGAATGAGGCGAATAATTCTTTATGTTCACGATAAAATAAATAGTGTATGTTGTTCTAGTCAGTAAATTAATCATCCTCCTAAAGCGAATAGTTCGTTGCCAACGAAAGCTAACTAAACCTCTGCCACTGCAAGTAAAGCTTAGCCCAGGTACGACACAATTTTTTTTCTTCCTAGCTGCATCCCATATGCTTTGCAATGTCATGGAAAGAAAAGAAGTGCATCTTTCGACGGGTAGAACCATAGAGTAAAAATATCTGTGGAGTGACCAATGGATTCTGTGCAACTTCTGAACATTAAGATATTGAAACAAATCCACTCTTTCCACACATTTATTTGCTCCTACGATTGGTTTGTACCGCATTGGCTGCAAAGAATCCCCACCTCCTTTTAGCAGAGCAACCACGTAACAAGAAATAATATCTAAATAAATGTGTCACAGAAGCAACAAGAAAGTTGAGGAAGCGTCGCTAAAAGGGCCATATACACATAGTCATCCGTCTTAACCGAACAAAAAAGGTCCAAGATAAACTCATCGATTAATAGTTTTTTTCCCAATATCAGGTGAGGACAGAAAATTTATTCTGCGTATCTGATTGTTCACTCCAGAGATATTTCTGCTCTGTGTCTGCCACTAGAGATAACATACATACGCGAGCGACAAACTCATCGGAAACCTTCCCGCTTTCATAACTGTTCGGTACAATATTGTTATTAAAAATTGTAGTTACTTACTTTTGTGCGGACTACATTAAGATAGAGAAAGACGTCTTCTTTTGCAGAGACAACTGTACTTTGAGTTATAATACGATTTCTGAATATATAGTTCTATTATGCAAGATCGATTTCAACTTCGTGCTTTACGAAGTAATCACTGCAGGACGTGGGGACATCTATTAGATGAAAGAGTGGTCAAGACAATTCAAAAATGTTTGTATAGCTTATGGGACTTAACTATGGTGTCATCACTCCCTAAACATACAAACTACTTATGAACTAGCTAACAGCATGGACGGCACAAATATCCATGCCCGAGGGGGGATTCGAACCCCCGACCGTATTGGCCGTGTAGACCGTGACTGGCGCGCCGCAGTCCCCTCGGCCACCGCGGCCCGCCCAAGACAGTTCAATGGAAATACCATATTTAATGCGAAGTTCTATACAGACGATCAGCTGACGCCATTCCTTCAACGATTACCCACTTACTTTATCGCACATTGACACCACCATGACGTCTTATTTAAACAGACGCGAACTCTTTCAGTATTCGTCGACTTTTCAATAATATGGAGCACTGCAAACAGAATAACTACATTGTCCCCAGTGTCACTCTGAAACTTTCTAATACTTCAGCATACACTTACTGTGAGAGATAAAGAGTTTAGTCCTTCTCCATAGAACCAATACATGGCGCTGCTATTATTATTACTTTTTCTCATCTCAACGATGGAAGTGTTTTCAGAAGTTTACGCCAAACAGACTATTACACACCGCAGTCTTAACTTTATGAACACAACCTAACATTAATTTACATCGTTCCGGAGTACGGACTTAAGTTAATTTCACTTTTTGTATGGAAACCTTTGTGAACATTCATTATTTTCGACAATGACTTCTACTTAAATTTGACATCTTCATTAGAAGAACTGAGTTTAATGACAGCGAAATCTAACAAGGATTCTGTTTTTGCTGACCTAGGTCTGGAACCCTAAAAAATCATGATATACACAGGTCCATGTTTAAATACCGTTGCGAAGCACGGGCATATCAGCTAGTCTTGCATAAAATCGGCGAGACAATGCCACACGTAAAATTGTATAGTAAAAACAACTACTATTGTATACACAAGTCGTGTGTCAGCATGCTGACGGATATTCAAAATATACATGTTTGAGATGCAAGGCATTTGCAATGTAACCATCACCATTAAAAAATTTACAAATAAAAACAAACACAGGTAAAACTTGGTACATAAAACCATGAACATTTCAATTTCTCCAATTACTAATAGCGAGTACTAGGCGGTGAACTATATGTAGGCAATCATGTCCGATTTCACACACAAGAGCTGCACGAATAACGTTTGCGGTATCATATCCCAAACCACAAGACATACTTGGAAGGCGGGTTGGAGTCCCGTCACCGGAGATCCTCCTCCTCCGCCCAGTCTAACCGTTCCACGTCAGAAGGCCGCGATGACGCCCCCTCAACTTCCATGTACACGTCACCTGATAAATGGCTCGGTGCAGCAGTAGCGGCTACTGCCGTCGATGCCGACCCGGAAGGAAACGTTGGTGGGCGAGATCGTTTCTGATGTTGGTCTTCTGCCTTCCTCTTCACCGGAGCCAGAGTACTCTGAACACCCGAAGGCGGATTTGTCGTCATCTCGCTCTCCGCTTCTGATTCGTTTTTCAGGAGAAGTTCCTTCAACTGTCGAACAGTCGCCTCGCGTTGCTGTTTCGCATCCGTCGTCGTCTTTTGCTGTTCGCTACGCGAAGCCTGCCGCCTCTCCGTTACCTGCTGAGGGTCTAGATCGTTACCCTTCACGGTCTGCTGTGACTTCTTCGTCTTACGTTTCGAGGACGCAGAGTCCTTCTTTACTGACGACGGACTTCGGTCTTTCGCGGAATGAAGGCCCGACTCCGGTTTACGGGATCCGCTGGCACTGCGCGAACGGTTGGAGGAATTATCGGCCGGCCACTACGGTCGGGGGTTCGAATCCCCCCTCGGGCATGGATATTTGTGCCGTCTTTAGTATAAGGTAGTTCATAAGTAGTTTGTAAGTTTAGGGACTGATGACCCCGTAGTTAAGTCCCATAAGCTTAACAAACATTTGAACATTTTGAATTATCGGCGTCGGAGGCTGGGACCCGTCGCGGTTTCGGCATCTCGAGGACGGAATATGTGCCCTCATTATCATTTTGACACTTGTCACGTCGTTTTCAACTTGATATACATATGCACTAGACCACTTATCTTTGATGACTTCTATCACATCACCGTAAGGGGATAAAGGTCTTTTAATGGTATCATTTCTTATTTCAAAGGGCAAGTTGAAAACTCGCACTGTCCTTATACCGTAACCGTCACTTGAAATCTTTACATTTCACTTGAAATCTGTACCGTCAAAGTGTTTGAATTTCTTGATACCGTCATTGTAATTAACTAAAGCGTCACACATTTCGGAATTTTTCAATTTGAGGAACACGGAATTTAGGAAAGTGTCCAGTTGTACACCAATAACATCGTTTTCTTGTAATTGCATTTCATTTTTCATCCACAGATGTATGTCGTAAGCCGACGGCCTAACAACGGTGCTGTCGTACTGACATTGCACGTTGTTCTGTCTTTCTTCGGAGTTATCGAATTCCATACTCACATACACAGCCTCGAAGCAGCCGCCGCCGCCGCCGCCGCCGCCGCGAAGCACCGCTCGTCGCACACGTAAAGAAACAGCCCGCTGTCGCGGAGGTGTTGACAGGACGGCGGCCGGCCATAAAGTTTCCGTGGCGATTCCGCACACCTTGCCAGAAGTTATTTGAAGAGTCCTGGTGTGGCATTCAGTTGTAGTCTTTAAATGTTATTTTTATCAGAGCTTCGGAATACGCTGACTTGACCAGTTCAACTCAATCTCAGAGGGTGCTGCCTACATATCATTCCAGTGCTGTGCAGGTCTGCCATTGCAGTAGGGTGTGGGCGTAGCTTGTGCGGTGGTGACAACACTAGGCCACTGCGTTTTGCTAGGG
The DNA here is from genome assembly GCA_026315105.1 of Locusta migratoria. NCBI lineage: Eukaryota > Metazoa > Arthropoda > Insecta > Orthoptera > Acrididae > Locusta > Locusta migratoria. The sequence continues at coordinate 675,553,844 of CM048744.1, forward strand.
CGCTCTTGAGGGCATCAAACAGGCGTGCCCAAGTAAAATGCCAGCAGCGCCACTTGAGCTGGAGATGGTATATGTCAGTGTTTTTGATTTGTTTGTTTGTATAGTCTATGGGACTTAACTACGGGGTCATCAGTCCCTAAACTTACAAACTAATTATGAACTACTTACGAACTAGGACGGCACAAATATCCATGCCCGAGGGGGGATTCGAACCACCGACCGTAGTGGCCGTGCAGACCGTGACTGGAGCGCCTTAGTCCCCTCGGCCACCGCGGCCGGCAGTGTTTTTGAACCTGTGTGTCGCTACCCCCGGCGAGTGCGCACAGTCTTGCTGGGGGATCGCCGTCACAGGACGAAGTACTGGCACTATAATAACTAAGGGTTCAGTAATACAAAAACGAAGGCCTAAGACATTTACTGTTAAAATTTCGCAGTTCCTTGTGTAACGTTCAACTGAATAGACCATAGTGTGGTTTATAACACAGTGTTTAATGATGAATAAGCACAAAGTCTGAAAACTGATCTCAGAAACCAATCGATAGATAAAAGAACTTGATACAAAAAGTAATTCTGAAAAATTCGAAAAAAATCTACTTTTTAATAAATTTCCAATACCGTGGAACCTTTCTTAATGAGCATAATTGGCTTCTGAGCATTGTCTGAAATGCGAAACAGTAGTTAAGCAAACCATATGTTTCTGTCGGAATCAAATGAAATGATACTTCCTGGCAGATTAAAATTGTGTGCCGGAACCTGGACTCGAACCTGGGACCTTTGCCTTTCGCGGGCAAGTAGGAGACGAGGTACTGGCGGAAGTAAAGTTGTGAGGCGGCATCGTGAGTCGTGTCGGGATAGCACAGTCGGTACTGTGCTATCCCGACACGACTCACGATGCCGCCTCATAACTTTACTTCCGCCAGTACCTCGTCTCCTACTTTCCAAACTTCACAGAAGCTCTCCTGCAAACACGCAAGACTAGCACTCCTGGAAGAAAGGATATGGTGGAGACATGGCTTAGTCACAGCCTAAGGGATGTTTCCAGAATGAAACTTCACTCTGCAGCGGAGTGTGCGCTGATATGAAACTTCCACGCAGATTAAAATTGTGTGCCGGAACCGGGACTAGAACCTGGGACCTTTCTTCCGGGAGTGCTAGTCTTGCTTGTTTGCAGGAGAGCTTCTGTGAAGTTTGGAAAGTAGGAGACGAGGTACTAGCGGAAGTAAAGTTGTGAGGCGGCATCGTGAGTCGTTTCGGGATAGCACAGTCGGTAGTGCGCTTGCCCGCGAACGGCAAAGGTCCCAGGTTCGAGTCCCGGTTCCGGCACACAATTTTAATCTGCCACGAAGCTTCATATCAGCGCACACTCCGCTGCAGAGTGAAAATTTCATTATCAAATGAAATGTTTGTAAATCTATGGGACAACTTCTTTAGTTATTAATCCCGAGGCTTACAAACAATTTAAACTAAGTTAAACTAACCAAAGTTAAACTAACACACACACCACACACCACACACCTATGCCCGAGGGAGGACTCCAACCTCTGACGGCGAGCAACAGCGATCTGCAGCAAACCGCCTTAGAACGCTCGGTCACCGAAGCGCGGCTATCGATAATCATATAAACAGAGTACCGGGCCATCAAAAAGTATAACTTTGTAAACTTAATAAATCACGGAATAATGTAGATAGAGAGGTAAAAATTGACACATATGCCTGGAATGACATAGGGTTTTATTAGAACATCATCTACCGTTATCGGGCTTTTTTTCTTCGAGGAACTGCGTGGTTTTGGTTTTGTAACTGCTACCGTGACGGGTGAGAGGTACGCCGATATGTTACAGCATCGCATCATCCCTAGCCTGGCTGATAAACACCTGCTGGAATGTACGATTTTTATACAGGATGGCGCTCTTTCCCATATTGCTACATGCGTGGCAGATCTCTTGCGCGCGTCGTTTGGTGATGATCGTGTGCTCAGCCGCCACTTTCGTCATGCTTGGCCTGACAGGTCCCCAGACCTCGGTCAGTGCGATTATTGGCTTTAGGGTTACCTGAAGTCACAAGTGTATCATGATCGATCGAAATGTCTAGGGACGCTGAAAGACACCATCTGACGCCAGTGCCTCACCATAACTCCGAACATGCTTTACAGTGCTGTTCACAACATTATTCCTCGACTACAGCTATTGTTGAGGAATTATGGTGAACACATTGAGCATTTCCTGTAAAAAACATCATCTTTGCTTTGCCTTAATTTGTTATGCTAATTATTGCTTTTCTGACCAGATGAAGCGCCATCTGTCGGACACTTTTTGAACTTTTTTCTGTTTCTAATAAAAACCCATGTCATTCCAAACATCTGTGTCAATTTTTACCTCTCTATCTACATTATTCCGTAATTTATCAAGTTTTCAAATTTATGCTGACTTTTTGATCACTTGGTATAATGTGTTCCATTCCGAAAAATACACAAAAAACTTTGTTCAACAATTGAAAAGAAAGTTGAAGCTGAAAAAAGATAAAAATTGCTTCTTTTGAAATAACATAGTTTTGTTACAGTTCTTGAGGAGGAGGTCGACAGAATATTATTACTAGTAAGGGAGTCGCTTATTCGAAAAGGTTGAAAAACACCGGTTTAGAGTAAAGCTGTGGTATGGCTGGCGGTGTCTACTGACAGATGGCAGCAGCGACCGCGTCTCTCGGGCACAGCAAAAGGTGGGCGGTCTGGCAAACAACAGCGGTCAGCCAGTGGTAGAAGACTCACACTAGCAAATGAGAGGTCAGTAGCTTGCAACGGCCAAGTTCTGCACATCAGGCTGGATACACACCGCTCAGAAGCCAAAGTACTTGTAGGTTAAGACAGTGGTATTGTGTCTTGATGGAGATGATCTAACGTGGCCTGCTTTTCTGGGCTCGCCATCTTTCTTCACTGCCACAAATGTGTCTTTCGGAGTGGCGGCTTGGTGCTCAGGACAATATCAGTGGACTGAATGGCATTCTGGTGTGCGAGTGACTCTCTTCTGCGGCATCTCGCTGTGCTGTCACAACACTTTGTGTGCCGTTATCAGTGAGGTCAAAGCTTCTCACTCGAGCAGTTTGTGTTGTCTTCAGTCCGGAGACTGGCTTGATGCAGCTCTCCACAATACCCTATCCTGAGCAAGCCTCTTCAACTCCACATAAGAATGGCAACCTACATCTGTGTGAATCTGCTTACTGTATCCATCTCTTGGTCTTCCTCTGCGGTTTTTACCCCACACACTTCCCGACAACGCTAAATTCACAATTCCTTGATATCTAAGAATGTGTCCTACCAATCGATCCTTTCTTTTAGACAATGTATTCCAGAAATTCCTTTTCTCCCCAATTCTGTTCAGTACCTCCTCATTAGTTACGTGATCCACCCACCTAATCTACAGCATTCTGTTGCAGCACCACATTTAAAAAACCTCTATCCTCTTCCTGTACGCACTGTTTTCTTTTGTAGCACCACATAAAAAACCTCTATCCTCTTCCTGTCTGCACTGTTTATCGTCTATGTTTCACTCCCACACAAGTGCCTTCAGAAAGGACTTTCTTAGGCTTAAATCAATATTCGATGTTAACAAATTTCTCTTTTTCAAGAACGCTTTTCTACCCATTGCCATTCTGCATTTTATATCCTCTTTACTGCGACCATCATTTATTATTTTACTGCCCAAGTACCAAAACTCATCTACCTCCTTTATTGTATCGTTACCTAATCTAATTCCTTCAGCATCGCCTGATTTTCTTAGACTGCACTCCATTACCCTAGTTTTACTCTTGTTAATGTTCGTCTTATATGCACCTTTCAGCACACTGTCAATTCCGTTCAACTGCTCTTCCAGATTCTTTGCTGTATCTGACAGAATTACTACGTCGTCGGTAAAACGCAACGTTTTTAATTTTTCACCCTGAACTTTAATTCCTTCTCCAAATTTCTCCTTGCTTTCCTTTATAGCCTGATCAATGTACAAATTGAATAACAATGGAGAAAGGCTACAACCCTGTCTTACTCCCTTCCCAACCACTGCATCCCTTTCATGCCTTTCAACTCTGACAACCACTGTCTGGTTTTTGTACAAGTTGTAAATAACCTTACGCTCCCTATATTTTACTCCTGCTTGCCTCAGAACTTGAAAGAGTTTATTCCAGTCAACATTGTCAAAAGCCTTCTCCAAATCTACAAAAGCTAGAAATGTAGGTTTGCTTTTCCTTAATCTGTCTTCTAGGATAAGCCGTAAAGTGAGTATTGCCTCCCGAGTTCCCACATTTCTCCTGAACCCAAACTGATCTTCCCCGAGGTCGGCTTCTACCAGCTTTTCCATCCTTCTGTAAATAATTCGTGGTAATATTTTGCAACCATGATTTATTAAACTGATCGTTCTGTATGTGACAGTAACTTCTGGTGTACTGCACTACACTATTTGCGATAGCAGCTATGCCTGTTTGCCGTTTCGTTTGTAATACACGCTGGAGCCCGTGGTAGCTTGGCTCAGCGCAGTCTCTGGAAAACGTAAAAGTTTTTTCATAAATTTCTGCCGCACAATAGAATACTGTAATGTTGTCTTTTACTGCGCTAACGTTAGTGGATTTTGTAACCAGGTGGTACACGGCGGATGTCAATAAGATGTCAGATAGCAGATGTGCGGTGCATGGCTGCGGCTCAGTTTAGAATAAATATCGGGCTCTAGATGCCAACTCTCAGCAGATTTTGAAGTTCAGTTGGAAGGAGCACACTACGTAACTGCAGAAACGACTTAATAAATCAATGTATATTTGCAGTTCGAGTGTTATCAGACATAGGCCATATGAAAATAAAAAAAAAAAGCTTGTGTACTTTGCTTACTTTCGTTCCATGATGTCATACGGCATAATATTTTGGGGTAACTCTTCAAGTCAAGCAACAGTTTTCAGAGTCCGAAAGCGTATAATACGTATTATTTGTGGAGTAAATTTACGGACAACCTGCTGAAACCCTCTTGAAAGAACTAGGTGTACTAACTACTGCCTCTCAGTATATTTATTCCTTAATGAAATTTGCAATAAATAGTGTATCCCTGTTTCCAATAAACAGCTCAGTACATACATACAATATTAGGAACAAAAATGATCTACACAAGGATTTAAAAGCACTCACTCCAAAAAGGGGTCCACTACTCAGGAACACACATATTCAATAATTTACCACTAACCATAAAAAATTTAATTGCAACTAAAGATCAGTTTAAGAGGAGTCTGAAAGACTTACTAGTGGACAACTACTTCTACTCCAATGAGGAATTTTTGAATAGAACCAAGTGATATGTACTCATACTATAGTATTATTGTATAATTGTAAAAATATATTGTTACTTTTCAAATATAATATAATCTAAGTGCCTTAGCTGAGAACTCGCAGTGAAGTATTCCTGAGCTTGATTATCATTCCTCCTTCTCTGCCCTGACATCCTGAAGAAATCTGCTTGATATGTCTATGTTTAAGAGGACAACACTTACCATCACTACGCGTATCGAAATATTTATATACTAACTTTCGTTGATCTTTTTCCCAATAACAGAAACACGCATTTGCTAAAACTGACCGGTGAGCTTAAATTACTTCATAAAATAAGTTTTTGCTTTCTATGTCAGCAACGTCGTACTAAATTGGTCACATCTGTAGCAAATGATCATTTAGTTTTTGTAAGTATTGGACTGATTCAAAACTTTCTATTCTACTCCATACTGGAATCATGATTCGGAGAACGTCTAAGGAGTACAATTCTTTCATAATTCCACGTAGCTAGAACTAGCCGTTTTGCACTGATTGATAAGAAAACCTACCTATTTCCACTAAATTTATCTACTTCGGCACCCAGTAACGCTTCGTAACACTGTCATTCCTATTGATTAACTTTGTGTAGTACTTACAATCACTGTCTTTGACAAGCGATACTGCGCAGTAGCTAGATACTGAAGTTTTTTGTTACATTAATGCATTTTTAATGACTGAAATTAGTTTCAACTTAGTTATGAAGTTTCTTCGATACGCATCACAAATCTATTTCTTTCCTGTAGCTGAGCAAACATAGCGTCACAGCATTTACGGAGGTTTTGCTTAGAATGGGCATTTTACAAACACTACACAGATGATTTGTGTCACTAATCTGTTTTCATTTCTGATTTTATGCAGTTACTTTACAACCAAATCCATTGCAACTCCCGAAACTCTGAATCGCAGAGTTTTACACATGGTATTCTACAAGCCGTAGACAGACGGAAAGAGATTAATTCCGTAGCTCCAATGGCTAACCATCGCTCTGTCGAAGATCGCAGCTACGAGTACGAGAAATATGTATTCACGGCGCAGATTCAGCGACAATAGAAGTAGCATCATGAGTACTGGTTGTGACTGGAAGCAACTTACTTACCTATTGCCTTGATAAAGCTGGACAAATCCGATAGTATTCTGTTGACGTCTTCAATTTTCTCATCCAATTCGTCATATTCTCTAGTTACAGCCTCTACGTAGTTTTTCGATACCTGCCACAAATAAATATTTCGATATCTTTCCTGCAGTTGACAAAATACAATGCCACATCAGCTGTAAAGCTCCTGCCCAGAATACACATGTCAGAAGCACTACACAGTTGATGTGAGGCACTAATCGCTTTGATTTATGTTTTTATAACATGCTGGTTCCTTAATTCTCAGTTGCTTATTCATATCAACAATAGATACACGTTTCAACTGCGCATCACACCCGTCGGAATAAGTGCACGGTATTCGTAAGAACTTGTCCATAATCTACTACAGTATGCTGGTACGGTTATAGATGGGTGCATTACCTTTTAAGCCGAACCTCCTTAAAGTTTCTTTTGTATCGACCAACTTCCTCATTTTATCAGTAACCAAAAGACCACGCATTTCATTCCAGCAACCTCCATATATGCACTTGGTAGCATTGGCCTCTTTTTTACACCTTTTAGTTACCTTTTCTTCAGATCATTTGTCGTAAACACTTAGTAGTTATTAGTTTCCTGCAGATCATATTCGCGATAAATGTTATAATTTGAGGCGTTCCAAAAGAACAAAGTTTGTAATTTAAAAAAATGTACTTATTTGGTTACTTTGTGACATTTTATAAGTTTGTGATTATTTCTGCTTGAGAATACCTTGACAGTATTGATGACTGATGAGGGAGCACATATTGGGAGGTTGATTTAATTGGATTTTCAAAATACTGTCAGTGTTCGTCAGCCACTTTCTTGCGTGGGTAGATTGTCCGAAAGCTTTGTACATGTGTATTTCGCTCCTCTCGGCCTCGAAGTTGAAGTCACCACAGGAACAGCTTATATTATTGCTTCTAGTTCTCATAAATATCTGAATCACTTGCAGACTGAAAATGAACTTAGGCAAGATATTTCATCAAGAAATAAATGTTCTGTGAGGCTGTCGTTAATATTACCAACAACGTATGTAGAAACGTATAAATATGCGTGTGTTTACCAATTGTGAAACTGTAATTTGTTTTGCCCGTTGCCAATTTTTGGTCTTGCAAAATATGACTGAAATTTCAAAAAATGTTCAGATGTTTGTTAAGCTTATGGGACTTAAATGCGGGGTTATCAGTCCCTTAACTTACAAACTAAATTATACTATATATAAAAAAAAAACAACACAAACATCTATGCCCGAGCGATGATTCGAACCCCCGACGGGGAACGATCTCGCGCATCGGGGCCTAGCGCCTCAATGCGCTCGGCCACTTCACCGCGACACTGTAATTTCATACTGTTCTTAACTGCATATCCTTAATTCAAATTCGTGTAAAGTATTTCATGAGAGTGTAGTGGTATGCTTGAGATGTATGTCTCATCTTCAATAGAATACATTTACCAATATACAGTATACCCAATACCGACACACAAACTCAGGGCGGAAACGTCGACCTACATTTCAACGTCATATATCACAACTGAGACTGGAATGTATCTTCAATGACGTCGAAAAATAGCTCAACGTTTCCGCTGTAAGACATTTCAATCTGGTGGTGAAATTTCTAAAGCAGATTCCACAAAGGCAGGAAACGATAAACTGATTATTTTTAATATTTACTAACAGGATGTACGCCGTCACGTGCGGAGTTATCTCGTGGATCAGCGATATCGGGGATCACTATCGCCTCGACGTCCGGCCTTATCACTCAATTTGAAGCACCGATACAGTGTGATAGAGAGCAAGTCTTACAGGGACGATCAGCTAGAATACAGGTGAGGTATTCTGCGTGGTGCCTCTGTCTTTTCTGATGAACGGTTAACAGCGCGTGTCTCGTATTTTATGAGTTGCAGTTAATGTATCGTACATATCACATCGAGTACGTTCCAAATGAGTGTCCTTCGAAATTGTTATCAGGTTTATTTTAACTTTGTGTACGGAGATATTACCGAGTCACTTTTTATAATGTGGAAGTTGAGTCAATCTCAAAACAGAAGGTTCATGTAATGTGTTCCCTCGACGCTTAGTATTTAATTGGAAAATATAATTTTTCGTTATAGTGTAAAAAATTAGACCTCGATCACGAGTTATTTTATAGAGTGCTGAAAAATCAGTATGGCACAACCTAATGACGTTTTGTGACAGAAACAACAAATTGCAGAAAAAAGAAGTGGCAAAATGCTCGACTGCAAACCGAGAAGTCGCGGGGCTGCGTTTTAACCTAGCCTTCACCTCTTAACGATGGGAGAAATGCCCAGAAATAACAAGTGTTCCACATTAAAGTGTAGCTCCCCTTTCACCGGTTTGATAACTGCTGTAAGTTCGGGAAATGCAAGTCATCGAAGAGGCTGCCACCAATTGAAAGACTTCCACCAGGCCGAGGGGACTAAGGCGCTCCAGTCACGGTCTGCGCGGCCACTACGGTCGGGGGTTCGAATCCACCCTCGGGCATGGATATTTGTGCTGTCCTAGTTCATAAGTAGTTTGTAAGTTTAGGGACTGATGACCCCGTAGTTAAGTCCCATAGACTATACAAACATTTGAACTTCCACCAGGCCACTAAGCCATTTATTAATTTATTTATTAAATTAAGGCGTTTGTAATATAACAGCATAAGTAGAAAAAAAAGAAAACAAAAAGCAAAAACTAATCAAATTTGTAAATATTAATGATCATATCTGATATGACATAATGCATTTAAGAAGAAGTAACATTACTGTTATTGATGAATTAAAAAATTTTGGTATACCTGATGAACAGAGAACAGTCGACGTGATGTGTTCCAGCTGGCGCCGACTTTTAAGAATCAGTACTGGCGAGAGAGGGGGCGAGGGAAGGGGGAGTGGATAAACGTGCCCCTCCTTGTTCACAGGGTACCCATAATGTACTGATACGGGTAGGTTTAACAATTAACAATATGATGGTAGCATATGTGCCCCAAGGTGCCGCTCCATATGCCAACGTTGGTTCTCGAGGAACGATTTGACGATCTCTAAGCTAAAATGTGTGGAAGAAGTGCAATGCAAGACAATAAAAGAGAAACTTCTGATGTTCAACATGCTAATTATATATTGCTACATAATAACATATAAAATGCTTAACAAAACTCTCTGAACAAGATTCATATATCAGCTCGAGTCATAACGCAACATGAAAAATTACTTATAATATACCTGACGAAGTTAACTTGCTGTAGTGATCGCAACGTTGCTTTATTATTTTAGAATATGATGCAGCCTAAAAGCTAGAAACTTTTTGTTGAAAGCGACTTCGGCTCGGAGGTGTAGAAGTATACGGGAATAAGTTTTAAATGTCACAATGGAAACTTACAGTCGTTCTTTCGTACGTTACACTGGTGTAAAGCAATCAAAGCCCTTTCTATAGGTTTCTGCGGCGCGGGATTGGCCGTGTGGTTTGCACCGCCACGTTACAGGTCGCGTGGCCGCTCGCGTCGGATGTTCGAGTCCTCCCTCCAGCTTGGGTGTGTGTTGTTCTTAAGTGTGAAGTATTTCAGTAGTTTGTAAGTCTAGGGGCCGATAGCCACAGACGTTTGGTCCTTTAGGATTACAAAAGTTTGAGCATTTTTATAGGATTTTAACGACCACTGTAATGCTTCGCTATACATAATTATGTAAGGGAATTGTGTATACATCGTAAAGACAGTTTCCCTCCTCTTTCTTCTCATCTTCTCCTCCCCGTCGTTCTATCCATTTCTTGCTCCCTCCCCACTCATCTCTCTGTGTACCGCCTCATCTCTGTCTTCTTACTCCTCTCCATGACCTATTGCTATTGCAATCGAAACTTTCATTTGGAATTCAAGTTCCTTAAAACGAATGGAATCTCGGTTGGGGTCACTGGTATGCGCGGTATGAGAGACCTCTCCAGTTGCTGCATATTTGAGGGCAGTAGCGTCAATGACACATTTCACACGGTTTTATTCTGAGAATGGGTAGAATTGCAAAGTTTGAGTTGTTCCAGATTTCGTAGTAAACTGCTCAAGAACTTTCCAATATTTTTGGTAATAACGTTTCCCCATACTACACATATAAAAATATATAGGCTATATCCGTGTGATGGTCATTAGAATAACGTGTACAAATTTTGAGTAAATTGGCCTATAACTACTAGAGGATTTGTTCAAAAATGTTTGTAAAATTAAGAAATGAAACTGATAAGGCCATCGGTCCCTAGACTTACACACTAATTAATCTAATTTTCACTAAGGGCAACACACACATCTGAGGGAGGACTCGAACCTCCCGTGGATCGGCCGCGGAGGGTTTGTTGTAAAAACGTTTCCCCTTTATATGTTACGTATTAAATGTTCAAATGTTTGTTAATCTATGGGACTTAACTGCTTTGGTTATTAATTCCGATGCTTACAAACTATTTAAACTAAGTTCAGCTAACCTAAGGACAACACACACACTCATGCCTCAGAGAGGAGTCGAAGCTCCAACGGCGAGCAACCGCACGTTCCTCAGCGAGGCACTTTCGAACGATCGGCTACTCCACCGCGGCGTTACGTATTAGGTATATCAAAAATATACAGCGTTTGTCCGACTGTTGGTTCATTAATATATGGAGTAAAAATTTGAAGTAAATTGTTGAAGAACTTTCGAGTTTCATAGCATCAGAGGTTCATTTTCAAGATTTTTGGAAATAACCTTTCCCGCTGAATATATATACTGTCTCCGTGAAATAGTTCAGTAGAGTATTGTGTAAAGTATGAAGTAAATCGGCGAAGCTTTTATCGAGATATTATGGTAATAATGTGAATATTGATTAGACCATCGTGCAAAAATTTGAAGTAAATCGATTAAATACTTCATCAAATGTTTGAAACAATATTAAACATTATCTTGTCTTCGTAAGGTATTCGTGGTTTAGATTTCTCAAGTACAATAATAATAATAGGCTAACAGTAATACCATTATCAAAGGGCAGTATTAAATCTGGGTAGCTGACTAGAAATTATCCTTCAGTAAAATATATTCTTTAGGAGCAATAGCGAGGGCATGCTTTTCCCTGCTTCTAATTGTGAGTGTTCCCGCGTATATAGAGCGCTCTCGAAAGACTATTTTTTATTGCATCATTAAGAATGAGGTGATGTTTACTTCAGTTAGCGAAATGCCTGTCCGTTTTCACTTAGCAGTCTAATCCCAATTTCCTCTCATACCCGTTGTAATGGGGATTGTGAGTACCACCATAACAGAATTACCTTTCGAAGATAAATGTTCGGCGTCATGACTGAAACTTCATCGATTTTGTGTGATAATTTCCGCGCGTGAGTAGCCGAGCGGTCTCTAGCGCCACGTTACGGATCGCGCGGCCTCCTGCGTCGGAGGTTTGATTCCTCCCTCGGGAATGGATATGTGTGTTGTTCTTAGGTTAGTTAGTTTAAGTAATTTGTTAGACTAGGGACTGATGACCAACGTAGTTTGGTCCCATAGGATTACAAACATTTGAACATTTGAACTAATTTGTGTTTCTTACTGAAAGTTGCTGTACATTCAGTGTGTCGGGCCACCACGATGAAAACTACGCTGGAAGGTGCTGCCCCCATAGAAGCGGTGTCCGATAGCGAGAGAAGCGTGAAGGATGAGCCTGGAGAGTCTGCAGCGCCTCCAAGTAGATGTTCATTGAATCTCTGTCTCTGAGCCAAGGCTCTGTCCTTGAGGCATAGGTTTGTCCCTGACTCAGAGGTTTCTTCCAGAGTCTAGATTTGCCCTGAGCCAAGGCTCTGTCCTTGAGGCATAGGTTTGTCCCTGACTCAGAGGTTTCTTCCAGAGTCTAGATTTGCCCTGAGCCAAGGCTCTGTCCTTGAGGCATAGGTTTGTCCCTGACTCAGAGGTTTCTTCCAGAGTCTAGATTTGCCCTGAGCCAAGGCTCTGTCCTTGAGGCATAGGTTTGTCCCTGACTCAGAGGTTTCTTCCAGAGTCTAGATTTGCCCTGAGCCAAGGCTCTGTCCTTGAGGCATAGGTTTGTCCCTGACTCAGAGGTTTCTTCCAGAGTCTAGATTTGCCCTGAGCCAAGGCTCTGTCCTTGAGGCATAGGTTTGTCCCTGACTCAGAGGTTTCTTCCAGAGTCTAGATTTGCCCTGAGCCAAGGCTCTGTCCTTGAGGCATAGGTTTGTCCCTGACTCAGAGGTTTCTTCCAGAGTCTAGATTTGCCCTGAGCCAAGGCTCTGTCCTTGAGGCATAGGTTTGTCCCTGACTCAGAGGTTTCTTCCAGAGTCTAGATTTGCCCTGAGCCAAGGCTCTGTCCTTGAGGCATAGGTTTGTCCCTGACTCAGAGGTTTCTTCCAGAGTCTAGATTTGCCCTGAGCCAAGGCTCTGTCCTTGAGGCATAGGTTTGTCCCTGACTCAGAGGTTTCTTCCAGAGTCTAGATTTGCCCTGAGCCAAGGCTCTGTCCTTGAGGCATAGGTTTGTCCCTGACTCAGAGGTTTCTTCCAGAGTCTAGATTTGCCCTGAGCCAAGGCTCTGTCCTTGAGGCATAGGTTTGTCCCTGACTCAGAGGTTTCTTCCAGAGTCTAGATTTGCCCTGAGCCAAGGCTCTGTCCTTGAGGCATAGGTTTGTCCCTGACTCAGAGGTTTCTTCCAGAGTCTAGATTTGCCCTGAGCCAAGGCTCTGTCCTTGAGGCATAGGTTTGTCCCTGACTCAGAGGTTTCTTCCAGAGTCTAGATTTGCCCTGAGCCAAGGCTCTGTCCTTGAGGCATAGGTTTGTCCCTGACTCAGAGGTTTCTTCCAGAGTCTAGATTTGCCCTGAGCCAAGGCTCTGTCCTTGAGGCATAGGTTTGTCCCTGACTCAGAGGTTTCTTCCAGAGTCTAGATTTGCCCTGAGCCAAGGCTCTGTCCTTGAGGCATAGGTTTGTCCCTGACTCAGAGGTTTCTTCCAGAGTCTAGATTTGCCCTGAGCCAAGGCTCTGTCCTTGAGGCATAGGTTTGTCCCTGACTCAGAGGTTTCTTCCAGAGTCTAGATTTGCCCTGAGCCAAGGCTCTGTCCTTGAGGCATAGGTTTGTCCCTGACTCAGAGGTTTCTTCCAGAGTCTAGATTTGCCCTGAGCCAAGGCTCTGTCCTTGAGGCATAGGTTTGTCCCTGACTCAGAGGTTTCTTCCAGAGTCTAGATTTGCCCTGAGCCAAGGCTCTGTCCTTGAGGCATAGGTTTGTCCCTGACTCAGAGGTTTCTTCCAGAGTCTAGATTTGCCCTGAGCCAAGGCTCTGTCCTTGAGGCATAGGTTTGTCCCTGACTCAGAGGTTTCTTCCAGAGTCTAGATTTGCCCTGAGCCAAGGCTCTGTCCTTGAGGCATAGGTTTGTCCCTGACTCAGAGGTTTCTTCCAGAGTCTAGATTTGCCCTGAGCCAAGGCTCTGTCCTTGAGGCATAGGTTTGTCCCTGACTCAGAGGTTTCTTCCAGAGTCTAGATTTGCCCTGAGCCAAGGCTCTGTCCTTGAGGCATAGGTTTGTCCCTGACTCAGAGGTTTCTTCCAGAGTCTAGATTTGCCCTGAGCCAAGGCTCTGTCCTTGAGGCATAGGTTTGTCCCTGACTCAGAGGTTTCTTCCAGAGTCTAGATTTGCCCTGAGCCAAGGCTCTGTCCTTGAGGCATAGGTTTGTCCCTGACTCAGAGGTTTCTTCCAGAGTCTAGATTTGCCCTGAGCCAAGGCTCTGTCCTTGAGGCATAGGTTTGTCCCTGACTCAGAGGTTTCTTCCAGAGTCTAGATTTGCCCTGAGCCAAGGCTCTGTCCTTGAGGCATAGGTTTGTCCCTGACTCAGAGGTTTCTTCCAGAGTCTAGATTTGCCCTGAGCCAAGGCTCTGTCCTTGAGGCATAGGTTTGTCCCTGACTCAGAGGTTTCTTCCAGAGTCTAGATTTGCCCTGAGCCAAGGCTCTGTCCTTGAGGCATAGGTTTGTCCCTGACTCAGAGGTTTCTTCCAGAGTCTAGATTTGCCCTGAGCCAAGGCTCTGTCCTTGAGGCATAGGTTTGTCCCTGACTCAGAGGTTTCTTCCAGAGTCTAGATTTGCCCTGAGCCAAGGCTCTGTCCTTGAGGCATAGGTTTGTCCCTGACTCAGAGGTTTCTTCCAGAGTCTAGATTTGCCCTGAGCCAAGGCTCTGTCCTTGAGGCATAGGTTTGTCCCTGACTCAGAGGTTTCTTCCAGAGTCTAGATTTGCCCTGAGCCAAGGCTCTGTCCTTGAGGCATAGGTTTGTCCCTGACTCAGAGGTTTCTTCCAGAGTCTAGATTTGCCCTGAGCCAAGGCTCTGTCCTTGAGGCATAGGTTTGTCCCTGACTCAGAGGTTTCTTCCAGAGTCTAGATTTGCCCTGAGCCAAGGCTCTGTCCTTGAGGCATAGGTTTGTCCCTGACTCAGAGGTTTCTTCCAGAGTCTAGATTTGCCCTGAGCCAAGGCTCTGTCCTTGAGGCATAGGTTTGTCCCTGACTCAGAGGTTTCTTCCAGAGTCTAGATTTGCCCTGAGCCAAGGCTCTGTCCTTGAGGCATAGGTTTGTCCCTGACTCAGAGGTTTCTTCCAGAGTCTAGATTTGCCCTGAGCCAAGGCTCTGTCCTTGAGGCATAGGTTTGTCCCTGACTCAGAGGTTTCTTCCAGAGTCTAGATTTGCCCTGAGCCAAGGCTCTGTCCTTGAGGCATAGGTTTGTCCCTGACTCAGAGGTTTCTTCCAGAGTCTAGATTTGCCCTGAGCCAAGGCTCTGTCCTTGAGGCATAGGTTTGTCCCTGACTCAGAGGTTTCTTCCAGAGTCTAGATTTGCCCTGAGCCAAGGCTCTGTCCTTGAGGCATAGGTTTGTCCCTGACTCAGAGGTTTCTTCCAGAGTCTAGATTTGCCCTGAGCCAAGGCTCTGTCCTTGAGGCATAGGTTTGTCCCTGACTCAGAGGTTTCTTCCAGAGTCTAGATTTGCCCTGAGCCAAGGCTCTGTCCTTGAGGCATAGGTTTGTCCCTGACTCAGAGGTTTCTTCCAGAGTCTAGATTTGCCCTGAGCCAAGGCTCTGTCCTTGAGGCATAGGTTTGTCCCTGACTCAGAGGTTTCTTCCAGAGTCTAGATTTGCCCTGAGCCAAGGCTCTGTCCTTGAGGCATAGGTTTGTCCCTGACTCAGAGGTTTCTTCCAGAGTCTAGATTTGCCCTGAGCCAAGGCTCTGTCCTTGAGGCATAGGTTTGTCCCTGACTCAGAGGTTTCTTCCAGAGTCTAGATTTGCCCTGAGCCAAGGCAAGGATCTGTTCCTGAGCCAAGGATATCTGTCCTTGATTCAAATGTACATCTCTATGTCAGAGATCTATTCAAATGTTCAAATGTTTGTAAAGTCTATGGGACTTAACTACGGGGTCATCAGTCCCTAAACTTACAAGCTACTTATGAACTACTTACGAACTAGGACGGCACAAATATCCATGCCCGAGGGGGGATTCGAACCCCCGACCGTAGTGGCCGCCCAGACCCTGACTGGAGCGCCTTAGTCCCCTCGGCCACCGCGGCCGACTTCAAATGTTCAATTGTCCATAAACCTATTGGACGAAATTGCTATGGTTATCAGTACCTAGACTTACAAACTACTTTAACTTATACTAAGAACAACAAACACTCTCATGTCCGAGGGAGGAATCGAACCTCAGATAGGTAGGGCTGCCCAGTCTACACCATGACGCCTTAGACCACGCGGCCATTCCGCGCTGCTCAAAGGTCTGTGATTCCAAGTTGTGTCCCTGAGCCAAATCTCTGTCCTTAAGTGAAAGCTCTGTCCTAGAGTCAAAGATCTGTTCATGATTCAAAGATCTGTCCCTAAGCGAAATATTTGTCCTTGAGCCTGCTGCTCCACACTTCAGCAGCTGCAACTGAAGCGAACAGCGAACAGAGGAGTTCTTATATCCCAAGCAAAAGTTTCTTTCTCTCCAATGAAATTCGCTGATACATTAGCCAGTGAACGACGACTTTGGAAAGTGGCGTGAAAACGGTATTCACTTGTTCCTTCAGGGGACTGATAACCCAGCAGTTGAGTCCCCTATAAACACCCAACAACAACAACAACAACAACAACTTGTTCCTTCCATGTCACAGACGCCATCTTGATTTTCCATATATCTCACAGTTTTGGTTTTATAACTCGCAGTAAACCGTTTCAGGGCTACAGCGAATTACAGATGAATTTATTATAACTAAATGCAATAAAAATCATATTAACATTGCGAAACCAGCATGTGGGAACTTGTAAATAAACCATGAAGTACCAAATGGTGTCGAGTTGCTGTAGCGTAATGGGTAGCGTGGTGGATTGCCAATCAGGAGATGCTGTGTCCAAACCTTGTTCCAATAATTTTTTTTTATCTTATCGTTTGTAACACATTGTAGCAGTTATTTATCCACAACACTTTGTGGGGTTTTCTTATTCACATAGTAGTATTATGTTATTCAGTACTCTTATGTGCTATCTTAGGAGTTAGTAACACCGATTTGGTGATTTATATGTGACTGAAGAACGGAGAAGGAAAGTACTTCTGCAAGTGGTACGATCAGCAATGACATTTGTGTTCTTCCTTCTCACAAGTATTTGACTTTGTTCCAAATATATTTCGGTTTTCGAGAATATGGTTGGAGAAAAAACTATGGGAACGTTTAAATTGCTGGTACAGTAGGTGAAATGAGTATCAATGACATTTAGGCCTACACTATTCGCTAGTCAGAAAGATTTGGCTATTTATTTCCGAATATCTCGTGATTCCCGAGGCTATGGAAAGGCTGATATTTCTTGTTTCTACCCAATGTTTTGCTGCTTAGTTTCGAATATATCGCGATTTCCGAGAGTGTGCTTAGACCGATATTTCTTACTTGTCACCAATATCTGGTAGTTTGTTTCTGAATATGTCACGATTACGGTGATGAGGTTAACTAAGATCCTAACAGGATAAATTTAATTTCTGTTGCAAGTGTATATAAAATACTCAGAACAACGTCGTCTGCTGACTTTACATTCCCACTACATGAATGTTTTAGATCTTTGCCTAATGCCAACATGTAGTATCTTTGGGAACGATTTTTTTCGTTTGGGTATAAGCGCACGTAGCGAACAGAGTCTCTTCTGGGATGCGGCAACTCCTCTTCTGAAGGGGGTGGGGGGTGGCGGAGGAGGGGAGTTAGGTGGCGCTGCAATCGATACCCATAAACGGACAGGACTTTTCACTTCTCGTCTGTTGACGAGGGGCAGATAGAATCTGATACAGGGTAACAGTCGCGCTTAAAAAGAAGCGGGCAGACTGCCTTCTTAACAGCAGAAATCCTTTTCTTCCACAACTGCTCACTCTCACCTGTGCAACAACAGGGAAAACAGTTTATTGCAGTTCCCAGTCCAATTATTCCAGCGTATTATATGAAAAACAATGAGTGTATTAGATGAGATTTAAAATGACTGACTCAGTGATCAGGATTCACTACAATGTGTATCCCACAATAAATCCGAAGGATACATATTAATAAAACTAATTTTAAGTGGAATTCCAGCATTTGCGTTGAAACCACTTTAATTATGAACTGAACGAAGACGTCTGCTCTGGAGGGATATGAATAACAAAGGATAAATTTCTGCAATTACTAAGGAATTTGAAATAGTACATTTGTTGTTGATAAACTTTAAATTAATTTTAGTAATGATATGTGAGTAGTGCTGAGAAATAAAATCGTGAAGTTGACATATATTAACGAGTAGTCATAAATTTTTAATAATAGCCTTGAAAAATTAATGTATCATAATGAAATCTGGTGGTAGTACTAGACTCATCATATTTGCCTTTCAAAGCGATATATTTATATTACTAAGACGCTCTCATGGAACATATTTACTACATGTTGCATTCAACATATGTAACAGTTTCCGTGAAGAAGAAAAGTTTGATTTTCAGTTATTATCGTAATTATTGGCTCAATTTCTACATTTAAAATAGCTGTGGTTCTCCTGCGAGATTTTTTATATTTGCCCAGATTACCAGTTTACACGTAAGATAACTACTTTGAATACCTCAAATTTCCCTCCACGAAAAGCTGTGTATAAACATAAGCACAGCAGGAAACCACCATAGGACTGTAAATTAACTTTCGTACTAAGATAAAAGTTGGTGCATTGCAATTTAGGCTGAGGTCAAGCCAGTGAGTGAGAGCTTGCTCTTGCAGTGAAGTGGTGGAGCCGCTGGTGATGCTGTTCATGTTCTCGTACAGCTTCACGCACTCCGTCACCAGTGGGCTGTTCCTGGACCGCGTGTGCGGCTCCAGCAACCCCGACGCGCGCACCAATGAGGACCGCGCCTGCTCCAGCAAGCTCACCACCTGGAAGGCCGTCATCGAGGCCGTCGTGCCCGCCGCCGTCTCTCTCTTCATCGGCAGCTGGAGCGACAAGTTTGGCCGCCAACCCATCTTCATCTGGTCCTTTGCCAGTATGGCCAGCTCAGGAGTCTTTCGTATTCAACCAGACTGACCTTGCTTCAAAATTTAGGCATGATGTATGTCATCCTTGATATTCCCATGGCCCCCTCTTCTAGGGAACACCCTGGCGTACGGCCTGTTCACCGGGCTGGCCGCGACCGCAGGCCTGGATGCGGAGTAGCTGCTGATGCTGCCCATCGCGGCCACCTTCAGCGGCAGCATGATGAACCTCATGGCCGTCACCAACGTCTACATCGCCGACGCCAGCCCCGTGGGGCAGAAGGAGCTCAGGTGATTGTTCATTCTTCAATGCGGAACATACTCATGTGCATGGGACCAGCAGTGTATATGCAACTATAGCTGTTGATGACGACAGTTTTTTCACAATGAATACCAATATTACTTGGTCATACAACCAGTAACGCCCCACCCCACATCCTCTAGGGAAACGAACTCCCAAGTGTGAAACAGCTTTAAACGTTTGAAAGAACAAACAACACATATCTGTACATATAAAAACGAACATTTTTCTGTGTATGTGTGTATGGGTGTTGTTCCACATCTCGCAAGCCACTAAACCGATTCCAACCAAACTTATATCTCTTACCGTCAGGCTACAATGGTTGGAGGGGGAGGGGGAGGGTCAGGGTAAGAGCCACCTCTGACTCAAAATGTGTATAGCGATAAAAAAGGATAGCTTCGAACGCCTTTCTATCCAGGTATCATTCATATCATATTTGAGAATGAATGCACTTACTGACGTATAACAAACTTCATACACAATTTGATATCTTTACGGACAAGAGGTCTAGGCGTGCTCTGTAATAAGAAACTTAGCCAAAATCTGAACGAGTAACAGAACAAACACGATATCACGTCCATAAAGGACTGAACTACCCGAAGAGCAAAATGTAAACAGAACTTTAATAGTAATAAATAAATAAATAAAATAAATACAGTGATAGATTGTTAAAGTGACAAACTATGAATCAAAAGGCCGCGGGTTCGTTCCCCAGGATATCCTAGGTCTCTTATCTCTTGCTTACGGCTTTTTATACCTCTGGCAATATTGATTATGTGAAAATTCAGTGTTGGACTGTGGTTCAGAACGCACGTTATTCTGTATTCTGGGTAAGCTAGTTCAAAGATCGTAGGACAGCAACAGAATGCCACCTCTATTCCGATTATGTCTAGTGCTGCACTCTGATGTACAAACCAGTCTTCAGTTTGTTGACTGCTTTACCCTACTGTCATTGCTTATTTCTTCGTAAAATGTAACCTCACTTCCCCGTTAGGGGGCGAAACTGCACAGCAAAGAGCTCATAATGTTCAAATGTTTGTAAAGTTATGGAGCCTAAAGGCAGTGGTCATCGGTCCCTAAAATTACAAACTACGTAAACTAACTTATACTAATTGAAAAAGGATGAGGGTTTGACGGAAGGCCCAAGCCCCAAGTAACAACATTTGCCAGTTTAAAGAACAATTTATTTAAAGGATAAAGCAAGATCTCGACAATAGAGCAAAATAGACAGATGGGATAAATACGTTTAACAACCCCAAGACAAGATAGATTTTGCTAACAGACAGATCAACCTTTACAAGCCATTTTTTTCACAGAAGGAACATTATCAAAACATAATTAAGAAAACTGCACGAACAATAGGAACAATTTAAAACAAAGTCATGATTGGCACTTAAAAACAATGAAAATGCTCGTGGCACCCATTAAAAAAGTAAATAGGGAAATGAACTTACAAATGCAACTTAAGAAAACCAGTATTTACAGGACAAGAATTTAACTTGACGACGAACCGCAGTGGGCAAGGGCCCTTAAGGAGAAGGCTATCGTGAAACCTATTACAGATACTAGGTTTCATCACTAAGTGCAGGAACCAGCATACCACTGGAATGGAAACCTAACCGGGCCCTGCCCGCTGGGTCTGGCCGCCAGACTACAAATCTTTAACCTCAATGCACAACTGGAACATACAGATATAAAGGAAACAATTACTAAAATGTTCATAAATCAACAACAACTTAAATAAAAGTAATCAAATACACTACACTAAATTTTTGAAATATTACGGGACAATAGAGTATCGTTAATCCAAATGTGGAAGAAAATGTGCCAACATAGGCATTTGCCCCCGCGTTAAAAAGTCCCTACACTTAAGGACCACGGAAAGGTAGCGCAGAGTGCCAGTAATGAATAAATATCAAATATAAGCGCCCACAAAATCGGTGCAAATAAAATATAAAATAGTGTCACAGACACAAATTAAATGTTCGAGAGTGCTATTATCACCAAATAACCCTACAGATCTTGTGACAACTTACTGGAAATAATATTACCTCAAGTCCACCGAGAATAAGCTTACCAACTTGTAATCAGTTTGTTACCAAGTGCGTCACCAACTAACTAGTGCTGTATTCAGGTGAGGCGTCACGGTTCTATGTCAGCCACACAATATCACACGGCAATAACAACAGGCATCTCCATTCACGACAAACAAATTATTTGCGAGACACTTGGTGACTTAAATAATACACAATACTTCTGAAACAGACAGTTGTATTACAGTACAGCACTCAAACATCCGCTGGTAAGTGTCACACTCCGATACCGAACTTGACTTCCACATTCCCTTGCTAGAGAACCATGGGGCACAGAACCGCCAACAGGTGTAACCGTCGCCGAAATCCACCGTCTGCTGACTCTCCCGGCCCACGGAAGGTACTGCCTCCTGGTGTGTGCTACCACAGAGTAACATATACAGAGTAGAAGCCCTCCCTAAACCACTGTACTACACTCCCCTCGTAGTTCCGTAAGATGCTAGCAGGTGTCAGTCGGTTCCCTGGCTTAGGGTGCCTCTCGCACGTCAGAGGGTAGCGTGGAGGGGAGGTTGAGGGGAGAGGCCACGGCTGTGTCCGGCTTGCTGGCGTTTGAGGGGAGGTGGTGGTGGGGACAGCCGCTACCTGCCGCCTGCTCTGGCCAGTTTAAAGAGCTGCTTCTGACCGCAGCGCCATCATGGGACATCTTACGGAACTGCTGGAAACCCTCCCTCCCCGCACCCCTGAGCGTAGGACCAGGCCCTTACGGAGGTTTCCCGTCTGTATATATTTGTCTGCGGCGCTATGTCTCCAACGTCCACACGCCTTCCCCGAAAATCACCACACTTCCCACTCGGGGAAAACAGAGATATATCGGCGGAAATGGCAACGATAATCGCAGTTCTACGGAGCGGAACTCGAAAATCGAACCGCACGGTTCACTAATAACAAAGCACACACACACAAACACCCATGTCCGAGTGAGGACTGGAACCTCCGACGGCGTACAGCGACGAGCTCTGCGGCAAGGCTCCTCGGTGCGCACGGAGATTCTGTCGAGGCACAGCAAACAGCTCTGTACTTTTGATAATAGCGTCTAAACGAGAACAAACTATCACGGCAGACGATATAGTATGGGAATAGCTCGCCAGGGGCGCTGCAGTGGACCCACTGGTCGTGAGCAGTAAACTGAGACAAGAATTTCGTCCTTGTAACTGGAGCTTAAGCAAATGGTCTGGCACGAGTAGTGGCAGAGATTAGTTCGTGGAAATGTGGTTTACACGTGTGTAGAGCTTCAATGGCGTCTGCTAGAATTTGACGGAAAAGTCGCAGAGCCGTGAAGGAGAGCTGCAACAGGAGGCAGGCGATGGTACCGGCAGCTCAGGTGAGCAGCGGGGACTCCTCACCCAGCTGCTGCTGCTGCTGCTGCTGATGCTGACGCTCCTTCCTCGCTCCTCGGTTCAGGTAAATCGCAAATCTGTAACAGTCAACGAGGCTGTCACACTGGGCTACAAATTATCTTCACAAGTACTCTGCTAGCCGTTGAAACACAATCGCCATGAGTGGGCATACAACAGTCGTCTATTCGGCAAAAAAATGTGAGAAATTACTATCAGCATTAGAAAACCAGAAGCTACTAGTGTTAACAAAATTACTGGCTTTAACACCGACGATGTTAAAAAAATAATTCGTTTTTAATCACCTTCAAAAATTCAATTTTGTGTTCCCTTGAAACACTATCAAAATTTTTTACCCATATAAAATATGTCGACTCAAGTCTACTGGCTTTACCCAATGGCTCGGTGAATGCCGGTACATGTAGGTGGTCTGATTTTTCTATTTTTCTACATTAAGATGATATCAGTAGAGGAAAAGGTGGTATTATGGGCTACCACTTTATTTTTGAACCATAAATTCCAAAATCGTCAGTGAAACTTGCTGAAAACCTCAAAAAATAATCTTTATGGTGTTATAAAAAAGCCAAACATATATGTTTTAGTTTAAATCATTATGCAACTTTAATATGGAAACATGTTTACAAAATTGTCATGGTTGGCAGAAATCACAAATATAATGTTGCGTTTCACAACCACCACACACGTTGTGTGCCCACATCTCGCACATTAGGCACTGGATCCATAGCTCTCCTTTAGTGTCTTGGGAATATAACTCCTCACAAAAAAGGCAGGTAGCATTGTCATCTCCAGGCTTCTCAACATCGACAGTGGGCTCTAGAACTGACTGCCCAGAATCTATCGATCCCTCGTCTGAACTCTTGGATGATGATTGTAGGTCGATGGTCAATTTTCGCTTCACTGGTGGAGTTTTGCTTTTTGTAACTTGTTTCTTTCTTTTGTCAACACCTGGCTTACATATCACATTTTTCGTATTCCCTGTTACATCGTCACTTTCGATCTTCCTTTTTTTGTCCACTTCTTTTTCCCCCTTTCTTTTTATTTTCCTTTTTTTTATCAGCTTCCTTTCTTCGTGCTTTGCTGTAATTACAGCTGCCTTTCCTGGCTTAGATCCTTTGTTTGTTGTCTTTTTCTTATTTTTTGGAACAGGCAAAATGTCCTTTGGTGAAGTCTTAATGTTTCCTATTGGAAAGTGGGATGCACTTCTTGGGCCAGTTTTGCTAGGTCTTTGGCACATGGTGTGGACCAGTAGAGGACTGGGGCAAGCCTTCTGTGTTATCAGGCTTAAACAGAAAACCACACAGTATTTGCAAGGGTTGTAATATGGGCTACTGTAGTGGGTAGCCCATATAACCACCACACCTATTGTCCATATTACCACCCTAGCCCTCTTGGAAAGTAAAACGTCGCTATCCGTTATAAACAAACTTTAATAAACCAACTTCATGAGCATTAGAGAGCTAAATATTTATATAATATGTAGTTAAGAACTTAACAGCTAACTACACATTGGCAGTAGGTGTAATATGACTGTAATTTCTTACCTTTCAAAGTTTTGAAATGAGAAAAATAACGAAACAGCTCACAACTAACATTCCTCGTAACTTACTGCGGCAGCGCATTCTGTGGCGTTTGTAGGAACTAGATACTACTATTTACTGAGGTTGCCACTAGAATGCGGGGGCTTATTATTCAGATATTAAGCTAGCCCATATTGCAACCACTAGCCCATAATACCACCTTCGCCTCTACTATTTCATAATTTAAGAGAAAGAAATGTGAATACGTAGCTTGAGTTTAAGAGTGTGAGTTTCTGCATGAGGTTTCCGTAAGCAGTAATATAAGCAGTAGTGACGAGCATTTCAGCGCAACCACACAGAGGAAGGAGTATTCCAACTTCATTTGTACCGGATGGTTGTAATTAATCTTTCCCTATTCAACGGAGACGTACTCTTTGTCCTCCTGCTCTGCCGAGCATGTTGAAAAAGTTAGGATCAACTGGAGAACTAACCGACGACTCGTTGCACCACAGGTGGTTGACGTTCAAATGTTCAAATGTTTGTAAATCTATCGGACTCAACTGCGTGGTCATCAGTCTGTAGCTTACAATCTGCTTAAACTTAGGTAAACTAAACTAAGGACAACACAGACACCCATGCCCGAGGGGTGACTCAAACCCCAGACGGCGAACGGCCGCGCGCACCGCAGCACGGCGCTTCAGTACGCACGACTAATCCGCCGCGGCGGTGGTTGATGAAATCGCTATAGCTATAGCAGGCAACGCTGTCCGCTATTTCCGAGAATAAAGCAGTGTGCGCGCTGTGTCATGGCTTTTGTAGACCCCGCGCTCCATTGTACAGAAGCTGATTTAAACGATTCTCAAATGGTATCCGCACAAGATCTATACTGTACAGAGGCTTGCACCACGGGACCGACAACGATATGTTGACTTTGTTTCTTCTTCTAAAGAAGGAACAGGGCAGGAACAGATGAACAGAGAGAGGGGGGAGGAAATTGTCTAATGGAAGAGTGGAATAAATGCACAAGGTAGAAAATTTACTGCGAATTATAAGTAACATCAGTTATATCATGAGTAGGGGCTAGGAAGAGAAAATATTCAAAGAGGGATGGTGGGTAGAGGGAGGATGAGGTGGATAAGTTACGGGGTAGGACGTAATGGGCCGGCCGCGGTGGCCGAGGTGACTGAGGCGCTCCAGTCATGGTCAGCACGGCCACTACGGTCGGGGGTTCGAATCCCCCCTCGGGCATGGATATTTGTGCCGTCCTAGTTCGTAAGTAGTTCATAAGTAGTTTGTAAGTTTAGGGACTGATGACCCCGTAGTCGAGTCCCATAAGTTTAACAAACATTTGAACTTTTTTTTTTTTTTGAGGACGTAATGGACAGAGAGAGGATTGTAGAAGAGATCACACACACACACACACACACACACACACACAGAGAGAGAGAGAGAGGGGGGGGGAGGAGGAAAGAGTATATCGGTTTGCGGAAGATTGAAAAACTGATATTACCTTCAGTTAGTTCTGTTCAACAACTCTTCTCTGTAAGAAGACCTGTGCTACAAGCATTCCGCAATTGGACAACAGACGTCCATGAGCTGTCGAAACGACATCGTTCCTCAGTATTGCTTTTGACACTGATCAAGTTTCAATCGTGTATTATATGGAAACATTAAATTTTCTATGAATGTATAATGTGCAGGAGGAACATATTCAACGCAGTGATGGATCTTAGGTCACCGCTGTTAGCATACAAGAGGGCAGACATATTCTTTATTAACAATGCATGACTGTACACCCATGTACATAATTTGACATAAAACCTGTCCTCCGGTTGCCCAGCCCTTGCAGAGAAAAGTCTGAATCGTTCACTTAAGGTAGCGAAAACACCAGTTGCTTCTCAGAAGTCTAGCCATTTGCACAACATGTAATACTTGTCTTCATCTCAAGGTGGGCCATGCCGCATGCTAGTGATCCCAATCGTTAGTCGTAAACGAAGCATAATATAAAGTCACAAGTTCGGCCATTTTTTAAATTTAATTTCGATGTCTGCTAAATTTAACAGTATGATCATAATTAGCCACACTTCCTTACCCACTAATTATAGGATAATCTTTCAGAAACAGTTCTACAAAACAAGAGCATGCCTGGTTCAGGTTCATTGATGGTATTCACAAGTTTGGACATATGGCCGAGACGCTCTATTCTCATTCCTTCACAAACCTGCTACCCCATCCATTACACCTGATCCTCCTTAAACTGAAGTTAATCTCCACACCACTGATAGATCCATCCACAGCTCTGACCATGTTAAACCCACCAACGGCACGGTACTTGGACAACTGCCACCCTTTCCACATTAAAAAATATCGCTCCTGTATAGCTTAGCCACCCAACGACAAAACCTTCCTTGCCCAGTACACTGAAACTCTCACAAAGGCACTATCCCCTAGACCTAGTCCACAAACAAATTTCCTGTGCCATATCCCCACACATCTCCAATCCTCATTTTAGTCCCATGACCAGCCAGAAAGGACTGCCTCCATTTCCTAGTGCCAATCCAGACTGGAACAGCTGAACCATATTCTTAGGGTTTCAGTATCTATCCTCACGCCCCAAAATGAGAGACATCATCCTGAAGATCCTTCCCATCCCTTCCATCATCCATCATCCATCCAATCTTCTTAGTCCATCCCTATGACACTAGCAATCGCAACTCCTTGCCACATGTGGTAGATCTCAGTGAAACACCTGCCCAATACACCAACACAGAATTTCATATCCCGGTCCATTATTTCATTCTTTAGTAAGAAACATCCAAATTTACAGTAGCGATACACAACAATAAATACATAAATAGATGCAAATTGTATTTATATTATATGTGATATACTTTGCAGCTTCCAAGGCGCTTGCAGTGGTTTAAAGGAGATCATTCTTCGTGCAGGATGTAGGGCCCAAAGGACACTTAAGCATGTGGCTTGTGGTTTGTTCTGGTCCTCAATCATGAGAAGTGTCTTATGAAACCCCATCTCTCCAGGTTGTCTGTGGATCGTCCAATTTCTGTTTGTAATCTCACTCGACCTGTGTGTGGACGTGCTCCACAATTTTACGACGTAGACATTGTTTTAAATTTTACTTTTTATTCTATTGATATGGAGTCACTCACTTTTTATTTAACAACTATTTTAATGTGAGCCTTACGTAAAACTTCTGAAGAAGGAAAAATTACTTTTGCCGAAACCTAGGTTAATTTTTATGCATGTAAACCATTTTTATGTAACTGGTCGGCTGAAACTGTGTTGACTTTTGGATCGTGTTCCACCGTTGTTGAACTGCAGCCATGTTTAAAATTTTAGCAGTTATTATCTTCTGCACTAGGAATCGACGCACACAGCGTATACAGTGGGCAAGGGTATTGTCTTGGAGCGGCATTTATTTTCCAGTCCTGTCCAACTCTAGCCGAACCCGCCGGATATGCTGTAACAATTGGTTCAAAACGTACTGATGAAATGCTACATTAATGGTTTGATCTGCAGGAACAAATTCCTTGTGCAAATCGTTGTCTAAGATGTCGATCAACAGTTTTTTACCTTGGAATTTTGTGGTCGGTTATTTTGGTCGCGGGAAAGACGGTGAATACCGTGACATAGATTGCTGTTTTGATTCCGGATCTAACTAGTGGCACCGCGATGATGGTGTTCAGAAGCAATGGGTCCTGTTTACACACGGAAATGAAATCACCAGAAGTTTACATCCATTTTACTTTCTGCTTGTCTGTGAGGTTGTGTGACACAAATTGGGAGGAGATCTTCCACTTACAAGGTGAAGTACTGAGACTTCTCTCTCGACGTTCTGGTATGATATTTTGATACGTAACTCGCTGTCTTCTTCAGGTGCTTCCCGAGAATGGTCTTTTGGTGGATCGAGTCCACCCAGTCTGTGATGAGCGCTTAGTAACCGATCCACACTCACCAGGTGTGGTTCCAGTGGTCCCCTCTGCTCGATGGTGGTGTTTCGACTGCTGTCCGCAGCCAGCTCGGTCGACCTTTGAGGACGCGGTCGTCAAATGAGGGCGAATGAGCTGCATGCGGATGGCAGTCGAAACACCACCATCGAACAGAGGAGACCACTGGAACCACACCTGGTGAGTGTGGACCGGTTTCGAAGCGCTCATCACAGACTGGGTGGACTCGATCCACCAAAAGACCATTCTCGGGTCGCACCTGAAGAAGACAGCATGTTGCGCTGTCGAAATATTGTAGCAGAAAGTCGCGAACATCTGGCAGAAGTCCAAATACTTCATCATGCCAGCAGATCTACAGGAAAGCCTGAGGAGTTAGATCCTCCAAATCGTCATGGACGATGGTGTGCCCCTTGTCCTTGCTAACGCCCAATTCTTCCACAATCAATCTGAGTCTGTCGCCGAACTTGTACCAGCTTTTCTCACACTTTCTCGATAATTTCTGGAGTTCTGCTTGTCGATGGGTGATCTGAATGTGGCTCATCCTCAGTTGCTTCCTTTCCTTCTCAGAAGTGTTTTAAGCATTCGTAAACACATTTTCTGTGCACAGATTCCTTCCTGTCGACCTGCAGTCTTCCCCAATTTATAGCAGAGCTTGATGTTTAAGCGTTGTTCCATTGTGCTGTGACACTTCCTCTCACTCTGACTACATTCAACTGGTCGCAGTCTGTTTACACTACAAGTCACATGCAGTACATGCTGTGTATCTTTAAGTCTCTGAAGACCCATGCACAAACCCGCAACACATGACACGATTCATCAAACTTTTTAAAGACACCACATATTTTGTTTAAAGAGGTTTTTAATGCAGTAATTCCAAATAAAATTCAGTCATGGTCATTTTATAAAAAGCTTTCATCGCCTGGGACTGATCGACAACGCTCTTCATATTTGTAGTGTGAGGATGTCCCGAATAAGCCAGACAGGCTAGAACGGACACCAAACCGACTGCTGTTATGTTCAGGTACGGTACGAGCAGGAAAAGGCTGGGGGCGTTTTCCAGGCGGGGTTTGACAGGACCGGCAAATCATACTTGGACACGAGTGTGACAGTGTAACAAAATGGTTATATTTCGTAAAAATGGGATACAATTTCTGAGATTACGGCCTGAGGAGGACCACCAGTGGTATGACGGAGGTGATCATTATGATGGTACGACTAGGAGAACGAAGCCAGAGGGCTGCAACGCGGAGATCGTGCTATTGAGACCTGGTTACAGAGATAGATTTACTGTCTGTAAGGATCTCACAGCTAGCCAGTGCCGATCCTACGTAATTACACGCTAAATGCTCCGATTGGCTACGATCCGCTGTAATGACTTTGACGCCGCGGTTTCTGCGCCCGCAGTTTCAGGTGTCGGCGACACGAGCCGCTGACCAAGCACAGATCGTCTCGGGTAGTTGAATCCGGAATGCATACGGTAGTGAAAATGAGGCGCGCGTGACGCAGACGTAAGACGGGGCCATCCGCCTCCCACTGTCCTAAGACATGGCAAATCACGTTGAAATTCACGAAAAAGTAAAAATGTAACGCTGCTGTTCCCCACTAGTTTACAGCTGCAAAGGCACACACTGCGTTACTACTCTTTTAGGGAAACAGACATATAAGTGTATAAAGCGATACCACAGCCCTCAATCAATTAGGAGAGTCAGTGTCCATATAATAAACATTCTGCAAGGAGAGGAGACCGCCAACGCGCGATTACATAATAAGAGCCACCATACCAATAGGGGGAAGCAGAAACTAAGAATTTGCATTGCCTGGAGAACCAACTTCAAACAACTGCTGCAGTAGTCCAAAGAGCGGACACATACAGTGAAGTGTAGTAGTGCAAATCACATTGTTATATACGTCTTTTTGTAACAGTCTTAAAATTTTGTACACTTGGGCCATTAAAATTACTACACCAAGAAGAAATGCAGATGATAATCGGGTATACATTAGACAAATACATTATACTAAAATTGACATATGATTACATTTTCACGCAATTTGGGAGCATAGATCTTGAGAAATCAGTACCCAGAACAACCAACTCTGGCCCTAATAACGCCTGGGCATTGGGTCAAACAGAGCTTGGGTGGCGTGTACAGGTACAGATGCCCATGCAGCTTCAACACGATACCACAGTACTGACTGGCGTATTGTGACGAGCCAGTTGCTCGGCCACCATTGACCAGAAGTTTTCAGTTGGTGAAAGATCTGGAGAATGTGCTGGCCAGGGCAGCAGTCGAATATTTTCCGTATCCTGAAAGGCCCGTACATGACTTGCAAAATTGGGTCATGCATTATCCTGCTGACATGTAGGGATTCGCAGGGATCGAATGGAAGGGTAGAGCCACAGTTCGTAACAGATCTGAAATGTAACGGCCACTATTCAAAGTGCCGTCGATGCAAACAAGAGGTGACCGAGACGTGTAACCAATGGCACACCATACCATCACGTCGGGTGATATGCCAGTATGGCGATGACGAATACACGCTTCCAGTGTGCGATCACCGTGATGTCGCCAAACACGTATGCGACCATCATGATGCTGCAAACAGATCCTGAATTCATCCGAAAAAATGATATTTTTCCATTCGTGCACCCATTTTCGTCGTTGCATACACCATCGCAGGCGCTCTTGTCTGTGTTGAAGCGTCAAGGGTAACCGCAGTTATGGTCTCCGAGCTGATAGTCCATGCTGCTGCAAACGTCGTCGAACTGTTCGTGCAGATGCATTGAGTCATGGATTGAGACATGCCTGCACGATCTGTTAGAGCCATGCGGATAAGATGCCTGTCATCTCCACTGCTAGTGACACGAGGCCGTTGGGATCCAGCACGGCGTTCCGTATTGCCCTCCTGAACCCACCGAATCCATATTCTGCTAACAGTCATTGGATCGCGACTAAAGCGAGCAGCAATGTCGCGATACAATAAACCGCAATCGCGATCGGTTACAATCCGAAGCATTTCTCCTCCTTACACGAGGCATCACAACAACGTTTCACCAGGCAACGCCGGTCAACTGCTGTTTGTGTTTGAGAAATCGGTTGGAAACTTTCCTCATGTCAGCACGTTGTAGGTGTCGCCACCGGCGCCAGCCTAGTGTGAATGTTCTGAAAAGCTAATCATTTGAATATCACAGCATCTTCTTCCTGTCGGTTAAATTTCGCGTCTGTAGCACGTCATCTTCGTGGTGTAGCAATTTTAATGACCTGGAGTGTATATTAAACATAATTCGTTTTAAAAAAATTCTACTTACATTGATAAAAAATGAATGTAAATTTGTACATAAATAATAGCCAAAGCTGACAAGTGACAGGAAGAGTGTGGCGAGTCTTGTTCGATTGCGATGTCATAGTCATTATGTTGTTGACAACGTGCTCTAAAACTTGTGGTATTGGAAGGGTGATTATTACACTTAAGCACACAGTGACTACCTCATACATTAATATACTACTACAGAGGACTGTTTCATTTAAACGTGTCGTTAGTTTATATGGTAAATACAATTTTTCAAATGTTTGTATAGCTCATGGGACTTAACTACGGGGTCATCAGTCCCTAAACTTACAAATTACTTATGAACTACTTACGAACTAGGACGGCACAAATATCCATGCCCGAGGGGGGATTCGAACCCCCGACCGTAGTGGCCGTGCAGACCGTGACTGAAGCGCCTCAGTCCCCTCGGCCACCGCGGCCGGCTGGTGAATACAGTAGAAGTGTGACTCACAGCAGCAGCGCTAGGTCGAGAGCCATGATCCCGGCGGATAGGAAATGGAAGGCCCCGGGAAAGGAGGCGATGGACGCGCTGAAGACGGCGTTGTAGATGGGAGGCCCCACCAGCGGGCACACCGAGTCCAGGGTCACCGACAGCGCGAACACCTGTCCTGTGGACAACAACTGGTTCAAAAGTTTGTAATCCTACGTTGGACATCAGTCCCTAGTCTTACAAACTACTTAAACTACGTTAAACTAACCTAATGACAACACACACATCCGTGCCCGAGGGAGGATTCGGACCTCCGACGGAGGAGGCCACGCGATACGTAATGTGGCGCTCCAGACCGATCGGCTACTCCCGCGCGGCCCCTGCGGTCAGGACACACCAAAATGTTCCATCCTCCACGCTGCACACAGTGGCCTTCAGACAGCCTCTTCAAGCGAATGACAAAGCGGTATGTGCCATGTCACGGATTGTTCGGCCGCTCCCGTCTGAGGTTCGAATCCTCCCTATGGCTTGTGTGTGTGTGTGTGTGTGTGTGGTGCCCTCAGCATAAGTTAGTCAAGATTTGGGTAAGTAGTATGATGTAAGTGTAGGGACCGATGACAGCAGTTTGGTCGCTTACTCGTACAAACAATTGAATCGATCATTTCAAAAAGGTCATTAGACATGAAAGTAAAATTTTACAGGAGAAGGAAAAAAAAAGTTCCACAGCATAAACCATTTATTTATATTTTGTTATTTTTATATCAATATTTAGTGAGGTGCCAAGCACTGTTTTGTACTGCGTATTTTGGTTTTGTAATTAATAGCTGACTTATGACGTTTCTGCAATGAACGACCATGTGTTGTAAGAAATGGAAGCATTACTTGCAAATAATTGCCTATTTTATTGAAAAATCAGTTAATATTTTACACAGTAAAATGAAATGTGAATATTATTATTTGAAGTAACATTTTTCGCAACATTTGTGTTTTTTATAACAACATGAAAAGAGAGTACAATAAAACAAGTCAATCTTCTTGATCATCATCTTCGTTATTTGTTCCCCCTTCCGTTGGCAATTCTTGCAGTTGGTCATAAAATTCCACATATTCAGCTGGAATATATCTCTTCACATTCAATTTTTTTTTTTTTTTTTTTTTTTTTTTTTTTTTTTTTGACATTGATTGGCACTTGCTTTCCAGAATAAGCCAACTGATGGGAAGTACGGGGTGCTTATTTAAGCTTTGGAGGAGCTGGAATGTCTTTCTTATGATACCATCGATGAATTGCTCTGATATTACTTGCTCAGGATAATGTGCATCATACTGAAAAGTCATCTATTTTGAAGGAGAAAAAGAAACTTTTTTTTCCTTGGGAATTTTTCACACGCTTGATTCGGAGAGGCAAGTCTTTTTAAAATAGGCAGGCCACCAGTTTTTAAAGGCTAACACAGCAACATTATCAATAGTTTCCACTGAGTATTTACTTGATGCCTTTTTGATCATTATGACATACTCTTCAGGTAAGTAGATCTGGTCATGACGTCTTACAAATTTTTTATGGTCCCAAAATCTCTATCGCTGGTAAGGAAACTATGCCTGTGTATAGGGAAGTAATGTTTCATTTTCCTAAATCTCCCAGTTGATACAAGTGTTCAACAAAAGCGAATCATTGGGTGATTTTTGTTTTGACGAGCACACCCGTCAGAGAAGAGATGAAGCTCATTCACATCTTTTGAGATATACTTCTCGATGTAAGTATGCAGAAATGAGCAACCTCATTTGCACCTTTCTTCGCTTGTCAATGAGTCAATGATCTTTTTGCAATGAACGAAGATTTCAAGGATCGATAGTGACACCATTTGATAGCTGACTTCTGCCCTTCTTGTACGTATGAATCCGGCTACACTTTCCCATCCATTTCCAATGAATAACTCATTTTCGTAAAAAAGTTGACTTATGGCCTTTTTGCAATGACCGATTCAATTGAATATTTGAGACAGCCTCTTCATTCCTTGTCGGTTCATTTTATTTTCAGCATTCTTCTGTCACGTTGTATCTCACTCAAATGCTTCGGTTCTATACATTACCGCCTCACGATTCTCGTCCAACCAGTTCTGTGCTCGAGACGTACGTTCTTTTGGAACAATTGCTTCGGACTGAAGCTTACATTTGACAGTAACAGCTTTTCTTTCACCGAGTAATTCTCTCTTATACAGTACTACTCTGCATCTTATTCCTCCTCGATTCGTCAGCCCTGCATTATTGTTCTTTCAAGGTAGTAGAATTCTGTCCATCGGGTACTGACAGACGCCTCATTTCTTCTTTAATCATGTCAGCACACAGTTCCTAATTCCCAATGTACTATTTCCACTCAGCTGCTCCCTACCCTATGTTTAAGGGTAGAAAGCGTTTATGATGTCTTTTCTTTCAAAACCTCCGAACATTTCAATTGAATATTCTCCGGGTGCTGAAGACCTAATCGTCAAGCACCCAAAACCCCTATCCATTAATGAATACTCTTATTATTTTCTCCTTTCGCAAATTATCGGTGGCTCATTATTTATACACAGTTATCATCCTTATCTGTATTTCTCGAACTACTGTGATTACCAATTTCGTAATGTCCATGCCTCCGTAATTGAACTAACTACAGTTGTATTTTTACTGCCATATTCTCATTATTTTTGTAAACCACGTTTTTGTACGTTGTCTCCATCACCTCTCTTACGATGGGGCCTAGTCCTCATAATTATTCTCCTTCTGACAAAGATACTGTATGGATATCGTTGTTTTGTATTTTTTTATATTAATAGTACGTGAACCAAACTGCTATGGTCATCAGTTCATAGGCTTACAAACTATTTAAGCTAGCTTCCACTAAGGAAAACACACACAACCATGCCCGAGGGAGAACTTGAACTTCCGCCGGAACGACCGCCCAATTCGTAGCATGACGCCTTAAACCACGCGGTCACTCCCGTGCGGTGCTCTGGTAGCAGTCAGCCGAAACCATTCATAACAAATGTCGAGAATATTCGAAGAAATCGACATTGAAGATTTTTTAGGATCTTTAATTACATAGGAAATCGGCAATGTACCTGACAGTCGTTATGCGTCATGGCACTTTGCTAGCATTGTAAATTGATAATCAGGAGCTCGTCTGGTGGACCGTTCAAAGACAATTCCTATTTTTTGTTCTTGTTTGAATACTTACACTATTTAAATGTAAAATTCATCAAATATTTGGCAATTAACATATACCTCATCATCCTAATTTTTCATGAAAAATATACATCGTTTATTTATTAGGTATTTTTAATATTTCATTAAAGTAGTCTAATAATTACGATTCAATTAAGTAAACACCATACATTCCATTTTTGAAGCAATACTGAAAACCTCTTCACAAACTGAACAAGCAAAGACAGCCCTCTTCAATTAATAGTAAAGTTCATACTGCAAAAAAGTACGAGTATTAGCATCGTTAAGAACCTTTAATAAAATACTGAATATTAAGAATGAGCAAAATATAGTCCTTTTTCATCATAAATTACAACTGAATATGAGTTAACTATCATATATTTAAGGGATGAGAGGAGTAGAAACATCGACTCTAATAAAATTATTTTTGGATTTTCAATATACAAAGGGCACCAATTAGCAACGGCGACTCCTGAAAATTTTGTCCTTTTAACCTGTAAATAAAAGTCCTGAAAAAATCCATGTCAATTTTCTCGAGAATTTGAGTTCTGAACTTCACAGGCCATAAATATGAAACTTTATAAAAATCCGTTGTGATATTGGAAGTTATACATGATCTGTAGTTGTCCACTCTGATTTGGTTTAGATTCTGTTGACTGCGGCGGAATAGCCGTGCGCGCTAAGGCGCCTTGCCGGTGCGCGCGGCTCTTCGATGTCGGAGATCGAGTCCTTCATTGGGCATGGGTGTGTGTGAGTCGTTCTTAGGATAAACTAGTTTATGTAGTTTGTACGTTTAGGGACCGATGACCACTTCAGTTAGGTGCCATAACTTTACAAACATTTGAATATTTTTGAGATTCTACTACTGGCATGTTCAGTGTAACTCACTATTTGCCCTGTCTTCCTTGTCGTAAGGAATGATACTCCCACTATACCATTTTCTAATTCGCTTGATTTTTCGCACAATTATTCTGTTCAGATATATTTATTTTTTAATTTTAATTCACCTAGTACTAAAAGATCTAGTTTCAGCTTTTCCATTGTTTCTACCATATTTAAGCTTCTGACATTACGTTTCAAGAGGAAGACTACTTTTGAAGTGTACTCACCTAACTCGTTCTTGGCAACCAGCCTCGTGAGGATCGCTCTGACCAGAACCCAGATCAGAGCTCCGAAGCAAGCGATAGCTCCGCCTAGAAAGCAAATCAAAACACACCTCAGTGCGGTGGGCCTGTGTCGTCCGGCGTGAGGACGAATGGAGATCTCGACGAAGAATACAGCTGCACGTTGCATTCTCTGAATACACTCTACACAATAACACAGTGAAAATATAAGAATATACACGGGCTGTTTCCGTAAGAGCGCGCAAAATGTAACAAGACACAGGGATGCAACTCTGAACAATGTAACCTGGGATCGGAGAAGACAGCTCAAGGAGATAATAGGAATACAATCACATTACGGTGTACTTTTTTATTTACATTTGTTACGAATGGGAGAAACAAGGTTACCCAAGCGATTCATGCGAAAGTACTTGGATTCAGTCAAGAAAGATAAACGTACTATTTGCCCTATATCTAACAAAATATGCTGTAACTAACGGCCATCAAACACAATGCAAGCTTGGGTTCGGCGAATTCGATTCCGATCCATCCCGAAAAATATCCTTGGCGTGTTTCAAATCGCATCACAAGCAGCTACAATTCTGGAAACTAATTCCATCTCCGTATCCACTGCGGTTTCATACACAAGTGACTCTAAATATACCCATAGTGAAATAATCAAGGGAATTCAGGTCAGGTACCCTCGCAGACAATGAAATAGAACGAGATGCATGTCGGTGAGTTCTGCGGTACTGCACCGATACTGCTTCATCGTATTGTATTGTACTTCCCTGAATAGAACTGAGTAATGAATGGATATGTAGTTGCTTCATAGTACAATCTATCATGGACAATAAAAATACGATACAACTGAGCTACCATATGGACAAGTAAAGTAACAAAGCCTGAATCATGACTTCCTAGTAATCTGATTCGTCCTGTTTCCTTGCAAGAAATAAATAATATAAATGTAAATAAACAGTACATGTAAACTTTCACAAATGTTAGTTGTAATAATCTGAATAACTGTACTACATAGACAAATTTACTTCCACATCTTCTTCAGCCGTTTGTGCGACCCTAGGTACCCTTAGTAGAGCACCCGTTATGTACTGTTAAATTGTTAAACGCTCTTAAGGAAACACCCTGTACACAGCAGGACCATACAAGAACAACGTGCGTAATGTAAACGTTGGTGTGACATACAGATAAGTAGAGAAAGCGCACAAGCGAAGACCGCATTTAAAATTCCCGTGGTAGGTGAAACTTACCCAGAAACATATACCATGACTCCGGAGATATGGCGTACATTATGGATGCGGCGATCTTGCAGGAGAGGGTGATGAGTGCTATCCACCCATCGTCCAACTTGAGCCACCGCACGAACACCATCACGCCCACCAACGTACCTGCAGGCATAGGGAGAAAGTGCTGCATTCGAACAGTTAACTATTTGTCCTTCCATAGATCAAAGTAGTGTGGCCGATTTTTACAAATGTTGTTCTTGCTCTACACCAAGGAAATATTAAACGCTCTGAATAACGGGACATCACCCGTTGGGATTTTTTGTGATCTCTCCAAGGCTTTTGATTGTGTAAATCATGGGATTCTTCTAGATAAAGTATTGTGGTATGAATGGGACAGTATACAAATGGTTTTAAACATACCTAACAGGAAGAGTGCAGAAAATTGACATTAGTAGTTCTCAAAATATGCAAAACCTAGCTGATTCCTCAAACTGGGGAGCAATCAAAAATGGGTTGCCACAAGGTTCGTTCTTGGGCCCTTTGCTGTTCTTAATATATATTAATGACTTGCCATTCTATATTCATGAAGAAGCAAAGCTGGTTCTTTTTGATGATGATACAAGTATAGTTATCACACCTGACAGACAAGAACTAACTGATGAAATTGTAAACGACGTCTTTCAGAAAATCATTGAGTGATTCTCAGCAAATGGACTATCATTAAATTTTGATAAAACACAGTACATACAGTTGCATACAGTAAATGGAATGACACCATCAATAAATATAGACTTTGGTCAGAAATCTGTAGCAAAGGTAGAATATTCAAAATTTTTAGGTGTAAGGATTGATGAGGGGTGAAAAAACACATTGAAGATCTGTTGAAACGTTTGAGTTCAGCTACTTATGTTATTAGGGTAACCGCAAATTTTGGTGATACACGTTTCAGTAAATTAGCTTACTATGCCTATTTTCATTCTCTGCCTTCGTATGGCATCATTTTCTGAGGTAATGCATCACTGAGTAAAAAAGTATTCATTGCACAAAAGGGTGTGATCAGAATAATTGCTGGAGCCCATCCAAGATCATCCTGCAGACACTTATTTAAAGAGCTAGGGATCTTCACAATAGCTTCTCTGTATATATATTCATTTATGAAAGTTGTTATTACCAATTCCACAGAATTCAAAAGCAATAGCAGTGTACATAACTACAACACTAGGAGAAACAATGATCTTCACTACTCAAGGTAAATCTAGCTTTGTCACAGAAAGGGATGAATTATGCTGCCACAAAAGTCTTTGGTCACCTACCAAACAGCTTCAAAAGTCTGACAGATAGCCAACAAGCATTTAAAAATAAATTAAAAGAATTTCTGAATGGCAACACCTTCTACACTATAGATGAATTTTTAGATATAAATTAGTAAATTTGAAAAAAAATAATAAAAAAATTGTCATGTAATATTTAGAACAAAGAAATAATTTGTAAAGACACCTTTCATTAACCTGACACGTTCCACATCATTACGAAGTGTCGTATGCATGATCTATGGAACAAGTACTTATCTAATCTAATCATCCGATTTTTGTTAAACTGTCTTGTAAACCTATGCATGGAACTCTTAAAGAAGTTCCGTGATCTAAGAAACCTGAATACTCACATTTGTTATCAAAAGGAAACCTGTTCTGTATCATTTTTTAAAGTCACTAAAACGAAATACTTTGAGGAGAAAATGAAACCGCATTATAATTCTAAGAGACATACACACGTAGAAATCGCCAACAGAGCAGCGCACATTGGAAAGACAATCTAAATGAAGTATTGAGAGAAATTACAAAATCACGAACGAGTTGACAATTTCATTTTAATTTTTCAACTGTGGAGTGATTTTACTCCACAGTTGATCAAGACGCAGATGGTCGATGGTATTAGAACTGATTAGCAGTACAAATTAACTTACTATGCCTATTTTCATTCACTGATTTCATATGGGATCATATTCTGGGGCAATTCAACATTGAGTAAAACGTATTCATTGCACTAAAGCGTGTAATCAGAATAATTGTTGGAGACTGCCCAAGATCATCCTGGAGACATTTATTTAAGGATCTAAGGATCTTCACTGTAGCTTCATATATAGTCATGAAATTTGTTATTAATAATGCGACCCAATTCAAAGGTAATAGTAGCGTGTGTAGCTACAAAATTAGGATAACGGGTGATATTCATTATTCAAGGTTAAATCTAGCTTTGGCACAGAAATGGGTGAATTATTCTACCAGAAAACTCTTTGGTCACTTACTACGTAGCGCGCCGACGTCACATCCGAATCGTTCGCCGTCGCCAAAAGTCACAACTGGAGAGTTCACTTCCAAATTCTTTTCTTTCTTGATATGTATCGACCGTGAATCATAGATCTGCCACTTTTATTTTGCATATTAACCGGACAATTACAATGTTAAAGGAATATGCACGATTCAAATACAGAACTAACTAAGTACAAATAGACCCTTTCCCACAAGTGTCACGAATACAGTTATTATAAAGATCAACTCACATAAAAGAACTTAGTACGACGTTACGTGATGGTGAATATTTCAGTGGTTGAAATTTACGTTTTTAACTGGGTAACTAAAGGCATGAAATAAAACTAGAGTCTAGTATACTGGCGAAGCTCAGTGGCTGTGAGTCGTCTTTACAATTCTTGTCTGCTGAACATAATGAATGGTTGAATAAATCAAAATATAAAGATCTGTGTCAAAAAATTTTAAGCATAATTTTGTAGCTGTTTCACTAACGACTTAAATTCATTCCACTAATAAAATTATACTACAGCACGAAATACGAAAGAAGAGAAATCTATAGTTCATTCATTTGTGGTTCTTTTTCATATACCGTGCACAACATTACAAATGGAGAAGTATATTGTATCACGCCGAGCAGTAGCAGTTTTTGACGTACTGTTTGAAAAGAGGACCACGAAATTCGTATGGTGTGTATGAGGCTGATTATAAAAACCGGCTGCATCGTGCCGAAAGCTACAAGACAATTGTGGAGGTCATTAGAGATTAAGCGAGGACTGGTTACAAGGTAGACGACGTAAAAATACAAT
The DNA here is from genome assembly GCA_026315105.1 of Locusta migratoria. Classification (NCBI taxonomy): domain Eukaryota; kingdom Metazoa; phylum Arthropoda; class Insecta; order Orthoptera; family Acrididae; genus Locusta; species Locusta migratoria. The sequence goes on from CM048744.1 coordinate 675,594,415, forward strand.
TAATGGTCTCCACACAAGTTCTGCAGCGGAGAAGGTAAAAGCATATAATGACATATGTGTGTAATTCACTTCATACATTTTTAAGACAAATGATATTTGTATATAGTTACAGTAAATACAAATTTTTGAATGTCGTACCCAAAGTAGTAGCAAAAAGGGAAACCGTGCACAGGCTCGTTACCAACCACAAATGTACTGGTTTCGCCTCTTGAAATTTTTAGAACAGAGTACCACTGCAGACGCAAGCGTCACCGATGTTGCCAGTCTTCCAAATGTCTAGCCATTGCAGTTACTGTACGTACAACTACAGAGTATAAATATTATAAATAAGTACCTATACTCTATGTAAGCAACAACTGAGGTTAATGACAAATATTTTCGGCCATTTTCAATGCAGTTCGGCACATTCTTTGTCAAGGAGGTTAAAATACAAGGAGACGCCCTTACGCTGAAAAAGTGAAGCCTGGCACCGCCATATTGCTAAGTTTTGTAGAATTTTTCGTATCGTAGAGCTAATGCTTTATGTCACTTAAAACAGGAATAAAACGTACGACGGTATTGCCGCGATGAACAATGTGTTAAAAGAATGCAAATTAGCCGTTAAAAATTAAGTTTTCAAATATATTGTGATGAGTATTTATTACTATTTATTGAAGAAAGTATATTGTTTGAAAGTACATACTTTCCAGTGACTGTCAGTTCAATGCATTAACAGTAAGAGGGCCGACTTAACGCATAGTTTTAACGTAGAAATAACATTCCAAAACTGACCAAGATGGTGGACAGGCTTCAACTGACGCATGTGCTTGGCATAGATAATGCCATCTCCCTTTATTATAACTTCCTTGTTGTTTGTCATAGAAAATTTGATAGTGTACTCTCTGCCAAAGAGAAGGTCTCCACGCTGTCGTGTCACATGACACAGAGAAGCCGCGATGGCGCAGCTGGCTGGCTGTCCGTTATGAGACGTGGGCTGTGTCCCGACGACCAGCCAGTCAGCAACGAGATCGTGTGGCGTGACGCGACACAGCGGAAACCACCTCTTCAGGCTCTGTTGGCGACAGGTAATGTAGCTACACTATGGCAGCAAGTGATACAGCCAAATTTAAAGTAATTTTTAATGGATGGCGTGTAGTGACTCACCTACAGCAGTGGTGCCAGTGTAGAAGAATCGGAACAGCAGGTTGTCCTCCAGGGTCCACTGAAACTTGGCGTTCACGAACTGGTAGTACACAACGCCTTCACCTTGAAATATAAAACACAGCATTCCATTTAGTGCATTTCTGGCTACTGATTCCGATACATATTAAGTTAAAAACTGTTGATTTTGAACATGGCCTGTCTGAATGTTTTAACGTAATTTATTGTATGAGAAAATGCAGCCTGACAATTGCTTTCAAATACTTGAAATTTATCTAGATTTCACTACCACTAAGGAAGTCTTCATCAGAAATAATACAACTCACATGAGATGTTTACATATAGAGGAAATGCGCTCATGTTGTATAAAGTTAGTTGCAAAACATATTAGCTAGTTAGCGGCCAGCCATTAGATTTTTATTGTTCAGACTGCTAGTTATGAACTAGCAAATATGTTTCATTACTAACTTTATACAGCATGAACGCATTTTGTTCTATGTATGTAAACGTCTCATTTAGTTTTATATCTGATGAAGACATCCTTAGTGGTAGTCGAAATCTAGATGAAATTAAAGTATTTTAAAGCAACTTGTGGGGCTGCATTTTCTTATACAATACATTAAAAACTGTTCTTTACAAGTGGTTCGGATTCCACGTTATGCTGTAGGCCCCCTTTCCCCGGTTGGATAACTGGGCGTCCAATTGAAAGTCTATCACCAGGCCAATGAGTCACAAGAAATTATTATTATTCTCACTCTCTTTCTTTAACGTCTCTGGAGAAGGACTTTAACATCATTTTGAAGAGTTGCTAGGTGCTGTTGATAAAACACTTTAGTACAGTGAGACATCTGAATTACAGCCAGTAGATGTCTTCACCATTAATTGAGAAACTAAATACAAGGTTCAAATGTTTGTAAATCTATCGAACCAAACTGCGTGGCCATCAGTCCGTAGGTTACAAACTACTTAAACCTAGGTACATTACCCTAAGGACAATACACCACCCACGCCGCAGGGAGGACTCGAACCTCCACGGCGAGCAACTGCGCGCTCCGCAGCGAGACGCTTTAGACCGCTCGGCTACTCCACCGCGGCTAAATACAAGGCTTTTAGGTAATGGGTAAATGCTAAACAACAAACTATCATGAAAAATATCTATAAAGTTTCTATGAGGGACCAGACTTGCGTACAGTGAGAGAGAGTTTAGTACATCTTGAGACATGAAATTTAACATACATTTCTTTCTGCGTCGACCAACAGTTTTAACTACATTACAAAAAACTTATAAACTACTTACAAACTACCTCATACTAAAGACGACACAAATATCCATCTCGAGGGGGGGATTCGAACCCCCGACCGTAGCGGCCGTGCAGACTGTGACTGGCGCGCTGCAGACCGCTCGGCCACTGCGGCCGGCTACTACATTACATTAAAGACTGAGAACAAGACCAGCCGCATGCATGAAGATATACGGGGTGTTTAAAGGAAAATGGTAAATATTTTAGAAGACCAATTACACTAAAACATGCGTAAATTTTTATTGATTAGAGAGACACAGCTGTCAGTATGAAACGCAAACAAACTTGAAGCAAAGGCGGACGGCCAAAGTCAACTTTAAAAAAAAAAAAAAAAAAAAAAAAAAAAAAATCTACCACCAATTTCAATGCACTTTTGACTTCTCTTGATAACACCACAAGTAAATCTTCTGAGATCGTCTTTCCGTTTTTTCATGTGGGCTGCACTATTCATAATACGAACTATGAAAGTGGCAGTCGTGTTGAGTTTTCCTTTGTAGATTTTGCTATTTAACCATCCACAGAGGAAAAGATGCAATGAGGATCGCGGCTAAGAAACGTGTCTTCCATCTTCCAGGGAATGTTGACTTTGTATGATGTATCACCTGACCATTAGAGTGTTCAGCAGCCCCGTCTTGCAGGAAGAACGTACACGTTCCTGTAGCTAAGGAGTACCTTACAATGATGCTGGAAGGTCATTGTAAAGTAGGTCATTTATCCTATGGCAGGAGTTGCCATGTGTGAACTAGGTCGTTAGTTATTATATACAGCAATAATTATCTTGGGTCGCCACCATATTTCTCCAAAATATGGAAAATTAAAATGTAACTGATCAGCTATGATGTGATCATATTTTCAAACATATAATAATATTCCTACTCTATTGCAATGTATCAGTTGTAGCAAACAAACAAAAATGTACTTAAAATTATTGGTAAACTGTGGAATTTAACTATTCTGTTTCCCCTCCAAAATAGTGAAAAAGGAATGTTCGTAAATGAAAGACGATCTGCTCAAAATCAATTTATTACAATTAAACATAAAAAATCCTATCTTGACACAAAATTGGATGACATTTCCTAACATGAAAAGCAGATAATGGTATTCAAGCAATCTTTTTACAAATGTTAAAATACTGAGACACAAAAAATAACTGGCTGAGTCAAAGGTCGGAGGTTTTGCAAAACAGAATGCTATTAAATTGGCTACACAGGGGGTTGAAATTATCGTTACCCCTAAGCTTCCAAGAGTAAATAGGCAGCTGTCAAAAGAATAAAATAAGGGACAGAATCCAACAAGTCTGATTCATATAAACCTCCAGCAAGTGCGTCATCTTACCCACACAGATGATCATTGACGGCAGCGTCTCAGGCTCGCGGGCAGCAGGCGGTGGGAGCGGATGAGCTGAAATTTTTATCCGACCGTAATTGCTGCGACCTGTTAAGCAGGGTCGACATGTAACTTAACACAGCGTCACTGGCGTCGGCGTCGCTAGGCAGTTGCTGTGCGATTCTATCACGCTAGTAGACTAATCAATATTTTGCATAGGTGACACAAAGGCCACTTGGCACAAATCGATAGTCACTTGCGTAATAAGATCTGTAAAAACAATGCCCGATTCGCAAAGGCGCGAATGCTCAAATACAGACTTCTAGCAAAACGAAAACTAAACTGTGGCCGCTCACAGTGTAACCACAGGACAATGTAACGTCCGTGAAGTAAACACAAGTTATACAAGGTCCGAATCTTCGGAATCAAACACAAGTCTTACCAGAGGACCGTTTAAGACGATGTCCTCCCTGCGAATCTAAACGGAGTATTGCGTGTCTCCCGAGGTCCGCACACTTCGGATGCTCAAACAGGAGTCTCCCGAGGTCCGTACCCATCGGACGCACAAACAGGAGTTTCGCGAGATCCGTGCACTTTGGTCACTCAGACACGAGTCCTCGTGCCCCCTCGCGCTCTGCCGCAGCTCACGGCAACCGAAAAGATGCACCAATATCTGCTAAAGGCTAATAGTCAAACTAATCGGATGGCGTAGCGCCGTTGACAAATTGTTTACCTGTCATACTAAAATACTCTGCCGAATCAGAACACGTTCTCTGCAGCTGCCAAAAGGCTCCACCCACGCCACCAAAGCTTCCCGCGGATTTCACCGTTCCCAGGGTGAATACCCTGCAAGAAATTTCACACGACCTAAAAATGTTAACGTTGTGATATATATACAGCCGCTGGAGCCAAACCCCTGGGGTGCCAGACGGGCAGAAAGCGGCGTTTTATTGGCAGAACCCTTAAAAGATGCAAGAGAACTACTAAAGAAATGGCATACACTACGCTTGTCCAGCCTTTTTTGGAGTATTTCTGCCTAGTGTGGGATCCTTATCATGTGGATTTGACGGAGGACATCGAAAGTGTCCAAAGAAGGGCAGCTCGTTTCGTATTGTCACGATACAGGGGAGACAGCGTTACGGAAATGATACAGGATCGGGGATGGGAATCATTACAACAACGGCGCTTATCGTCTACTTACAAAACTCCAATCGCCAACATTCTCCTCCGAAAGCGAAAATATATTGTTGAATCTCACTTACATAGGTAGAAATGATCATCAGAATAAAATACGAGAAATCAGACCTCGAACGGAGAGATTCAGGTGTTCTTTCTTCCCGCGCGCTATTCGATGAACTTCTGTCAGGCACTTAAATGTGATGTAAAAAGTATCCCATGTAGATTAGATAAAAATTTTCCACCGAAAACGGTAAAACGAAAAAGTTAAAGTTTCAAGTTGATGTTGATGTAGTAGGCTTCCACCATAGCCATGAAAAGTTGCGACTACCGTCCTGTGATTTTTTTAATGTTTTTGTTTTATTAAAACATTGCTATTTTTGTACAGTAAAGCACTTCAAGATGCAGCTTTAACTGCTGCGAAACCGGTAGCGCGGGTCTCCACGACTTCAAATAAAAAGCAGCTAATGTGGATCAACGGTCCTTAATTCAGTCATGTCCCATTTTAGTTAATACAGTATCTGTATTTTAACTGTTTGAAAGTTCCTTTAAGCCGGCCGCGGAGGCCGAGGGGACCTAGGCGCTTCAGTCACGGTCTGCACGGCCACTACGGTCGGGGGTTCGAATCCCCCCTCGGGCATGGATATTTGTGCCGTCCTTAGTTGTAGCTAGTTCATAAGTAGTTTGTAAGTTTAGGGACTGATGATTGCGAAGTTAAGTCCCATAGGCTCTACAAACATACAGTTCCTTTAATTTGCTCAGTGTCTTGAGACACTTTATTATACCGAAACTCTTCGAAAAAAAAGAAGAGAGAGAATGCATTTACTCTTAGTACCCTTTCCAGAGTATTATGTCTTTGTGACCCCGCGAAACTCTGTTTTAAATAAAAATAGCAACCAAAAGAACTTTACCATCAGTAACTTAGTCCTGCACTCTTGTTGAACTGTGCCTGAATATATTTGAGAATTTTAAGCGTAAAGAGTAGAGTGGGCCAATAGGCGCGACAAGCTCGCTCGTTACTCGTGAGCGCGGCCGCTGCTCGGGCTCGGCGCAGCGGGCAGCTCGTGGCTCGAGCGCAGGCGAGAGCGAGCCAGGCGACTCGTGGCCAGGCTCCTAGCGTGAGGTGTACCGTCTCTTAATAGTAATAATGAACACGACAAACTGTTAACAGCTGTACTGTGTCTTAAATATCTAAAGAAAATGTTCCTTCTGCGTATAAATACGGCAATAATGTTGGTACCTTGCGAGATGAGAACATTAGTGACGACGACGAAGATGACGATGAGGATGGTTGTTCGGCCGTGGTGCGGCCGCCTCATCAGAGACGTCCTGAGCGCGTCGCGCACCAGCTGCGGCCGGAAGATGCCCTGGCAGCAGCCGCAGCGCTCCTGAGGACAGCACGGCACGGTGATCTCAGTTTCTCTTGTAGCAACTGTGCATCTGTTATGGTGTGTTTACAGTGAAGTGGGAAAAGTCACGGGACAGTGGCATGTGCAGATACAGGTGGCAGTAGCTTAGAAGGCTGGTGCACTGGCTCGGCTGCCGTGTGTACTGCCGTGATTCCTGTGAGAAGGTACCTGGGGTTATCATGGCCGCTCGAGGGGCATTAACAGACTGGTAGACGCGGCAAGACGCATGCGGCTTTTTATTTCGAATGTCAGTAGGTAATCGAGTATTTCGAGATGAACAGCGTGAAGAGTGTGCCGATAATACTAAATTTCAGATATTACCTCTGATCACGGCCAACGCTGAAGCCGATGGCCTGCACTTAATGACTGAGATGAGCGGTAGTATCGGAGAGTCATTGGTGCTGAGAGACAAGCAACACTGCGTGAAATAACCCCAGAAATCAATTTGAGACGCACGATGACTGTATACGTCAGGACAGTGCAGTACAATTTGGCGTCAATGAGTTACGGCAGCAGACGAGCGAGTCGTGTGCTTTTGTTAACAACACGCAGCGCCTCTTCTGGGCTCATGACCACATGGGTTGGGCCTTAGACCTCTGGAAAACCGTGGCTGGCTGAATGAGTTCCAATTTCAGTTCGTAAGAGCTGATGGTAGAGTTCGAGTAGAGCGCTAAACTCAGGAAACGATGCACCCAAGACATTATGCCAGCTGGTGGTGTCTCTGTAATGGTTTGCACTGTTTTTACAAGGAATGGACTGGTTTCTTTTCTCCGACTGAACCGATAATTGACTGTAAATGGTTATTATGAACGAAGTATATTAAAAATATATAAAACACCAACAGCTGTAACAATAATGATTATATTAACTGGAAAACACTTTTAACATTTCATTAGTGCCATCTTCAGTCCATCAAGAAATCCAGGATGAAAATGTTACCTATATGGCTGAATGTAATTGGACTCAGAGGTTCCATAAGGGCACATGTGGACCATGCACATACAAGACAGCAACAAATAGTTATGTTTGTCTGCTTGGAAACCAATTGCTACCTTCGTGGGATTCATATCCTTAAACAGCGGTGGAATTTTTATGGATGTCAATGGGCCACATTGTTCGTGATGTTTTTTAAGAACATTCTGTACAGTTCTGACGAATGATTTCTCCATCCAGATCACCCTACATGAGTCCCATTTATGGGATGTAACCGAGAAGTCAGTTGTGCACAGAATCCTACAACGGCAACACATTCGCAATTATGGACTACTATAAAGGGAGCATTGCTTAATGTTCCTGCACAAGAATTCCAGCGACTTTTTGAATGTGTTGGTGTCATGTTGCCGCACATAGTCGGACAATAGCAGGACCGACAGGGTAAAACAGATATTCCAATATAAAAGAGCTGTTAGTTGGGACGAGCACATCTACATCTACATACATACTCCGCAATTCACCGTAAGGTGCGTGGCGGAGGGTACACTGTACAACTACTAGGCATTTCCTTTCCTATTCCACTCCCAAATAGAAAGAGGAAAAAAAGAATGCCTATATGCCACCGTACGAGCCCTAATTTCTCTTATCTTGTCTTTGTGGTCACTACGCAAAATGTAAGTAGGCGGCAGCAAGATCGTACCACACTCAGCTTCAAATTCCGCCCCTCTAAATTTATTTAACAGAAATTCACGAAAAGAACGTCGTCTTTCTTCCAGCGATCCCCAATTGAGTTGCCGGAGCATTTCCGTGACATTCGCGCATTGGTCGAACCTACCGGTAACAAATCTAGCTGCTCGCCTCTGAACCGCCTCTATGTCTTCCTTTAAAATGACCTGCTGCGGGTCCCAAACACTTGAGCAATACTCAAGACGTGGTCGTACAAGCGTTTTATACGCGGTCTGCTTTACAGGTGAAGTACATCTTCCCAAAATTCTCCCAATAAACCAAAGTCGGCTGTCCGCCTTACTCACAACTGTACTTACATGTTCGTTCCATTTCATATCGCTCTGCAATGTTACGCCTAGATATTTGAACGACGCGACAGCATCAAGAAGCTCACTACTAATGCTGTATTAGAACATTATGGGATTGTTTTTTTCTACTCACGCGCATCACTACATTTTTCTACATTGAGAGCTAGCTGCCAATCTTCGCACCAACTAGAAATTTTGTATAAGTCATCCTGTATGCTATTACAGTCAGTTACAGACGACACCCTCCCATACACCACAGCATCATCAGCAAACAGCCGCAAATTACAACTTACTCTGTCCATCAGATCATTTATATAGATAGAAAATAATAGCGGTCCTATCACACTCCCCTGGTGCACGCCTGACGATACACTCGTCTCTGTTGAATGCTCGCCGTCGAGAACAACGTACTGCGTTCTATTACTTAGGAAGTCTTCCAGCCAGTTACAAATCTGTGAACCTATTTCATAAGCTCGTATCTTCGTTAGCAGTCTGCAGCGTGGCACCGCGTCGAACGCCTTTTTGAAGTCGAGAAAAACACAATACGCCTGTTACCCTTCATCCATGGCTCGCAAGATGTCATGTGAGAAAAGGGCAAGCTGAGTTTCACATGAACGATGTTTCCTAAACCCGTGCTGATTCATGGAAAGAAGCTTTTCCGTTTCAAAGAAATTTACTATATTCGAACTGAGAATATGCTCCAAAATTCCACATGAAACTGATGTCAACGATATTGGCCAGTAATTGTGTGGGTCAGTTCTCTTTCCTTTCGTAGTCACCTGCGCTTTTTTCCAATCACTAGGAACTTTGACTACGAGACTCACGTGTTGAGGCGGCGTGTAGGGTTTGGTGGTCTCCGGCAGCAGGAAGATGGCGTAGAGCAGGCAGACCACCATGAGGCAGGCGGCCAGCGCGTACACCCCGTAGTAGTCGAGGCCCAGGAACAGCGGCGTCGACAGCCCCGAGCCCAGCATCACCGCCAGGTACTCCGACACGTCCAGCAGCCCGAGTCTGCGGGCAGCGAGGCCACGCCATCAGGAAAGAGAAGCGCTACTACAATGATGACTACTGGCGGCGCGGCCTATATGTACACTGGTTCAGTGAACCCCCGGAAAAAAACTCGTGAAACAAGTAAATACACGAATAAAATAAGTTGTATAGATTGAGAAATCCTAAGACGGTTTTTTTTGTCTCGAATATGTCCAAGACATTAAAGACAAACGTGAAGCAATGAATTAAAATTTGTGGTGCGGCCGGGATTCGAACCCGGACCTATTCGAGACGAAAAACCGTCTCAGGGTTTCTCAGTCTATATTTAAATCGATATTTATATCATCTTAGCAGGAATGTTCCACTAGGTCCATTGGCGAGGTGCTATTCCGCTGCATGGAGAGTCTGGACAGTAGTGACAATTATCTATGGAATACAGAAGCAGAAGAAAAGTTGTGACGTGAAGAGAAATCATGCTTAGACTATTCCGAGGCGCCTTAGCCGTTAGAGGTGCGGTGGTCTAACGGTATGCCGGGCGCCGTGGCTCAGCACGCCCAGTCAGAGGGCTGAACGCCCTCTGTAATAAAGAAAGATGAGCCAAGAACATGTCGAACAACAATGAACAAACAGGATCAGCGACCGCAACGACCAGAACTACCCACAGAGTGAAATAAATAAATAAATAAATAAATAAAAGAACTGTAAGACGTCTGCCTAGTAAGCATGGAGATCCGGGTTCGATTACCGGCCGCACCACAAATTTTAATTCATTGTTTCACGTTTGTCTTTAATGTCTTGAAAATAAGTTGTATTTTTAAACTATACTTCTTCGTTTCGTTCTTCTATCAAATCACTTTATATGCATATTCAAAGTATTTTTATCGCATCAGAAACGTTTTACGTCGCGGTGACAGCACGTATACAAGTCGTAGCACGGCTGTTTAACACAGACGGGAGTGATCCCAGCGTTGCAATGCGCATGCGCGGCTGAGGTTCAAATTCTCTTCTGAACCCCCAGGCTTTGGTAGAGACACCTGCTCCTGGCTACTCGAACTTTGGCGGATACGCACGAATGGTCCAGAAGCAAGACAATGGAGCTACTGCGTACCTCACCTTGCGCGTGCGCAAATTCTCCATGAAGGCAACATCCGCCATTCATATTTCTTTTGGCGCATTGGAGAGCCTTGAAAAACACGTCATATTTGGTAAAATATCTTATAACCATAAAGATGCATCAATTATAAAAACTTTCAGAAGATCCAATTATGAATAACCTGGGAAGAATAGCTACGTGGTTAGCGGCATCGCACTGCGCCGTCGAAGATAATGGGTTCGTGACCGACTGCAAGCAAATTTTTTAAATGTAATCTTTTTTTTTTTTTTTTTTTTTTTTTTTTTGGACAGATACGGAAACAACAATGACTTTTGTATTGTTACTTGCCTCATATAATTGGACGTTTTAGCAAATGAGTCGCGGTTTTGAGGGTAAATGACATTTATAGTAATAAATATTTCGCTCTTCTTCGGGCAGAAAGGTGTAACTACAGTTGCCGCAATTTTACAGCAGAGCAAAAACTAAGTTCAGGGAATACCTGACTAAATTTGAGTTGAAAATTTTTCGGTTTTTTAGTTCGGTTATGTTGTTCAATTTCCTTCACATGGATAAGAATACCATACACCTCCATGAAAGTATAACAACAAAAACTTGTGAAAGAACATGACTGTGTTAGTTGTGACTTGTACCTACTGGACTGAAACTGTGCTGACTTATACCCTATGGCTAAGGTCATACGGGTGTAGTATTTTACAGTTTTAGAAGCATTGTAGGAAGGAGTGGTCAATATTTGTGCTATTACTGCTTTCTAAGAATGACAACATGTAGAATTTACTTAAATTTTATTGCACTATTAGGAACAAAGACATTCTCACACAGGTTTTCCACTACTTTGATCTGGAAAGCCTAGTAACTATATGAAGAGCCATTCAAAAAACACAAATTGCAGATACTTCAAAATGAGCTGATATGAAAGTTTTTATACAGATCATAACAGTTTTCTAAGAGGTTACACAAAATTTTATTCTGGAACACACTTGCTGTGATGATCACTTCATAATCGTAATATAAGTGGAAACATCAGGAATCAGAGGCAGCAAATCCATAAGATCTTTTCTCTTCTCTCTGAAGGGGACAGAGCCCTGATAACACAATCAAGGCATCAGCGCATCACGACCATATCCTCCTCTGAACATGCCCACCTTTCTAAAGTCCGCTGGCTCTTCCAAAGTTTCTTTGTAGAGAAGATTCCCCACATTATATTTTGTGACTCTTTCCCATTTAAATTTTTCCATAGAAACCTTTCTCCTTGATCATTACATTTACTCATGAGTAATAGATGCTTCAGAAGTCCGGAGAAAGGAAAAAAAATCCTGTTTCATTTCAAGGATTTCTAAAGGTTTCTCTTCCCCCGTTTCATTGAGTGATCGCACTCCATGTGCGTGTGACTTGGCACTAAAAATTTGTGGTCGTTACTTTCCAATGATAAATGATTTTTAATAACAGATAATAGCATGGCAGCCATGTGCAAGTTTTTGTTCTGACCACCGCATGTCAGAATACATAATGCACTGATTGATATTTGAAGGCAAACACAATATACATATAAATAACCCTCAGTTTATTCTATTATTATTATTATTATTATTTTATTTTATTAGCTCAGAATTAAATGGCGGTGAAGCGTATGTCGTTTTGAAACATGTTGTCGTTGATTTGAATGATTCATAAGATTTATCAACCGGAGTAAAGTAGCTTCGACGACTAGCTTTTCGTTTACCTGCCATCGACAAGGAATTCAAGGCAATCAGTAATATAAAGGAAGAGAATAAAGTTTGGCGTGGCATGGTCAGGCAGTAGTGAAGCAAACAGCCACTGCAGAAGCGATGTGTCCTGGCACTACCACTAAAACCACCACAGCTGCATGGGTGTGAGGGCACTGCCCGGCTAACTGCTCGTGCCGTGTTGCGCCGTCGGCTCTAGACAACGGCCGAGGCAGTCACGCGGCCACACGCAATTCAAATGTTCAAATGTTTGTATAGTTTATGGGATTTAACTACGGGGTCATCAGTCCCTAAACGTACAAACTACTTATGAACTAGCTAAGACTAAGGACGGCACAAATATCCATGCCGAGGGGGGATTCGAGCCCCCGACCGTAGTGGCCGTGCAGACCGTGACTGGAATGCCTCAGTCCCCTCGGCCACCGCGGCCCACACGCAATTAATGCCAGTGCCCGTGCCTGCTATATTGTTAGATGGACTCATGAAAAGGCAGGCTCCAGCGGTTCAGAATTCTAATGCTAGCTGGTTAGTGTGCCAGTAATGCGTTTTAGGGCGGGCCACAGGAATGGAATCCTGTAACACCCAGAACCATAACAGCGTTGGAAGACCAGTATGTTTTCACATATAAGGCAACAACTGAACTGTCTCACCACCGTGTCTACAGACTGTAACACTATCATTGTGGTCGTGAAGGGGGAATCAGGATTGGAACGACATTGCTTCTGGCGAAGAATCGCAATATTAGTTAGCTGCACTATCACGATAGTCGAATTATAATCTGAAGACACCGTCGGGAAGGACTGATGGACGGATGCCTTATGCATTGCCATACTGGACTGTCAACCGGCACCGGCACCGGCACTTGTGGTGGCACTGGATTCCACTAACACACACTCGTAGCACGCATTTCTAGTGCACTAAGTCTGTGTTTTTCAACCGTTTAGAATATGTGACCCTCTTCAAATGAAAATATTCTGGCGACACCCTTCCAAATGAAAATATTCTGACGCCCCCTCCCCCCTCACGAACCGTAACAAAACTGTATTATCTCAAAGAAAACAAATTTAATAAACTTTTCTTTTGCTTTAGCATTGTTTTTTGTGTGTATTTTTCGGAATGGAACACATTATCCTATTTTTACATAATTTCCGACAGAAATATATATTTTGCTTAATGAGTGTTCCGCATTTCTGGCAAGACTAAGAAGCGAATTATGCTCATTAAGAAAGGCCCCACTGTACAAACAATTTGTAGAGTGGAAGATTATTTTTCAGAATTTTCACAATTACTTATTATATCATATTCTTTTACCTACCGATTAGTCCCTGAAAACAATTTTCAGACGTTGCTTATTCATCATTAACGCATTATAAAACAATCTATCATATATGAAAATCATAATAAATGTTACACAAGAAACTACATAATTTTAACATTACATAAATTTTAACATTACATAAATCCTACCCGCGTTAAGTGGCCAGCGGCAAAGTGGTCAGCGTCTGTTCACCAGTGGTGCGGCTGAAATTTGTATTCTGGAAATAGCCCTGCCAGTCGTAACGCTCTCAGTTCACTCAGTGACTCTACTCAACCCCACCTGATTCTATGTACATTTTGATAATCACAATATTAACCCAGGTGGTCAGACCACTACCAGTCTTACTTGCACAACTGGTAATTTGGATTCCCGGGGGGACGGGGGGGGGGGGCAGTTTTAAATGGAACGTGATCCAACGTAGGAAGTCAGAGTCCCCTGGCCAACTTAAAACCAAAACAAACAGATTTTCGTATATCACTTAACGTACAAGCAATGGAAGATACTTTAAAAGAACAGAAGATTCAAATTTTGGCACTTCAAGAAACGTGAATAACGGACAGTAACACCATGGATCGTCTTCTTAAAAGCGAAATTGATAAAAGAGTTCTTAACCCAGTTGACCCTATGATCCATCCAGAAGGATCGTATGCATATGAACATAACAGTTTAAACAACTACCATTGTTGGAGTACCGGACCATTTTTTCAACAATGAAACAAAAGTTTGAAGACCATTGTTGACACAATTCAGCTAAACAGAGTAATATTGGTGCCACAGTCGTCTGTGTTGTGCTTCAAAAATCACTCTTCTGCCACAATGGATGAACTGGCCGATTTGGTTTTGCATGCGCGAGTAAAGTTTATAATAAATGTCATTTACTGACAGTATCTTCATGTTAATAACATCTTAAATGTTTATTCTTGTATGTAGTCAGAAAAATATTATAGGTAGTTTTTAGTGTCTTATTTGTCGACATTCTTCCAGAAGGATCGTAGAATTATGTGACATCTTTCCTACTTATTTGTGTATTACTGATCCCCTAATTATTTTGTTGTGCAAATACTTCCACTTGTGACGGTGACCTCCCAGAGCAAGACTTTGGGACCCCTCTCGGGGTCGCAACCCGCAGTTTGGAAAACACTGCAGCCATCTTGCATATCTGAAGTGTTGGAGCCTGTTGTCCTGCCACACCTCTGAAGCTTGGAGACGACCACAATGCAGCAGGATAATGCACGCGGCGCGCAATGTGCAACACTTCTTCGTCGGCCAACGGTCTACACTGGTGGCTGGCTGGGACTGCCTGTGCTCCAGATGACTCGCCTATCAAAAACGGCTGGTGGGTGACTGCGGAACGTCTAGGCTGGGACACATCTTCCGCCGCTACACCACATCAGCTTTGACAATATTCGCAAGCAGTTTGGAGTGCTATACACCAACAACATATCCACAGCCTCTTTGATTCAATGCCGCGGCGTGAAGCAGCGGTTAGAGCCACAAATGGCGGCAACACTCAATAGTATTTTCATCAGCTTCCTCACGTCAGATGAGGTTGTCTTTGTACAACGTCTTATATCCCAAATAAATTTCACTGTCTCATTTAAGGTCTTTCTTTGCGTTGCATTTTGTCTGACTGGAAGTGTATAACGTGATCATGAACCACACCGTCGTAATTACAAATACACCACGTAAACTTATCCTCCATGTTGCGCGTAACACTGTATTACACATTATTTGAAAGTATTGGAACCTTTGAAAGAGGGAATTCTGAAACAGAACACGTCCGGCCAAACGATGAAACCGACTGCCTGCTGTCCGCGTCTCGGCTATCATACACAAAATTAATAAGCAATTACAACATGGGTCCTCTGCAATAAAAGACGATGTCTACTGACATAATTAATTAATTCACATATATCTTTCAAAATCACACTTTAAAGCATTATTTGTTTCAGAGATGGTGCAGTTTCGTACTCCTATTAAGTGGGAATCTGATTGTTAGTATGCTTGTGTCCAGACTAACAACTGGTATTTACAATAATATTGTGGCATCACCGCTGCAGACTTTTAAAAATATGTGATATCTATTGTATTTTTCGTCCGGTACCCAAGGCTCAACTGCTCCTAGTGGCCAAATGGATTGCCGGAATATTGCGTCCAGATGATGCCCTGATCCGACAGACAACCCGAGAAGAACATTGTATCATTTTATTATGTAATCAATTGTTATCAGGTGAAAAAGAATGTTTACCATTGGTAACCCATTCAGATTAACACAAAATATTTATAATAAAAGATCACTTTCTAAATTCAATCAAAAGTACTGTATGTGTAAAACCCTGCTTCGATGTGAATAAATAAATAAATCAAATTTGCGCGGAGATCTACTCCTCCTCTGCCAACTGGAACCGACACCCAGGACACTCGTTGCGTGAAATGAATTCTGCGAAACTGGTTTCGTGTGTGTCTGTAGACATGGCGCCAGTTGTAACTTTCTTCTCTCATGGAACTGCCCTTTTAAACAGAATTCCTTTTATTTATTTATTTATTTATTTTTGAGGAAGGAGGAACAGCAGCCTGAGATCTTTGTAGATTACCATCAATGTTATCCTTGATGTTGCTGCACACTGAAGATATACCAGGTTCTTGTTCTTTCTGAAAAGAGTTTGTTTCCATCGGCGAATCTTGAGTCAAAGCTCGAATTGGTGGGTCAGTACTAAATATGTTCGCATTTTCCAGGTAAATTGTCTATACAAGGATTATCCTCAGCAACTGAATCTTCATCAGGAACGTCATCTGCGGCAGTCAGAGGAGTTGGGATAACATCTGCACCATTATTTGGAGAATCATGATTGCTGTCCAATTCATTTAGTGTAATCATTTTCTTGGAAATAAGTAGGAAAGATATCACATAATTATACGATCCTTCTGGAAGAATGTCGACAAATAAGACACTAAAAACTACCTATAATATTTTTCTGACTACATACAAGAATAAACATTTAAGATGTTATTAACATGAAGATACTGTCAGTAAATGACATTTATTATAAACTTTACTCGCGCATGCAAAACCAAATCGGCCAGTTCATCCATTGTGGCAGAAGAGTGATTTTTGAAGCACAACACAGACGACTGTGGCACCAATATTACTCTGTTTAGCTGAATTATGTCAACAATGGTCTTCAAACTTTTGTTTCATTGTTGCAAAAATGGTCCGGTACTCCAACAATGGTAGTTGTATAAACTGTTATGTTCATATGCATACGATCATTCTGGATGGATCATAGGGTCAACTGGGTTAAGAACTCTTTTATCAATTTCGCTTTTAAGAAGACGATAACTGCCGGAATCCATTGTGTTACTGTCCGTTATTCATGTTTCTTGAAGTGCCAAAATTAGAATCTTCTGTTCTTTTAAAGTATCTTCCAGTGCTTGTACGTTAAGTGATATACGAAAATCTGTTTGTTTTGGTTTTAAGTTGGCCAGGGGACTCTGACTTCCTACGTTGGATCACGTTCCATTTAAAACTGTCCCCCCCCCCCTCCCCCCGGGAATCCAAATTACCAGTTGTGCAAGTAAGACTGGTAGTGGTCTTACCACCTGGGTTAATATTGTGATTATCAAAATGTACATAGAATCAGGTGGGGTTGAGTAGACTCACTGAGTGAACTGAGAGCGCTACGGCTGGCAGGGCTATTTCCAGAATACAAATTTCAGCCGCACCACTGGTGAACAGACGCTGACCACTTTGCCGCTGGCCACTTAACGCGGATAGTGATTACATTTAAATAGAATCGTTCATTGGTGCAGCTGTGGCGGATTTTCGGTCTTTATTTGACTGCCCTTGTCTATAACTAACACCTTGTTGTGATTTTGCCGAACTAAATACTAACAGAGATTAATAGCTTCATTAGCCTACACTTAGTGATTACATTAATATATTTCTTGTATATTTGCTGCTTCTGTGAAGCTGTTACGGACTCATCAACATCATCATCATCATTAGAGACTGATTATGCCTTTCAGCGTTCAGTCTGGAGCATAGTACCTCTAATAAAATTCCTCCATGATCCCCTATTCAATACTAACATTGATGCCTCGTTTGATGTTATGCCTTTTACTTCAAAATCATTCTGCACCGAATCTAAGTACTTTCTTCTTGGTCCACCTCGACTCCTCTTACCCTCCGCTGCCGAGCTCATGAGTCTCTTAGGTAACCTTGCGTCTCCCATACGTGTAACATGACCCCACCATCTCAGTCTGTTCGCTCTAACTGCTTCATCTATGGTGTTCATTCCGCTTTCTTTGATTTCCTCATTATGGACACCCTCTTGCCATTGTTCCCATCTATTAGTACCTGCAATCATTCTTGCTAGTTTCATATCTGTAACCTCTACCTTATGAATAAGGTAACCTGTATCCACCCAACTTTCACTCCCATACAACAAAGTTGGTCAAAAGATAGAGCGGTGCACTGCTAACGTAGTCTTGGTACTTACTTCCTTCTTGCAGAAGAGAGTAGATCTTAGCTGAGCACTCACTGCATTAGCTTTGTGCCACCTCGATTCCAGTTCTTTCACTATGTTGCCATCCTGTGAGAAAATACATCCCAGATACTTGAAACTGTCTACCTGTTCTTTGTTCCTCCTATTTGGCACTCAATCTATTTAAATCTCTTTCCCACCGACATTACTTTCGTTTTGGAGATGCTGATCTTCATATCATAATCCTTGCACCTCTGATGGAGCTCTGAAATTGCAACCTTTCAATCGAATCCGCCATTACAACTAAGTCATCCGCATATGCGAGACTACTTATTTTGTTTTGACCAATTTTAATCCCGCCCTGCCAGTCTACTGTTTACAACATATGATGCATGAATAGTATGAACAACAGTGGTGACAGGTTACAGCATTGTCTTACCCTTGAAACTACCCTGAACCATGAGCTTAATTTGCCATCTACTCTAACTGCTGCCTGACAGTATTCATAAAGCCCTTTAATTGCCTGCAGACGTTTGCCGCCTCCTATACCATAATCTTGTAGAACTGACAGTAGCTTCCTCCTAGGAACACGGTCGTAAGCCTTTTCTAGATCTATGAAACATAGATACAATTCCCTGTTCCACTCATAGCACTTTTCCATTACCTGCCGTAAGCTAAAGATCTGGTCCTGACAGCCTCTAAGAGGCCTAAACCCACACTGATTTTCATCTAACTTGTCCTCAATCAATACTCGCACTCTCCTTTCAACAATACCTGAGAATATTTTGCCTACAACGCTGTTACCGACTACGAAAAAATTATTATATCAAACTCAAATTACAGAAATTTCACTAACGAAGTCATATGACATGAGTGCCCTAACATGTTATGCTATGAATACGTACCTCAACTCCTTCTGCCCCTCAGGACTAACGTCAGCTATGTAGATGTTGGCAATGGACATGAGGTTCAACATGCCGCCGCTGAAGCTGGTCACGATGGACGGCGTCAACAGCCACTGCGGCGCCAGGTCTGGAATGGCCGACAGCCCGGAGAACAGGCCGTACGCAACGGTGTTCCCTGGAATTAGTTACGGGTTCTCTCTCAGACACACACAGTAATATGAGTTAATGGTTTTTAAAGTACGTGCCACTCACATTCCTGAGACTGACTACTAAATTTATAGGTGTCCTTCACGTCTGTCTGCCAGTGGATCCCATCCAGTGATCCGCTGTATTATCCGCAAAAGAAATGAAGTTCCAAACTTCTATTCATTTTACATTATTAATTCCTTGTTAAGTGGTCAGTCAATCGTACTGTGTGACCACGATAACTTCACTGATGACACAGATGTGGAGATGTCACTACATCAGAACTACATTCGTTTGCCTCGTTGTGTTATAAACGCTTATTGAATTCCAAAATGTCAGAAACTGTAAGAATACACTTTAATTCATCGCCCAGAGCAAAATGTTACAATAACAGTCCAGAAATCACTTAGCATCTTTTATGATTTTCTCTACGACTTATTTAGACGAAAAAGGGTTTATTACTCGAAAACAAATGAAGGAATCGATTGAAAGTAAGTGATGATATACGTCTAGCTTCGAGCAACAGTATTAGCCATGGGGTTATTGAACTTGAAAATAAGACGGAAGCTCTGAAGCCACATTGCTGCAAACCGTATTCAATTTTCTACTGAAGGTTCCTATTATTCTCGGTAGGAGGTTTGCCTGATATGCAAAATTGTTTTTACTTGTTACCGAAACATGTTTCCGCACCTCTGTCCCAACATCAGTGGGATTTTTATTTAAGTACAGCTAGCAAAAACATGTTTGAGTAACAAGTAAAATCTGTGTTTCGGATATTAGACGGACCTCATACAAACAATTTTGACTTAAAACACGGAAATCATAAGAGCTGCACACCCAAAATGATGAATATGTTTCTCTTATAACAGTACTGTGAATACACAATACGTGGGGCATTCAAATGAAAAGGTACGAACGTGATGAGAGCCTAATTGATTGAAATTTGAATATACCGCTTTCAGAGAGCGTAGTTCCGTAGTGCGATATCTAGGGACGCAAAGCATGCGTCGTAATCATCCCCTAAAATGAAACTTCCTGGCAGATTAAAATTGTGTGCCGGAACCGGGACTCGAACCTGGGACCTTTGCCTTTCGCGGGCAAGCGCACTACCGACTGTGCTATCCCGACACGACTTACGATGCCGCCTCTCAACTTTACTTCCGCCAGTACCTCGCCTCCTACTTTACAAACTTCACAGAAGCTCTCCTGCGAACCATGCAAGACTAGCACTCCTGGAAGAAAGGTTATGGTGGAGACATGACTTAGATACAGTCTAAGGTATGTTCCCAGAGGCGGCATCGTGAGTCGTGTCGGGATAGCAGAGTTGGTATTGCGCTTGCTCGCGAAAGGCAAAGGTCCCAGGTTCGAGTCCCGGTTCCTGCACACAATTTTAATGTGCCAGAGAGTTTCATATCAGCGCACACTCCGCTGCAGAGTGAAAGTTACATTCTGGATCCCCTAAAATGTTCAAGGCTGCGCCCTCAGCAGGCAAGGTGATGCTCATCGACTTTTTCGACGTCCCAGGTACGATACTCATCGAATTCCTCGAGCGCGGATAAACCGTTAACAGTGACGTGTACTGTGAGACACTCCATAGCCTACGCAAGTCCAGCAAGAGTAAACGGCCTGGCCTGCTCACGGAGGGGGTGATTCTGCTTCATGATAACGAGCATCTCCACACATCTCCAGTGTCACACAGAGTGTGCTGGCCAAGTTCAAGTGGGAGCGGCTTGAGCATCCACCCTACAGCCCGGACATATCGCCCTGTGACTTTCATCTGTTTGGTCTGCTACGAAAACATCTCAGAGGAAGCGCTTCAACTCGGACGACGATGGGAAGGACACAGTAGAGGACTGGCTCCTGTCACAGCCACAGGATTTCTGGGAACAGGGAATCCTTCGTCTCGTTAAATAGTGGGATAGTTGCGCTCAGATCTCTGGTGATTACTTTCAGAAAATGTTCCAATGTTTGTATAGCTTATGGGACCTAACTAAGGGTCATCAGTCCCTAAACTTACAAACTACTTATGAACTAACTAATACTAAGGACGGCACAAATATCCATGCCCGAGGGGGGATTCGAACCCCCGACCGTAGTGGCCGTGCAGACCGTGACTGGAGCGCCTCAGTCCCCTCGGCCACCGCGGCCGGCGGTGATCACTTTTGAATATAGACAGTATCGTTTTGTACCTTCTCATTGGAACACCCCTCGTACTTTTGAGCGTAACAAAAATGGTAAAAGCTTTCATTAAAGTTTATTCTTAGACACTATTTATTTTGTCTCCAACCTTGTAGTCCCTGCTGGAAAGAAAGAAATCATAGTGGTCCTTGATGGTCCATGGTCTACACAGTCATATTCGGAAAGGTGAGATTTACAATGTTGGATCGTGAATACTAAGAGATGTATTGGACCAGAGTTGTCGCTAAAATCACACAATTAACAGGTTGTAGTAAACTCTGGATTTGATGAACTTGTGGATATTAAGAAGGGATAAGAAGGGAGATGAGTTTAGTAAACATGGACGCACCTGCAAAGGACCAGATGAAGATGGGCCGGCGGCCGAACTTGTCGCTCCAGCTGCCGATGGAGAGCGACAGCGCGGCGGGCACGATGGCCTCGACGGCGGCCTTCCAGGTGAGCAGCGTGCTGGAGTAGGCGCGCGCCTCGTCGCTGCAGTTGGACGGGCCGCCTGGGCCGCAGACGCGCTCCAGGAACAGCCCGCTGGCCACCGACTGCGTCGCCACGTACGAGAACATGAACACCAGCACCAGCGGCTCCACCGTCGGCCGCACGCGCCACCACTTCACTGCAACGAGTACGAGCCGCGGCCAGGAACTACGTTCCGTTAGGAAATAAAATGAAATTGTGCACAGATACAGAAGAAAATCAAAATATCCACGGGTGTACTGCCGGTCTATAGTGTCCAACAGGCACAATATTTCGGCGATCATACATGTCGCCATCATCAGGTGAACTGACGGACTGAGCTCCTGTAAACGCGCCGGCACGGAGATCCGCACGCTACGGCTGCTCGAAGGGAACTGGGTTCTAGCCCGGTAGCGGGCCATTTAAATACCCTCGGCCCGCGGAGTGACCCCTTCGCGGTCCGCGCCCCGCGCCGCGGCCGCGCAGTGGAACCGATTGCGCCGGCGTCTGAGATGACGTCGGTGTGAGGGCTCTGTCCGCCGTGGTCGTCGTTACGTTTGCTAGATTTACTCTTAATTAACCCAATCGCTGGTTCCCAAGCTTTGCTAAGATTATAGCCACAGTCACGGTTTATGAGGTCGTCACTTGTGCGAATTTCAATGGCCTCTCTAACGACGCAGTCCCAGTATCTCGACGTCTGTACCAGAATCCTAGTGCGTTCATACTCCATCGCATGATTCTCCGACAAACAATGTTCAGCGACCGCCGACTTGCTCGGATACATCAATCGTGTGTGTCTCTGGTGTTCAACGCAACGATCCTCGACGGTATGCATCTTCTGTCCAATATATGACTTTCCACACTGACACGGAATCTGGTACACGCCGGCCTTCCTCAAACCGAGATCATCTTTGGCGCTCCCCACCAGTGCACGAATTTTATTCGGCGGACAAAAAAAAATTCCAACCTGGTGTTTTTTCAAAATGCGGGCGGGCTTCCCCGAGAGTGCGCCGGTATATGGAACGAACGCAGTGCCTACATCCTCCCTCGTGTTTTCATCCGTTTCCACACGTGATGTAGTGGTTGGACGGAGAGCCCGCTGAATCTGCCACTCTGAGTACCCATTTTTTCGAAATAGAGTTCTCAGGTGTTCCAATTCCTGGAGTAGACTCTCTGCGTCGGAGATAGTTCGCGCCCTATGTACTAGGGTTTTAAGTACCCCATTCCTCTGTGAAGGGTGGTGACAGCTGTCTGCGTGTAAATACAGATCAGTGTGCGTTGTCTTCCGATATACACTATGACCCAGGGTGCCATCAGCTTTTCTCTTGACCAAGACGTCAAGGAACGGCAATTTACCCTCCGTTTCAGTCTCCAAAGTGAATTTGATGTTGGGGTGCATGGAGTTCAGATGTGTAAGGAAGTCAAGGAGTTTATCCATACCATGTGGCCAGATAACGAAAGTGTCGTCCACACAAAAGAAAATGTTTATTGCACAAAATTCTACAACTCTTAAACTACTTTTCCACACAACTGCCGAAATTTTGCAGGCATTTGTCATAGCGTGGCACCAGGTTCTGTACACCTTCTATATAGAAATCTGCCGCCTGTGTCTTCAACTAGTTGGAAACAGTGAAATTTGGGGAAAGTCCATAACGAGAGCAATAATTGTAAACCTACGGTTTTCCTCGATCTTGTCATCAATCGCGTGAACCAGTTCTTCTGTAACCAAAGGTGGACGCCCACTTCGTTCTTCATCGTGCACATCGCTACGCCCGCCATTGAACTGTCCGACCCATCTTCTCACCAGCGAATCACTCATCGCAAATTTGCCGATAAATTTCACTCGGTTTCACTTTCCTCGCATCCAGAAACCGAATCACCGACCTGATTTCACAGGTGGCGGGATTTTCCATCAACGCCGACATTTCAAACAAGCACAACAAAGCGTACGTAACTGACAGCGATCTCCAAATGGCGCACGTTCTTCTCCTTGATACACATCGTCTACAGCGCATGTGCGGAACTGCAATCGCAGCGCTGCAGCATAGATGAATTGAAACGGAACTTACTTTCTGGACGCCCCTCGTATATAGGAGAGGCCTGGTCACGCTTCCGTGAGCCATTGCGATGGCAGCCATTTTGGTTCTAAAACGAGGCTGTACCACATTATATTCGGGTAATAAGAAATGTTCAAATGTTTGTACAGCTTATGGGACTTAACTACAGGGTTAGTATGTGGTAGTAGGTATCAGTTTCCCATTGCGCACTATGGTGATAGAGGGTTGATAACGATGAGGGGGCGGAATATATTGGAGTTGAGAGTTACCGACTTATATAAAATTCTACGTGTGGGTGTCAATATTCTGCTCTTCAGCAAAACCTACATAGTGGAGACGATCTCTCTGTGTTGTTGTAGTACACCATAGGAGTTCCGTGTCGATAGCTGTAAGAGGGTGGAAGATATAGTGGCTGAAACTCGTCAGGTTATGTATATAAAATTCGGACTGAAAACCTGCGATGACTTTTGACACTATAATAGCAAAGAGGTTATATAAAGCGAAACGTGATGCCAAGGAGGTTAGAATCTTCAGTTGTTTTTCTGCAACAAGCGTACGAATGAAGAAAAATAAGTACATATTGCAGTTTGAAAAGTAAAACTACCAAAGAAGATGCCAAAGCCGAAGAATGAAATTTCGCGATCGCGATCCGTTTCTAAAAGACAAAAAAGGCGCTCAAAACTGAATCTACAGACGATAGAAACTTGAAATTTGTAGACATTGTTTATCTTAGACTGTAGGCATCAGCGATTTTTCGATATTCCCATTCGTAAGGGGGTGAAATGGGGAATAAACGTTTTTTTGAAAATATGTTTCTATTAATGCAATTTTGAAGGAAAAGTAGAAAACTTAGGATTTAGATTTTTTTATTGGAATTTTAAAAACTCGTTTTTCGATATTTTTGAAAATCCAACCATTTAGGGGGTGAAATAAGGGAGAATCTTTTAAGAATGATACTAAGACTATTTCGATGCTAGAAATGGAAACATTTGGATTTGGAACCATGGTTAGAACAATAAAAAAAAGTGTTTCGACATGTTTTAAATGTTGACATCAATGGTGCAATAGGGGGTGGCAAGTTGTATCATAATATTAAATTAGGAAAGTATTTTTAAAGCTAATTCTATGAAAATTTATATTTGGAATTAGAAACAACCAATGCCGAACATGCAGTCTACGCGTGCGAAGCAGCGGGAATTAAGCTATATTTAACCCTTTCGGACCCTCTGGCTTTAAATGTGTACATAAATTCTACGGTGTCTAAGATGGTTCAGAAGCATTTTTTCTCAATGGAAAGAACATGTATGCGACACCTGAGTGTTCAGTCATTTGATTATGGACAATTACTGCCACCTGCGGAGGGTCACTATAAAAATATTAAGAATCGAGTGTTGTTCTGCGCAGCAGTTTACGAACTTCAAAGAACACGGAAATTGTGGGTTACTTGTATTACTCTGTATTACTGAAAGCAGAAGTTGTTATTTTGCGATGTTGTTATTCAACGATCAGTTTATTTAGTACAACAGTTCGTACTACAAAATTAATTAATTTAGACCGTAAAAATGCCTTGTTTTTCAGTATAGGTGTTGTAGTATGAAAATGGGTGCACATAATTGCATAAATCTTGCTTCTAAAATAATTGAAAATTTAACTCAAGTGTATTACAGCATTAAAAATAATTTCCCTGATACAGAAAAATATCTGGTCTGAAAGGGTTAATAAGGTCTTCATTCTGGTATACTGAATGTGAAGAAAACGTAAAATTTACACACTCTTTCTGGATTTTTTGCATTCATGGCGTGGCTCGTACAGCAAAAAGTAAAATTTTATTTTTTAAATAAAAACCGCCTTGATTGCAAAGTACTTCATTAATCCTTAGCGTAACACACGAGTTACTAAACAGTTAAAGTAGACCTACGTGATGTTTCACTGTTAGCTTGAAGATACCGCACCGCTAATAAGATGTCCGAAAGTACGATTGTATTTCGACAGTTTTCATAAAATTCCTAAAAATTGTCCAATAACAAGTTTCAGATTAGGAAAGAGACTCTGCACTGATGTTAAAAAGATTTTTTTTTCGTATCTAGGACATGGAATAAATACAAACCAACTAGGTATTTAATCACAGCACAAATTTACAAAATTAATATATATATATATATATATATATATATATATATATATATATATATATATATATATATATATATGTGTGTGTGTGTGTGTGTGTGTGTGTTTCACTAAGTGTGTTTGCCTCTGTAACTTATAAAATTATAGGCGACGGGAAATTTTAATGCGGTAGGTCAACACAAGAAATGTTACAGTTTCTGCGGAGCTATGAACATAGTTTATTGTATCATTTTCCAAAGAGTTACAGCACAAAGACATAATTTTTTAAATGGAAGGATAGTTTTTTTCTATCGTCCATTGGATTCGTCGAAATCAGCTGCATCCAAATCAATTTAAACTACATTCCTATCACTGTCAGTGATAGTTTAGGGGGCCGGAGGCTACGACAGCGTAGCTGACTGGCCGAGTGGCTATCTCCTGGGGCACGGCCCACTGTCTCATGACCACCAGCCAGTCAGATACGCTGTCGTAGCCTCCGCCCCCTAAACTTTGAAGGGTTGTAGCTCCCAAACTAACAGTGATAGGAATGTAGTTTAAATTGATTTGGACGCAGCTGGTTTCAACGAATCCAATGCACGATAGAAAAAAAGCTATTATTCCATTTAAAAAATTTTATCTTTGTGCTGTAACTCTTTGGAAAATGATACAATAAACTATAAGGGATGGTAAGATGATAATATTTTCTGCTGAGCCCAGTATTCAGCGGCACCCACCTGTGTCAGACCGCGGGTCTACAACGGCCTCGTCTTCTTCGCATCTCTCGCCATCTGACACCGCTTTTTTGGGGGTAGCAGCTTCTACTGTAGTTCTCATCACGCTGGCTATTCAGCACTCTGAAAAAGAAGACACCAACTTAAATCTCTTTTTAAAAAAATCCAACTGACGTGTTTTACGGCCCACTTTAGGTTTGTAGTTTTATAAGTTGAGCTACTAAATTTTCTGGGAGAGCAAGCCATGACAAAACTATTTGAACTGGTTAGTAGGATAATGAGACAGGCGAAATACCCTCAGACTTTAAGAAAATGTAATAATCCCCATTCCAAAGAAATCAGGTGCAGACAGATGTAAAAATTACAGGACCATCAGTTTGATAAGTCATGGTTGCAAAATTTTAACTCGAATTATCTACAGGAGAATGGAAAAGCTGGTAGAAGCTGACCTCGGAGAAGATCAGTTTGGGTTCAGGAGGAACGTAGGAACGTCTTATCTTAGAAGATAGATTAAGGAAAGGCAAACCTACATTTTTAGCTTTTGTAGATTTGGAGAAAGCGTTTGACAATGTTGACTGGAATACACACTTTCAAATTCTGAAGTCAGCAGGGGTAAAATACAAAGAAATGAGAGTTATTTACAACTTGCCAGACCGCAGTTATTAGACTCGAATGGCATGAAAGGGAAGCATCAGTTCGGAAGGGAGTAAGGCAGGGTTGTAGCCTTTCTCCGATGTTATTAAATTTGTACATAGAGCAGGTGGTGAAGGAAAGCAAGGAAAAATTTGGAATAGGGATTAAAGTTCATGGGGAAGAAATAAATACATTGCGTTTTGCTGATGACATTGTAATTCTGTCAGAGACAGCAAAGGACCTGGAAGAGCAGTTGAATGGAATGGACAGTGTGTTGAAGAGAGCGTATAAAATGAACATTAACAAGAGCAGAACAAAAATAATGGAATGCGGTCTTAGAAAATCAGGCGATGCTGAAGGAGTAAGATTAGGCAACGAAACAATGAAGGTGGTAGATGAGTTTTGTTACTTGGGTAGTAAAATAACATGCGATGGTCGCAGTACAGAGGGTATAAAATGTAGAATGGCAATGGGAAGAAAAGCATTTTTGAAAAAAAGAAATTTGCTAACATCGAATATTAATGTAAGTGTAAGGAAGTCTTTTCTGAAGGCATTTGTGTGGAGTGTGCCTTGTACGGGAGTGAAACATGGACGATAAGCAGTGCGGACAGGAAGAGGATTGAGGCATTTGAAATGTGGTGCTACAGAAGAATGCTGAAGATTAGGTGGGTAGATCTCATAACTAATGAACAGGTACTGAACAGAATTGGCGAGAAAAGGAATTTTTGGCATACCCTGACCAAAAGGAGGGATCGCTTGGTAGGACACAGTCTTAGAAATCGAGGAATCGTAAATTTAGCATTGGAGGGAAGTGTGTGGGGAAAAATCGCAGAGGGAGACCAAGAGACACGTATAGTAAGCAGATTCAAGTGGATGTGGGTTGCCGTACTTATGAGGAGATGAAAAAGCTTGCTCAGGATAGAGTAGAGTGGAGAGCTGCATCAAACCAGTTTCCGGACTGAAGATCATAACAACAACAAGTTTTTGCAAACATTTTGGACCAAAATAATAATAAATTAATTAATAAGTGTGTCTGAAACGCTTTTAGGAAAAAATTAGGTAGTGACGGGTTTCTAACCACCGACCTTTCGCGTCACAGTCCAGCACCTTGCCCACTACGCTACGGCTATAAATCAAAACAAGGCTTCTTTAATTTCATACTATTGATGGCCGTTGTTAACGGATGTTAATATGGCATTTGTTGACATTAGATTATCATTTATCGTACGAAGAACGATGTGTTTTTGTTAATTCCTCAGTGTGCCGTTGCTTTGAAATGACAACGTGTAAGTTACAATAAGAAAATCATCAAATACGCGAGGAATGTCACGTGACATCTCCGAACGGGTAGTTTTCGTTAATTCAATGGAGGGTGTCAAATCTCCGTTATTTTTGTAAAGATGTTCAAATATTCAAATGTTTGTATAGCTTTAGGGACTTAACTACGGGGTCATCAGCCCCTAAACTTACAAACTACTTATGAACTAGCTAATCCTAAGGACGGCACAAATATCCATGCCCGAGGGGGGATTCGAGCCCCCGACCGTAGTGGCCGTGCAGACCGTGACTGGAGCGCTTCAGTCCTCTCGGCCACCGCGGCCGGCTGCAAAGATGTCTGAAGCGATAAGAGATAAAAAACACAAGGGAGATAAGTTGTAGAGAATTTACTCCTCTACCAATTAGGTTATTCAATTTTCGTGTCAGATGAACGGTTCGTTTGCAATTACAATTATATTACAAACGGCTTTTTTTGGTTTTTCTACCGTATTTTTTGTCCGAAAAATTTGAAAAAGGTAGGTTCTGGTCTCTGGCGGCCTACAATCATGTCTGTAAAATTTAGTGCTGATCGGTTGAACGGTTCGTCTTAAAAACAGGGAACACGTTACGGACATACAGACAGACGGACAGACAGACAGACATGCATCTCAAAATCGCCGTTATTTTTGCAAATATCTTTGAAACTCTACGAGATATGAAGAAAACATAAGAGAGCAAAGTTGTTGAGAATTTTCTCCTCTACAAATTCGGTTATTCAATTTTCGTTTCAGATGAATAGTTAAGCAGTTATTTTCATTTAAATTTCGAGCTGCCAAAACACGTTCGCAAAGGCCCACTTTTAGTGTTACTACCGTAACCTAAAGTGGGACAAAAAGTTTTTGTGTTCTGCTACCCAAGACAATGGGATACAACCCCATACTATTGTCATCTACGTGCTTATGGATAATATTTCATGAACTGCAATAAACTTTAAGTTGATCTAGTTCGTCCGTAATCTACAGACTGTTTCCGTAACAGCGTGCAAGAATTTAACAGAACAAAGAACATGCCCCGCAATGTGAGGTAGGGAGAACAAGGTTGGCGATGCCGGCTTAAGGAGATAATTGGAATACATTCAGTTTATTGTCTACTATTTTATTTACTTTAGTTACAGTTAACTGAAAATACAACTACTATTGTCACACTGAATGAACCATTTGCGCTGTATCTTACAAAATATGCTGAAGCTGACGCTCGTCAACCTCAATGCGAGCATGACTTCGGCGAACAACATTCTGACGCTCCCTGAAAAATATCTCTTGTGTGTTTCGAACCACGCCAGAAGCAGCTACAGTTCAGGTAACTAATGCTGTCTCCGTATTCAGTGGGGTCTCATATACAAGTGATATTAAATATTCCTATAGGAAGTAGTCAAAAGGTTACAGGTCGGGTGATCTCATTTGGAATGTTGTATCCACGTCCTCTTATAGCCGAGGATACGTTCTCCAACAACTCAGGTAGGACTCTGCATGAATCTGACAGGTAGGTAGAAGATACAGTTAGGTAGAAGATACGGCCTCTTACAGAAAATACAGTGTACATGTAAATAAACAGCACAGTACGTTTAAACTTGCATGCATGTTAGTTGTAAATAAGCTGGAAAACAGTAATGCATGACAAAGCGCTAGACAAGTTTACTTACATATCTCTTCAAGCTGGCTGGATGGAAGTGGCTACGTGGTCTAAGGCATCATGCTACAGACTGGGCGGTCGCTCCTGCCGAAGATTCGACTCCTCCCTCGGGCACGGGTGAAAGTTAGTCTAGGGACTGATGACATAGCAGTTTGGTCGAATAGGTTTACAAAGATTTAAACATTTTTTAAGCTGGCTTCTCCGACACCAAGTATCCTGCCTCAAATTGTTCAGTGAGACATTCTCTATGCCCTCTTAACTTTTTACACACCCTTACAGAAGCACCCTGTATACTAGCAAAAACCTGTAAAACCGCCGAGTTCGTCGGTAATCCATTTGAAAGGACTTTTTTTCCAAAACTGCTCAACTTATTTCCATTGTGTTTAGGATAACATACAAACGCTGTCGCATCAAAATCAGATCGTGGAAAAAGAAAATATCGTGATTTGAACTTTTATGTGTTTTCGTCGTGTCCGTTTCTCTGTTTCAACTCGTTAATCGTCGAACTTAATAGACGAACTTTCAAAGGGTTCTTTCATGTAACTTGACCATACTGAATTAAGAATCACAATTTTGTGTATGGTCCATCAGGTGTCATTTAATTCGTTAACGAGTAACGTATCTTTCAAGTATGTATCTAAACATTATACATTCTTTGATAAAATAATTTAAAATGTTTAGGTACGTACTTGAAAGATACGTTACACGTTTACACTTAGATTCAAACACGTAGGAAATGTGATCGTTGGTTCTACTCTGGTAGTATAATAGAGTGTTAAAAATGAAAAATATCATTGTTAAATATACAGGAGGGGGAGACCCAGAGTAAACTTAATTTTAAGCAGGAAAATGTTTGTGTTTAAAATGATATACACATAGATATTAAAACAAACTCGTGGAACAAACATAAAATTGTGATATTTAATTCAATATGATCTTGTTCCGCCATGAACCGATGGAAGAATCACTCAAA
The DNA here is from genome assembly GCA_026315105.1 of Locusta migratoria. Classification (NCBI taxonomy): domain Eukaryota; kingdom Metazoa; phylum Arthropoda; class Insecta; order Orthoptera; family Acrididae; genus Locusta; species Locusta migratoria. The sequence goes on from CM048744.1 coordinate 675,625,553, forward strand.
ATAACTTCTCCATAGGGGGCCTACCTTGGGACAACATACAGCCTTTGTTACAGAAAACTCGGAACATAGAAACAAAAGATGTCTCAATTGAAAGTTTATTATGTAAAACTATTTCGTCTTCTTTGTTTGTCTCTTTGAACAGATTACAGCAAAACGAAAATTATTGATGAATTTTCTGGTGGAAAATTAAGCTAATTTTGGAGTAACACGAAGGCTTTATTTCAAGACAATGAGGTCAGGGACGTCAACGACAATCGTCGTATCAGTCTCTTTGCCTATTTGAACACTATAATTTCCGAAAATACTAGAGAAATTTGCACATTCATTTATTACCTTATTGGATCGTTGTTTCCGGCAATAATGACGGGAATAAAAATGTGATGCGTTATATGCCGCACTCAGAATGACGGACAGTACCAGGATACTGGTATCAACAGCTTTCAGCTAAAACAAATAAAACATATTAAATCTGCGCAAGGCCGCTATCACTCCAGTCATCAGCATTCGACCATAACATGGCCATTCGGCCTGAAGACGACATATTAAAGGGCCCAAACTGGTGGTGAAATAAAACTTCCATGACTTAACAGCTCAAGTTGTTCCAGTTTTATAAATTGATAGTACAGACAAAGTCCTCCACCATCTTCCGAAGAGATGGAGATGACGTATAGGTTTCGTTTCATCAAAATCAGTTCACGGAAAAAGACGATATTGCTATTAAAAAGGATATCTAAATCCTTCACAGAACCAATATCTGGTATTTATAATTGATTTCTTTAGTAAAACACGAATTTGTTGACTTCCGTTTGTAATTTCGGTGCCTATTGATTACATTTTGATTCCTGTATCATGCCTCCAAACTCCACTAATTCCTAACAATGTCTCATCCGCTTGCTACAAATCCCGGCGAGAGTTAGGAGTACCATGACCCTAAACAAAGCACAAAGCCATGCGTTGCGTCTTTCGGTCGATGAACCTTAGATAAGTCGCTGTTGACAGCGGACAGTCACAGCACACAATTAAGAGTACTGGCAGCGAATATACAATGCACAGTGTTTTTTCAAGAGCTAAACATGTAGATCGTGAATGATTTTCTCCTTTCATTGTTTTTATATTTGTGCCACGTCAAGCAACATTCCATACATATTGAAATCGGATTTCTGGAACACTCAGAGGCTTTGTTTCATCACAATCGGATCAGGGAAACAAAAGATATCGTAATGTAAGACTTTATCTCTAACCGTTCTGTCTGTTTGAACACGCTAATCTACCACACTACTAGACGACAGTTTAATGGAGCGTAATTTGGGCAACATAACTTTATTTAATCAAAATAGAATAAAAAGAAAAAAAAAGTAACGAACTTTAAATTTTTGGATGTCGCCTGTGCTTACAAGGGACATCTTTGACTTCCTACTCTCGGCACCGCACGAAACCATGCTTGTAATAACAACCATAAGCAGGACAGCGGTGTGCGTCATTTCCATGAAAAACGTTGCAGTGTACCTCAAATAACATTTTAACAGGGACACAAACAAATTAACAAGATATCAGTACCGTAGGAAGGAAATTATATGTAATTTAGTGGCGTCAGTATATCGTCACATATTCAGTAAGCAGCGCCAAAAACTTTCTGCTTAACCCAGATAGAGAGGAATTATTTTTGGTTTAAATTTTTTCAGAAGCTATTAATCACCTTATATGACTGTGTAGGATCGTTATAAGTGATTTTTTTTCACAATCACGCCGTTTTGCCGTTTTTCCCTTCTTTTGGAAAGGACGTCAAAATGAATGTTTTAGAATCTTAATCTGGTGAATCATTATTATTAATCACTTAAAAAGAAATATACATATAAACATCGCAAAAAATAAAGAATGTTGAAGAAATACAAATTGAAATACGAGGAAATCTTTAGTATCTTCTGTACGAACCTCAACTTCGAATCCGTATCCAGCCACTTTGCAATCAACAATAGAAGCTAAAGTTGATCAGCAATGGGAGCAGGCTACTCAAATAAATAAAATACGACGCTGTGCACGAATTCGTAAATACAAGAATGAAAAAGTAAGTTGCCGTTCGCGTCCTCCTTGGAAGACATCTAGGTTAAAGTTCTTACAATAGCGCAAAACACAGCAGCACCACACACCTGTGCAGATGCCACGTTATCAAATTTCAAATCACTGTGGCTGTTCCTCTTCCTCTGGAGATGAATGTCACGCATTGTTCGAAGAACCACCTTCAGGTTCATGACCCTCCTATCTTTCAAATTTCATATATCTGCCCAGCGTAACGTTGTGTACTTCGGTGTCGTTGCCAATATATGTCTTCCTTTATTGTTATTTTAATACCAACATACAAAAATTTGGGTAGGCTGGCAGCAGCCGTCGTGGATTAGCCGTGCGCACTGGGCACCGTGCTGCGGTGCCCAGTGTCACCCCCTCGGGCATGGGTGTATGTGTTGTCCTTAGGTTAGTTTACCTTAGTTTAAGTAGTTTGTAAACTATGGACTAAGGACCAAGCAGTTGAGTCCGATACATTTACATAAATTTGAACATTTTTGGAATAACCAAGCAGTTAAGTTCGATAGATTTATAAACATTTGAACGTTTGAAGTTGGCTGGCAGAAGCCTCTTACGCCGCTCTGCCATTATAATTCTAAATTATTATGTCATATAATATATCCGCGAAATCCACATCCTCGGCCCCGATACCATTTCCATATTCAGCACGTCCTGCTTGGTCCCTAATATTTGGACCACCTACGTAGGATCAATTCTCTTCACGATATCTCTGCACTGTATACAGTTTACACAATAACTCGCTGGAGAACATCCCAAGAGAAAAATACGTTCTGCAGCTACACCACTCACGCAACTGGAGCACTGGTTAGTGCAAATGCAAGTACACTATGCCATCATCTAGTGATGCTAGCTGACAAGTGCGACGTTTTGCATGCGAATGACGCACTGTTTTGTTAATGATTGCTTGTTGTTCTAAGCACGGTTTCGTGCGTTCCAGGTTAAAGGTGTTCCTTGTTAGTAGAATGACATAGGACGCCAAAGAACCAATATATGGCACTGTTAGCTTTTTAAAGTCACAATCAGTGACAGCAGTATTTTCAGAAATTTACGGAAGTGACAGAATTAAGCGCCATAATCTTTTTACAAATATTTTGACTAACATCGGATTCACTTGATTAGGATAAACTAAAAAAGGATAACTAAATCCCTTTGCTTTTTTTGGTAGGTCTTATTTATGTTCACTTCTTGCCTAGAAACAATGATTTATTGATTAAGTGATGCTTAAGTGTTCCGTTTTAACCGATTGAACCGCTGAGTCCCAGACAGCAACAGACACGTACAACTAGTTGCCCCCCCCCCCCCGCAAATATATATATATATATATATATATATATATATATATATATATATATATATATATGATTATAGAAGAATGCTTCCTTTATAATCGTAACATAGAAAAAAAGAGTAGCACTGTGTAACACGTAATACTTATTTTCGTGAATGATACAACACTTTATTAGCAAATCATAACGACACGTTCTAATGCTAATTTGTCATTGCAGAAAGTGTCTTTACAATCCCCACCACGTTCCTAAATAGCTGAAAGACGCCTTCTGTTGTGACTCACCCGACATACGGCTATAATATTAGAATTGCTCTACCTAACAGAAAAAGGAAAGCTGCCAGAAGACATGAAGTAATAAGAATGTACGAGTAACTTCGAACACGGGTATGTGAATCATTAGAATTGCGTTTCTTTGACACTAGAAACGGCGACCAGAGTGCTTTAGCCCTGTTTTTATTTAATATTATGACTAAACCTGGTAAGTTACACCACTCTACCACTTTAAATGTTTTGAGAATGGATTGCCGGCCGCGGTGGCCGAGCGCTCTGCGGCGCGCCAGTCACGGTCCGCACGGCCACTACGGTTTGGGGTTCGAATCCCCCCTCGGGCATTAATATTTGTGCCGTCCTTAGTGTTAGCTACTTCATAAGTAGTTTGTAAGTTTAGGGACTGATCATCCAGTAGGTAAGTCCCATAAGCTATACAAACATTTGAACATTTTTGAGAATGGATTAATGAAAAATACGATGGTCTCAGTGCTTCATGTGTTGTACATATTCGCCCCCCCTCCCCCCTCACAGAGTACAGCACATAGAACGCTAATACAAACATTTGAAACTGTTAGAGAAGCTAGCTCTTCGCTGGCGTGTTTTTGGGAATCGAAGACACTCCAGTCTGTAAGTAAAGTTGTCAGAATTGTGTATTTGTTCTGGACATTTTCTTATAAAAGATCTCTGTAAAGGGGAAAGTGTTTTGTTAAGTCATATGTAGGTACTCCAATATTACTTACAATTAATTGCAGTGGTATGTCTTCCTTGCAAATTTTCGGAAGATCACTTCAGCTGGTTGGAATGGGAATGTGAGTTCTTGCGAAAAAGCAAAAGGGGTTAACAGTACTGACGTTTTGCTTTCAATTGTCTCTTTAAGGTCTTCATCAATTTCACTTCCACTGATGCACTCAACAGGCTGTAAATCTGCTTGAAGACTTTGTAGAGCACATTGCAGTTTTTGCAATCCGTATGAAGAAATGCACGTTCTTAATAGTCTGGGCCTCTCCAAGGGACAAACATTATTTTATCTGAGGAGGCACTTTCGTAAGAGCACGGCATATTTCACACTTTCTTTCCTCTGCTGTGTCAGTGGTAATATGTATGACAGCTTCCTCAAAAGCATTATTGATACTGGTTAAATACGCTAGCATAGGGGTAAACACGAACTTAAAACCGCTTTCTAAGATGTTATCCGTGATAACTGCTACGGAATACCGGAAAGACTCTCCTAGTATAAGAATGCATTGCGAGAGGATAGGCGCTATCACGCGATAGAATGATCGAAATTATCAAAAACTTTGATTTTTCTGATCTCATGAGCATTTGTTTGCGATATTACCGTTTTTTAATAACTTTCATCTCATTTTATTTTTGCCGATTACAGCTCCATCTATCATGAAAAGATAAAATGTATCTTACAAGAGTTGCAATTTTTTTTTGCAATAAAATAGGGGTTCCTGTTTAAGATTTCAAAGTCACGCCCCCTCCACCCGTGGGGTTGGTGTAGGGCAGTCGAACTTTATGTTAATGGATAGACATCTTCGAGGTGGATGACTTTTATTGCAACCTTTTTGTAATTCGAATTGCACTTTACCAAATATCCCGAAAAACAATTTTAAGTGCAACTTTTTACTTCTTTTTTATTACGTTTGCACATTATAAAATTTATATAAATTCATCTTTCAAATATATTAAAGATATTGGTATATGAAAACATGCGCGTATTTCAGGGCAATGTTGTGTAAAACTTTTAAAGCATTCTGTCAAGAATTTTCAGAAATTTCAGGTTAGGAATAAAACTTGTTCTATTTACTTATTCGTTTGTTCAAAATCTCAAATCTCCGAAGATTCTTCACGGACTGTGTTGCATTAGAGTCAGCACATGTTATGTGTAATATCTGTGTGATAAATGGGGAACGTTATGGAAATGTATTTGTTTTTCTTTTTTTGATTACATGTCCCGCTGCGTGGTGCTTATCGTAATACGACATTTATACTTAGTTATTTGTCCTTGCATGCTACTAGATTTTTTTTTTCTTTCCACTACGCCCGTTACGGCGTTATGCTACTGTCAAGTGATATTCGATAATAAATGTTACATCTATTTCATAAAATATTTTTGTGCAAGGTAGTATACTTTGACATGCATATTCTTCGCAATTTTTAATTATGTAAGAAATTTATGTAGCGTTTGTTTTCGCAGCCCATTTGACAACAGCATAACGTCATATGGCTGTAGTGAAGACGTAAACTAATTCCAGCAGCGCAGAAGGATAAATAACCCAATGTTAAAAAAATGTAAATGTTCGTTTGTGCAAAAGCGTTAATCTCGCGAAGGTCTGGACCAAAGAGAGGGGAGAAGATGAACAGGGAGAGCAGGATTGTGAGAGGAGATGGAGATCCGCAGAAATAGGGGATGATAGCAGGATCTGGATGGACGAAGACAGGACAGGAGAGGCGGAGAGGGGGGGGGGGGGACGTGGAAGGGGAGGTATTCAGAGAGAGGAGGGAGGGGGATGTGGACAAACAGGGGGGGAAGAGAGAAAGGCGGAGCAGGGAATGTAGGATGTGTATTCGCTTCCCATTCACAAAGCATTATGAAAGTACACACATATCGGAAATGTGTGCTGTGTCTTTTCTTTACTTTCCATTTAATCTCTAACAACCCACAGCAACGCAAAGACCGTTAACTTCCAAACGTTCTTGGTTGATTTTTATAATGCTTACCATTTATTATATTTATATCTTACATATATACCACATGTCGTCCTAATGGGTACTTAAGAACACGTGCAAAATAGAAGCCGACATTGTGTCAAAATTTCGAGGCAAATTTATGAAGAATTTTCGGATATTTGAGATAATGAACAAACGAATATTTACAGTTATACGTAAATAGAAAAAGTTTTATTCCTAACCTGAAATATCTGACAATTCTTGACAGAATGCATATATAGGAAATGTAGATGTTCCTAACTGTAAATCTCCAAAAGTTATCGCCCGAATACTTTGAAATCTTGACATAACGTTGCACTGGGGTACGAGCATGTTTTTATATACCTAATTTTTATTATATGTCGTATATAAGTATTTAATGGGGAAATTTTGTTACGAAAAATCATAAAAAGTTATATATGCATAAGAATATTTTTACAGCGCAAAATAGTAACAGAAAAACTTATTAAAATTTAGATTGCGTAATCAATCGCCAGCCAAGCTAGACGGAAGCAGGCTTTCGGTTGTGTCGTAATTGCAGAGCCAGAGAGAGAGAGAGAGAGAGGATATATTCATTAGCTTGTATACATTTCATAGCTACACCTAACTCTTTCAGTCAAAGGTTAACATGCTTATTGAGTGAATGCTGCAGTTACAGATGGCTCACATTCGGACCCACACGCCATAGCTTCAGCCGATTTCTGCCAAAATACTCCAGATTTTGAAAGTCGCTTTTACTTGGTCTTTGGGGTCAATGATGCTCAGTAGAGTAGTCGTCGATCCAGTGATCTAATCACTGTATTAAGCTTATGTCTCAGATAAAGCAGTACAGGCTTAATAGTCACTAGTCGCAGCTAGGAGATGAGTCTAGGAACCACTACACTTCGAACAGATCCTGAGGTACCACTCTCTTCACATCACTGAGTATGGTTGCTGCCTTATGCCAGCTCATACTTCATTGGTTAATTTCCTGAAGGCCAACGATCATATCGACGCGCTAGCACTCTGGTGCTAACCCTGCTAGCCAGTATCACAGCATCCAACTCTAGTGGTTCCAAGTATGGACCCACAAACAGCTGCATAGATCAAAGGTGGGACCGAGTACACCTTCTCCGTCGAGCTAGTCTAGCTTCTGTCGAGTGGCACCTACACTGCGAAATCTCGACGGAAAGAAGAAGAGAACTTTCTGCTATACATGGTTCTGCAAAAAGTCTTGGCTCACTGTGAGTGAAGAGAAACAAAAATTGTTTTGTTTCTACTGTGTGTTGCTTGGTGGTGAAGGATTGTGGGCAACAAGTCGGCTGCAAGAATCTAAAGCATTTAAGTGAACGAATTAAGAAATATGAGGAAAGTGGACTTCATTTAGAAAATGATTATATATATAAAATGTTCGGCACAATTAACCCAGATAGCTATTTTTGGTTTAATTTATTTCAGAAGCTATTAATTACCTTCATATAACTGCACAGTCACGCCATTAGTTTTGCAATACTGCCCTTCTTTCTGGAATGATGTCAAAATGAAAGTTTTATAATTTTAATCTGACGAATCAGTATTTTTAAAGCAACATTTAAGATGAAATTTATGCATATAAATGTCTCAAAAATTGAAGAAATTTTCAATAATATAAAGCCAACTACGAGGAAGTCTTCAGTATCTTTTGTACGAACCTCAACTTTGCAGCTGTATCCAACCACTTTGCAATCGACAATACAACCTAAAATTGACCAGCAATGGGAGCAGGCGATTCAAAGAAGTAAAATTTGACGCTGTACATGAATTCTTACAGACAATAATAAAAAAGTGAGCTGCCGTTCTCGTCCTTTTGGAAGGACGTCAGCGCTATCTGGGTTAACATTGCTGCTCAGATTGATTCGGCGCATAAAATGTCAATTCAAAAACGTATAGAATTAGTTACGAAGAACATTCACGTATTAAACAGAATAGTAGAGTGCTTTTTGTTTTGTGGTACTCATGAGTTAGCACTAAGAGTTCACAATGAAAAATAAGAGTCAGCCAACCGTGGCAATTTCTTAGACTTGTTATCTCTTTTGGGAAATCTTGACAGTATTTAAGACGATCACTTAAGCAGCTCTAGTAATTCGGTGTGTAAATATACGTCACACATAATACAAAATGAGATTCTGGACTGTATGTATCAAGTTTACATCGAATAACTGATTTAAAGAGATTAACTATGCCACTTTCGTTTCTGTGCAGGCTGACGGAACAACAGATATTACGTGAAAAAGTCAATTTGTCATTATGCTGAGGTATATTAAGTGGAAGAAAAATGTTGAAAGATTTCTTTCCTTTGAAAACGTCAATGATAGGACAGCATATGGACTTAGTGAGGTTTGCAAACTGGAACTTTTCAAAGTTGAAGAACAACTCATTGCTGAGACATACGATGGCGCCTCAGTGACGAGCGGCAGTCACAGTGGTGTGCAGGCACTGATGCAGAGCAGTTGCCCACATGCCAAGTACGTACACTGCTATGTGCACCATATGAATTTGATTTTTCAGAATGCTTGCAGTAAAAGCATAAAGTCGATAAGGTTGTTCTTCGCAAATATTGCTGGTTTACAACGTTTTCCTCTTCATCTCCCAAGCGAAGTGATTTGTTATAGACCGTCTGCAACAAGAGAATTCCTTCAGTCTCTTCAAATAGATGGCACTTCCAGCCCCTCCTTGTAAATACCGTCAAAGAAAACACATTGCACTTATTAGGATGTTTTGAAAAGATTGAGGAAGAGGATTCCTGGCATGATGTTGCAATAAGAGAAGCATTTGCCTTAAGAAATTTGCTTCACAATCCACACTTTTTGTTCCTCCTAAATTTTTTCTATGATGTCATGAAACACGTTGATATTTTCTATGACACATTTCAGATGCAGATTGCAAATGCCGTTACCGGTACCATATTCAATGCATTACATCATTCTGAGTGTGCTGTATCTGAAATACGAGAGAACATCCAACGGTTTCGAGTTTCTGATGATGAGTGTATTGGTTCTCCAAGAAAACGTTCCAAATGTAGCAGATGTAAAAGAAGTCATTATGACCAACCAACTGAAAAGAAGAGTTCAAAACTGTCTTGTATTTAGCAGCTTCGAAATTATTGATTCAAAACAATTTGCTTCCTTTAGAGAACATTTCCCAGCAACTTTTGTCAATACTTTTTCATTTAAGTACAGTCCGTTTCTTTACCATAATAAATTTAAAAATTAACTGTCAGTGATTTATCGCAACGATACATTTAGAGGCATTACATAGGTTTGTGAGCTGTTTACTTTCTTTGTGGCACATTCTTTTGAAGAGTCGTTCACTGAACAAAACATAACAAATTACGCTAACTACGCCAATTTCAGCAGCAGAAGCAGAGCGCAGTTTCTGCACCTTAAAAAGTATAATAAGCTTTCTCAGGAACAGTACGAGCTTACTGGCTGTTGTCCCATTCACAAATAGGAAATCAGTGATATTCCAAATTTCAGCAACAAGTAATTGACAATATTGCCAGTCAGAAGAACAGACGTGCACATTTACTGTATAAATAATCTGTCAGAACATTAGTTAACGTGCTAGTTAGGTAAAATACACATGAAACTGCTCCTAGCCAAAGTTTTTTCCCCCAGAGTTTTTACCTTGGTCGTAAGGCAAAATCCAGGAGGGTCCCTGTTGTCTCTCTGGTGCATTCCCAGTGGGGAAAAAGTCACATACATCCTTCCACAGTTCATTATGATTTTGACATCACAATCAGTACGCAGAAGCACAATTGCAGTAAGTACGAACTTCAGCAAGAAAAGAGCTGGTGAATTTCGGTTCGAATCCAAACACCTCCAAGCCCGAAAGTTCATAAATAAATTGTGTCACTATACTATAAACTCAGACACCCACAAAATACACGGAAAACCAACGGAACCGGAGGACCAGACCAACTACAATATTACAGACACATACCCCCCCCCCCAAAAAAAAAGTTAATGGTTATAAAATAAAAATGTTTATTGCACATTTGTATGAATGTTTACAGTGTTTCGTGGATTATATTAATTATTGCATAATTAGCATATTTAATATCTTTCGAGTGTGTTTAAATGATGTTACATAAATGGAGGATATATAAAGAACACTTCAGGCTGATTCCATTATACTGGTTACTAAATTTTTGTCTGAGCACGAGCCGCCACTGATATATTAAAGAAATAGTTACGTTTCGGTGATATATGATTTTGTACACATCACTAAACTCTATGTTAGACAGCGGTGTAAGAGCAGATGGAGGAAGGGGAGGAGGATTGACAAAAAAGGGAGAAGGAAGGTCATTGGGTGGCGAGGAGATGGAAAGGGAGAGGAGATGGCATGAACAAGAACATAGGGAAGAGGAGGTGGACAGAAAGAGGGGAAGAGGAGATGCGCATAGAGGGGACGAAGGAGGACGAGATGGCCAAATAGAGGAGAAGTGAGAGGAGATAGGCAGAGGGAGATGGGGAGCAGGCTTTGTACGATGTGTGTGTCCAGTTCCCAAAGGGTTGTGTTATTAAACGTATCAGAAAAGTGTGCTCTCTCTTCTTTCTTTTCCATTTTATCTGAAACAAGCCACAGGAATGCGTGGCCGTGCATAGCTATTAAAAGCTCCTTCTTTCTATGTATTCGCAGTTCGTTACATTTGTTTATAATGAGGGTTCATTACCACTCCCTGCTACAACCATCGATACTCTGCAGATTCAAATGTTTGTATAGCTTATGGGACTTTACTACGGGGTCATCAGTCCCTAAACTTACAAACTACTTACGAACTAGCTAACACTAAGGACGGCACAAATATCCATGCCCGGAGGGGGGATTCGAACCCCCGACCGTAGTGGCCGTGCAGACCGTGACTGGAGCGCCTCAGTCCCCTCGGCCACCGCGGCTGGCTCTGCAGATTCTCATACATTTCGTTACAGTTCTTAAGCGTTGCGACTTCTCGATATGCCACAACATCAAGCACGAAAAGCCTCATTGAACTTGCGATGTTATCTCCGAAAAGCAGCGGCCCTATAAAGCTCCCTTGGGGCATGTCAGAAATCACACTCAAGTCTGTAAACGTCTCTCCGTTGAGAATGACTAACTGCATTCCTTTAGGAATTCAAACAGTTGGTCTGATATCCTGCACGCTTTGTTCTTTATTATTATTATTATTATTATTATTATTGTTATTTACTAGGCTACTGTGCGGAGCCGCACAGCACGTCTTCAGAAAGTCAAGGAACACAGTGTCTACCGAGGAACCTGTCATCAAATATCCTTGCGTTGAACACAGCACCATGCTGATGTGCATTAACTATATCGATTAGACACATGACATTATTTTATGATCAAAATTTTGAATATAATGCGTACAAATTGACACATTTTAATGGGTAAGAGTTTCAGGTGATACAAACCATTTTTGCACTGTCTCCACACCCACGCTATAATAATGGGACTGATCTTCTTAAACAAAAGTGAAATTTCTCCAGATGGCACTTAGGAAAGCCATCCGTCATACTTGGACTGTGGTCCTAATGATTTTTATGCACTATTAATCGCGCGAAAATTCCAGCTCTTTAACCTTCAGCTCGTACATCCCCTTTAAGACCGCGGTGACGTTTCTTTCAGATTCTTTCTGCCTTTTTTGCATCTAATTTTCTTAAAATGCTTGTAGTGCACCATTCGATCTCCCCCTTCCCCAGCATACACCCCAAATAGTTTTCTCACACGCTTGATATGTAGATTTTTTTCCAATTTTATAGACTTGCAGTTGATTGTGAAAGGAAAAAAATACACAACTTGAGGGTAAGTGGGGTACATTGGACCGGAGAAAATAAAGACATTCAGTGTACACATCGGCCTTTTTTGACCGGGAGCGGAGAGTGCAATTCGTTAATTACAGAACTTCGGACAGATGCACAACGAAGAAAAGACTTATTTCGACTTCCTCTTCAACTGCCTTGAGGCTACTGTGGAGGGCAGAGTGCTGACACGCACTCAGAGAGAAGGGGAGGGAGGAGAAGGGCGTCGCCCCGGTCCAAAAGTCCGGTGTACGGGCTAAAGGTTAATTACGCTACAGGGCGATGGAAGGAGTCAGCGACGCGCCGCAGAGCGCTTTCCTTACCTCTGCCGCAGACGGCCGCCTGTGTAAGTCCCCGTCTGTCTGCCGTGGCGCAGATAACTGACTGCCTCGAACCCACCTCGTCTGTCCCCGATCGCGCCAATCTCACAGATAACTCAACTCGTGACCGTGTGTCAACAAAACCAGGATGCGCTCCGTTGCTGCCTCGTTTTCGCAAACACTTCCGAGACTATCGCATCACAAGAACTGCGTCTGGAGTCATATCATGGAACCATATTTAGCTCCACACTAACAGGACGTATTTGAAGCCCTGGGCGGTTATTATACGATTATGGAAAACCTTGTAATTTATTTTTTATTTATTTATTCGTGTCAGAAGCACTTAGAATGTATAAACTAATGTACAATATTTACACGTTATGTGAATACATCATATATACAAGACAATTATTAACACTTTTGATGCCCAGAAGTTAGGACCTGTATTGCATTTGGTGTTGCGTGTAGATCTTCTGGTGTGCATGTTGCTGGACACTGGGTACACTGCCGGCCGCGGTGGACGAGGGGACTAAGGCGCTCCAGTCACGGTCTGCACGGCCACTACGGTCGGGGGTTATAATCCCCCCTCGGACATGGATATTTGTGCCGTCCTAGTTCGTAAGTAGTTTAGTTTGTAAGTTTAGGAACCGATGACCCCGTAGTAAAGTCCCATACACTATACAAACATTTCAAACATTTTGAACTGGGTACACTGGAGCAGGTGGGAGGTCGTCTGCGTTGTTCCACTTTCACAGAGTGGCGACTCCACTAGGAAGCCCTATTCAACCAGATTACTCTTACATCTTGTGACACCTGAACGTAGTCTGTTGAGTGATCTCCATGTACTCCACTTCTCTGTGTAGCCGGGTGGTAGTTTTCCACATGGTGTAAACCATCCTGCAGTACCGGTATACCTTGCACGCCATAGTTCGGTTCGGCATTGCTGCAATGTCCCAACTAGAGCCTCCGTAGATCTAAAGAAGCTCTTCATGGATTTTAGTCTTTGGTTTGCTGGTTGATGTCCATATAGGGGATGGGCTTCAGAAGTTTCTGATTTTCCCCTCTCACTTTCTGCTTCTACCTCTAGGCGGATGTCGGGGGAGGGGGGGGCGGTGTGGTGCCCGCAAGACTGTACAGTTTATTCAGAGGAGTGAGGAGTGGGCTTTAGGCATCCAGTGATAATGCGACAAGTATCGTTAAGAGCAACATCTACTATTTTAGCATGGCTGGATTTGAACCACACTGGACTTGCATATACTCCGGCAGAGTAACTTAGTGCTAGAGAAGAGGTTTTTACAGTGTTGGGGTGTGCTCCCCATTTTGTGCCTGTTAGCTTCCTGATGACATTGTTTCTAGGTGCCACTTCTTGCTTAATAATCAGACAGTGCCTCTTGTAGGTTAATGCACGGTCCAGGGTGACTCGTAGGTATTTGGGATACGTACAGTGTTCTAGTTTGGTATTTTCCCAGGTAATTTTGAGGTTGTAGCTGCCTGCCTGTTTTTGAGGTGGAAAGCACAAGTCTGTATAATAATACATTATATTTAATTGTTTCTTTTGTTTGTAAAATCATAATTATACGAGTATTATGTAAATAAGGCGCCTAAGCACTTATTTTAATTTTACATTCTTTTAATCAAACTCTGTTTTCTGAATATCTGTGAAATGAAACATGAATTACAGAATTTTGTTCTTCTTTTTCGTGTTTTTGTTTTTCTTTTAATTGAGTTTGTTAGAGTAGGGGTCTCCAATTTATTAGGCCACGAGGGCCACATTTGAAGTTTAGAATCGTAGTTAGGGTCGTATAGCATATTTGTCGTTTACTGCAGGCGATACCAACATCTACTTTGACCTGTGACGTCATTAATATGGCGGAAACCCCAATTTGACGCGTATACATTATGTTCACCATCATATCAGTCTTGACACCCAGAAACAAAGATAAATAACATGCGAACTACCGTACATTAAAATGAAGTTTAGGTGATGGCGGCTTCTGCTTAGCATGTATATGTTGGTAGTAAAACTTCAGATCATCGGCAGTAGCTTAGTGTCAAAGAGGTATATAAACAACATAGAGAGGCTATAGGCAAGTTACAGCGCTCTGGGTGGCAGCACTAAGCAACACTGGGCGCCATATTTGAGAACGTCAATTTGAAGCAACAGAGTGAGCAGACGCTTCTGTTTGTAATCTATACTAACGTGTAAGCGCTATTATTAGTGGCAAATCATTCCCAGTGTATGTTCGGCATACAACTGCAGCAACCGCAATGATAAAACTGTTTGAATATCATACATAAAGAGATACGTAATTATATAGGTAGCTGTGTATCAGCGTGTATTTGTCTATGAACATTCATTACACTTAACTTTCGCATTTCAAAATTATGTCTACTTCACGACCACGAAAAAGCTAGGCAGATGACGGTTGTATTTGGTGTGTTTTAATGTAATGACAGTTGTTTATATAGTGTACAAAAGCGTATTAACCATTGGGCAAGTAGCCTAGGTATATAACTGTAATTAAACTATTTTTTATACAGATTTCCTTTGAAAAACAAGGAGTTGCTAACCCAATGGGTAATCAGTATGAGGCGTGATAAGTGGCAGCCTACAAAGTATAGTTACATGTGCTCTTGTCAGTCTGAAGAAAAGTTCTTGTATGCTACCACGGATTGAAAGTGGCTACTGGCAAATGCCATGTCAACAATATTTTAGCTTCCTAAGCACCTACAGAAACCAAAAGAAACCAAGGAAAAGTCAAATTGTGGAGAGCTTAATAAATACGTAATGTACTTCAAAGCATGAAACATCATTTGAATCACAGGCAGAATAAAGGTAATTAACGGTTTTAAAGAAATTCGCCTGTTTTTATAGGGAAGACATTACAGTAACACCAAATAATGTAGCAGTTCGACGATTGTAAACATTACACTGAGGATACAGAAGTAAACGAGAAATGCTATTCGCAGTGGGAATTACTTTCCGAAATGCGTCGCACAGAAATTAAGGAAAAATCGAGACTGGCAATGATTAATATAAAACCTATGATTCAGTGTTAGCAGACGCCCAGTACCACCTGGCGTGACATTGACGTTCTAAAAGATGGCGGCAACCTTTCTAAATAGCTTCAACTATGGCGGCGCTGTGGCCAGTCTATGTTGTTTATGTAGGTCTTTGCTTATTGTACTTACGTGATGATTTTGGTAGCGGTAGCTGTGCAGCATGTAGGGACAGAGTTGCGCTAGTCAGTTGTTTGTTTACGAGCTTCACCGCCAGTCAAGTGTTGAATCTCTATCTAGTGATATATCACACGGCAGTAAGGTGGTTAACGTATGGTAAAAAATTGTCAACTGTTTTATTGCTTAGAAGTTCTATCGGGCGCAGCTTTCTTGGCTGACTTTGCTCTCCATTTAAATGAACTGAACAAAAACTTTAAGCGGAGAATAATAGCACTTTGTGATCTTTACATGCACATTGAAGCTTACTGAAAGAAGTTGATACTTTTTGAAAGCAATATCAAATAGAAAATTTTCTCGCATTTCGCCAATTGCCAATCAATGAAGAGTGAACATGCTTAAAGTTTTCCGCGCTCTATTGCATTGGAATTTCTTCAAAAATGTTCAAATGTTTGTAAAGCTTATGGGACTTAACTACGGGGTCATCAGTCCCTAAACTTACAAACTGCTTATGAACTACTTACGAACTAGGACGGCACAAATATCCATGCCCGAGGGGGGATTTGAATCCCCGACCGTAGTGGCCGTGCAGACCGTGACTGAAGCGCATCAGTCCCCTCGGCCACCGGGGCCGCTGGAATTTCTTGGTTATATGAAGAGAGAGAGTTCTCTTCCAGGTTTTCCGATTTAGTTGCACACTCGAAGGATATGAGAATTTTCCGGAATCCCTTCTCATGTAAAGTGGAAGATGTTCCCGTAATATTGCGAATGGAAATAATTTCTCTCGGAGCAGATGATACGATGAAGGTCAAATGCAAGGAAGAAAGTATTGTACCATTCTATAAGTTTCTTCCCGAAGAGAAGTATCCCATCAAAGACTTTGCACGAAGTTAGTTATCTGTATTTGGCACCACATACAGATGTGAACAAACATTGCTCAAATTTGCCAAATATAAATACAGGAATAACCTCAACGACTAACATATAAGAGACATTTTGTTGAAGCCACAATTTGACAACATTTTGCATTCTAAAAGACATGTTTCACACTTCACACTGAGCGTACTGAAAAGTAATAAAGTGCGCCTGAAGTATTCATTGACTTTGGTGTTGGTTAAATTTTACGTACTGAAGCAGTTTCAGATTATGTTAATGTTCGCAACGAAATGTTCGCTTTACGATTATAATTAATTTACTGATCGGAACAAGGTAGATAAAAAAACATGTTAACTGCAGAGCACAATGAACATTATTTATTTCAACATAGATCATTCTCCTCATTCTGTGTGATTGAGTTTTCAATGCACATTGAACACCAGCTGCCGGAGGTAAAATTGTAGCCTTGTGTTTTTGTAAAATCAAAACGTTTCGGCCGGCCGCGGTCGCCGAGGGGACTGAGGCGCTTCAGTCACGGTCTGCACGGCCACTACGGTCGGGGGTTCGAATCCCCCCTCGGGCATGGATATTTGTGCCGTCCTTAGGATAAGCTAGTTGATAAGTAGTTTGTAAGTTTAGGGACTGATAACCCCGTAGTTAAGTCCCATAAGTTTAACAAACATTTGAACATTTTGAACAAAACTTTTCGTTACTTTCTTCTTTTGAGAAATGTGGGATGATCGAAAAGGTGTGGGAGCAATTAGAAAAGTGATTTTAACATTAAGTGAAGCTGTCATGTTACAGTGAAAAAGTAAGAGTCATAGAGCAACAAAAACACTGATGACTGTAATAATCGTGCTTATAAAAAAAAGTGACAATATTTTTTACCTGGTCGCATGTAAAAAAGATAATCACCGCATTAATATTAGTAATAAGGAGAAATTACTTTACCTCTGACCTATGAGTATAATAGGAATACGAGAAGTCGTTTTATTGTTAAAATTAATCTCGATTTCACCAGTAAAAAAGAAGAACTGTTGCTCATAATAACGAAAACTCAGTCAGGTAACTCTTTAGTCTATGCTTTAACCGCCGCAATGCTCCTGCCGGCCTCTCATAGAGTTAAACGGGCGAGAATCGCATGCTACTTGAATCTCGTGCGCGGGCCGAATGAAAGCCCTCCGAGGGCCGTATTTTGGAGACTCCTGGTTAGACTATCAGTATTGTCTTATCTTTGATACGTTTTCGGCACCCATTCCGTTGCGCTGTTGTAATTATTGACATTATGTTAGACTTTACTTCTGCAGGCAATGAAAAGTCCAGAGAAGGGCAGCTCGTTTCGTATTGTCACGATACAGATGAGACAGCGTTACGGAAATACAGGATATGGAATGGGAAACGTTACAACAACGGTGCTTACCGCTGCGACGTGGGCTACTTACGAAACACCAATCGCCAACATTCTCCTCCGAATGCGAAAATATATTGTTGACTCCCAATTACATAGGTAGAAATGACCATCAAAATAAAATAGGAGAAATCAGAGCTCGACGGATAGATTCAGGTGTTCTCCCTTCCCGCGCGCTATTCGAGAATGGAATGGGAGATAAATAGTACGAGTATAATGGTGGTTCGATGAACCCTTTGCCAGGTACTTAAATGTGGTTTGCAGAGTATCCCATGTAGGTGTAGATGTAGATGTAGAAGTCTTTCTGTGGAATGTCAGGCAGCAGTTAGAGTGGACGGTAAATTGACTTCATGGTTCAGGGTAGCTTCAGGGGTGAGGCAAGGCTGTAACCTGTCACCACTGTTGTTCATACTATTTATGGATCATATGTCAAAAACAGTAGATTGGCAGGGTGAGATTAAAACAGGCGAAAAGAAAATAAGCAGTTTCACATATGCATATGCAGATTCAATTGAAAGGTTTCAATCTCTCATACAGAAAGAATATAAATGTTACGATGAACAAACAGTTATTGAAAATTAGAAAACTAGGACTCATTTTCCTTTCTCCAAAGTGCAGAGGACAACTATGTCCTGAGAATCAGAAGATGCGTTTTCCTCATCAATATAATTTCTTCTGAAGTACTCGGCTTAGTGTTTCTACCGCCATCCGAAAAAAGCATGAATTTATTAACAATATTAGAGTAGTGGTTTGCCCTAAACTGTTTGCTTGTTCCGAAAGTCAAATCTTGAAGAACAAAATGGTGTTTGCAAATAGCCAAGAAAGGTGCCGGAGCAGAAGGAAGACTCTCCGAGCATGCATGTAGCAGTGTATATGGATACTATGCGCGAAGTTTGTTACGAATAGGTTTAGTAACGTGGAAGTAATGAATTTAAACGTCTTGCATGATGCGGCAGTTTTTTACGCATCTCATTATTTATGACATCGTACCTTCTCAACTCTGGTGCTGTAGGAAAGTGCTTGTTACCGCCACATCCGTAACACCTGTATCCGTTTTGATGCTCGTTATGAGCTCAGGATTATTTCTTGCTAAGAGGTCAAGTGCGTTTTGACAGCCATTTACAATTCTAGTTGGCTTATGAACTACATGTTCGAAGTAATTCTAAGAGAATGCGTTGAGTACAATTTCGCACGACGTTTTATGCGTACCTACTGATTTGAAAATATAATTTCGCCGACAGATCGTGGGTAAATTAAAATCTTCGCCTACTATTATTGTATGAGTCGGGTACGTGTTTGCAATTAGACAAAGGTTTTTTTGAACCTTTCAGTCCAGCCCACACAGCCCCCGGTACCCGTGTAACCGCGCAAGTCAAGGAATCTGCAGCCTACGCGGTCTCAGAACCGTCTGAGCCTCTGATTCAGACCCTCCACTCGGCTCTGTACCAGAGGTCCACAGTCGGTCCTGTCAACTATGCTGCAGATGGTGAGCTCTGCTTTCATCTTGCAAGCAAGACTGGCAGTCTTTACCACTTCAGATAGTCGCTCTAAACCTGAGAGGATCTTTTCAGATTCGAAGCGACACACATCATTGGTACCGACGTGAGCTACAACCTGCAGTTGGGTGCACCCCGTACTCTTCATGGCATTCGGAAAGACCCGTTCCACATCTGGAATGACTCCACCCGGTATGCACACGGAATGCACGTTGGCTTCCTTCCCCTCTTTGGGAGCCATCTCTCTAAGGGGCTCCATCACCCGCATAACGTTGGCGCTCCCAACTACAGGCAAAACCATTTAGATATTTAAAAAAAAAAAAAATTAAAGAATTGATACATATTATAAATATGGACTTGAGTGTGTGTGTGTGTGTGTGTGTGTGTGTGTGTGTGTGTGTGTGTGAAGAGAGGAAGAACATGCGTACGGCAGAAATCTCTTCCTAAACTATTCGACAGATTTCAACCAGACTTGGTACACAGGTCCTTTACTATCAGGCAAAAACAACGAAACCCTTTTCCGAAATTTGACTGAAAACCCAAAGAGATTTTGGCCATATGTTAAATATATTAGGAGGAAAATAAAAACAATACCCTCGGAACGTGATAGTAATGGCGATCCTGCCGATGATAGCGCTACTAAAGCAGAGTTGCTAAATATAGCTTTTTAGAAACTCATTCACCGAAGAAGACGAAACCAGTATTCCAGATTTCGAATTACAAATAGAGGCCGTAATAAGTAACGTAGAAGTAGATATCCTCGGAATAGTGCAGCAACTAAAATCACTTTACAAGAACAAGTCTTCTGGTCCGGACTGTATACCCATCAGACTTCTATCTGATTATGCTGAAGCGATAGCTCCTTACTTAATAGTCATATACACCCGCTCTCTCAAAGAAGGATCTGTACCAAAAGATTGGAAAGTTGCACAGGTCACACCTATATTCAAGAAAGGCAGTAGGAGTAACCCACTAAACTACAGGCCTATTTCATTGACGTCAGTTTGCAACAGGGTTTTGGAACATACCCTGTATTCAAATATTATGAATTATCTCGAACAGAATGATCTATTGACCCAAGGTCAACACGGATTTAGAAAATATTGTTCATGCAAAACACAACTAGCTCTTTACTCACACGAAGTGATGAGTGCTATCGACTAGGGTTGTCAAATTGATTACGTATTTTTAGATTTGCAGAAGGCTTTTGACACTGTACCTCACAAACGGCTTTTAATAAAATTGCGTGATTATGGTATATCGCCCAAAATTTGCGACTGGATAGTGGATTTCCTGTCAGAGAGGACACAGTTTGTAGTAATCGATGGTAAGTAATCGACTAAAACAGAGGTGATATCGGGCTTTCCACTGGGTAGTGTTATTGCTCCTCTGATGTTCCTTATTTACATAAACGATTTGGGCGAAAATCTAAGCAGCTCTCTTAGGTTGTTTGCAGATAATGCCATCATCTGCCCTCTAGTAAAATGATCTGAAGATCAAAACCAACTGCAGAACGAACTAAATAAGATATCGCTATGGTGTAAAAATTGCCAATTGACTCTAAATAATGAGAAGTGTGAAGTCTTCCACATGACCCGAAAAGAAATCCGTTAAACGTTTTTACAAGATAAATCAATCAAAAGTGAAGGCCGGAAACTCCACAAAATACCTAGGAATTATTATTACTTCAGACTTAAACTGGAAAGAACACGTAGATAATGTCATGGGAAAGGCGAACCAGAGACTGCGTTTTATTGGCAGAACCCTTAAAAGATGCAACAGAACTACTAAAGAGACAGCATACACTACGCTTGTCCGACCTTTTTTGGAGTATTGCTCCCCAGTGTGGGTTCCTTATCAGGTGGGTTTGACGGAAAACATCGAAAGAGTCCAAAGAAGGGCAGCTCGTTTTGTATTGTCGCGATACAGGGGAGACAGCGTTACGGAAATGATACAGGATCTGGGATGGGAATCATTACAACAACGGCGCTTATCGCTGCGGCGTGGGCTACTTACGAAACTCCAATCGCCAACATTCTCCTCCAAAATTGAAAATATATTTTTGACTCCCACTTACATAGGTAGAAATGATCATCAGAATAAAATACGAGAAATCAGAGCTCTAACAGAGAGATTCAGGTGTTGTTTCTTCCCGCGCGCTATTCGAGAATGGAATGGGAGATAAATAGTATAAAGGTGGTTGGATGAACCCTCTGCCAG
This sequence comes from Locusta migratoria, assembly GCA_026315105.1. Lineage (NCBI taxonomy): Eukaryota > Metazoa > Arthropoda > Insecta > Orthoptera > Acrididae > Locusta > Locusta migratoria. The sequence continues at coordinate 675,647,221 of CM048744.1, forward strand.
GCACTTAAATGTGATTTGCAGAGTATCCTATGTAGGTGCAGAACATTAAAATGAGGAAACGTTAACGTTGCATATAACAGTTTTAGTAACGTGCCGCTGACGCTTACTTCTCCCGAGTCTAGTAATTCGTGTGCTGTGTCTAGTGTCCCCTATGACATTGGAAATTTCTTAGATAAAGATGTTGATGACTAAAAAACATATCAAATCTTATCGAACTCCTGGCAACAGAAAGATGACTATGACTTTCCATTTCCCTTACACCTGATTAAATGTAAAGAGGTTGTAATGATATTTTTCTGTCTGTACAGGCCTGAATTAAATCCTGCGTATGGGATTGAAAAAAACTAGGTCAATGAATATCGAATTAAATTTTAAAGGTGATAAGTTAAAACAGACTATAAATGATATCGGCATAAAAAGATAGCGGGAGTCATTGTTAACGTTAAGACAACACCACTACAAAGAAAATTAGCGACACGTACCCTTTATGTGTCGCATCAAGTCTAGATGAGCTGTAATCATTAACCCTTTCATTACCAGTATTAAAACCTGCTTTCCACGGTTTTATGAGTACGAATTATTAAAGACGCTTTGTTGTTAAGGAAAAATATGCTTATAGAACGACGTTGTGCTTCTTGGTAGAGCATGTATCAACTTCAGAGGCATTAATGTCTCCGACTTGTAAGGCGTGTTACGCTGCAGTCTGTTCGGCCTTGAGTGTACGTATGGTTCGTGTTATTTTATTTCAGCAGCGAATTGTCTCGTCTTTGGGGCAATGATGAAGATTATACTAGCATTATTAATTTGACAGTGCTAAAAATCAACAAAATAACTTACGAAGTAATAATATAACTCTAAAAAAATGTGCATGAAAAATAAAACATAAATATTACAATTGTTCGGTCAAAGATATTGAAGAACATCATTTTGTGTTTATGGTATTGTTTTATATCATTAAATACTGATTTTACTTATTTATTTATTTGTCAAAGCGGATTTCATAATGTGGGACTGAAAGGTTAACTCGATGTTAATTGATACTTGGTTATCTTACGACTCGCTGAAATAAAGTATCGCAACCGTGTCAAATGATTTTCACGATAGTCGAACAAAATACAACACATCGGACTTTGTCGGAAAGAAACATTGACTACAGGATCGGAATTACTGCATTAATATGAATGGGACGTTGAAATGGGATAAGTTGAGCTACACTGAAAAACAATCGCGAACCGTTCATCTCCGGTTTACTGAAAACAATGAGAAATTAGCAGCTGAAAAATGGTAGGTTATTTTGAAATAAGAAATATTTGATATTAAACTGAGAGTTTATTAAAATAGAATAAAAGTGAAGTTATCTCCATTGCTCACACTTATATACAATAACTACAATTATTCTAGAGAGTAAAAGAATAAGACGTCCGTTGAGTATCACGAACAAGACATAAAAGATGACGAGCGTTTCCGTTTTCTCTCCAAGTCGGATAAAAAATTGACCATCGTAAACAAAAGTGGACAGAGGTGTACAGGCGGTGACAGAATTCGCGAGACCCCCTCGCCTAATCGCTATACACAACCGCATAATTCGGCTGCTTGGTGGGAAGTATATACAGTTAGGCAACAAGAACGTACATACTGTCGATTACCCATCCGACACGAAATCTGAAAGGAAAAATGTTATCTTCCAGTATCGCAGCCAGTTTTAACACACGTGCTTTCTATGCGGCGTGAAGGCGACTTCGAAAACAGATTTTAGAAACTGCTTTGCGTATTAGCCATAGCGTGTTAAGCTGTTCGCGACCGACAAATTCCTTTCCACATTTCTTTTCTTATAGTTTCAATGAACAAAGACAGCAATTAGAATTGAGATGCTGCAGTCCGTGAATATTTTCGGACGTTACTGACACATTCAAATGGGAAAATTGCATGTATATCATAGAATTAATTCAATTACACGAATGGACTTTGTTATGAAGCTAAGTGTTACATCACGGTGCCTCATGTTCCAAGTATCACTGACGGTTTCCGCCCACTGCCTCGGTTGCGTTATAAAGACGACAATCGTTTGGCGCCGCAGATCACTGATGGTATTTCCGAGAGTGAAGGTATCGTGTCATTTCCATTGGTTCTCTTTCGGTTTATGTTGCAACTACGATATCAGCACAAATTTAACAAACATAAGCCAGCTGTGTCACCACAAGTTACAGTTTTCCTCAGATGTTTGGTATTTTTCCATACTCCTTGTCTTATTGAAATGCCTAATATTAAGCATTCGACAACATATTTGGCTATTAGAATACCAGATACGATTATGTCAAATGAATGTGCAGAGAAGCAAATAAATGATAAAGATAAGCTTATTTATCTCGCCAAATGGCCAACTACTGATCAACGAGAGACAGTTCGATTATTGACTCTTTCGAATATTTCTTCTATTTTGAAATATGGCTCATTATATTTCTCACGTAACAATAACAAACACACATGATAATTGCCGCGGTGGAGTAGCCGAGCGGTCTAAAGCGCCTCGCTGCGGAGCGCGTGGTTGCTCGCCGTGGAGGTTCGAGTCCTCCCTGGGCATGGGTGTGTGTGTTTGCTCTTAGGTTAGTTTACCTAGGTTTAAGCAGTTTGTAAGCTACGGACTGATGACCACGCAGTTTGGTCCGATAGATTTACAGACATTTGAACATTTGAACACATGATAATTGAGTAACAATCTGTATCGCAATCATTGCGAGGAAATTATTATTCCGTAACCATGAAAATATATTGATAATATTATATGAAACATGTGCAACAGAGAATTGTGTTGCATCAAATGAATTTATTTAAACTATCGTATCCAACACATAATTGTATTTTTATTCCGTTTCTTTCAATAAAAACGCAAAAGCTACGTTTTTCGTGCAAGCAACATTAGGAATATTAAATCGCTGTGACATTCAAATTCGTAGTCGTTTAATATAATCCTGTTTCAATCCAGGCAGTAGAACGACAACAAGAATTCCGAATACTGGCGAGCTCGGTGTTCGCCACTTGGCTTCCCCAGAGGTTAAGGAGAGCTTTTGGTGTGAGTTGGTCACTGGCGAGTATCGAAGACGATATGTTTCGCATACTAATCAAAAATATAAACCCGCCAAACCACCCGCACCTAGTAATACACCGTGCAGGAAGTAGACGTCTGGACAATCACCTTAGGATGAAGTCGGTCATCGATTCAATGAAGCAGGCATTAATTTGATAACGCATACAGCAAAAACAAGTAGATTGAATAATTTGTAAAATTAAAAAATTTTTACCCTTCATTCAGCCAGTTGATATGATAACAAAGAGAAGTTTTGAATGAATGAACGAAATAGACAGTCTATTTGCGTCAGATGGTCTGAGCAGATTGACACAGCCACCAGAAAAATGCAACAGATCGTGTGAGTCATAGCGTAAGTTTTTCCACAGACAGATAATAAAGTTGGTTTCAGGGCACATATCGTATGGATTTATAAATATCAAACAATATAGTAGTCACAATTTATTAGCTGAAATAAGTGCATACTGAAAAACGTTGTCTTTATGTGGGTTCAAAACTTGACAAGCACATACCGAGAGTGTAATAGCTACAACGACAATCTCCGTATGCGAGTGTCTTCACAAAGGCTAATAATATACGTTTGCGTGTTGAAAGTCTCAACACTAGGGATCGCTAGATGGGTCTCACCTACTTGGACCAATCTGTGCGAGAAGAAACACGAATATGAACCTGTTAAATTCCTACAATATCTCCCCTATGTAGGCCATAGGAAAAGAGAAAACTCACGCCAAATGATCCAACTACAGATAGGTGCAATATCAGCTAATATTGAGGCTCACCATTGCTGATGACGGTGTTTTCGGTGTTGCGAAGTAGCTGAACGATTAGCTTTTGAATGAAATAGCACGGGTTTGAATCCCGTGCCTTCCAAAATACTTTTCTTATATTAACCCTTGTAGTTTTAATTATGAATTATAAAAATTTCAATGCATAATATATATATTTGGTTTTGTTATAACTAATTTAATAAATTGATATATCTTATTTCATCATTTAATTTTCATAATTCGATGAAGTATTAAATGAAAATAATAGGTTTCAAAAATTGTAGCACGTATTTATATGCCGAAGTTATATTACATTCCTTAGGGTGTTCATCGTCAAAGAAAATCTCCACACTATGCAGACTTTACCAAAGTATTTTAAGCGAGAAATTTTATCCGAAATATGCTTCGGTGCAAAGCATACTTTATTCAAGTTTTTAAGTAAATAACTTTTCACTGTTGATTTTTGTGCATACCAAGTGTATGGATGGGAAATGTGACACTGAACTGAAGCTGTAGGATTGAATGTGTTTTAATTGAGACACCTCTTGACATCAACGTTCGTGGCACACTGAAACGTTTACGTAAATTAAAATTTCATAAATAAAAGGTTTACGTTGCGAGGGGTAATATGAAATGAACAAAAAATTAAGGAGTACCGGGGAATAGAACCTTGACTTGGAACTCTGCACTCCCAGCACTTGTCCACTACGCTAGGCTCGCTCCTCAAAGACTGGAATTTAATAAGCAGCTTATATAGCACCTATTTGTCTGTGAGAAAATTTCGCCACCGTATTCGCTTTCCCTTTAGCCAACTCCGACGGGATATTTTGGGAATTTGAAAGGTTTGTCAACTTCCTTCTCGCAGGGTTTGAACAAAATGTATGAAAACCATCCCGCAATCTACTCTGTCAGTCATTATCATTCTACAGTATAAACTGAAAGACAGAATCGTTGAGGAAATGTCTGGCCCCCCCCCTCCTCTCCCCAATCCTTGAGCGTTAAAATTCTAGGAGTAGGAACATCCTCATCCATGATCACGGACTGAGCCGCGATATTTTTGTGAAATTCAGTGTCCTGTTACAGCGACAGTCGTAAAAATTGTGGGAATAAAGTTTATGAAGTAGTTTCTGTTAATATTTATAAAGAAACTTTACGCTGTAGTTACGAATGCCTGATCTACGAAACAGCAACGAATCTAAATCATTAATACGAACGTGTTTCTGACGGCATTTTGACTCGTGAGTGTTCTATAGTTCAAAGGCACATGCGGTAACTTGAGAGTAATTTTGCGAAAAATTTGTAACAAAAAGTGAGGGAGACGTATGTCGACTACGCTACTAAACACCCACATGCAAGGTCTTGGTATTCTAGGGTGTTCATTCTACTATCAATCACTGTTTTATGTCCTCTGACTTTATTGACTGCAGTACGGTTTTTTTTTAATATATGAAGCATGTCAAGTTACCAGAAAAAGGTGGTCTTATTTTTGTCACCCTGATTTGTTTAATGAACAGTTTCATATTAACAACATACCTAACGCAAGAATCATTTATGAAACGTCTGAGACCAACTGAATAACAGTTGGTAAGATTTAGCTGTAGTAGATAGTCGTGTAAGGAAGTTTGTTTACACGCGCTAGCCGTGCTGTGAAGTGCCCCGTTTACTTCCGTTCAAACCTCTGGCCGGCCACAAGCACTGACTGGAGGACGAGACATTCGCTGCGATTGAGCAGAGTAGAGGCATGCCTCGCCTCTTCTCGACTGCCCACTGATGTGTCTGAACCTGTCTTTTCTTAAATGGACTGTTTGCCTTATGATGCCTGGTTATCCTGATACCGATCTCCTAATGGATTCTCGTCCTACGTTACATTATTGTGCACTGAATTAAAATTTTTATTATTGGATGGTTTGAGATAGCCCGCCTGTTAGTTGCCATATTTAGCGGCAATTCGTACAGTATTAAGCAATAAGTCTATAATAACTTCTTTATATTTGAACATTAACATGTGGTGACGCTGAAAAAAAGGTGTGTATGGTCTATTAAAATTGTATTCTGTTGAATGGCTAACACATTAACCTCGAAGCAACTATCAAATTATATCTTAATAATGACATGGCCGCGGAGGAATGGCAGAGCGCATTGAGGCGCTACGCTACGATGTGCGAGGCCGTTCCCCCTCGGGGGTTCGAATCCTCAAAAAAATGTTCAAATGTTTGTAAATCTTATGGGACTTAACTTCGGGGTCATCAGTCCCTAAACTTACAAACTACTTATGAACTAACTAAGGCTAAGGACGGCACAAACATCCATGCCTGAGGGGGGATTCGAACCCCCGACCGTAGTGGCCGTGCAGACCGTGACTGAAGCGCCTCAGTCCCCTCGGCGACCGCGGCCGGCTAGAATCCTCCCCCCCCCCCCCCCTTGGGCATAGATGTTTGTACCGTCTGCAGTATAAGGTTGTTCACAAGTAGTTTGAAAGTTTAGGGACTGATGACCCCGCAGTTAAATCCCATAAGCTTAACAAAAATTTAAACTTTTTTTTATGACATGGCAGTTAGGTACTGATTTGAACGTCTAGTCTGTTTGTTGGTTTTGAAGAGTTGTTAATGTTTTTAATACCATTTCGATAGTCTAAGCTGCAAGCAAAGAACTAACCTTCAGGAAATCTAATGGTGAAACAAAGTACGCTGTTGTATGAACAAAAAATACAAAAGTTTCGAACCTCTGTTATAGTCTCTGTATCTGTTAGCTGGTTCAGAAGTGAGTTTTATACACAGCTTCTAGACGAATTTGAAAGTAATGTGTAAAATCCATTACAGTTATTGGCGCTTACCTTGTATACTATGGATATACCTAGAATATTACTACTATATATCGTACAAAGAGCTTTGCAACCTACTTCGAGAAACCTACTAGAAACCTCTGACCTGAATAAAACGACATGTCGTTTATGGCTGCTTACCATCAACAATAGTTATGATAAAGTGTTTCACTGTGTTTTATTTTTTATTTGGCCTTCATCGCCCTTCCAGACCAACCTTCTCCTTCCACAACGCTTTTTTATATTTGCTTCGACTTCTGTACTTCTTCTTCTCGCAGAGTTTGAACCAAATCGGCGAAACCCATCCCGCGATCTACTTTCGTCATTCATAAACAGTATGCAGTATAAAATGAATGACGTTGGAGTCCTTGAGGGAAAGTTCGCACCCCTCCTTGTGAATGAAATTCCAGGACTGAGAACATCCTCGCCTATGGTCCACGGACGGAGATGCATTATGAATGCGAAACGCAGGGTCCTCTTACAGCTACAGTCGTAAAAATTGTGTGAGTGAAGTGAATGGAGTTGTCTCTTTATAAAGACGCTTTCCGCTGTATCAGCGAATGCCAGATCTGCGAAACAGCAACGAATCTAAATCAGTAATACGAACGTGTTTCTGTCGGTATTTTGAGTCGTGGGTGTTCTGTAGTTGAAAGGCACATGCAGTAACAGGAGAGTAATTTTGCGAAAAATTTAGCACAAAATGTGTTGGATAGGTATGTTGACCACTCAGACTTCTTAATAAATGAAGCGTGTCAAGTTACCACAAAAAGGTGGCCAGATGTTATGACACCCTGAGCTGTTATTTAGCAGTTTCGTATTACCGGCACACCTAATACAAGAATCATTTTTGAAACGTCTGAGGCAAACTGAATACCATTGGGAAGGTTTAGCTGGAGTAGGTTCTCGAGTAAGAAACGCGCTCGCCGTGCTGTGAGTGCCCCGTTTACTTCCGCGTAAACCTCTTGCGGCCCCAAGCAGGAGACATTCGCTGCGTTTGAGCAGAGTAGAGGAATGCCTCGCCTTTCCTCGACTGCTCACGAATGTGGCCGGACCTGTCTTTTTTTATACGGACAGTGCCTTATGAGGCCTGGTTTGCCTCATACCGATCTACTAATGGATTGTCGTCCTAGTCTATATGCTTGTGCACTGAATTAAAAACTATATTATTGGTTGGTTTCGGGTAGACGTCCTGTTAGTTACTATATTTAGTGGTAATTATTACATTGCTAAACAACAAGTGTATAATAACTTTGTTTTAACTTAGAACAGTAACAAGTTATGATGCTATAAAAAAGGAGTGTGTGTTCTACTAAAAATGTATTCTGTTGAATGTGCAACACATTAAGCTCGAAGTAGCTTTCAAATTATACCTGAATGATGACATGGCAATTACAGATTGATCTGATCACTGAGGTTGTTTGTTGGTTTTAAAATTTTATTTTAATAATTTCGATAGGTTTCGCTGCAAGCAAAGAACTTACCTGCCGGAAATCTAATGGTGTAACACAGTTTGTTGTTTGTGTGACAAGAAATACAACACGTTGTGAACCTCTAGGCATGGTCTGTCAGCTGGTTCAGAAGTGCGTTTTGGACATGGCTTCAAAAAGAATTTAAAAGCAATTTCGTGTAAGTTCCATTACATGACGACCAAAGTTAGCGACGATTACCTTCTATCCTATCGATATACCGGGAATATTACTACTATATATCGTACAAAGAGCATTGCAACCAACTTCGAGAAAAAAACACTCGGAAAACCTCCGACCTGAAAGAAAAAAAAAATTCAGATATCGTTTATAGCTTCGTACCATCAACAATAGTTGTGGTAAAGAGTTTAACTTCTGTTTATTTATTTATTTATTTATTTATTTATTTGTAATTTTGCCTTCATCACCCTTTCTGACCAACGTGCTTCGTCCACAATGCTTTTTTATACTTGTTTCGTCTCCTGTACTATAATTGTTCACAATTTGTTAATTTATTTATTCCCTAAATTAATCTTGAAACGTTATACTGTTCTTTCTCGTTGAAAAAATACACAATAATAAAATGAAATCATAAATTACAACGTTAAAACATACTGCATATGCTTTAAAAGAAATAAACTAAAAATCGTTTCATTTCGTTGGTGAGATCTTGATTATGTTCTAGTGAACCTCAATGTTTCTCAAACTGTTTGAAACCTTTGCTTTTTTGCCTATGGTATACAAAAGATGGATCTTATGAGTAGCACTCTTACACCGTTACATACTTAACCATTCTAAATAAATAAACTTCTCCTGCTAATGTTGCTCTGAATCACGTAAAACCGCCTTCTGCTTCCGCAACGGTTCGAAGCTTATTGGGTATTCTCGTTTCTTATTATATTGTTGTGGTGTCTGTCATTTCGGGCTATCCGAAGTAACAGACACCATATCAATAGAATTAATTACGACACACGAAGAAGGTGTTTCTTCAATCACTTAACAGGATATGTAGTCATACGTTCGACCTCGCACGATACGGGCGCTACCGCCATAGCGTGCAACTTCTGGGAGTTTGAGACGGACGCGGGGCGCGCACCGGGATCCACCGTTGGCACGAAGCTGGAGACCCAGCTTCCCTTTTTCACTTGTCGCCATTTTTAATGTCCTAATGCAGCACTGTCTATCCTTTTCTTCCTAATCTTTATTCCGTCATCTACTTCACAATTGCTTACTAGGCAGACTACTCTCCACTAGAACATCGCTCCACTAGCGATTAAGGCGCCTCCACGTCATAAACTTTACTTCAGCTTCTGCGTTCCAAAGAATTTGGAACAACTGCCAAGGCTCTCCACACAGCGAAATAGACTAGTAAGCATGGAGGTCTATGTTCGATCCCCGACCGCATCACAAATTTTAATTCAGTGCTTCACCTTTATCTTTAATGTCTTTGACATGTTTGATAAGAAAAACCGTCTTAGGGTTCGTGTATTTGCTTTTACATTGATATTCCTTCATAACTATTTGAAAATTCTTGTTTCTTTTTGTTTGGGCCTCTCTATCTCCCCTTCTAGGCTGAACTTCCCTCACAAATTACGCCTGCATCAGCGATCTTCTATATTTAAAATTTTCGCAGATGTTTTAAATACAATTCTGCACAACCAGAATTATTTAGAGATTGATTAAATTTAGAAAATGAGTACTTCTTCTCTCGGAAAAATAAATATTTCGATTCCTGATGAAAATTAGTCTGTGCGTCCAGTTTAAACTTACAGATTTCTGGGGCACGGCCAACTAGCTAGCCGGCCAGCCGGCTCAGGACTGCTATGCTTACGTCAGATGACGTGCGCGCCAGGGCCTGTCTCGTAGGCATCGCTCCACGGCTGCAGGTAACGCTGACTGGTGAAGCACGACATTCACTGTCGAGTCGCCACCAGGTTTCTCATGTGATTCAGGACTCTTGGAACATTTTGAAACAAAATCCGCTTTGACTGCAATTAACTGTATTTAGAAAACCACTATCGGTTTCGCGTCCTGTAGACATATCATCAGGTGCTAAAATTCCTTAAAAAAACATATCTGCCATTTAGCCTTCCACAGGATTCACGTTAAATTTTAAACAATCGAAAGCTTAACTTCACGTCCTCATTAAAAAGTATAAAACTTGAACGCTGTTGCGCGAGTTTTTAAAAATATACTGGGGGTGGAGGGTAGGTGAAACGGTGCCATGTGGAAGCGGTGTTGGCGCGAAACCGATCGAGGCAATACTCTTGGAACCAGTTACTTGAATGTCCATGTTACGTGATTAGAGTTGTGGGTTCACTGCCCGACGGACTTCGAGCCGTCTTTGAGGCTGAAGGAGGATATACGGGATGTTGAACAGTATTAGTAGAGTTTCTTGGGCGGCCGCAGTGGCCGAGCTGTCTGCGGCACGCCAGTCAGAGTCTGTACTGCCACTACGGTCGGGGATTCGAATTCCCCCTTCGGCATGGGTATTTGTGCCGTCCTTAGTATTAGCTATTTCATAAATAGGTTGTAAGTTTAAGGACTGATGACCCCGTACGTAAGTCCCATAAGCTCTACAAACATTTGAACATTTTGATTTGATGTCTTGTTTTGTTTTCTTCGTTTTTTAAGCAGTCAGAGAATTTATTTCTTATAAACAAGAGTGGTCTACTTTTATTTTAAGGGACAGTTGTAAGTTTAAACTGTACGTATAAAACTAATTTTCATCAGGGTTCGTGATTATAATTTTTATTTTTCCGTGAGAAGAACCATTCAGTTTCTAGATTCAATAATAGTAATAACAAAACATGGATGTGCAGAACTGTATTTTAAACATCTAAACATCTGCAAAAAGTTTAGAGTACAAGATCGCCGATAAAGGCGTGATTTGTGAGCGAGGTTCAGTTCAGCCTAGAAGAGCAGATAAGGAGGTACAAAGAAAAAGAAACAAGAACTGGCAAACATTTATGAACGAGTTGAAGGAATAAGAATTAGGAAGGAAAGGAATGATAGTGCTGAATTAGGGCATTGAAATTAAAAAATGGCGATAAGTGAAAATATGTAGCCGGACGGGAATCGAACCCGTGTCTCCCGCTTCGGGGCAGCGGTGAAATTAACCACGTGGCTACCGGTGCTCGCCCCGCGTCCGTCTCAAACTTCAAGTTGCACGCTATGGCTGTAGCGCCCATATCGCGCGTGGTCGAACGTATGACCGCATATGCGGTGAAGTGATTGAAGAAACGCCGTCTTCGCGAGTCGTAATTAATTATTTTGGTATGGTGTCTGTTACTTCTGATATGCCCGAAATAACACACACCACACCAATATAATAAGAAACGAGAATACCCAATAGGTTTCGAATCGTTGCGGAAGCAGTATTAGCAGAAGACGTTCAATTATTTATGTATGTAACAGTATAAGAGTGCTACTCATAGGACCCACTGTTTGGCTACCATTGGCAAAAAAACAAATGAGTCAAACTGTTTGAGAAACACCGAGGTTCAATAGAATAGAAAAAAAATCACCTACGAAATGAAATCATTTTTAGTATATTTCTCTTAAAGCGGATGTAGTATGTTTTAACGTTCTAATCTATGATTTCATTTTAATATTGTGTACTTTTTTTCAATGAGGGAGAACAGTATTACTATTAAATATTAATTTAGAGAATGAATAACATATTGTGAACAATTATAGTACATAAGACGAAGCAAGTATAAAAAAGCGTTGTGGGAGGAGCAGGTTCGTCTGGGAGGACAATGAAGGCCAAATAAAAAATAAAAAAAAAATGTTCAAATGTTGGTATAGACTATGGGACTTAACTACGGTGTCATCAGTCCCTAAACTTACAAACTACTTATGAACTAACTAAGACTAAGGACGGCACAAATATCCATGCCCGAGGGGCGATTCGAATCCCCAACCGTAGTGGCCGTGTAGACCGTGACTGAAGCGCCTCAGTCCCCTGGGCCACCGCAGCCGGCAAATAAAAAAAAAACACACACAATGAAACCCTTTATCATAACTATTGTTGATGGTAAGCAGCCATAAACGACATGTCTTTTTATTCAGGTCAGAGGTTTCCAGTGGGTTTCTCGAAGTAGGTTGCAAAGCTCTTTGTACGATATATAGTAGTAATATTCCCGGTATATCCATAGTATACCAGGTAAGCGCCAATAACTTGGGTCGTGGAGTAATGGATTTTACACATTACTTTCAAATTCGTCTAGAAGCTGTGTATAAAACTCTTTTCTGAACCAGCTAACAGATACAGAGACTATAACAGAGGTTCGAAACTTTTGTATTTTTTGATCATACAACACCCCCATGAACCACAGACATTGCCGAGGTGGGGTGGCTTGCGTGCATCAACGATGCAGATAGCCGTACCGTAGGTGCAACCACAGCGGAGGGGTATCTGCGGAGAGGCCAGACAAACGTGTGGTTCCTGAAGAGGGGCAGCAGCCTTTTAAGTAGTTACAGGGGCAACAGTCTGGATGATTGACTGAGCTGGCCTTGTAACATCAGCTAATGTGGCTTTGCCACACAGCTACTGCGAACGGCTGAAAGCAAGGGGAAACTACAGCCGTTACCTTTCCCGAGGACATGCAGCTCTACTGTGTGAACATATGATGATGGCATCCTCTTGGGTAAAATATTCCGGAGGTAAAATAGTCCCCCATTCGGATCTCCGGGCGGGGACTACTCAGGAGGATGTTGTCATCAGGAAAGACAATACTGGCATTCTACGGATCGGAGCGTGGAATGTTAGATCCCTTAATCGGGTAGGAAAATTAGAAAATTTAAAAAGGGAAATGGATAGGTTGAAGTTAGATATAGTGGGGATTAGTGAAGTTCGGTGGCAGGATGAACAGGATTTCTGGTCAGGTGAGTACAGGATTATAAATACAAAATCAGTTGGGGGTATCACAGGAGTAGGACTAATAATGAATAAGAAAATAGGAATGCGGGTAAACTACTATGAGCAGCACAGTGATCGCATTATCATTGTCAAGATAGATACGAAGCCAACACCGACAACAGTAGTACAGGTTTATATGCCAACTAGCTCTGCCGATGATGAGGAGATCGAAGAAATATATGAGGAGCTAAAGGAAATTATTCAGACAGTTAAGGGAGAGGAAAACTTAATTGTGATGGGAGACTGGAATTCGGTAGTAGGAAAAGGAAGAGAAGGAAAAATAGTAGGTGAATATGGACTAGGCAGGAGGAATGAAAGAGGAAGTCGCCTGGTAGAATTTTGCACGGAACATGATTTAATCGTAACAAACACGTGGTTTAAGAATCACAAAAGAAGGTTGTATACGTGGAAGAGACCAGGAGACACCGGAAGGTATCAGATAGATTTTATAATGGTAAGACATAGGTTCCGGAACCAGGTTATAAACTGTAAGGCATACCCAGGGGCAGATATAGACTCTGACCATAACTTGTTAGTCATGAACTGTAGGCTGAAACTGAAGAAACTACAAAAAGGTAGCAAAATAAGGAGATGGGACCTGGATAAGTTGAAGGAAAGTGAGGTTCTGGAGAATTTCAGAGGGAGATTTAGGCAACAATTGACAGAAACAGGGGGAAATAAAACAGTAGAAGAGGAATGGGTAGCATTGAGAGATGAAATAGTGAAGGCAGCAGAGGACAAAATAGGTAGGAAGGCAAGACCTACAAAAAATCCTTGGATATCACAGGAGATACTAAATTTAATGGATGAAAGGAGAAAATATAAAAATGCAGTAAATGAAACAGGCAAAATGGAGTACAGACGACTAAAAAATGAGATTGACAGGAAGTGCAAAATAGCTAAGCAGGAGTGGCTAGAAGCCAAATGCAAATCTGTAGATGAATGTATAAGAAGGGGAAAAGTGGATACCGCCTACAGGAAAATAAAAGAGACATTTGGGGACAAGAAAAGCAACTCTACGAATATCAAGAACTCCAATGGGAAGCCAGTTCTCAGCAAAGAAGGGAAAGCTGAAAGGTGGAAAGAGTATATAGAGCAGCTCTACAAAGGAAATGAACTTAGAGACGATGTTGTAGGAAGGGAAGAGGAAGTGGAGATACCATACTGAGAGATGAATTTGACAGAGCCTTGAAAGCCCTAGGTCGGAACAAGGCCCCAGGAGTAGATGACATACCCTCAGAGCTACTAAAGTCTCTGGGAGAGCCAGCCATGACAAGACTATTTGAACTGGTGTGTAGGATTTATGAGACAGGCGAAATACCCTCAGACTTTAAGAAAAATGTAATAATCCCAATCCCAAAGAAAGCAGGCGCAGACAGGTGTGAAAATTACAGAACTATCAGTTTGATAAGTCATGGTTGCAAAATTTTAACACGAATTATCTACAAGAGAATGGAAAAGCTGGTAGAAGCTGACCTCGGGGAAGATCAGTTTGGATTCAGGAGGAACATAGGAACCCGGGAGGCAATACTCACTTTACGGCTTATCTTAGAAGATAGATTAAGGAAAGGCAAACCTACATTTCTAGCTTTTGTAGATTTGGAGAAAGCATTTGACAATGTTGACTTGATACACTCTTTCAAATTCTGAAGTCAGCAGGGGTAAAATATAGGGAAAGGAGAGTTATTTACAACTTGTACAAAAGCCAGACCGCAGTTATTAGACTCGAAGGGCATGAAAGGGAAGCATCAGTTGGGAAGGGAGTAAGACAGGGTTGTAGCCTTTCTCCGATGTTATTCAATTTGTACATCGAGCAGGCGGTGAAGGAAAGCAAGGAAAAATTTGGAATAGGGATTAAAATTCAGGGGGAAGAAATAAAAACATTGCGTTTTGCTGATGACATTGTAATTCTGTCAGAGACAGCAAAGGACCTGGAAGAGCAATTGAATGGAATGGACAGTGTGTTGAAGCTATCGTATAAAATAAACATTAACAAGAACAAAACAAAAATAATGGAATGCGGTCTTAGAAAATCAGGCGATGCTGAAGGAATTAGATTAGGTAACGAAACAATGAAGGTGGTAGATGAGTTTTGTTACTTGGGTAGTAAAATAACATGCGATGGTCGCAGTACACAGGATATAAAATGCAGAATGGCAATGGGAAGAAAAGCATTTTTGAAAAAGAGAAATTTGCTAACATCGAATATTAATTTAAGTGTAAGGAAATCTTTTCTGAAGGCATTTGTGTGGAGTGTTGCCTTGTACGGGAGTGAAACATGGACGATAAGCAGTGTGGACAGGAAAAGAATAGAGGCTTTTGAAATGTGGTGCTACAGAAGAATGCTGAAGTTTAGGTGGGTAGATCGCATAACTAATGAAGAGGTAATGAACAGAATTGGCGAGAAAAGGAATTTTTGGCATATCCTGACTAAAAGAAGGGATCGCTTGGTAGGACACATTCTTAGACATCGGGGAATCGTAAAATTAGCATTGGAGGGAAGTGTGTGGGGTAAAAATCGCAGAGGGAGACCAAGAGACGAGTATAGTAAGCAGATTCAAATAGATGTGGGTTGCCGTTCTTATGAGGAGATCAAAAGGCTTGCTCAGGATAGAGTAGGCTGGAGAGCTGCATCAAACCAGTCTCCGGACTGAAGACCATAACAACAACAACAGCGTACTTTGTTTCACCATTACATTTTACTGAAGGTTAGTTCTTTGCTTGCAGCTTAGACTATCGAAATGGTATTAAAAACATTAACAACTATTCAAAACCAACAAACAGACTAGACGTTCAAATCAGTACCTAACTGCCACGTCATAAAAAAAAAAAGTTTAAATTTTTGTTAAGCTTATGGGATTTAACTGCGGGGTCATCAGTCCCTAAAATTTCAAACTACTTGTGAACAACCTTATACTGCAGACGGTATAAACATCCATGCCCAAGGGGGTGATTCGAACCCCCGAGGGGGAACGGTCTCGCACATCGTAGCGTAGCGCCTCAATGGGCTCGGCCATTCCTCCGCGGCTATGTCATTATTAAGATATAATTTGATAGCTGCTTCAAGGTGAATGTGTCAGCCATTCAACAGAATACAATGTTAATAGACCATACACACCTTTTTTCAGCGTCACGACATGTTAATGTTCAAATATGAAGAAGTTATTATGGACTCATTGTTTAATAATGTAAGAATTGCCGCTAAATATGGCAACTAACAGGCGGGCTATCTCAAACCATCCAATAAAAAAAATTTTAATTCAGTGCACAATAATGTAACGTAGGACGAGAATCCATTAGGAGATCGGTATCAGGATAACCAGGCATCATAAGGCAAACAGTCCATTTAAGAAAAGACAGGTTCAGACACATCAGTGGGCAGTCGAGAAGAGGCGAGGCATGCCTCTACTCTGCTCAATCGCAGCGAATGTCTCGTCCTCCAGTCAGTGCTTGTGGCCGGCCAGAGGTTTGAACGGAAGTAAACGGGGCACTTCACAGCACGGCTAGCGCGTGTAAACAAACTTCCTTACACGACTATCTACTACAGCTAAATCTTACCAACTGTTATTCAGTTGGTCTCAGACGTTTCATAAATGATTCTTGCGTTAGGTATGTTGTTAATATGAAACTGTTCATTAAACAAATCAGGGTGACAAAAATAAGACCACCTTTTTCTGGTAACTTGACATGCTTCTATATTAAAAAAACCGTACTGCAGTCAATAAAGTCAGAGGACATAAAACAGTGATTGATAGTAGAATGAACACCCTAGAATACCAAGACCTTGCATGTGGGTGTTTAGTAGCGTGGTCGACATACGTCTCCCTCACTTTTTGTTACAAATTATTCGCAAAATTACTCTCAAGTTACCGCATGTGCCTTTGAACTATAGAACACTCACGAGTCAAAATGCCGTCAGAAACACGTTCGTATTAATGATTTAGATTCGTTGCTGTTTCGTAGATCAGGCATTCGTAATTACAGCGTAAAGTTTCTTTATAAATATTAACAGAAACTACTTCATAAACTTTATTCCCACAATTTTTACGACTGTCGCTGTAACAGGACACTGAATTTCACAAAAATATCGCGGCTCAGTCCGTGATCATGGATGAGGATGTTCCTACTCCTAGAATTTTAACGCTCAAGGATTGGGGAGAGGAGGGGGGGGGCAGACATTTCCTCAACGATTCTGTCTTTCAGTTTATACTGTAGAATGATAATGACTGACAGAGTAGATTGCGGGATGGTTTTCATACATTTTGTTCAAACCCTGCGAGAAGGAAGTTGACAAACCTTTCAAATTCCCAAAATATCCCGTCGGAGTTGGCTAAAGGGAAAGCGAATACGGTGGCGAAATTTTCTCACAGACAAATAGGTGCTATATAAGCTGCTTATTAAATTCCAGTCTTTGAGGAGCGAGCCTAGCGCATTGCATTGAAATTTTTATAATTCATAATTAAAACTACAAGGGTTAATATAAGAAAAGTATTTTGGAAGGCACGGGATTCAAACCCGTGCTATTTCATTGAAAAGCTAATCGTTTAGCTACTTCGCAACACCGAAAACACCGTCATCAGCAATGGTGAGCCTCAATATTAGCTGATATTCCACCTATCTGTAGTAGGAACATTTGGCGTGAGTTTTCTCTTTTCCTATGGTCTACATAGGGGAGATATTGTAGGAATTTAACAGGTTCATATTCGTGTTTCTTCTCGCACAGATTGGTCCAAGTAGGTGAGACCCATCTAGCGATCCCTAGTGTTGAGACTTTCAACACGCAAACGTATATTGTTAGCCTGTGTGAAGACACTCGCATACGGAGATTGTCGTTGTAGCTATTACACTCTCGGTATGTGCTTGTCAAGGGGGGTGCGAACTTTCCCTCAAGGACTCCAACGTCATTCATTTTATACTGCATACTGTTTATGAATGACGAAAGTAGATCGCGGGATGGGTTTCGCCGATTTAGTTCAAACTCTGCGAGAAGAAGAAGTACAGAAGACGAAGCAAATATAAAAAAGCGTTGTGGAAGGAGAAGGTTGGTCTGGAAGGGCGATGAAGGCCAAATAAAAAATAAAACACAGTGAAACACTTTATCATAACTATTGTTGATGGTAAGCAGCCATAAACGACATGTCGCTTTATTCAGGTCAGAGGTTTCCAGTAGGTTTCTCGAAGTAGGTTGCAAAGCTCTTTGTACGATATATAGTAGTAATATTCTAGGTATATCCATAGTATACAAGGTAAGCGCCAATAACTTGGGTCGTGGAGTAATGGATTTTACACATTACTTTCAAATTCGTCTAGAAGCTGTGTATAAAACTCACTTCTGAACCAGCTAACAGATACAGAGACTATAACAGAGGTTCGAAACTTTTGTATTTTTTGTTCATACAACAGCGTACTTTGTTTCACCATTAGATTTCCTGAAGGTTAGTTCTTTGCTTGCAGCTTAGACTATCGAAATGGTATTAAAAACATTAACAACTCTTCAAAACCAACAAACAGACTAGACGTTCAAATCAGTACCTAACTGCCATGTCATAAAAAAAAGTTTAAATTTTTGTTAAGCTTATGGGATTTAACTGCGGGGTCATCAGTCCCTAAACTTTCAAACTACTTGTGAACAACCTTATACTGCAGACGGTATAAACATCCATGCCCAAGGGGGTGATTCGAACCCCCGAGGGGGAACGGTCTCGCACATCGTAGCGTAGCGCCTCAATGGGCTCGGCCATTCCTCCGCGGCTATGTCATTATTAAGATATAATTTGATAGCTGCTTCAAGGTGAATGTGTCAGCCATTCAACAGAATACAATGTTAATAGACCATACACACCTTTTTTCAGCGTCACGACATGTTAATGTTCAAATATGAAGAAGTTATTATGGACTCATTGTTTAATAATGTAAGAATTGCCGCTAAATATGGCAACTAACAGGCGGGCTATCTCAAACCATCCAATAAAAAAATTTTTAATTCAGTGCACAATAATATAACGTAGGACGAGAATCCATTAGGAGATCGGTATCAGGATAACCAGGCATCACAAGGCAAACAGTCCATTTAAGAAAAGACAGGTTCAGACACATCAGTGGCACAGAATAAGAAGTATACAGAAAGGAAACTCCCGCTGCAGTCTGTCGTCCAAAATTTAGTGCGCATGCGCGGAATCGGCCATCTTGAAAAGCAGTAAACGCGTGGGCACTCCCTACTCTGTGGCGTGGGAATGCGCCGTCTTTGTTTGTTAATTGTGTATTTTAACTGCCTGAATCGCATAAAAGTAAACAAGTATTTGGTGCAATGAAAAGAAAGAACTGTGTGTCAACAGTTGGAGCTGTTCCGATTTTATTATGAGCAGCAATAAAAGAAAAGGCGGCCGATGGTGTTCAGCACCTAATTGCTGCAATAATTCGAATACAAATAAGGGTATAAGCTTCTCCACCTTCCCAAAAGATGTTGAACGGTTAGTGAACGTCGCTATATGAGTGGTAAAAGTTAAATGTTATCAGTTTCAAATGAGAGCAATGTGTGCATAATTATTAAAAGTAGCCTTGCTTCTTCTCTCGACTATTACTCTTGCTGTTGCTGTAGCAGTTCAACAGCATCGAAATGTTGAAGTACATTTATATTTTGTAATTACAAGTTTATCGTCGCAGGGAATAATATAAAATGAAAGACAAAGAATAGTGCGTAAGTAGCGGGACTTCAACATTTTGCGCGTACGTTCCCTTTTCCCGGTTGCCCACATAGGCGAGATATTTCCGGAATTTTAAGGCTCATCTACCTGCTCACCTTCACATAATTTGATGCAAACGGTAAAATTTTACTAACGGCAACGGAGGCGTAGCGTGCTAATGTCAACGACCGTTGATCCTCTTACAAGGGGAGGTCGGCAATCGGGACCCGCCGATTTCGCCCAAACTGGGTGTGCAGAAGGAGATTGGTCTCCCTATAGCGTGCCTGAAATATTTCGCCTCAGTGGGCCTTAGGAAAGGAGAAAATGCTCTCTTAAGTTTTTCCAATAGTACTGTACATCTTATTTAGCTATCTGTTCGTGACTAACGGCGTAGCTTAATGGTCAACCGAATTACTCGCGAAACAGGCGCCCTGGGAGCGCCCAGAAGCTTCCATTTTTTTCTTTTACTTTACGCTACGCCGTTTATTTACTAACAAAGCGCTGAATAATATGTACAGTGCTCTCGGAAAAACTTTCGAGAGCATTTCCTACCTTCCTAAGGCCCACTCAGGCGAAATCTTTCAGGCTCGTTATGTGGATATCCACCTCCTTCTACACACGTAACTTGGGCGAAATCGGCGGGTCCCGATTGCCGACCTCCCCTTGTTACGATATTCAGACAAATGGAATAAGGGGAGTACTCAAGCTGTTTCTGCTCTATGGTTGACAGATTTTTCTGTATGTCCTTCTCCGATCAGTAAATTAATTATCCTCCTAAAGCAAATACAACTTTTCCAACATTGAAACACAACTACATCACTGCCATAAGTGAAATATAACATATAGGTATGTTTTAAAGGCAATATTTATTTCCAGTGCCAAGAAACGGACTGTGAATTCAAGGAGAGCTGATTTACTTAAAAATATATTATCCAATATTTAGTAAAACTTTTTGTCAGAGTGAGAATTTTCTATTTCTTGAAGTTCACAGATACTTGAGACATAAAACCAAAATTGAAAAAAAAATTCAAAGTAATAAAAGTGATCCATCTGTGAGGCACAAATGGTGTGTAATGTTCTAGTGAATGCATATTGACAAGGAAGACTAAGAGGAAAATGATGAACACTTTTTCCTTTGCTATAACTGAAACAATGTGTGCCACAATATGACAAGTACAGAGTAAGTTTATGTAGTTTTATGTTTCCGCTACCTGTCCTTCATTTATGTGTAATTTAACAGTTTTATATTTGCTCAGATGTCATTACTTCTGTGTAATCACGTTGTACTGCTAAGCCTGACTTGTGCAAACTTATTTGTGTCAAATAAAACCTGGCAGTTGTAAAGTCACTTTCTTGTTTATAACTAATTTCCCAAACATAACTTCACGTTACTTGGGATTTTTCTGGAGATAAGCACCAAATAAAACGATCATTGATTCCATCGTACATTTTCGTAGTTGTATTAAAATTTAGGCCTACTTTTTTTCGTTGGATTACGATTAGGTGCAAGAATAGGGCGTAAAATAGAGAAGAGCATAATGAAAAGCCGTTTCCTTTCGTAAAAGTCAGTGAGGTTGGCTGCAGTTCGTAAAAAAAAAGTGCATTTCCAGCCAAAGTACTAAGTGGCTATAGTTCCGTGTTTACTGCTTTTCAATATGGCGTCGAGCGCAACGCTTGGTAACACACAGATCAAAGGCGCCGCCTCTAGCTTTCCGTTCTGTATACTCCCTATTCTGTGTCAGTGGGCAGTCGAGAAGAGGCGAGGCATGCCTCTACTCTGCTCAATCGCAGCGAATGTCTCGTCCTCCAGTCAGTGCTTGTGGCCGGCCAGAGGTTTGAACGGAAGTAAACGGGGCACTTCACAGCACGGCTAGCGCGTGTAAACAAACTTCCTTACACGACTATCTACTACAGCTAAATCTTACCAACTGTTATTCAGTTGGTCTCAGACGTTTCATAAATGATTCTTGCGTTAGGTATGTTGTTAATATGAAACTGTTCATTAAACAAATCAGGGTGACAAAAATAAGACCACCTTTTTCTGGTAACTTGACATGCTTCATATATTAAAAAAAAACCGTACTGCAGTCAATAAAGTCAGAGGACATAAAACAGTGATTGATAGTAGAATGAACACCCTAGAATACCAAGACCTTGCATGTGGGTGTTTAGTAGCGTGGTCGACATACGTCTCCCTCACTTTTTGTTACAAATTTTTCGCAAAATTACTCTCAAGTTACCGCATGTGCCTTTGAACTATAGAACACTCACGAGTCAAAATGCCGTCAGAAACACGTTCGTATTAATGATTTAGATTCGTTGCTGTTTCGTAGATCAGGCATTCGTAACTACAGCGTAAAGTTTCTTTATAAATATTAACAGAAACTACTTCATAAACTTTATTCCCACAATTTTTACGACTGTCGCTGTAACAGGACACTGAATTTCACAAAAATATCGCGGCTCAGTCCGTGATCATGGATGAGGATGTTCCTACTCCTAGAATTTTAACGCTCAAGGATTGGGGAGAGGAGGGGGGGGGCAGACATTTCCTCAACGATTCTGTCTTTCAGTTTATACTGTAGAATGATAATGACTGACAGAGTAGATTGCGGGATGGTTTTCATACATTTTGTTCAAACCCTGCGAGAAGGAAGTTGACAAACCTTTCAAATTCCCAAAATATCCCGTCGGAGTTGGCTAAAGGGAAAGCGAATACGGTGGCGAAATTTTCTCACAGACAAATAGGTGCTATATAAGCTGCTTATTAAATTCCAGTCTTTGAGGAGCGAGCCTAGCGTAGTGGACAAGTGCTGGGAGTGCAGAGTTCCAAGTCAAGGTTCTATTCCCCGGTACTCCTTAATTTTTTGTTCATTTCATATTACCCCTCGCAACGTAAACCTTTTATTTATGAAATTTTAATTTACGTAAACGTTTCAGTGTGCCACGAACGTTGATGTCAAGAGGTGTCTCAATTAAAACACATTCAATCCTACAGCTTCAGTTCAGTGTCACATTTCCCATCCATACACTTAGTATGCACAAAAATCAACAGTGAAAAGTTATTTACTTAAAAACTTGAATAAAGTATGCTTTGCACCGAAGCATATTTCGGATAAAATTTCTCGCTTAAAATACTTTGGTAAAGTCTGCATAGTGTGGAGATTTTCTTTCACGATGAACACCCTAAGGAATGTAATATAACTTCGGCATATAAATACGTGCTACAATTTTTGAAACCTATTATTTTCATTTAATACTTCATCGAATTATGAAAATTAAATGATGAAATAAGATATATCAATTTATTAAATTAGTTATAACAAAACCAAATATATATATTATGCATTGAAATTTTTATAATTCATAATTAAAACTACAAGGGTTAATATAAGAAAAGTATTTTGGAAGGCACGGGATTCAAACCCGTGCTATTTCATTCAAAAGCTAATCGCTTAGCTACTTCGCAACACCGAAAACACCGTCATCAGCAATGGTGAGCCTCAATATTAGCTGATATTGCACCTATCTGTAGTTGGATCATTTGGCGTGAGTTTTCTCTTTTCCTATGGCCTACATAGGGGAGATATTGTAGGAATTTAACAGGTTCATATTCGTGTTTCTTCTCGCACAGATTGGTCCAAGTAGGTGAGACCCATCTAGCGATCCCTAGTGTTGAGACTTTCAACACGCAAACGAATATTATTAGCCTTTGTGAAGACACTCGCATACGGAGATTGTCGTTGTAGCTATTACACTCTCGGTATGTGCTTGTCAAGTTTTGAACCCACATAAAGACAACGTTTTTCAGTATGCACTTATTTCAGCTAATAAATTATGACTACTATATTGTTTGATATTTATAAATCCATACGATATGTGCCCTGAAACCAACTTTATTATCTGTCTGTGGAAAAACTTACGCTATGACTCACACGATCTGTTGCATTTTCTGGTGGCAGTGTCAATCTGCTCAGACCAACTGACGCAAATAGACTGTCTATTTCGTTCATTCATTCAAAACTTCTCTTTGTTATCATATCAACTGGCTGAAGAAGAGTAAAAACTTTTTGATACTATATTCGCTACCAAAGTTGTTACTGAGCAGAAAAATTACGTATGTGAAAAATACGGATTGAAACTCGTAAAAATGAGTGAATAATTGAAAATAAACGTGCTGCGAATGTCAGATCGATCCTAGGACCTCGTGTTACGCATCTGCGCATTTATGCCGGCGCCATCCTCACATACTATAGCATAGCCGTTTATCGAATCTCTGCAGGAACATAGATCTACTACCTATTCATAAGTGGCAGGAAACTACGCACGCTTTTGACGAAAAACCGTGGTTTTGTATTCTGCACAGTAACTGAAACCCAGTGGTGTGTAATTCTGTCCTACTGCAGAATCAACGGCTGCGGCTTCTAAAATCAAGGAATTAGCTTTAGAATCTTTTACTCCTCTAATTGCTACGATGGAGTTTCACCAAAAGTCGACTCTTAGGTTTGAGATATTACAAATTATTCAATCTACTTGTTTTTGCTGTTTGCATTATCAAATTAATGCCTGCTTCTTTGAATAGATGACCGACTTCATTCTAAGGTGATTGTTCATACGTCTACTTCCTGTATGATGAATAGTGCGGGTGGTTTCGCGGTTTATATTTTTGATTAGTGTGCGAAACATATCGTCTTCGATACTCGCCAGTGACCAACTCACACCAAAAGATCTCCTTAACCTCTGGGGAAGCCAAGTGGCGGACACCGAGCTCGCCAGTATTCGGAATTCTTTTTGTCGTTCTACTGCCTGGATTGAAACAGGATTATATTAAACGACTACGGATTTGAAAGTCACAGCGATTTAATATTCCTAATGTTGCTTGCGCGAAAAACGTAGCTTTTGCGTCGTTATTGAAAGAAACGGAATAAAAATACAATTATATGTTGGATACGATAGTTTAAATAAATTCATTTGATGCAACACAATTCTCTGTTGCACATGTTTCATATAGTATTATCAATATATTTTCATGGTTACGGAATAATAATTTCCTCGCAATGATTGCGATACAGATTGTTACTCAATTATCATGTGTTCAAATGTTCAAATGTCTGTAAATCTATCGGACCAAACTGCGTGGTCATCAGTCCGTAGCTTACAAACTGCTTAAACCTAGGTAAACTAACCTAAGAGCAAACACACACACCCATGCCCAGGGAGGACTCGAACCTCCACGGCGAGCAACCACGCGCTCCGCAGCGAGGCGCTTTAGACCGCTCGGCTACTCCACCGCGGCAATTATCATGTGTGTTTGTTATTGTTACGTGAGAAACATAATGAGCCATATTTCAAAATAGAAGAAAAATGCGAAAGAGTCAATAATCGAACTGTCTCTCGTTGATCAGTAGTTGGCCATTTGGCGAGATAAATAAGCTTATCTTTATCATTTATTTGTTTCTCTGCACATTCATTTGACATAATCGTATCTGGTATTATAATAGCCAAATATGTTGTCGAATGCTTAATATTAGGCATTTCAATAAGACAAGGAGTATGGCAAAATACCAAACATCTGAGGAAAACTGTAATTTGTGGTGACACAGCTGGCTTATGTTTGTTAAATTTGTGCTGATATCGTAGTTGCAACATAAACCGAAAGAGAACCAGTGGAAATGACACGATACCTTCACTCTCGGAAATACCGTCAGTGATCTGCGGCGCCAAACGGTTGTCGTCTTTATAATGCAACCGAGGCGGTGGGCGGAAACCGTCAGCGATACTCGGAACATGATGCATCATGATGTAACACTTAGCTTCATAACAAAGCCCATTCATGTAATTGAATTAATTCTATGATATACATGCAATTTTCCCATTTGAATGTGTCAGTAACGTCCGAAAATATTCACGGACTGCAGCATCTCAATTCTAATTGCTGTCTTTGTTCATTGAAACTGTAAGAAAAGAAATGTGGAAAGGAGTTCGTCGGTCGCTTAAAACGCTTTGGCTAATACGCAAAGCAGTTTCTAAAATCAGTTTTCGAAGTCACCTTCACGTAGCATAGAAAGCACGCGTGTTGTTACAACTGTCTGCGATACTGGAAGATAACATTTTTCCTCTCAGATTTCGTGTCAGATGGGTAATCGACAGTATGTACGATCGTGTTGCCTAGCTGCATATACTTCCCACCAAGCAGCAGAACTTTGCGGTTGTGTATGGCGATTAGGCGAGGGGTCTCGCGAATTCTGTCACCGACTGTACATTGAAGCAAGAACGGTTACGCATGTGACAAGCGTCGCAGATATAATTTACGTAAAAATATTTAATGTAACGCTATATTTTGGATATAAATGCCTCAGAAAATACCCATGGCAAGGAAAGGTTAATTTGGTGAATACTGTCCGTTTTTTGCTACTGGAGGTGTTTGTGGAGATCAAAAAACTGTGCCGTTGCAAAAGCTTGTGACAAAACAACATACAAACTTCACATGCTTGGAAGCACATGCCAGTCATATTTATCGCAAATGAGCTCTAGAATATGGAAATGCACTCCTCAACACGTTCAATACACCTGACCTGTAGTAATCAAACGTATACGCCAACACCAAAGAATTGGAAGGAAACGGAACGAATTCGTCCTGTAGTCAAAACAGTTATTTTCCTCGGGTGAAAAAATATACCATTCCGTGAACACAGAGATGATGGACAGATTTTTCATGAACATGCAAATTTTGAGAGCTCCATTGTTGCTGTAAACGAAGGAAATTTTTGAGAACTAATAAGATTTGGTGTTTCAGCTGGCGATAGAAAAAAAAATACTAGAGCAACACCTGCGATAAGCTTCGTCAAATGCTACATATATGAGACAGACAACTCTAAATGCTCTCATAACATGCTGTGGGAAAGAGACTTCTGAGTAAATTTTGAGTAGCGCACGATCATAACAGTTTATTCAATACTTTTTGCGAGACAACAAGTGCTTCTCACTCAGCTGAGCCTTACGTCACGATACATTCATAACGGTAATATTCGTGAGGATTTCATCAGTTTCGTTGAAGCGTTTGTAGAAGTTTCTCATACGAATCTGGAAGATTACTATCAATCTAATGAAGAAGATTGGAAAGTATGCAGGAAGCTAGTTGACAGAGAAGAGCAGGTAGTTGGAACTTCCACAGCTAAAGAGTAAGGCCATTGATACAATTGTCCTACGCCAGCTGAAGAACAAGCTCAAACTTCCATTGGAACTTTGTGTTCGCTTTGGGAAGGACGGATGTGCTGTTTTCCAAAGTTCGATGTGCTGCCAATGAACTGCAGAAGGAGGCCAACAAGATGTTAAGACACCATGCTACAGCCACAAACTAAATACCCGTAGCCGATTTTGTAAGAATTACGGAGATTCTCGGAAAGATTGCTGAATGGCATGACCAGAGCACAGCTGGTAAACCTCTGATGTTAAAATTGTGCAGCTCACAATTTGTGTTCCCATTATCGTGTCTGAGCGATGTGTTATCTCTAACGCATCTAAGCAAACTATTGCAGGAACCTTTTATTGGTCTTAATGACAGTGCTATACACGCAAATAACACTACTCTTGTCGGCCATAGAGAATTTGGTCACTTCTCTCTGCGTCACGTAGGAAGGCGGCCCAGTTCTCAGCCGTTCTGCGCATCCCCCTCCACTACCGCATTGGCAGCCAATAATGTTCATTCTCTAGCTGCGTGGGTGGCTGTGAGTAGTTATGGGAACAATCAGTGGCGTAGCTATCATAGGGCTAGGCGGGGCAGTGCCCCGGGGCCCCCGAGCGCCAGGGGCCCCTCAGCCTTCGTGAGCGACGATCGAAAAAAGTTACAGTAGAGCTTCGAATTTTTAATTTAATGTTTTTTTTTACCCTCCCACTCTAGCGTCCATCATATCCCCTTCCCATCAAACCAAGTTTCCCACAGTAGCCGCACTGGGCCACTGGCTGGCGGCTGGCGGAACAATGCTCCTAATTGGGCCTCTACAAGACGCGCTGCCAGCAATGTGTCCAACAGTCGGCAGAAGTAGCGGCAACATCAGAGCTGCTCACAGCAACTGCTGCGCCTTCCAAGTGTTGGCGGCGTGCAATGTGAAGGATCGCGCTCCTCCAAATACTGTATAAATACATTTATTGTACAGTACTCCTTATTGGCAAATAAAAGTGTACAGTTCGAAAATCCGAATAAAACGGTTTTCCGAATATCCATGTCCCCAAATTACTTCGTACGTTATACTGTGTATAATATTTTAGTTGAATGAAGGAATTTCGACTTTTAATTTCTCCTGCCGAAATTGACCCCAACATGGACAGTTCGTCAAATATGTAAGGAAATTATAACAGAATTTGCATATTAGAATGTGAGGTTACGGAAGTATTTAGTTTTATTCTTCTGCAGCAGCCGAAAGGTCGTTCAGCAAATAAAAAATATCAAAACGCATCTGAGGTGCAGTAGGGCTCAAGCTCGACTCCGACATTTGGCACTCATAACAATCGAAAACAAGGCTGAAAAAACCAAATCCAGGAAAAGATTGTAAAGTAATTGTTAAAATAAATTTGAATACTTTTTAATTGTGTAGCCATATTATTACTAGAATGTACTTCAGTCACGAAAACGCTTACCGATAATTACCGCTCAGAAATCATATCTTTGCCAACATCTGCAACAGTTTGAAGCATTGTATTACTCCAGTAGGTATTCTTTCATTCTGACTTTGGTGCGTGAGCAAAGGCGAACGAAATCCTCACGACTTGAAAAACGCCTCATTAAGTTCGCGATACACAGTGAGGCGCGAAAAATAATTTTGATTTTTTTCAAGGACTAATAGTATTCGTATTACAAGCAATAGAAAAATTCCCAACTTTTAGAAAACAATATTTTAACACATTGACTGCCACGGAGTTAAATATAAGTCACAGGAAGTCTTCTCTTCGAGCCACGTTAAGTAAATACAACTCACGGACATTTTTCCATTTAAAGTTCCGTGGTGCAGTTGTAACTCATAGTAGCGTGCTGTGAGTTGGTGTTACAGTACGTTATGGCCCCAGTAACAAATCATGTTCGTGGTCTCCAGTTTTCAAGAGCTCAAGAGTAGTTATTGACAATTGAAATCGTGAATTGTATATAACTCTCATGGAGTTTCCTTTTCTTTATAATTTATTATTTGCTGCCACATATTACTTATACAGTAGATTGTATATCAGATACAGTTTTAATTAAATTCTCCAACTCTAATTGCAACAACAGTGAAACAGACTGACAAAATTGGGCAATTCCACTTTGTATCTCCAACACCTGCATGCACTGAGCTTTATGAAGAAACACTCTTCGCAAAAATATGAGTCACAATTTCTTACATTTCCATGTGGTTTGTTTGCATTTCTTGACAGCTTGCTCTCGTCCAAATTCATTCTTCATTTTTTCTTAGCATCCGTACACCTATGACTTGCTGCTCCCTTGTTCACAAGAGCACAATCTGCAGGCAGCTCGGTGGCTACCGTGAGAGATTTCTTAGAGGCAGCAGCATCTTCTGTATGGAGTAGTCTCAAAGTCACTTCCTCTTTGAGTTCTGTGACTGAGATGATCTTGTTGTTGATGTATCTGTGAATCACAAAAGCATTTACCAGTGCTGACCCTGTCAACAGTCCAACTGCAAGCGTCCTGTACAATTTCACATTCCCCGCCTTAGACAGTATAAGACTTCATTTGGTGAGAGAGATCTATAAATGACTGATTATAGTCAGTTATCATTGCTGGTTTTTTCTTTGTGTCCCTCTTGGTTTGAACTTTAGCAAACCATTCCTCTTGTTTTTCCATTTCAGTAGTATCTTCATCTTCTTCACTTATGTCCATCTTCATCTAAAAGCCTCTGTACATGCCTTTGTTCATCAACATAACTTCTACGAGACACTTTCCCCTGCTACCATATCACTGTGTTACGGAGCAAACAACACTGAATAAAGACTAGTAACAATGCAGAAAAACAATAATGGAACTGTACGCAAATAATGCTGTGGGATGAAAGATTTACGGGAGTACCAACTCAAAATTATTAGCGACGTAGCAAATGACACATCTGGCACTTTACTCTCGCGCCATGTGAGTCATATGTAACTCACACAAAAAAACATGAACTAAGGTACTAAATTCAAATATTTTTAACTTATTTGTAACCGAAGTATACCTTTGGCAGCCAATTTGTTAATATAGTTATTGTTAAAGAGAATGGACTAATACAAAATATTAAATGTATACAGCATATTTAAGTACAGTAGAACAGTATTGGGACCGCTGGAATGGTCAGACATCGCCGTTCTTTGTGCGCCTGCAAACCGAATAGCGAGAAAGCGAGCCCCCACTGTCTACCCCATTACGTGGCAAGAGGAAATTACAAGGTGTTTTACAAATATGTACCGAGCCTTCCACAGAGCACCTCATAAATCACAGATGAAGTATTGCGCAGACAGATCTGGAGAGTGGACATTTTCCACAAAATGCGTTGCGCCAGGAAACAGATATGTGATTTTTTTCCACACAAATGCGTTAATACTGAAAGGAATACCGAACAGAATATACATATCTTTCTACACACTACCTTACAATGGAAGGCGGGAAATGGATTCGGCATTCTGTGGCTTTTTTCTGGGAACGGCGTATTCCCATACCATAAGAAATTTTCGCTCTTCAATTTACGTTCATACTAACACTATACCCTCCGCCGCATTCTGCTCAGTTATTCTATGTGAAAAACAAACAAATTCACTGTGTTTTAAAGGAATGGTGAAAATTCAGCACTACATTCAAGGATCCGAAGTTTCATGTAATGCCGGCCGCAGTGGCCGAGAGGACTGAGGCGCTTCAGTCACGGTCTGCACGGCCACTACGGTCAGGGGTTCGAATCCCCCTCGGGCATGGATATTTGTGCCGTCCTTAGTCTTAGTTAGTTCATAAGTAGTTTGTAAGTTTAGGGACTGATGACCCCGTAGTTAAGTCCCATAGACTGTACAAACATTTGAACATTTTTCATGTAATAATTACTTTGTTTTAATAGCGAATTGTGCATCAATACGCTGCCCTCTACCCCACTGTCACGATAATAAGCGAAGATATCGACTTAGTTATTTTACTTTTTACTTTTTCCTGGCCAGACACTAACATATACTTCAAGAAGCCTGGTAGGGGCACGGCTCAATCCAAAGTGTTTCATCAAACACAATCCGGCAACTTACTGTTGATGAAGCCATCCTACACGAGTATTTCCCCTATTTTACTTCTTTGAGTGGGCAGTCAACGAAATGAGCCAACAACGCAGTAGTTCTGCGAGAGGGAGTTGTCGGCACTGACAAGAGTCCGCCTGCTGTCACCGCTGACGAAAATTATCCCATGGGGCATTTTCATCTGTGTGTGCTACCCAGGTACAACTATCCCACTGCAAAATTTCATCCAAATCACCAAGTAATTTTTACGTGATAGCATAACAAACAAACGAACTTTCACGCTTATATTAGAGAGTACGATTAAATATTATCTGCTGCGTGACGCGCAATAATTTACTTAGTAGTATTTAGGTTTGTCTTATTATGTCTTCCAGTGGGCGGTAAGGAGCAGATGATGAAGTAGTTTTGCATCTATACAGTATTAGTGTAAAGAGGGCCCCAATGTCATTTTTGCCCCGGGGCCCTTGGTGACATAGCTACGCCACTGGGAACAATCGAATGAAAACAATCGATTCATTCGGTTGTTGGAAAAAAAATCGATCATTCGGTTGTAGTTTCTCGTATCGGTTGAATTATTCATTCATTCTTCTGAGTGAAACCAGTCGGTGGGACCAACCGAATGAAAAAAATCGACGCAGTCGGTTGGACTACTCATTCCTTCTTTTGAGTGAAATCAGTCGGTCGGAGTAACCGAATAAAAAAATCGACAGTCAGTTGAACCACTCATTCCTTTTCTTTTGAGTTAATTCAGTCGATGGGACCAACAGAATGAAAAAATTGACACAGTACGTTGGTCTCTTCATTCGTTCTTTTGAGTGAAACCAGTCAGTGGGAGCAACCGAATGAAACAGTCAGTCGGTCGTAGTTTTACTATGTTGGATTATTATTCGTTTATTTTTTTCGATTGAAAGTAGTCTGTGAGAACAACCGAATGAAAACATGCGACACTTTTGCAGTTTTGTACATTGACTGAATTACTCATTCTTTCTTTTCAAGTGAAAATAGGCAGTAAGTTTTTCTGTCGGTTGAACCATGTAATCATTATCCCAAATGAAACGACTCATTAGTGTTTTAGCTTACAGAGCTATCAATTTATTTGTATGAATGAAACTGATATGCACATCAGATAACTACAGCAGTGCTACATTATACCGCCATGGAAAAGGGGTATGTCAAAGTTAAAATGCGTATTACAATGTTCATTTAATTATGTACTGAATGAAGTAACTTTTCATTTTATAATATACAGTAACAGTGATTCATATTTTGTTGTAGTTTAAATTGTTTGAGGTGCCATCAACTAGTAACTAAT
Organism: Locusta migratoria; assembly: GCA_026315105.1. Lineage (NCBI taxonomy): Eukaryota > Metazoa > Arthropoda > Insecta > Orthoptera > Acrididae > Locusta > Locusta migratoria. Next base: position 675,679,511 of record CM048744.1, read on the forward strand.
TAGATGTCATATCGCTGGAGAAGGCCTGCGATCACTTTGATTGTCCACCCCAGACTTCAAAAACGCCGATCATCTGGGCCCGATCAGATTACTTTCGCAGACATCCAAAATCTGAAGAAGATAAGTGGCCGATGACCACGAAGTAGCGCGGTGAGCGGGGACACGAGAGGGGGTGCTGCCTCGCTGGCGTTTCCACTGCTGACAGCGCTAGTCCAGCAGGCGCGCGCCAAACTCCACACAACAGTGTCTGGCGGCGTCGCGGGGCGTGCCATCGCCGATTGTTGTCTGTTTCTTACTGTCTCAATAAAGAAGCGTGGAAACTACAGGGTGTTCCAAAATGATCTCTACAAGTTTAATCTTGCATACTATATCTCCGAAGTGGGAACAGGTAGAAACATGCGGTTTGCGGCTTATTGTTCACACATATCTAAGGTTCTAGTAGGACAGAGTTAAGTATGTTAATTTTGAGCATATTTGCTAGATTCAAATTCGAAGATTCCTAAAACATTAGGTATTGTAAAAAAAACCTTCATTAAAGTATTTTGTATAAAAATATTTATTATAAAAATATTTTTGTTAATTCCATCTAATTTGAAGGAGTACGAGAAGACATACAACATTTAGCAGAGCTGTAAATTTACTTCAGCGTGTCTGTATTCGTCAACAGTATATGAAAACATTCATCTCAAATTTCATAATTGTTCACCCTTGTCACAGATATTTCTGTGGTTATCGGTAAAACGGTGTGGAGGTTTATTCTATCCCTCCGCCATGTACCGTACAAAATCTTAGATGAAAGTCAAATGTGCAAAATTTCATCAAGATCGGAATAAAACTATATTGCCGTCAAAGCCTGGAATACCTTTTGTCATGCATCGAACTAAAGTATATGTAGATTGTGACCATTCTCTTTCTTTGAAGGTGAAGAGTGAAATATGTCATTAAAATTCGAATGCAAACGGAATTTGTCGAAGTTAGTAGGTAAAGTACCCTCTGCCATGCACCTACGAAATTTATTGTACACAGTTACCTTCGCCTTGTTTTAAAGGTCAAGTGTGCAAAATTTCATCAAGATCGCAGCCAAATCGTGGTTTTTGTCGAAGTCAGTATGTAAAGTACCATCCGCCATGCACCGAATGAAATTTGATGTATACAGTGACTTTCCTCTTGCTTTGAAGGTCAAGTGTGCAAAATTTCATCAAGATTGGAACAAAACTGTAGATTTGTATGCAATAGAAACACACACACGGACACACTGCTATATTTATAATATTTGTCTCTAAGAAAGTTTCATGCTCAATCACGATTCATTTATACCCGAAAAGGCTGAAGGAGTATGCAAATAAAGTCACAAATAACTCGGTGAATTAATGAAAACCCATATAATTGCGGAAACCGACAGAGACTTTTTCCAGCCAGTTGTATCGCATCAAGTGAAACCACTCAATGCCGAAAACATTCATATAAAGGACAGAGACTTGTTTCATTCGGTGGCGCGCATCGACTGGAACCACTCCAACCCACTGAATGAGTGAAAACATTCATATAGCGGCTGCAACCGACAGAGACTGGTTTCATTCGATTGTTTTGCATCGAGTGAAACCACTCAAACCCCGCCAGTGAGTGAAAACATTCATACGGCCACAGAGACTATTTTCATTCGGTTGTTTCATTCGACTGAAAAAACCGATTGAACGAAAAAACAACCGATTGACCAATCGGTTGCTAAAAACAGTCGGTTGTCCCATCACTAGCTGTGAGTAACGCCAATGTTGCTCCCGCAGGCTCCATTGTTGGCTCATGGCCGTATCTCCTTTCCTGCAGGTTTCCCTTCCCCTAGCGTTCCATATCTATGCGTGGAAGCGCTTTTTTACATGATACAACCTGGTGTCAAGCTCAATATCCCTCACATACTTCGCTATGGTCGAGGGCATGTATATCGTGACAACCCGTCAAACAAATTCGTGCCGCGATGGAAGTAGCCAACCGGTCTAATGCGCCTCGCTGCAGAGCGCTCGGTTGCTCGCCGTCGGAGGTTCGAGTCCTCCTGGGGTATGGCTGTGTGTGTTGTCCTTACATTAGTTTACCTTAGTTTAAGTAGTTTGTAAGCTACGGACTGATGACCACGCAGTTTGGTCCGATAGATTTACAAACATTTGCACATTTAGATAAATTCGTCTGAAAATTATTACAGAGTAATAGTCTATGCGCCCATACCGGACTTCATTATAACTGATTTACTTGAAAGGTTCTCTGCTGAAACTTTGGATGTGTTTAAGCTTCTTGTTTTCAGTCCAGAAGGTATTTTGATGATCTCTGCAGGTGAAACTGAAAAAATTGCTTCGTCCCTAATCAACCGCTTCGGTTCGTAAATCAACTGTAACATCCCACAAAAAATAAAATAAAAAGTAAGTAAATAAATAATACGCTAATGATATTGTGCAACAATATTAAAGAGTTGCCTTTTCGAAACCCTGTAATCGTTTCCAATTGTTAAGCATAAGTTTTTAATTTTGGCTCTAAGGTGCCTAGGTCCAGTCTGTTTAACGACGCAAAAACGATGCGATCTGCGACTTCATCCTTAGGCTAGGCGACGCTTAATGGAGGGTGATGACATTTGCGAATAATAGGCCAGAAGTCTGAGTTACATGTGGGGTTTGAGTTGGATTATCGACATCACAGTGACACAAATTTTCGGCACAGTTCTTTCTGCCACCGCGTACGTATCACACCACGGAAAGTTAGTGATACTCTCTCTTATTCACATTTCACGCCTCCCATTGACGCTTCTACGATGAATATAGCAACCATGATGCCCATTAGTTCGCTAGCCTACAAGAAGGTGTTGTACCAGTGATCATTCGCTGTTAACCTGAATGGTAATCAAAGTTAGTGAGCAGTTACACTTTGAAAGTACGCAGCAAAGGCGCACATGTAGCAATGAGGAAGTTACTGATTGGGTGTCATGTATTAATGTGGTGACGTTGGTCTCCCACGTGATCACGATGCAGCAGGGCGTAAAACAGGAAGGCTGCAAGAATCATCAAAGCCCTTTCCTGCTTAAGATCACGTTCAAATTTCGAAGAATTATTTTGAGCGGTCTCTAGTGACCGTCATCCTGTATAACAGACTCATAGATGTGCATGCTTTACACTCCACAGGCATGTGTTGTAGGAGTGGCAGCACCACGATATTCGCCCTGTTGCTTACTGCACTGCGGACCATCGACTGCGAAATGTGTGGCAGTCAACTTCTCAAAGAAAGAGACGGATTCACTGACGGTCATTATGCAATCCAGTGATGCCTGTTTTGTGTAGATTCTGAGCTGTTGTTTTTTTTTGAAATGTTTTCCTCGGTCACTCATCAGGCAAATACATCATTTCAACGCTGGTGTGTCCTTTACAACCTATGTAGCATATGCATGAAAGGAAGGGGTGAAATATGAGTGTGAGGAGGGACGTTGCCGGCTAGCAGTCTAGTGGGGAGGGGGGAGGAGATGGAGGGAGGGGGGCGGAATGAGAAACAGAATGACGAAACAAAGACAAAATGTTCAAATGTTCGTGAAGCTTAACTGCGAGGTCATCAATCCCTGAGCTTACAAATTACTTACGAACTACCTTATACTAAAGACAGCACAAACATCCATGACCGAGGGGGTATTCGAACCCCCGACGAGGCACGGCCTCGCGCATTGCAGCATAACGCCTCAATGCGCTCGGCCGCTCCGCTACAGCGTGATACTAAGAAATAATGGTATAAATAATAATATAGAAAAACCGTAAAGTGGCAAGAAAAGTGGTAAAGAACTGAATTTTACGACTTAGTAAAATTTAAAGAAATTTAGTTGAAACATAATCTGCTCGGATTTTTTTATTTACTTATTTTTACTTTGTATTTTTGGTAAATTCTTCCCTGTCCCTCTGACGACTCTCCTAGGAAAAAGTGTTATGGCCTCATCATGTGACTAGTCCACGATGGCGTTCAGCAGAATTGTGGTGACTGTAGTTGCAATGGGTACCTAAAGCCTCACGTGAAATTCTGAGCCCTGACCTGTGTCGGCACCTTGCTGTTTGGAGTGTCACAGGGAGTCACACTTCGCAACATTGCAGAAGCAGACACCTGTCATCCAAATTTAAAATTTCTGCGTTACAATGGAATTGAATTACGGGATTTACCCTCTAATTTATTTGCGCAGAGTATGTAACTCAAAATAAATGTATTGGTAATTCTTCCATAACGACCTTAATGCATGGTGTCCAGCGCAGGAGTCCCTCACTTCAAAATTAAATAAATCGATGGAAATTCGTCCGAAGAATTGTCGAAGAGGCTAGATTGAAGCGTTCCAGCACGCAGAGAATACCGATACAGAGCCTACACCTGTTCCCATTCAAAATGCAGTGCCACCAGGCCGTACCTGTATGAGCAGTGCAGCAGAGGGCTGATTTCGCGAATCAGATACAATTGTTGATAATGAGTGATTTGTCGTTGGTTTATAGATGAAGCACACTTACACCTGAATGGAGTCGTGAATAAACAAAACTGATGATTTTGGGGTTCTGAAACTCCTTATTTGTGTGAAGAAAATCGATGTATTCTCGCACAATTACAATGAGGACATCAGAGGCCTTTTTCTTCATGCGAGAAAGTCACATATTTCGGTATCTATTCCATCTGCTTGTACCTTCGTTAGAGATCTGAAGTGTGGTACAGCAAACACTATTTTTATATTTATGGCAGTGCATTTTGGTGTTTTTTCTCCTTTGTAATTGTGCATGATATTTTCCATCGGCATTGTTCCATATTATGATTGTGTCGCTTCTTTTAAATCGAACTCAGCATCATCATTTTGAATTTTTAGTCTGTTTGGAATAAGCAAGCAGCGGGGAGAGTAGGGGGGAGGGGCAAGATTAATGTAAAGATAAGTTAAGTAAGTTTACGTAGATAACCCACAATGTTTTGTGCCAGTTTTGTTGCTCATATTCCGAGGATATTTTGTGCTGAAGCCCCTTTTACTTTATTGAGATCAAGCATTATTATTATTGCAATTAAATCACAAAAATAAAACTAAAGAAAAAACTGGCACGAACTTCATACCACTAACACCCCACTCCGGTCACCAATACATGGAAGTATGACTCTTCAACGGCGATGCCTTCACATATTATTCATTAAAATAGTTCAGATATTGTACTTTTTTTCTGTATATTCGTTATGTAGAGGCGTAGAGATATTTGTTAATTTTAGTAAGCAACAAGTGAAGTTATATTGTGGTTTTCGCGAGTACAAGTTCTACTAGCAGAAGGTGGCAGAAGCAGGAGGTGTTGAGACTAGTCTGCTGATGGCAGTAACCCGGAAACTGGGGTGACGCGGTCGTCGCCCTGAGGACATCGACCGACGGTGTGCAGAGGCTCGGAGCTTGGTGTAAGCAAGTGGGACATGCCAAACAACAAATGTTCAAATGTTTGTTAAGCTTAAGGGACTTAACTACGGGGTCATCAGTTCCTAAACTTACAAACTACTTACGAACTACCTTATACTAAAGACGACACAAACATCCATGCCCCAGGGGGGATTCGAACCCCCGACCGTAGCGGCCGTGCAGACTGTGACTGTGACACATATACAACTGGCGACAACCTCTTAAATCGTGACGACGGATTTCATCTTGAGAATGCATGGAAGCCTTATATCACGCCTTCGTTCTGAAAGAATGTCTGCGTCTTCACTTCCGATTGATGTTACCACTTTTAATGATTAATTATTTATTTGTAAGCACTGCGGATACGTAACAGCTCTGTGTATATTTGCACTCAGCGCTCACATTTTTGTCTTTGAAGTATATATTCATCTATGACTAGCGCAACAGTTACGAATGTGATATCTTCGAGCATGCGCAGTCTAATCCTCAGTAGCTTTGCATCACGTGATTTACCGTATAAATAGGCACGCGCAGACGCTGAGAACTCAGTCTTGGACTCGCCTTAAAGATGGCTGTAAGGTTTGCAGCCGAAATATCGGGCGAAGAATTGTCGCTGTCCCAGATGCACTCCCGAAAGATGATGGAAAATAATGTTTAGGTTGTTGTATCATGCCACTGATATCTTCGATAGGAACAATGTTCTTAGTTTTCTTTATACCTAGCCGCTGAACCAATTCTTCCGTTATATAATTTGACTGACTACATGAGTCAAATAAGCACCGAACCTTGTGAGGCTTGTTGTTACTGTCTAACACTAATATTGCAGCACTGGATAGTAAAACTTGACTACCAGAATGCACCTTCATTGAACAATAACCAGCAAGTCCAGCTTCCAATTGTGAAGCACCCATTAGAGAAGAACTTACCGAATCTGCACAAGTAGATCTAGTTTGTTTTTCTTTCCTGCATGCAGTAAAGTATGATGCCTACCCCCACAAGAACGACAAGAGCCACTCTTACAATCGGATGCCTTATGATGAGAAGGAGAGAGACAATTAAAACAAAGTTTGGTCTCCTTCACAATTTCAAGACGTTGTGGCACTGTTAAAAACCTGAACTTTTTACATCTGTAAATATAATGCATTTCTTTACACCAAACACAGATCTGGTCAAATGTAGAATATGTAGAAGATGATTTATTTGACCTAGTGTTCTTAAAGTTACCCTCAGTCTTAGGCTTTACGGACACATAATGCATGCTGTCTGTATTAACAATTTCTAGTGCTTGGCATCTATTCTCTAAAAACATTACTAAGTCTGACCAGCTACCTCAAATTCTTCTCTTATTTTGGTATTCAGATGCTGAAGTTTTATCTGAGTTAACATTATTTCAAAGAGTGATGAATCTAACTTAACTGCTTCTAATGCTGCCTTGTTGCTAGTCATGTGATTAAGTAATTGCCTGAGCTCAGTGGGTGAATTCTTCACAATCTTTGGAGGAGTAAGTAATTCATGTACATGTCTAACAGCTATCAGCCTTGGATTGTCTAGTCTTAATCAAAGACCAAGCCACCTGAAAGTTTTCATCTGAAATAGGAATACCTTGAATAAGGTGTTTTGCTTCGCCTTTAAGAGGTGATTTTAGATAGTGCAACATCTGAATCTAAGATAATGATTCATTATCTATGACTAGGCTCTGGAAGGTATCTTTAAAACTTATCCGATCTTTATAGTCCCCAGAGAAAACAGGTAAAGTTATCTTAGGAAGAGCTACGTGGAGAATGTTCATTACCATGTGCTGAACCTTCACTTCTTGTATGCTGTGATGTCAATAAATAACGTAAGCCACCAACAACATTTCTTCAAAAGCTACCCTGTCCTGCGAATGATCTTCACTTTCATCTCCTATTTGAAGCTTAGTTTGCTCTTCATCATACTGTGAATAGACCTCATCAACACTCCTACTTCCATCAAAATTATTTACAAATGATTGCATGCGTGTCAAGGCTGCTTTGTAAATTCCTCTTTGCTTAATTAAAGCCTTGACTTGGTTTGGATCCATATTGCTTAATATTAAAGCATGACTGACCTTGTTGAAGCGGTGCAATAACCTTAATATTCTGGCATAGACACTTCACAAGTATAATTTCTTGATAATGGTGTAACACTTCACTTAATACCTTTCTTCATCACAACTACTGCTATGTATCCGGCCCGGAGGACCAAAATGTTTTTGTATGCATAAAACTTCAACACAAGCAGCATCCCATATGTTTATAATAATATTAAAAGCACTGTTCATATACCGAAATATACAGCATAGTTGTAAAATCAGAAATAATGTTCAAGATATACATTCTTAGACACTGTAATTAAAAAATAATGTAGCTGGATACATTGAGTACATGAAACAAAATTTCAAACAACATTGTTCTAATCAGTCTCTTGTCCATCAAAGAGTTTATACTTCAAGGAGAAGGCAAGTCAGTACAGAATAAACTCAGCACAGAATAAACACAACACAGATTCTGTACACTAATCTTTGCTAGTAAGCCACTGAAATATTCCCTATAGTGATTTAGAATTGTTATGTTGAACAGACGTGAATTACTTTGTTGTTCCATACAAGATAAATTAGTTACATTATCATTGTATTGTATATGTAAGTTTGAAACACTTGTTCACGAATTGGTTACATGACGAGAAATTTTAGTACAAGATTGCAATATTTACTAGACACGGTAGCTTTCAGGGATGTCATTTCATTATTGGGTTAGAAGCTACTATAGCTTCCAGGGATGTCATTTCATTATTGAAAACTGACACTTCAAATTATATCTTAATTTACACTTATTTTAGTTCATTGTTTCATTTCGTAATGATCTTTAAATTCTTTTAATTTGATATTATGTGGATTGTTTCTTCAATGTTATTAGTAGAAGGAACAGCAAAGAGACTATTTACTAGGTTTTACTAGGTAGCTCACAATGTAGTTTCGCATGCGGAGATGGCGGTATATGAAAATTGTATAATTTAGAGATTTTGATGACTATGCTCTACATTCGGCCAAGGATGAATAGACATTACCATCATCATCTTACTTATGTCACTGTAAAGACTGATAATGTCCAATATTTTTCGTTATTTCACGTTTTTATCATTTCCATTTAGTATAGATTATTTCAGTCTAGCATTTCAATTATTTCTCCAGTTCTCGAGATGAGTCAATTTCAACAAGGAATAATGACTCAATAATTATAACGACTTATAGTACACAAAAAGTTCAATAATGAAGAGAATAATCATTTGTACTCCTTTGTGATGCCAATATAAACCTTTGTTAACAATGTTGTTCATTGATAGATATTAGTTCCAGTTTTGCTTGAAACCACTTAAACAATGAGCTATACCACTCAGTCATTAGTTCATAACAGGTTTTGTTTCGCTGATTTTTACTATAAGGATAAAAATATGTGATAGTTACGCATACTCATTACTTTACAACCACATTATAAATTATAAGAAAGTGAATAACGGCTGGGTAATGAGCATGTTTTCATTAGGTTTAAGAGAGGGGAAACAATAATAATTGTGACATATAAATTTACTACATAAGCTGTATAATATTTATTAATTTTTTAAATGGCATTACCTTTTAATAAATGATATGACTTTAACTGAGAATCGTTTAAATAGTAATCGAAATTTTATAAACAATCGCAGATAGTAGGAAGACGCAGTGAACTTTACACAAACTGGTCGTACAACTCTGGCCTCTGAGCATACAACTGCAGCGTGCCTGCACTTTCATATGTTTTTCATACCATTTCGTATTGCCCATCATCTTTAAATATGGAAAACGATTTTTCATCAGTTATTTCGTGACAAATAATTGCTTATATTTGCTTTTAGTTTTCTTATAAAACTTCATAACAGCCATATTTAAATTAGGCTAGAAAAGTGATATGAACATCTGCGGTTGGCAAGCTCAGACTGCTGAAGTTCATCATCAAGGTAGAGATCAATGGGAAGAGTAGTAGTACTCTTGTCTCTGAAAAAAAAAAAAAAAAAAAAAAAAAAAAAACAACGTAACGTTGCTTTTTATCAGGCAGTGATGTGCTGTTTCGCTTAATGTGGCTGGTTGGGCTGTGTATCTTTCTATTAAAAAAAAAAAATATTATACTTGGATTTGTCTGTCTTTTTTACTGTGATCATTCCTTTACCTAGATCAAATTTCATTAAAATATGTTTTGCAGATTTGTTCTCAGGAAATACGCCATGATGATGCACACGAGGTTTAATTATTGGAGGTCGGATTAAATGAACTTTTGTGTCTGAGTTTAATTCATGACTTTAGTCGACCACAATAACGACCCTGAGATATTGTGTCTGATTTGCTGTTAACGAGAGAAAGATAAATTACATTTGATCTAGCCGAAATGTTTTTATGATATGTCGTTAGCTTCCAACAATTACACTCATGAGCTTGCGAGACAGACATGTTTTTTTTATGATGCACAATATAGGTAAAACTTGCAGTTTCATAAATGATTATTTTGACTGAGGTAAAATTATCTCACGCTGCATCACCTTATTGAGATATTACAACTGAGTTCGCTATCTTCCGCGATTCAAAGTAATTTGCATAATTTATCTTAGTTTCATTTCAATTCGACATTAATCAGAACTAATATTTCAGAAATCGAGTTGAAAATTTATGATTCGGACTGGAGACCATTACTCACCTCTATGCCACTGGGACACAGTGACCAGCAGGCCTGCACGGACTACCTTAGCATGCCTCCCGCCGGACGCACATTTTCACTTTATTCACACACTACTCACATTGCGCCCAGCCCATCGTCACTGATCCCTAAAAAGATTCTGGTGCTGGTGTGTATCCGCACCGATCGTTTTCAATTTTACGCGTTTAACTCTTTTTCAACTTGTAACTGTTATCAGTCAAGACACGAATGAATTTACATTTACATGAACTTGAAAATTTGTGCCCACTAGAGATTCAAACTGGTTCTGATGGTTAGTAGGCACACTGTAGTCACAGTAACCGCGCAGATAATCGTAGCGCATCTCCCGACAGATCCGAGTCAGAGCATAACGTAAAACTCGCAGTAATTTTCTGCAATTTCGCAGCTGCAGCGCCGCCAAGCGGTTGGCTCTTAAAACATACCGCGAAACGATTTTCTGTTGAAAGTGTACTTGGAGTTCAGCAGCAAATTCAAAACACTATCGTATTTATGGGCATTTTTGGTGCTAAAAATCCTACAACTATCAGTAATGTAAATCTCTCATTTTCTGGGAAGTCAGAGAATAGTGTTACGAATAACAGTGTTCATTTTACAGTGCTTAGTTACACTTTTGACACGGAAGAAAACCTTTTACAATTCATTCTGTAGCGGAACAGAATGTTTAAAGGGTCTGTTGCTGGGTTCTTTCCGAGTTTTCGCTTCAACTTATTACGAAATATTTCAGAAGAAATTATTATTGTTTCAGTTTTCTTTATAATATGGTTAATGAATGTGTATATGTCTATTTAATGTAGGTTACAGAAAATTATCTTGAATGGGGAAAGAATGGAGATGAAAGAAAGGGCGATTGATTTTTCGGGTTGAAGATCGAAACAAATATGAAGGAAAAAAAGGTGTGAGCGGAATAACGCATACAGATAACGCCGAAGAAATAGTGATGGATCAGAGAGAACATTTATATATACTCTTTGTACGGTAGAAAGAAAACATCTCTGTTATTCCTTTGTAGGTTTGTTGTAGTTACCGATCGGAGGGATGATCTGTCAAACTTGAATTACGAAGGACATAATTTCTGTATAACAAAAGTCCGTCATACATATTAAGAATGCACTAAAGAAAAGAATATTTGGTTCGTAAGTATAGGATTACGAACTTCAGTTGATTTTGGTTCCACGGAACTGAGGTATGTGATGAAGAAATGTAATTTTTTCCTGTATGGTGAAAATCTGCGTAATAATACGGTGATTAATTCTTACGAATAATTATCGTGGTAATTTGTAATGAAAATTCAATCCTGAGGGGATTTGAATGTGCATTGTGAGACAGAGCAGTCGTTATTTTTGTTTAAAATTTACGAGAATCCAGCTGGGAGTTCTCTAAATTAATCTGGTGGTGTGTTATGGGATGGTGTAGACTGGCTCTGGTCGAAAATATGCACGAATAAAAATTTTTCTTACCACATATCAACGTAAGAATTACCCATTTTAATGATGCTTAATCAAGGTTAATATGATGGATTTTTATTATATAAGTATGTTCATTGAAATGTAGGATGATTTTTTAGTTTGACAGGAACCAATAAGGGCATGTGGAGATATTTTCGAGTAAACCAATAAAAGAATAACTGAAGAGTGACTTAGGTTCTGTTGGGAAGTAATAAGTTTACCTGGGACAGACGTAGGTAAGACGTCCACGCCTGAAGAGAACCTTTAATTTATATCTATGTTATTTCTTCATGGTTCATAAGTGGCGGGGCGCTGTAGGGTTTATTTTTTTTCATTTATTTGTTATGTAACCAAAATGACTAGTAGATCAAGAAGTTGGATATTGATATTAGTCACTATCTTACACTGTAATTGTATATAATTAAAAAAAGACATATATATCTATATGGGATCTAAAATAAATATTTGAAGAAGTCTACAGACATAAAACATAAAATTCGTGTTTTGTGTTTTATATATTAGTCATTTGATATAAAAAAATAATGGGTCCATAAATTTTACGAAATAATTAATGACCAGTGAAATTTATTTGATAACTATTATGCAAGTTATGTTGGTGATAGAGATGATTTGATAAATGGTGTTCAGATAATTGTGAAATATTCGTAAAAAAATAAATAATAATAGTCAGATCTTTCTCTCTAATTGAAACAGCTGCTGATTTTTTTATAGAAAAAATAAATATATAATTGGCTTTAACAATAACAATTACACGTCAAGTTATTAATATATCTATAAATATAAATGTACTGTCGCTTGCTTGTCAGTGTTAAATCTTGTCTCCATTCGTTAATCTTCGTTATTGTGTATGGTGCGTGTGCCTATTATTGCAACAGTGTGCTTAATAATTCATATCACTATCTTTTTTATTGTCATTAATGATAACAAAGACCAAATTAGTGAAAACTAAACTGACTTGCTTGTACAGTGAAAGATGAATATTAAGCCCGTAACTTGCACAAGCGGGAAAAATATGCTCCATCTCACTGCAGGTATGAGTTTTGTTCTACGTACGAAACATCAGTCGAATTAAGTCCGAAAGACTAGTTTACTGAAACTGCAAACCATTCATGATCTGATTATTAGAATATTTGGTCTACCTGTGCGCAACAGAAACTGCAAATTATGTCACTGCTCTTTACAACTACATCACTGCCAAGCTGAAAATTGCAACCGCTGACACCAGAAGGAGGGATGGGAGCGCAACTAACTACAAACAAAATATTTTCCAATTTAATCACCCACTCAATCATTAGTGAAATCTGACTGTGAATTATTGAACACAATAACATGACTAGAGTGATGAATACTTTTATTCCCAACTCAAATGATAAATTTTAAGCATTTCACTCTGTTCGTAATACAGTAACATTAATTCTTTCTGTCAAATCCCTGAAACTCTTCTTCCTAGCTGAGAAAAGTTTATTTGTGAGAGCAATTTCCATCAGTTTCTTCAAAGACAGTACAAGGAAAATCACATTACTATCTTAATATCTAACTTTTCATACAAATTCGTTGTGAAAAAGAAACAGAATTACAAATCTCCCCATGTCAATGTCTGTGTCAATCAAGTTAGAACAAAATTACGCGCCATGAATAACAATGAAGTGCAAAATGTTACCTTGTTCATCTTCTTCGGTAAATATCTACTTTATTTAAAGCTCATTAAAACGAAATAAATTGTTTTCCTTTTCCATTTACGTTCTTAGATAAATTAACTAATAACGTGCCTTACTCTCCGCTCTGCAAACAGTCGCTGCTTCATGGCTACACCTTTACTTCGCACTTGCTACCATTTAATTGTCTCAATTGCCGCTACCTCAACATCATCTATGAATAAAAAAAAAATGAATTGCTGTTCTTTAGTCTCGGTAAAACTCGAGGGCGGGTGAATCGATTCGGCTAATTTTAGTCTTGAAATATTCGTGTAAGTCCAGGGAAGGTTTAAACGGTGATAAAATATGGAAAAGTTCTCCGGAAAAGAGGAAAATCGGGAAAAACTAAACAGCTTTTTCCAGTAAGCTATGAATAACTTTCGTCAAATTGCGGTAAAATTTTGTACATTTCATGTTGAAAGCAAGATAAAGGTTTGAATCAAATAAAAATTTGGAAAAGTCGTCCGGAAAGTAGGAAAATTTAGGAAAAACCTAAAGCGATTTTTTTCTATCAATAAAAATAAATTGCCACATGGTTGTAAGAGCATCACTTGCGTTCGGCTTAACAGTACGATGTTTGTATGAAATAATTTTTTTTGGAAAATCTACCGGAAAATTGGAAAAAGTGAGAACAACTGAAAGTGCGTTTTCAATGTGTTTTTTATTAAATTCAGGACTATAACTGACTATTCGCACGACAGGAGGGGTAATTCTTTCGTTGTTTTGTTCATTATGGTCTTGGAAAAGTTATCACTAGGAAAAAAAATAGACACAGTTAAAAAGGAAAGTCGCAAAATTCGAACCAAGTTTCTTTTTCAATGTGTTTCTAAATGTACTCAATGCTGTAAGTTGAGAACCGTTCGTCCGCTTGCGATAAAATTTTGATCATTTGACGTTCAACGAAAGATGAACGTTCTTATGAACTAAAAATTCGGGAAAGTTACCCGGAAAATTTACAAAATCGCGAGAAACTGAAAGAGCTTTTCTCAATGGGATATCAATATCATTCGTCTGGTTGCGATAAAATTTTGCATATTTGACGTTCAAAGCAAGAGTAACGTTCTTATGAAATAAAAATTTGGAAAAGTTTCCCGGAAAATTGGAAAATACAGTAAGAGATGTTTCTATGAAATATCAATACCATTCATCTGATTGCGATAAAATTTTGTACATTCGATGTTCAAAGTGAGAAGATGGTTTGACTGAAGTAAAAGTTGGAATAGTTGGCCACAAAATAGAAAAATTTGTGGAAAACTAAAAGAGCTCTTTTCTTTGGGATTTCAATATCATTTGAACTATTTCGATAAAATTTTGTACATTTGACGTTCAAAGCAGATGCCTTTATAAATCTTCTGGGTCTAAAATACTTATGATTTAAATTAGTATGGTTTATATTAACAGGTAAGTGATACGAAGTTCACCGGGTCATCTAGTCGTTATATAAATACGCCAACTGAAAATTGAATACTGATTTGTAATACAAACCCTGAAAGTAAAGTTCGGTGAATGAAGTCAGATCGGTTGGTTGGACAGCACAGGCGTGTCACAACGCTACACCTATTACATAGCGGCCGGCGTTGATAGCCTGCCACCGTCGTAGTTGAGTTGAGCACGTGTGTTCCGTGTTAGACTGCTTGTCTAGTGCATTGGTTCTGAACTGAGAACAGGTCAATGAACGAGCAAAGGATCAATTTAAAGTTTTGTTTTAAGCTTAACAAGACACATAAAGAAACGCATGTTATTCTTTTACGTGTTTATGAGGATCAAGCACTGCCCATGAAGTACTGTACAAGTTATTCGCCCGTTTTCGAAGAGGCCGGGAAAGTGTTCCTGACAATCCTCGTAGCGGACGACCGGAGACATTTGTCGGTGACGAAAACGTTGAGAAAGTGAGCACATTAATCACGAACGATAGTCGATTAACTGTGCGCATCATAGCGGATGAACTGCAGGATAACCGTCAATTCGTGCGTCAAATTAGAGAAGAGGAAAACGCGTTGTTGTCTCGTGCCACATCACTTCACCGACGATCAGGAGCAGGCACGTTTGCAGTCTTCACTGGATTTTATCGAAACGGCGGAAGCGACACCCAATTTATTGAACCGTATTGTCACTGAGGATGAAACCTGGTGTCACCGGTACGACACTGAAAGGAAACAGTAAAGCATGGAATGGCGTTCTCCAACTTCACCTCGCCGAAAAAAGGTCAGAAGTGAAAAATCATGCATCGAAACAATGCTCATCACCTTTTTCGATAGTTAAGGTGTAACCATACACTAGAATTTTTATTTTATTTTTTGTTTCTCTTTTTTTGATCAGCAGTGCTTATCGCCTCCGGTTCCCTCTGGTTCGCGATATAACTAAATTTCCGGACAAGCGAGAAGACGGAACCGCGATCGTAGTTTGGTATCACTCTCTTGTCTGTGTCCGTTATGTTCAGACGTATTACATTCATATATCCATTCAATGTAAGTAATTGTGATACAAGTTGTTCCTAAAAACATATTACTTAAATTTAAAAACCTCCCCTCTCTTTAGCTTTTATTTAAATGAATCCCTCCAAGTCAAATATTTATTTTCTAATGTTTCAGCTCCTCGACGTCCGTAATAGTTTAATGTTCAGACGCCATTACGATCGCTTCGTATGTCTTTAAAATTATTAGTCATTCTTATACAATACGAAAGTTATCCATGAGAAAAGGGGGTGTTTCTCTTCATCAATGAATGCGTCACTGTTGTTTGTATGACATACAATTCTGTTAAGTGAAAGCTGTTCATAAAATAATTTATAATCAGTAATTGGTATCGTTCATCTGCACTTGTATCATAACACGCTAATCTGACTGAACAATTATCAAAATGAATAAAGATGCCGGCCGCGGTGGCTGCGGGGACTGAGGCGCTTCAGTCACGGTCTGCACGACCGCTACGGTCAGGGGTTCGAATCCCCCCTCGGGCATGGATATTTGTGCCGTCCTTAGTCTTAGTTAGTTCATAAGTAGTTTGTAAGTTTAGGGAGTGATGACCCCATAGTTAAGTCCCATAGACTATACAAACATTTGAACATTTGAATAAAGATGACTTTGAGCAACAACAAAATAAATACAAAATAAAACAAATCCTGATAGTGTAACTTTGTTAATAGAATATGCAACTTGACCTCTGGTGACAAAATACCTGTATCATTACATAAGACTTTGAACAGTACGATGCAAGCGTGGTGCTGAAGAGACAGATTGAAAATTAAATCAGAATGTGACACTTCCTCTTGAAATATTTGTTTTAAGGGTTAACACGGTATGTCTTTCTGGCCTACCTGTGCGCAAGGAAACAGCGTGTGCTACTGCTCTCAAGTCTACTGCCACAAGCATGCTGCTGCTTCTAAGAGACAAAAAACTAACTACTGAATTCGCGAAGGTGCTATGCGAATTCACTTACTACAATAAAAACAAATTTCATCCATGTTTGTAGAAAAACAATTAATGGGGTTTTATGGGTATATGGATAACTTGAAGTAGATATGAAATGCATTTAAGTTGAAATCCTCTATATTGAACGAGACTCTAAACAATGTTGTACAAAGACTGTAAGATAGTTACAAAGGAATGCTTTACACCAAACTTCAAGACTCTTAACAATGTTGTACAAAAACTGTAAGGTAGTTACAAGGGAATGCTTTACACCAAACTTTAGTTCCTTCACTTTCTACAGTCTCAAAAAGAGCATACAAAATTCCTGCAATACAAACATGGATCATATCTACGCAATGCGGACAATAATAGCAGCATAATGTTTCTTATCTCTAATCTTCATACTGTCAAGGTACATATCATATTCAATTATTTTCTTAACATCTTTACACATAGAAAAATTCATTAAGAAATGTGCCAAGTTCATGCTGCGATATACAACTTCATTCTTAGAATGCCTGCAACACTCTCCCTGGTCACACTTCCGAGTCCGGACAACAACCACCACTGCACCGCTACTGCTCAAACGCGGGAACGGGCACCGACCAAAGATGCTCCCCGCGAAGCAAAGATATGAGTCGCAGACTTCAACCGTACATAGCTACCTTTAAATACCTTGCTTGATTTCAGAATCTGCAATCATTTCTTTTGTAATTATACGAAGCCAGATTTTTTTTTTTTCTTTTTATCATTCTATCATTACAATTAACTTCATGTTTCATCCACGGTCAAACAACGATGAAAAGTGAACTGTCTGAGCATTAGTCTAGTACGGAAAGTATCTCGAACATTCTCATATTAAATAAGAAACGATTAACAATTTCAGCTATTGCAGTACGAAGCATAGGATTCAGGTAGATGCTTTCCGTAAGTCTTATAACGTGCCGTTGCTTTGTATGGTGCCCGACTTTAACATTCAACCCGCGGTGTATTTGGCTTAATGTTTATAACTGTTATATTATGCTATGTTTTAACTAAATTATTCCAAATTCAGAATTTCGATGCAACCAATTCTTTGTCCAAATTACAATCGCGGAATCAAATTTAACAACTTATGGCATCATATGAAAGCAAGGGGAACGTTATAAAGGCATTATTCACAAGGAATTTATACCTGAGAGAACGACGTTGACCGCTGCAACGACACTGAAATATTGACCAGTTCCATGCAAGGTCTACGCACGCTACGATCCCAGTAAGCAGAAGAAGTCCCCTGGATTTTTGTTCACGACACCGCTCGCCCACACACAGGCAATATCGTCCGACAATTCCTGGCAGAAAAGGGGGTGGTGCAACCTGAACATCCACCATAGTCGCCGGATCTCAAACCCCCAGACGTCTTCCTGTGCCCTCGACTCAAACTCGCTTTGAAAGGAAAGACATATGACGATATTCCTGACATCCAACGAAACGTGACGAGGTTTTTGACACCATCCCAAAGGAAGACTTCGTGCAAAGTTTCCAGGACATGTATCGCAGAGCTCAGCGGTGCATAGTTATGGGGAATGACTATTTAGAAGGACAGTAAACTAAATAAAAAGTACAAAATCGTCAGAAACAATCAGTAAAATGGAATTACTAGAAACGGAACTTTGGAAACGCAGTCCAAGTAATAACTGATACAGGGCCTTGCTTCACCTCTCAATAATTCATGGACTACTGCAATACAGATGGAACTGACCCACTTTAATAACTATAGGGCTTCCAAGAGCCAATGGACAGATTGAGAGGATTAATTCCATTTTGCCTATGATAATTGCTAAGTTTAGCATTGATAATCTATTGAATGGTGATCTTCAGATCACAAAATTATTGGACGAAGAAATAAGTCGTTTGAAGAAAGGTGGATTGCACTGGGAGAAGATGCAAAGCTACAAATCAGCTAGGTACAATTATCAGACGAAATTCTTGAAGTACAAATCTGTCGATCTCGTAGCAATTAGAAAAAACACAAACTGGACCAAATTTGAAGCTGAAGGCCAAGAATCGAGGTACTTACACAATCACAAAAGTTAAAAGAAATGATACCTATGGTGTGTGTCGTGATGATGATAACCATGACGATCTCAGAATCACAACAACATATAGCCGGCCACGGTGACCGAGGGGACTGAGGCGCTCCAGTCACGGTCTGCACGGCCACTACGGTCGGAGGTTCGAATCTCCCCTCGGGTATGGATATTTGCGCCGCCCTTAGTATTAGCTAGTTCATAAGTAGTTTGTAAGTTTAGGGACTGATGACCCCGTAGTTAAGTCTCATAACTATACAAACAAACAACAACATATTCTGGATTTATGCAACCCTGGCCAAGTGACTACTCATCATCCGAGTTCGATGAATGTCAGGATGACAGAATGTCGGATTCTGATGGGAGATTTAAGGGTTTTTCTACTGACGCGGCTGAAGACATGCTAGAGAAGCCAAATATTGGACAGTAGTTTTGTGTTTTCATGGGATAGACATAATTATGAATGGAGTTCTTTTTTCTGTTTAACGTTGTTTACTAGTGTTCTGAAAAAGAGGATAATACTAAAGAGTTGTACGGAATAGTCGATACCATTTCCCTACATTAATATATGCTGAAACTTGCCTTGACACTATCATAATGAGTAATTCACTTAATGTATTATCGGATTTGACAGAAAACTGTTATCACGTCTGGCAAATGACACTGCATTATCATAAAAGGAAATCTGTCAACATTCTCTGAAATATAGCGTACAGTGTCTGTAGAACTATCTCAAATCAATTTTTTTTTTTTATCTAGGAGTGAGTCGTATGGAGTGTATGTATATGTGAGTAAGCAAGGAAGACTCAGCAAGAGAAGTTTTAGACCTAAACATTCCCCTGAAAACTCAAGATCAAAAATTCTCATAACTATATCCTCGTCGAAATATTATCATGACCATACCAGTACCGGTAAAAAAGTCCAGTCATAGTAAACAATCTGTGAGGGACGTAAGATCTTCAAAATGTGTGTGTATCAATTGTCTCTTGTGCGGTAGCACTCATGCATTGAGAAATAATATGTAAAATACAACAAATTTGAGCCAAGCTATTCAAAAGTTTGTGTAACGTGAGATAATAAGTAAAGGATAATACTAAATGTGTGTAAAATGTCATAATATGAATAAAATACGTACGTAGGTAGGTTCATTTTAAAATATTTTACAAGTTGTAGTACGACAGAAAATCGTATTTGTAAATGCATATGTGACTTAGAAAGTTATTTCTCATAAGTGTTGACATGAATGGTGTGAAAAAGACAATATGGTGCTATGAGTTATACAGAGTAGTAACGGATCGTTGACAATATATTTGTACATAATGCGAAGGAATAAAGCAAGATAATTATTTACTGAAAACAGTTGCAGATAACGAGAAAACAAGTTTTGCTCTGGTTAAATAGTGTGATAAACCACGATATTACAGCAATTGCCAAGATGTACAACAGCTTATCATATTTGAAACGAAGTACAATGGTAACATATAAACAGCTTTCTGTATTTGGTGCATGTGTGTGTGTGTGTGTGTGTGTGTGTGTGTGTGTATCTCAGCTAAAAGAAGAAACGTCTACAGGAATGATTAAGCACAAACTGCAACACAGGGATAAAGAATAAATACAACAAGTATAATGAATGTGTAACAAATTTATATTGCTGCCTGGTAAATCTACAGTAGAAATTTATTTTAAAAGTCAGTCGTCATTGAGTCAAACATCAAGAAATACAGCTATGGTAAAATCAAGACTTACTCTAAGCAGGCATAAAAAAACAACATATAAAACATATAAAATGCGTAACAAGTGTGCATAAGCAGATAAAAACCGGCATAAATCAGAGGCCTAAAATATGTGGCAAATATGAAAATGTGTTTAATAATAATTATTATATTCTTAAAGCTAAACAACTTAATATACTCTGAATGAAAATAAAAAAGGAACTACGCAACTAAGATGAATCATGTCTTAGTAACCCCAGAAAACCGGAAGTTCAAATAAATATGTGTTAATAATGAAGTCTGTATGTGCTGATCATTTACTTTTTTATATTGGCTGAAAATAAAAAATAAATAAACAGGTTAGACCACGGAGTAGTAAATATCCATACAATATAACTAGCGTTGAAGCAGATGAACTGTCTGATATAGCACTATTGCAAGAGGCAAAACAGTCATAGGAGAACCATTCAATAAAACAGTACACAGTATCTTCAAAATATCGTTTTCACTGTGAATAAGAAAATCACCTATTACCTACCAAATCAATGATCACAAATGTTCATAACTAGCATTGCCTCAGAAGCCAGTAACAAGCTTCATTTCACATAAATAATCATTATCAAACACAT